>CM060902.1:674087449-675287449 GCA_030737815.1 Allium fistulosum
AACATCTCTTAAGTTATTGCACTCACGTTGACACTGGATAGGAGATGTCAAAACCCGTAAACATCTCTGACGCCGTCACACTCATATTTTCTTATTCGATTTGACTTACATGAGATATTTTAGTCCTGACTCGAGTGTTTTGCCTTTTCATTACGCTCGGGTCAGCCTGAGCATTTCAGATAAGGTTGAAGATCTATTCTGGAGGACGAAGACGGAGTTTGGTATTACATCATTTGTATTCTACTACTGTATTATTCTTCCGCTGCATTGTTGTATTATCTCTGATATGTATGTAACTCTGATTTATGATGTATAATAATAATCAAATTTATTTATTTAACAGCTTCATGAACTGTTATTTTATTATTATATCTTGTTCCTTCCGCTGCGAGATTCTGAGTTTGTTTCTGTTCTTTCTTGTCTTTCTTTTCTTATTTACCCCAATAACTATCCGTATTTCGGATTGTTTGAGTCGACATGTGTGTATGTTTTGTCGACTTGAACGGTCAAAAATGCGGGTTGTTACAGTTGGTATCAGAACTTTGGTTTAGATTACCTTGGCTCTAGTGGGGAATAACTCATTGAAATAGGGTTAAACCTTATGAATGAGTTCGAGTGTATATGAGAGAGCGTATTTGTAATTTTGATATAAAAATGATTTTATATTGTGTTAAATTGTTCCGTTGAGTATTTATGAATTCTGGTTGGTACTTGGGACGCCAAGGCATCGATAGGAATTTCTAAACACTCGAATAGGACAGATTGACATAATATTGTTTTGGACTATATTTTTATATAAAAGAACTATCTTGAAAATTTATAAATTTTGATTGTATTGGTTGTTAGGAGATGATAATATTAGATTATCATCGTTTATTGTTGATTAGTCAATATTTCTAACTATTGACTATTGGACGATTTTAAGAAATGAAACTTGTAAATATGATTGACAATGGATATAAATGGTAAATAAAATAAAATAAAAAAATGAATTTAAATTAAGATGGAGAATTTAAATTCCGGTGTTTTGAAAATTTATTAACAAAAATTCGAAATGTATAATATAAGTATTATATGATAGTATATTCGATTAGAAATTGTTTTCAAAGGATTTTCAAATGAAGTAAGTGTTATACTCCCCTCTTGACACTAGAGAATGATTTCGGTGATGAGTGCACGCATCATCGACGTTTATTTTTGAGAGTCCAAGTGGGGGAGATCACTTAATAGCTTTTTCTAAACCCTGTTTTGATTAAAATTGAATTTTATTTTGTATTCTCTATAGTATGACTTGATACACATTAATATAAGTATATATTATTTCAAACTTGATTTGAAATGAAACCGGAGATGAAATTCTTAAGTTCTTTAATATTTAATGACTTTAAACTATTGAGATAAACAAATACTTGAATCATTACGGAACTTCTAAATTGTGAAATGAGAAATGAACCTAAGAGCTAAGTGAAAATATCAATTGAAGTAGAAATCCTTAGAATTAGGAAATTATGAATTTAAAATAAAATTGAAACTGTAAAACTCGCATAGTATTAAATTTCATTCTATAGCATAAATATAACTTACCAAAATATTTAAGAAGTTCAAAAATGTTATATGAATTGTTAATTGGATAATATACAAGTTTAGGTTTGAATAATGAAATATGCATTTAATTAATGGTTTGCAAATATAAATAAAATTGTTACTAAATAATTGGAATTTAAAGTAACATTTAAAGGTGATTCACCATTATGTTAATATAAAATGGAAATACTATATGTGAATGTAAATGTGAAATTAAATTATAGTGAAATTTAAGTAATGACTTAAGAATTAATTAATTGAAAATTCAACTTTGAATGGAAAGGGGTTGTATGTTGTTTAACTACATTCTATTTGCATAACAAAAACTTACCAAATACTTAAAAAGTTTAAAATGCTTATAAGGATAAGTAGAGGAATAATATACCAGTGTGAGAGTGAATAATAAAATGTGAAGATTTATTGATAGTTGTAAATATAAAAGAAATTTAAGCTGTAAAATGAATGATATATACAAGAGAATGAATAAAATTTAAAATTCATGAAATATAAAATTTGTAAATGGAAACTAATTAAAGTTGAATATAACTAAATGTCAATAAACTTGGAAGTGTATGAAATAAAAATTTTTGACTTGGAAATGTATAATTGATTTAGTGTAGATTCTGGATGGATGGTAATGTTTGATATGCATTGGTTGTTTGATGGATGGTAATTGATTTAGTAGAATTCATTAGTGTTAATGGAATTGAATAAACGGAATAAAATTTTAAAATAATTAAATTCAAATTTGAAGCAAAGTGAAATTAAATATAATTGAATCCAATTTAAATTGAAGCAAATTGACTTGAATTTAAAATGTGAATGAAACAAACTTGAATAGATCGGAAACAAATTGAATGTAAACGTATTTCATGGATAAATAAGAAAATAAACGACTTTGTGTTTATGATTGTTTCTTTAGAAAATTTAAAGTTTGATGGTTTGTACTTTGAAATAATAAAAGCAAAATTTTGGAAAAAAATCCAAAATTGTCCAATATATGCTGAAACGAAAACAACCATAACTTTTAAATGGCTGGACGAAATTCAACGATATTAGACTTTTCGGAAAGCTTAGAAACTGTAGCACGACTTTTGTTTAGACTGTCTTGAGAAATTCCTTCATTTACTTAGTTAAAAATTTGAATCTTCTCGCTGGCCTGTGTAAAAGGGAAGCAAAATCAGTAGCATATACTCTTAGTATTTTTGCCATAACTTTTTACTGGTGTATCGGATTTTGATGATCTTGCACTTTCTGGAAAGCTAAGAACTTAAGTTAAAACTTTTGATTTAAGTGTTTTGTGTTTTGCTGTCATTTAGAGGGTCGAAAATGTGACCAAACGTCGCTGACCTGCGCAATTCATTGCCAGGTTGAGGCGTATCTATTTAGTAAAACGGTCGTAACTTTTGAACGGAAGGTCCGAATTTAATGATTTTGGACATTCCGGAAATCCTGAAACGAATGCAACAACTTTTGTTTAGATTCCATTGTTAAATTTTATCGTTTAGGTGACCAAAAACTGAGATTCGTTTGCTGTCTTGAAATTGGAATTTCAGTTTTGAAGCTAAACATGTTATATGTGTGTTGTTTATGATAAGTATATCGATATATCTTTATATGCATGGTTCTAACTTGGTTATTGAGCATTTTAGTAGGTAGCAAAGAGGTTGCGCTTCGCTTGTGGAGCTCGCTTCTGCGCTTAATGCAAAATGTAAGTTAAAATGCTAATAAACGCTAAATAAAAGGTATGTTCTCGGATTACAGTTTATGTTGTGGTATATTATTGTGTTCCCCATGTTTTGGGATGCCTCATTCTTGTAATGAGATGTATATCATGTAATTATTACCACTGTGAAATTTTTCGGTCCTAGCCGCGCAAAGGAGGTGCTGCCGAAATTTGTCAAAAATCCCGGAGTTAGAAAATTTTGAGATTTTAAAAAAATCCTATAACTAAATTTTGCAAATAAGTCGAATATTTTGAATGAATTATATCTAAATGATGATTTCCCCTTCTCCATTCCTTTTCGAGGACGAAAAGTTTTAAGTGGGGGAGAATGTAACGACCTATATTTTTAACACTTTAAAAATACGAATTAAAATAAAAAAATTTGGATAAAAATCCGAAGGAAATAAAATTTTGTGTTGTTAAATGTGAATTACAAGTTAAAATGCAAAACTGAATTCTGAAATAACTTATTTGTAAATTAAATATGGATGTTAACCTGTATTGAATGTAAGCAATGAATTGAGTTTGATTGTAAACCAAATTGGTTATGATTGTAAACAAAGAATAAATAAAACGGTAGATTTAATAGTGGAAGTTTATGTTATTGAAACTAATATAAATAAATGTAACTTAATATTACAGTTGATTGAAATCAAATAATAACCGAAACTGTAATTTGATAAAGATGTTAACTGGTAATTGAACGTAAGTAAAGATTTAAATTTGAATGTAACAAGTAATTGAATTGAATTGAATTTGATTGTAAACAACGAAATAAATAAAATGTACATGTAATATTGAAGTTATAATATGGAAATCAACGTAAATGAATGTAATTTAATATTACTGTGAATTTAAATAAGATGATAGATGAAGAAAATGAAAGTAAATGAATTATAAACTATTGATAATAATGTATAAGTAAATGGTTGATTCAATAATGAAAGTGTAAATCGAAATAAAAAAATTCATTTGGAATTAAATAACTTGAATTTGAATTACAATATAATTGAACGTTGAATCTAATATAATCTTTTATATTGGATTTATAATGGAAAATTGCATTGTAAAAGATTGTTAATTACTATGAAATTAAAAATGAAATTTGTGAACAATTGAAATTTGATTTAAAAGTTAATAATTTAAAATTGGGAATTTTATATTGAAATTAAACAGTAAAATAGCCATTTTTACAACTGTCTCGGATTTCGACGAAACCAGTTTCATCGGATCCGTAACGGTGAATTATTGTAAGGTTTCAATTTTTGTAGCAATCGGACTTGTCGTTTGATCGTACGGACTCGAAACGCCTTGAAATAAATGCAATTGTAATCATTAAAATCAATTTGAAATTTTGATTTTAGCATAACTTCTTCATACGATGGAATTTGGACTTGAAACCTTTTCCATTATGTTTAAAATATTTTAAAACACCTATTTTGATATATGAGTTTACCCAATTTCGTTCCGGGGTCAGAACGGGCTTTTCGGGCCATAGTTTGTTCCGCACGTTCATCTATCCAGTCTATCTACTATATCTCTAACATACCTATATAAACACAGTTATAAACCCTAGACTCCCTAATTTTTTTTGTCTGTACGTACAATTCATCTTCTTCTTAGCTTCTCATTCCAATGGCAGACAAAACCTAATTCCCAAATTCCAAAATCTAAAAAAAAAAAAATTATTCGAGATTTACGCGCTTCGGGTCGCGCTTGGGGTTTCAGGGGGAAAAACCCTGGAGCTACTTCGAGTCGGGAAGAAAACTACTCGGGTCATCGGGTCGTTTTCGCAAAAACTCCAAGCAGGCATCGGGTATTTGAGGTGGGAACTCGAAGTCGACTCAGCACCAGAATTTTCCAATCTTCAAATTTTCATAACTTTTGCATACGGACTCGGATTTGGACGAGGTTTCTTTTGTTAGGATCGTATCGAAATTCCGGACACTTTGATGCTAGTTTGGATGGATTTGGAGACTGTCAAAATTTTGGGTTTAAATTGAATTTAAATTCAATTTAAATTCAAAAGGTGAGTGTTTTATAACGCTCACAATGTACTGAATATTTTTATGGTAGTTAAATTTGACATTATGAAGTGATATGAATTTATTTGTCGTTGTTTGATAAATTTTAATTGTCATATAGATTGTCGTGTGAATTCACCGTTGAAAATTTAAATTGACAGTAAATTGAAATTAGGATTTAATTGAAATCAAATTTCCCGATATTGATAACTATGAAATTGCCGTGAATTGTATTGACTATTGGATGATTTATTTCGATGGATGCTATTGGTTGATATTTAAATGTTTGGATGTTTATTTGCTTATATATATCCTGTTATACATGCACATGACACTGTGATTGGTTTAAGTAATATATATTCATCCCTGACATTTAATTGAAATAACTAACCACTTGGCCATAGGTTAGAGAATTATATACGGACACCGGGTTGGTTAAATTAAATGATTTTAAAGTTGTTTTGAAATTATTTAAATGAATTGATTTTAAGAATAAAAATCCAATTTATGGAAATTGAATTATTTTGAATTGAAGCTCAAGATGTTGGAATTTAAACTTGGTAAATGAAATTGTTTAATTATTGGAAGTTTAGATTTTTTTTTTAAAAAGAAAAAAAAATTTGAAATACGGCGTAAATTTTCGAAAGTTGATTTGTTTTAAAAGATTGGACTTTTAATCGAACTCTGAATATTTCTAAGAAAATTTTTATGAAATGATATTTCAAGTTTGAGTTTGGAATTGAAAATTTATTTAAAATTGAGTTTTAATTAATTTGGAATTTAATTGAAATTCAAAGAAATTTGTGAATTGGACTAAATTGAAACTATTGAATTATTTAATAATTAAATAAGGTTAAATTATTTAATGATTAAATTGAATTGAAATTCTTTAATAAGAAAAAAATTGAACTTTTGAATAATTGAATTTTTACTTCATAAATAATTGAAATTGAGTTTCTTTATTAATTAAGTTTTGGAAAATTATTTAAGAAAGTAAATAAGTGAAATTAAATTTTTTTAACAAGAAATGAAAATGTGATATTTTTGGAATTAATGCAAGACTTGTAATTGAAAGAATTGATTTGACGAATTTAATTTAATTCAAAATTGTAAGTTTTGATTTAATGAAGTTGAACTTAAAAAGGTAGTGTAATGGATTTGAAATTTAATAGAAATTGTTTTGAATGATAAAGTACCTTAACGGATATTAAATGAAATCGATAAATGAATTTAAATTGATTTGAATGTTGAATTAAATTAATTTAAATGATTTCGGAATGAAACTTATATACGAACTTGAATCAATATTTGAATTGTTTAAATTGAAATTGAAATTGAATTATAAGATTTTGAAATTTTGATTTGGAAGTTTTGAAACGTAAATTGTGGAAATTGATTTAGAAAGACAAATGAAATGTTGATTTATAAATTCTAATTGAATTGAAATTGATTTGGTTTTGAAATAAATAAACGACCAATCGGTGAAATAATTATGGAAGTTATTAAAGAGACCGGAATTCGGTTATGGACATACTCTCTATCTAAACCGAAAACCACTTTAATAACTATACGCGGAGTGATAATCCAGAATGAAGTGGTTGGAATGATGTTCGTTGATGACTGAAGAAAGTGAACGATGATGGATAGCCTTGACACTTGTGTCAAATTGGAAATGACTAAAACAGGAGCTGTGCCGGGCCAATGGAGGATTTGCTACCTCAAGTGGACACACTTCTTCGAACTACTCATTATATGTTGTCGATTGGTGCACCCTTGATTTTGGGAGTGTTGTTTCACGGTGTTGCGGGCGCTGCGGCGTTGCGTTCTCACCAGTCCGGATCAGGCGAACGGTAGTATCACTACCTTGGGTATTGCCTCATGTGCCTTGTCATACTTGTATTCCATTTATACGCGACCACTACGATTTTGATTTGTACCTTTAGTATATGGATTGCCCTCTGGTGACTTCCGGTTTTGGGGAAACTACGGTCTTGTATATGCTTTTGGGAATAAAAATGTGTTAAGGGTGGAATGGGCCATGGCTTAACGCTATTTTAATACTTTTACTTTAATATAGACATATTATAATAGCGTATTGTACTACATAGTAGATAGTTTAACGGATCCTTGAGAGATGGAAAATCCCGTAACATCTCTTAAGTTATTGCACTCACGTTGACATTGGATAGGAGATGTCAAAACCCGTAAACATCTCTGACGCCGTCACACTCATATTTTCTTATTCGATTTGACTTACATAAGATATTTTAGTCCTGACTCGAGTGTTTTGCCTTTTCATTACGCTCGGGTCAGCCTGAGCATTTCAGATAAGGTTGAAGATCTATTCTGGAGGACGAAGACGGAGTTTGGTATTACATCATTTGTATTCTACTACTGTATTATTCTTCCGCTGCATTGTTGTATTATCTCTGATATGTATGTAACTCTGATTTATGATGTATAATAATAATCAAATTTATTTATTTAACAGCTTCATGAACTGTTATTTTATTATTATATCTTGTTCCTTCCGCTGCGAGATTCTGAGTTTGTTTCTGTTCTTTCTTTTCTTTCTTTTCTTATTTACCCCAATAACTATCCGTATTTCGGATTGTTTGAGTCAGCATGTGTGTATGTTTTGTCGACTTGAACGGTCAAAAATGCGGGTTGTTACACTTTCCCTTCGATCTGTTCCACCCCTCATCTAAAAGGGAAAGCAGAGGACAGGTAAGTTCACGGCACTGATTGCTCCATTACTAACCTTAGTTACACACTTTGTTCTCCCGTCTAAAACTCATAGGAAAGACAAATGTAATAGTCGTTTCTACATACTCCTATCATTTTTAGAAATGATATATAAAACATCCAAATCATTATTTAAAATACTTATCATTTATTTAACCATTCAATAAATCCTTCAAATCACCTTTCAAATAGTTATTAATCATTTAAGAAACTTTAAAAAATATTTGGAAAAGAATAGTTGCGTTTAAAACTATATTTCAAAAGTTATTGAAAAGTGCCGCGAAAAAGTGCTATGGAAAGTGCCTTTTAAAGCTATATTGATCAAAACGGCTTTCTATCATTTGAAAATTCATTTTTATAACTGTAATCACTTTTAAAACATTTTAAAAGATTTATAAGATTTATTCCATATTTTTAAATGTTTTAAAACATAAGAAATCCTTTTCTGGATTCTGAACTGCAAAACCGCAATTTTTCCAAAAGCTTGTTTTACTCATATCTTAAAATCTACTTATCGAAATCTCGATTTTCTTTCTTCGTTGGAAAAAAATGGATATAATAGTTTGTAAAATTCTTATCTCGTAGAATTCCAAGCTATATTCCATTTTATACACTCGTTTGACTTTTATGGCGCAAAATTGCGAATTATCGTTACACGACGCGCCTATTTTCGACTATATTTTCAATTCTCATTCAAACTTCACCAAAACACTTTTAAATGTTCATAAAACATTTATAAACCATTTTTAAACATTTAAACCAGTATTTTCTATATTAAATCTCTCTTTCGCTTTAAATCATTTCATAATATTATATTATTAGAATATTCATTTTCCACCTTCTTATATTCTCAAAAACCATAAAGAGGCTAAATAACTTCATATAAACATCCATATGAATTTATTTTCTACTAATTAACCATTTTTATTATGATTTCTCATAATTTATCACAACTAAGGTATCAACCATACCAACATCCATATAATCAATCAAGTTATCAAACATTCAAACAAATCATGAAGATATTAAATGGCCATATTATAATACTTAAAAATAGTTATAGAGATTATTTATCATTTAATAAACATTGAGTACTCATAATTAGTTCCACTCCACCAATCTTTTCATAGATTTCTGAATCGATTTCGGCAGTACTTCCTTCCCTTTTTCCTTGCTCCGAAGCTTACCGAACTTGCTCCTTTCTTCTCTTTTAGGCTTGGCCTAGGCTAGGGTAGGAACGACCATGCTTTGGATGGTGGTGTTCTTGGCCTTAGGGGGTGATTGAGGGATGCCGTGGGTTATCGAGGTGGAGAGGAGGTGGTTTGCACTAGTTTTGAGGTGGAATACTATATATATATATTCTTTACTTTTTTTCCCTAATATTTTTTTATTATTTTTCTAAAGCATGGAAACCATTAAAACTCTAAAGAAGAAGAAGAAGAGCTTAATAAAATAAGAGATGGATGTGTGAAAAATGAGAAGAATGCTTGTATATTTATAAGAAAAGAAAGAGGTTGTAAGTTACCAAACTACCCCTTGTTAAATTACTAAAATACCCTTGGATTTTTTTTCCAAACTTCATATTACCAAAAGTAAAATTACCATCTCATTAATGCATGTCAAATCCTTACTTTATGTCCTTATCACTTAAGAAGTAAGAAAACTAAAGTAATAATGATGTTTCTTTTGATTTGATAAGTTTTGTTTTTATTAGTTTACTATTGCTAATGATATTTCTAGAATTTCCTAACCTTAATTAGCAAAAGTAAACTTGACTAACTATTTGTTAATTACTTCCTATATGTTATAATATTTATAAGAATATTTACATAAAGGTGCAACGACGTTGTGACAACTTTAAACCGACAAAACGTTGAATTTTAACAAAATGTTTTATGGTCATATTTTAATGTTTTAGTTAAACTATTATTAGTGTAAAAAAATTTGAAAATAAATTTCTTATCATCTTTAATTAATTAAAACAAGTGTATTTGACTTATAAAATAATTTAAAACAGTATCAAAATTCATTTGTAAATATACGGCATTGATTTTGTCAACGCAAGACAAAATTAACTATAACATAAGTATATATAAATATAGTGATTTTAAAAGCACTTATTTATCTTTTAAAACCATTTTTTGGACTGTATACCCAACTTTATCAAAAACCGGCTTTTGTCAATTTTGCCAATGTTATGGAAAAGTCCAAAATCTTTATTTAATGCTAAAAATAAGTTCACCATTCTTATTTATCACATGAAATATGATTATTTAAGTTTGAATATTCCATTTTCAAAGTGGTAAATTTACGGGTCATTACATGGTTCCTGAAACTAGTTCCATTGTGTTTGGAATGGAGGTATAACATATATAACTCCAGGCGGCACACCTTGTTTGGAGTTCGAGAATTTTGAATGTTAAGAAGCTAGATATTTTCAAATTATATATATATATATATATATATATATATATATACTCTCCTCGACACTTCGTACACTCTGCCTCATTCCTGTCTACCCCATACACCCTCTCCCTCTCATTTCAAAATTACAGCAGACGAGGAAAAAAAAACTAATCGCGCAGCCTGTAAGCGTGAGCGCAAGGATCGAGGAGGCTTGTTGGAGGCGAGCGGCGGCTCTAGTGGGGTCGCATTTGACTACGTTGTTGGTTTTGTGGGCTTGGTTGTACACGCACGCGCTTGACGAGGCGCGGTGGCGCAGGTCGCGGTGGGGGCGGAGGCTCGGCGGCGATGAGGGCGGAGCAGGCGTAGGCGCATGCCATCATTCGCTATAAAAAAAAGGAGAAAAGTGGGGATTCGCAAGTTAACCTGGAAGATGGAAGCGGGTTGCTTGATGAATGAACGCATGAAGAACAGTTAGGTTAAAAAATTTAAGATTACTAATTATTTTAATTATGTTAATTATTATATCGTTATACTAATTTATTAATAACTTTAGCGTTCAAGATCAGATTCGAGTGCGGTTTGTTACATCAGATTCGTATTAGAGCCGTCTACGCTATGAAGGTAAATTCGTTTCTATTAGCTTCATTCGAATTTTCAGATTCGAACGAAGGTGAGTGTTTAAACGCTCATGAAGTACTAAATATTTTATGTTAGTTAAATTGATATCATGAAGTAATTAAATTGACTGTTATTTGGTAATTTAAATTGACATCTAAATTGACATTTGAATTGATCATTAGAAGTTAAAATTGACAGTTAAATTAAAATTGGAATTAAGTTGCCAGGTAGACACCCGATATTGATAACTAATTAACTTTTGTGTTATATTGACTGTTGGATGTTGATTGTGATGGATGCTCATTGGTTGATATTTTGGATGATTGGATGTTTATTTATTTTGTATATATCCTATTATCACACTATATATTTTTTCACAGTATATAAACTGTTATTTGAACTATTTCAAATAAATTAAGAAATAGGTTGAAATGATATATATATATATATATATATATATGATAGTTTGATTTGGATTGAACTGATATATATCCATCCTTGAAATTAAACTGGAATAACTGATCACTTGGCCATAAGATAGAAAATTATATACGGACACCGGATTAGTTAAATTAAATGATTTTAAATTATTGGATTTGGATCTATTTAAATGATTTTATTTTATAAAAATAAAATTGAATCGAAATATGGGAGGTGGATTATTTTCGAACTCGAGCTTGAAATGTGAAATTGAAATTGGTTAAAAGAAATTATTTTAAAGAATTTAATTTGAAATTTGAAGTTATGATTGAAATATAAATTGAATTATGGAAATTGAATTGCTTAAAAGGTTTGAACTTTTACTTGAACTTCAAAGTTATTTAAGTAAAAGTGATATAAATCGATATTTCAAAATTTGAGCTTGGAATTGAATTATTTTTGAAAACTTGAATCTAAATTCAAACATTGAAGTTTAATTTAAACTAAATGATGTAAATCTATATTCTGAAATTGAACTCAAATTTATATAAATTGAAATAGTTTAAAAATAAGAATTGAATTGAAATTTAAACCATTGAATCGAATAGTTGAATCGAATTTGAAATTGAAATTGGAATTAATTTAGAATTGAAATTGGAATTGATTTGAATTGAAATCGAAATTGAGTCGATTTGAGTTGAATTGAGATTGAAAATGATTTGAAATAGAATAATTGAAATTGAATCAGTTTGATGGGAATTTGGACTTGGGTCCAGATTTGTTAAAATGGTAAGAGACGGTTTGATTTGAAATTATTTTCAAAATAAAATATTAGAATAGAAACTGTTTAAAAATCTATTTTTTTAATATTCAAATTATTTTGATTTTCCAAACTATTTTACTATATAAACCATTTTAATTCAAACTATTTTAACTATTTAACTATCTAAACTATTTTAACTTTTCAAACTATTTTAACATTTTCAAACTATTTTTTAAAATTCAAACTGGTCAAGTGGAATCTGTTTATATTTAAATCGTTGATTTAAATGCGAATTTGGGTAAAATGAAGTTATAACCTAAATTGAAATTCGAAACGATTTTAGAAGCGAAATTGAGATATTGAGGCAAAGATGATTTTTCGATGAATATGTCATATCATGAGTAAATTTGATATTTTGAAATGAAATTGATTTTTAAGCGAATATGATATTTTGATATCAAGTATGAATTGTTTTTGAAATGTAAAAGCGCCAACCGGTTTGTAGACTAGGGCCGCTTATTGGCATACTCTCTGTCAATATTTGAACCACTTTAACAACTGTGTATGCAGAGGAGACTCCAGAACGAAGTGTTTGGATTTGGTATGCGTTAGCTGGAATTGAAGAATGAGAACGATGATGGATAGACCCTGTCACTTGTGCCAATTTAGAATGACTAAAACAGGATGGCTTGATAGGGCCAAGCAGGCAAGCTACCCCTAGCGGACTTCTGTTCTTTGATTTTCTTCTTGTACTTGGTCCATACTATTACTTTTGATATTGGTTTCGATTGGTGCACCTTGATTTGGGATGACCTCCATTTGACTCGATATGGGATGGATGGACGTGGTGGACGATCGTGGCTACGATGCGTTACCACTAGCCCTGCGACCCGAAATGGTAGTATCCTACCTTGGGCATTGCCTCACGTGCCTTGTCATACTTCCATCCCTATACAAGACCACTATGATTTTGGTTTAGTGTTTTCGTACCACGACACATCCATATCCCCTGAAGTGCTACTGGGGCGTTATATGCAAACTGTACGACAATGCTTAAAAACGCATTAAGGGGGATTAATGTAAAGCCTTAACGCTAAGGAAAATATTTATTTTACTTGTTAAACATTACATATATAGTGTATTCTACTATATATAAATATTTTGATGGATCCTTAAGAGATGGAAAATCCTGTGACATCTCTTGAGTTGTTGCACGCACGTTATACACTGGATAGGAGATGTGAAACCTCATAAACATCTCTGACGCGATTGCACTCTTGTTATGTGTGATATTGATTTGACTCACATAAGGATATTTTAGTCCTGACTCGAATGTTTTTTTTCATCACGCTCGGGTCAGTCCTGAGTTTTTCAGCGTATTGAAGATTATTTTCTAGAGGACAAAGACGAAGATTGTTATATTATCCTTACTAGTATTATTTCACCACATTATTGTTCTACTGCATTATTCTATCGTTTGTTGTATATATATAACTTTGATAGATGTTGTAAAATTATAATCAAATGTATAATATAAACAGCTTCATGAACTATTTATTTGATTATTATATTTTGTCATTCCACTACGAGATTCTATATTTGTGTTCTTTTCTTATTTTTCTTAAATTAACCCAATTGATTATCTGTGTTTTGGATTGTTTGAGTTGGACATGTATGGATTATTATCGATTTAAACCTTCCGAAATGAGGGTCGTCACAAATTTTATTATATTAGTTAATTTACTTTAATCACTTTTATTAAATTAAAAAAATGGACTTTTAAAAATCATTAAGTAAAAATATTTATTATATTCAAATAATCATTAATTAAGTGAATAATTAATCTCAAACATCATTAATTAAAATTATATGTAATTTTAAATTCCATTAATTAAAATAATTAATTAAGTTCAAATAATCATAAATTAATTGGATTAATTAAATTCAAACTCCATTGACTAAAACAATTAATTAAAACATCATTTGTTAAAATGGTTTATTTAATTATAAAACATCATTAAATTAAAATGATTTAACTAAATTCCAAATATCATTAGTTAAAACAATTAATTAAATTTAAAACAATCATTAACTAAAATGATTAACTAAATTTAAATATCATTATTTAAATGATTGATTACTTTTAAATATCATTAATTAAAATGATTTTTAATTTCAATTATCATAAACTTGAAATAATTGATTTAATTCCATTATCATTAATTCAAATAATTAATTAAGTTAATAAATTAATTAAAATCCATTATCATTAATTAAAAGAATTAACTAAACTCAAACAATCATTAGTTAACGCGATTAATTAAGTATAAAACATCATTAGCAAAAATGATTAATTAAATCTAAAGATAAACCAATTTTAAACATCATTTATTAAATTGGTTAATTAATCTTAAATTAATTAATTAAAATAATTAATTAATTTTAATTATCATTAATCAAAATGATTAATAAATTTTCAATATTCTTTTTAGCAGAAAAACAAGTTCAAGTTCATACGTTAGGTATTTGAGGATGAAATTTAATAAACGACGGTATAGCGAAAATCGCTATAACGACATTTAAACTATTGAATGGAATATCAGAAATTAATTTCAATTAACCATCAATAACCGCATATGGATGTAAATAAATAATTTATGGGCGGCAACCCCTTTGGGTCTCTCTATAGATTTTCCTGCAAAACAATGGTTATGGATAATATATGGATAATCATATGGGTTTATAGCGGTCAAATTAATATGTCATCCATTTTCCAATCGGAAATTCAACCAAACAAGCAATCAAACAATTTAACTAACATCCAAACAATCAATAAATGTTTATAACATTATTAATACGAAATAAAAAAAATTAAATGTGAGTTAAACTCACATTGATTTTCGTTTTAGATGAAACGTCCCGATTTGGACTAAAACCGAATGGTTATCTGATTTTTGCCTAAATTTTCACTTGCTCTAAATCCAACCAAACTAATTCCATCACGTAGATCTCAACGACACGAGTCCAACGCAAAAAACGGCGTTCGAATCCGACCTCGTATGATATACATTTAAGAAGTTATCGATAAATTTAATTAAAATCATAACAACTTAATAAAAATTACAACATTACCCCTCACTGCTTTCTTCCCAATATAAACAAAACGTGCACAGTGAAACATGAAACTCCATGGCCGTGTACGCAGTATTACAGAGTTCTGGTTGTCGAAGCTCCAATCCGATGACTCCAACGAGCTTCTCTCCTCCCTCTCCACCTGCTCGACACCACTACATCACTTCCGTCTACCTGGAGAAGAATGCGACCTGCACCATCGTGATCGTTGGCCCCCCAATGCTGCTCCCCCATCCAGCAACCGAGCTTGACCAAAATTGACTCAGAGATGATAAACTCCATTCTGATACCAATTCCATACTCCGTTCACCAAATCGATGTCCAAAATCACCATAAAAGCTAATCCTAGCTCCAACCCAACACCCGACCTCCCCACATCTCACTAGCGCACCATCTAAAAATATGCTAAATCGAAGCTCTGATCGAATTGGGATTTTTAAAACTTGTTTTGCTATTTTTAAATGCTTAAATCTTTAGTTGTGGATTTTTGAAAATGGGAAAATCCTCATTTACATGTACAGGCAATGTTTAATAGAGGACAAGAGGGATGGGCTTGCATACAAGGGCATGAGCATGGGTACGGTTTGAAATGTGTGGGTATGGCCATGGGTATGGCTGAATTTAAATATATCTATATTATTTTAAATGATATACCCCTATTCCGAACGCAATGGAACTTGTTCCGAGTCCTAATTCGATCGTATGTAGAAGATAGGTTTTTGGACCTATTTATTATATTAAATTTTTGATATTAATTTCAACGCGTTTCAATCTCACACGAATAAACAATACTTCTGATCGCTACGAAATTCGACGGCGTATGTAACATCCCCCAACTTGGAGGCCCAAAACTAACGGCTATGGATGCTGCAGTCATCTATAGTTATTAATCATCGGCGACCAAATATGGCAATATTAGAAACATTGATACACAGAAACACAAGAATATGGAAAAAAATTAAACAACAAATAAACTCCACATTCCATTTCAAAATATTCCAAATTGATTACATAATCCTAATTTACAGACCACGTTCAGATAACATATAATTATTACAAAATACGCCAATAGCGACATATGAAGATGCCCCCTTGGATGATTACAGTATAAGTAGGCAAGAAAACAATTTGCCTTTACAAACAAACACACGGCGAAAATAAAAGAACACTAATAACAAGCTTGCCTCCCGCACATCCATGGAAGCTTTATTCATGTAACAGAACACCTTGAAACCTTAACTCTCAACCTACTCAAAATCAATTGAGTACCCGAGAGTTTTAGGGGAAAACAAAAATTTCGAGTCATACATAAAGCTTGGTATGAATAATAATTTACCATCTCAAACCATTTAGATATCTATTGAGACCACGCAGCTTAGCGGAACGGGTTTTCCCCTCACTAGTATTCTAAAAAAAAATTAAACCATATACTGTGCTCCTGCATCCACAATGGTTAAAACAAAGTATTTCAAAACATTATTTTCAAAACCAATAAATCAATTCTGGATTACCCATCCTCATTCATTCTGACTATCTATCTCAATTATAGTTTCTAGGGTTACTATTAACCTGTCAAATGCTCATGGACTATCTGTCTAATTACTTAGTTTTCATGGGATCACTAAAAACCTATTGGTAACTCCAATATCTTATTTCTTGTCCTAGTTTTCATTGGCTAACTAGGAACCAATTGGTTTACTAGCAATATCTTAATCCAGATATAGTTTTCATGGGCTAACTACAAACCTACTAGCCCTTGCCAGTATCAAATTGTAGTTTTAATGGGCTGACTATGAACCAATTGGCCCCTGCTAATATCATACAACTTTCATGGGCTTATTGTAAACCTATTGGCCCCTACCAATATCTTTAATTAAGAGTTTAACATCTGTTAAGTTATATTCACTACTGGGTTAACCTAACTAGTTATTCTGCCCTTTCCCGAAAATAAAGTTATGGGTTAATAACAATGTGAATAATATTTCCAAAATCTTGGTTTATGCCATGGTTTTTCCTTAAAAATGAGAATGGGTTATTTGTTTTAAAACCTGAGAACATCACTTTCAAAACCCTTGGATGATCTTCTTCGAAAGCATAGAACACCTCTTTTCAAAACTCTAAGTATATATCTTTCGAAACCAATGAAACCTTTCGATGGTATCAAGAAAACATTCTTTAAAGCATAGGTTCTAAACAAATAAAATACCCTTTCGAAAGCATTGGGTTTACTCTTTAAAAACATCATTTGGGTCAAAATGGTTATATACAAAAGTATCTCTTTCGAAACCAACTAAAATAAATATGGGGAAATGTTAATGGTGTCGGAACCATCTAGTCGAAAGCAAAAGACTTTGAAAATTAAAACTTCGAAGGTGAGAGTCGAAACCCCCTTTTGACTTCATCTCCTTCGAAACCCCAATCCCTTTCGAAAGAATTCAGGAAAAAGGCTTAGGTTGAAACAAAAGTAACCACTTCGACAGCATAGATAACTTCAATGCTGTCTAAAGGGAAATTAGTGGCTTGGTTTCGACTTAGTCGAAACCAATCCTTTCGAAAGCTCTTATTTAAAGAAAAGGCACCCTTTCGAAAGCTAACTTCTTAAATAATGTGGCAACCTTCTTCAAAAGCTACTTATAAAACCCTTTTGAAACATATGTTTCGACTGTGTTGAAAGCTTTAGGTAAAACAAGTCAAGGATTTTAACTTATGAAAACAAAGCAGGGTTTCGATCCCATCGGAAGCTACCCTCTCAACACCAAGACTTCCGCCTTCCTTCCAATCCACTACATACTATATAAGTGATATCTTGTGTATTGGTTTCGACTACATGGGTTTCGACTATGTTGGTTTCGACTGGGATGAGGCGGAATCAATGGAGTCGAAAGGTTCTTACTAATAGAGGCGAAACGCCTTTTTTGACTTAAAGGCTGAAATATAGCAACTTTTAGTAATTACTTTCTAACAACTTGCCTATTTGTAAATCATTGATTGGCTGTTACAAAAACTTTACAAATACTTTGCATTTGAAACTGTCGCAATTATATCAGGTTAAAACCACTAAAATGTAACGTTTAAGCCCTTTTATATACTAAAACCAATTATTTCAGAAAAGTCCTTCTTTTAAAATAATTTATTTTCCTTATAAGTCAATTAGGAAAAATCACAGAAATTCATTTTCATCATGTAATCGAACATATTAAAATTTTAGACCCAATTTCTTTCTGAAATTCTCGAAATAAATTTTAAACCCAGTTATATCATATTTCTCATTAGAAATTCATAATAAAATTTCAATAGCTTTGAAAATTCTGAAAATTAAAATCCATCTCCAAAATCATGTTTTACTTAACATAAAAAATTTCCATGGCAATCTGAAATCATACTTTCTCAGTTTTACATCAAAACCGTGCAAATTCATATGCGTATGAATTAAAATAAATCATCATAATATAACTCAAGCATACCATCATCCATTTTATCACAAAAACACATTTAAACCATAAATCTAAAACCATATAATCATGAGACAAAATAGAGATGGTATGAGATTATTATTGACCTTAAACTTGATAAGGAATTTGAGATTTGTTGTTGATTAATCCTTTCTAGCTTTTGATCCTTAGCTTTAGATAAATTTCTTCCTTTCTTCCTTGGTAATGGCTGGCTTTGCTTTAGGTTTTAGATTTTTCATTTGTGAAAGTAGAAAATGAAACGTGAATGGACAATTCCAAAAAGGTATAGTAGTGTATAATAAATTGGTTAATTTACTAATATGCCCATGTGTAGTTTAATTAACCAATAAACCAATTTAAAGCCCAATTATCTTGTTAATAAGCACGACCCTATATATATAATTTATTTAAATGTAAATTTCCTTATCATCATTATTCTATTTAATTTACCTAATCAAATTTCCTGAATAATGTTGTCAAAAATTAGGGATGTTACAGGCTCCCCCTTTAAAGAATTTCTTTGTCGAAATTCAATAAGGACTAAATACTAAACATAGCAATCATTTGTAACAACACCTAACAACCATACTTGTCTAACTTACTAGCAACTACCTATATAAATCTAATATAGACATACCCTCAAAGCAGATCCGGATAAGCATCTCTAATACTGTCCTTTGTCTCCTAAGTACAGTCCTTCTCGTTGTCGCTCCACTGAACTTTCAACAATCTGAATGTCTTGTTCCTTAATCTATTCTCATCTCTAGCTACAACTTGAACTGGTTGTCTAACAGAAGTCAAATTAGGCTCCACTACTAAGTCATCCAACCCTGTTAGAGGAATAGTAGTCTCTGGATCATGCACATACTTGCGAAGATGAGACATATGAAATACATTATGTACACCTGCGAAACTGCTCGGCAACTCTATTATGTATGCGAGCTTTCCAATCCTCTCTATAATTTGGAATAGACCTAAATATCTTGGAGCTAACTTCCCTATATTTCCAAATCGTATCACACCTTTCATAGATCATACCTTGATGAAAACCTTATCTCCAACTGAGAATTCTAGGTCCTTACGCCTCTTATATGCGTAACTCTTCTGTCTGGACTGAGCTTCCTTCATCCTTCCCTGGATTAATTCAATCTTCTCTGACGCCTCTCTAACCAGATCTGGACCTAAGACAAATCTGTCTCCAGTATCCAACCAACACGCTGGTGATTTGCATGGTCTTTAATACAAAGCTTCAAATGGCGACATTCTTATACTAGTCTGATAACTATTATTATAGGAAAACTCAACCAAATGTAGGCGATCCTCCCAAGATCCACCAAAGTCCAATACACAAGATCTCAATAAATCCTTGAGTACTTTGTTGTCTCTCTCTGTCTACCCATCAGTTGAGGGTGATATGCAGTACTCATATTAAGCTTGGTAACCATCACTTCCTGTAGACTCTTCCAAAATTCACTAGTGAACAATGCATCTCCGTCACTGACTATATTACTAGGAACTCCTTGTAGTCTATCTATGTTCTTCAGGAACAACTTCGCTAAAACAGGGTCGTTCAGGTTGACTTAACTGGAATGAAATGGCACTCTTTGTCAATCTGTCCACTATAACCCATATACTTTCATTACTCTATTTGACATTGGCAACCCTTCTACAAAATCCATGGATATCGAATCCCATTTTCAAACTGGAATTTCTAAAGGTTGAAGAAATCCACTTTGCTTCTAATGTTCAGCTTTCACTCATTGACAGTTTGTACAATGTCTAACCCACAAGCCAACATCCCTCTTCATGCCTTCTCAATAGAAGCTCCTCTTCATATCCTGATACATCTTGGTTCCTCCAGGATGAATTGTAAAATTGGATCGATGACATTCTCCAGGAACTTCTTACCTCAGGTCCTCCACATTTGGAACACACAACTTTCACTTCTTTCTTAGCCACCCTCTCTGGTTAAGGCTTAAATCCTTTAACTCATCGATCTATGTTCCAATCTCAAGTCTTCTGATCCATTCAGCTAATACTGGGTCCTCCTTCTGCTTAGAAGCAATTCTCTCAATCAATATTGGTCGAACTTCTAAACAAGACAATCTGGCAAAACTCTGACTAGAACCAGCAGTTGATCTTAACTGCACACCGCAACTGGCTAAAGCTTCCAAATCTTTCCACTCCGCCAACATAGCTAACACCACATTCTGATGCTATCTACTACAAGCATTTACTACCTTATTACCTTTCCCTGGTGTATACTTTATACCAAAATCATAAGCTGCCAAAAAATCCAGCCACCTCTACTGTCTCATATTCAACTCCTTCTGAGAGAATAAATACCGTAAAGACTTATGATCGGTATATGACTCAAATCTCTCCCCTAAGAGATAATGTCTCCAAATCTTCAATGCGAAGATCATAGCTGCCAACTCCAAATCATGAGTAGGATATCTAACTTCATGCAGTCTAAGCTGCCTAGATGCGTAGGTAATAACTTTACCACTCTACATCAACACCACTCCTAATCCAGTACCACATGCATCAGTATACACCACCAATCCTTGGTTCCCGTCAGGAACTACTAACATGGGTGCATTGGTCAATAAATGTTATAATTTAAGGAATTCCTCCTCACATTTGTCGGACCAAACAAATCTCACTTTCTTCCTAGTTAGATTAGTCAAGGGTGTTGCTATCCACGAGAAATCCTTAATGAATCTCTGGTAGTAGCCATCAAATCCAAGAAAACTCTTGATCTCAGTCACTGCCTCTGGTCTCTTCCAATTATTCACAGCTTCGATCTTATCTGGATCGACTGTCAACCCTTTCTCTGAAACCATGTGACCAAGAAATTTTACCACTTCCTTCCAGAAATGACACTTGGTAAACTTCACCTTTAGCTGATTCGACCTCATCGTCTCAAACACCACCCTAAGATGAACTTCATGTTCCCTCTCATCCTTAGAGTATACTAGAATATCATCTATAAACACTAGTACAAACCTATCCAAGTACTCTCAGAAAACTCGGTTCATCAAATCTACGAAGAAAGCAGGTGCGTTCTTCAATCTAAATGGCATCACCAACCACTCATATGAACCATATCAAGTCTGAAATGCTGTCAAAGGAATACTATCCTCCGCCACTCTTAACTGATGGAAATCTGTCGCTAAATCCAACTGGAAAACAATCTAGCTCCACTCAACTGATCAAACAGGTTATCTATTCTTGGCAAAGGATACTTATTCTTAATTGTCCTTTTGTTTAACTTTCGATAGTCAATACGCATCCTTAACGACCCATCTGGTTTCTTCACAAACACCGCGGCCGCTCCCCAAGGCGAACTGCTTGGTCTAATAAAATTCCTTCCTTCTAGATCCACTAGCTGCACATTTAATTCCTTCATCTCAATAGGTGTCATCCTGGTAGGTGGTCTACTTACAGGTTCAGCTCTTAGCACAAGATCTATTCAAAACTCAAATCCCTTTCCGAGGGTAGTCCAGTGACTAGTTCAAAGACATCTGCAAAATCTCTTACTACCAGAACTTGACTTACCTCATTTCCTACCTCCATAGCATTAAGCACAACACTAATACTCCGATCAGTATTCTACTGAGAATATCACTCGTTTATAACTATTAGGGTGTCTCAGTGATATTTCCCTATCCTGGAAAAATATTCTAGCCTCATACCAAGTTAACCTATCCATACTCAAAATGATCCAGAAATCTACGAAATCAACAACATACAAACTTCATGCAAATTTAAAACACAACAAATCAAGTTCTAACTGGTCACATCTTAACCTTAGAGTTGCATACCCTCCTATTGGATTTGCAACCCTTAAGGAAGTAACATGGTAGGTGGGTTCTAAGCATAATCTATCAACCAAACACTAAGATATAAATGAGTGTGATGCATCGGTATCAAAAAGTACTCTAACTGAAATCGTGACAACCCGGAATTTTGGACATTTGAAATGGGAATATTTAATTGATTTTAAATATTCAAAAGGGTAATTTTAACTTGAATTTCAAATATCATTATTTATTGGGTAATATGATTATTGAATTAAACAATTAAAAATTGGGTAAAATGTTGAATCTGGAGTTTTAGGCCTGTTAAAAATAATTTGAAAGCTTGGAAATTCATATTAATAATACTGAAGGTGATAGAAATTTTAAAATAGGATTTGAAATTGTTTTGTTTAGTTTTAAAAATATATCGTTAAATTGAATTTAAAAAAAATAGCCTTTTGAGGCACAGTCTCAGAATTCGACGAAACCAGTTCTATTGGATCCGTAATATTGTATTATTATCGAATTTCAAATTTTGGGTTGTTTGGAGTTGTTGTAGGAGCGTACGACATATAAACACATTGAAAATTTTACTGAGACGATTTGAATTTAAATATTATACCATTCAAATCACAGCCGAAATAATTTCACATCAGATTTTTTTAAGCTTTCATTTCGTGGTCACTGTAGCAAACTTGTTGGAGCACGTTACCATCACATCTTGTCCCCTTCTATATACTTTTATCACGCGAGTAGCTTCTTTAGTGCTCAGGAGAAATAAAAGAATATTCATGGCCGTGCTCTAAAACCAAATTCCATTTCTCTTTTCATTTCCCTTTCAAACCCGAGTACCCTCCCTCATCCTCTCAGTAAATTCACAAATCAAAGCTTCCTCTTTCTTTCAGTTTGAAAAAAAAAATTCGAAGCAATCCTTCAAACTCGAGCTGACCGAAATCAAATTTATAAGGACCCTAATCGAATCGCATTCTCGAGTTCGACTCGAGGCATCGTCGAGCACGACTTCGATATGGATGGAGTCAGGTAGATCGTGATGAGTTAGAGCTCGTTTCCAAATTGGAATACGTCTCGAGCTGAGATTCGGGGTTGGGTTCGTGGCAGTGCGATGGCGACTCGGTTGGAATTGCGTTGAAATTTGGGGTTTGCTGCGAGGCCTCTATCGAAGTCAGGGTCGAGGTTGGAGGCACGGTGAGGCATCGTGATGGGTTCTGGTTCTTCTGAGCAGTGAGGTTCATTTTATATATATATATATACAGTTAAATTCGAGTTAATAAATAATATATATGCAGTAGTGAAGAAAATGATATGCCTAATTTCATTCACTAGTTTATTTTAATAATATTTGATCAAGATAGCTTGTTTAATAAAATTTATTTAATTGTTTTAGTTGCTGAAAGAAATAATTATTAAAAGAAAATATAATTACAGTAAATTATTTCTGTTGATAGGAGACTTATAAATGGTAATATAAATTTTATTTATGAGCGTATATCTATGGTTCCAAAGATAAGATTTGAAATATATGGGATTTTAAAATGTGAAGAATTTATTTATAAATTGGATTTTTGGATCTATATAAGCTATTTTATAAGTGTATATACATATGTGGAGAGCATAGGTATAAATTATAAATATTTATATATTTCAACCCACTGTTCCATTTTTCAATAAATATTGAGATAGTTAAATTATTTAATTGCTTAATTAATTTAATTGGTTACTAAAAGGGTTGTTTTAGGGAGATATTAGTTTGGAAGTAGTTATTGTTTAAAATAAATCATTAGACAAAACTTAAAACTATTTAACGGTAATAAATAGTTCGATTATTTCGAATATTGATAAATTATATAAATTGTTTATCTAAGGTCAAACATCTGGAAATCCAAGGCAATTTTGAATTGGATTGCAAATTTATGGGCAAAGGTGAGTTAATCTCACTCATCTGGTTGTATTTAAATTTAATAGATAAATTTAAATCATTGATTGAATGATTGAATTGGTTTGATGTGCTATATTATATATATAGTAGTATATATAGTATATATTGGAGTTGTTGATATTCCCGCATTATATAGCAGATGAGACCCTATGCGCCGCATAATAGCGGATGATAATATATAAACCCATATACCGCGATATTCCACCTTAAAGTGGAATTGGTATTGTGCTAACATCTATGGATTTAGGAAAACAGGTTGGAGGGATCCAACTGGATTCCTCAAAATTATTTAGATTGTTTTATATTCTGTGTTATGTATATTGGATATTCTTTGGTGAATTATATTGATAATTGGAATATTGAATGTTATGGTTTGCTTGAATATTCGGTACCCTAAATTACCAAAATATATAGAAGTGGATTTTGGAAGGAAAATAAAGAAATGGGTTCTCAAGTAAATAAATTTTAAAAGAATTTGTATAAACTTAAAAACAAATTTGGAAAAGAATAAAAGTGATTTCAAAATTCAAATAAATATAGAAAAAGGGGATTTTGAATAAGCAGAGAAATAATGAATATTAAGCTTAAGCAATATTATTTAAAAGAATAAAGAATTTATTTTAATTCAAGGTTTAAATTTAATTAAAAAGAAAAGAGAAGGGATTTGGGAAATCTGAAATTTGTATTCTCAGTTTAAAGGGATTTTTCAATCATAATAAAGAAATGAAATTTAAAGTTAAAGGATTTTGAAATAAACTGAGTAAGTAAAGAAATTTATTTAAAAGTAAAGTAAATCGGAAATCAATTTGGGAATTGATTTAAGTGTTAAAACGGGATTTTTGAAAGAGAAGTGAGATTTTGGATTTATAAATTAAAATTGAAGAAATATATCAATGGATATTTGGAAGAATAAATTCACAGTGCGAATTTATTTTAGGAATGGGTAAATTTGTTAAAAAATAAATAGTGTTTTATTTTGAAAGATGTGAAAGAAAAGTGTATTTCCCTGAATAGCCAAGTACGTTTTCAAAGTAAACTTTTAAGTATAAGCTAAAGGTTTAAAAGTTGATTTAAAGTATGTTTTGGAAAATCTATTATTTTTAAATGTTTAAACTTTAAAGTAAGTATTTTTTTTTCAAATCTATTGTAATAGTAATTATTTAAAGTTGGTTTGTTATTATGTTTTAAATGATAAAAGAATCTAGTTTTATATTTTATTAAGTAGCTTTATTTTAAATATTCTTAAAGTATATATCTTTGAATAAAGTTTTAAAGTAGTTTTAATTTAAATGTTTTAGAGTATATTTTATAATAAAGTGTTTCTAAATTATTTTAAAAATCTAATGTTTTTGGTACTTGGTGATTTCAGTGGAAATAGGAATATTTGGAAAATTTATTCCATGAGAGGACGGTTTGAAATTGTTTTCAAAGGATTGAAAATGGGAATATATCTTGCGAAGATATTTTGAGGTAAATAAATAATTTAGAAAATTATTTATTGTTTGATGGATGATTGTGAATGTTAATTGATAGTTAAAGAACCGACTATCAATATTGGCCAATGCGCTGATCGTTTCGAAGAGACCGGGATCAGGAGTTTTTCCGAAAACCACTTCGATCCGGTTTGTACGTTTCATGGGAAACGAGTTTGAATCGAAGATGGTATAGTGTAGTGCAAGGGCTAGTCGCTACTAATCCTGAGGATATTTCCAAATGGATGTAGTAGGAGTAGTGCCTTCGGTTCCGTTCGGACCCGGAACGGACTTGTATGGACGAATGCTTTTGATACATCGTCAGGTGGACGATGAGCATTCTAAGGGATATGTTCTATAAAGGTAATGCTTGGCCTCAAGCCTCATCAACCGGGAATGACTGAAAATCAGGGGTTATGCAGCAAGGCTTCGTGGGTAGCCCGCACTTGAGAGTAAGGTCATCCCTGTCTAGATGTCCCTTTTTATTTTGGCTTAGTGGTGCGGTTGCTGATCACAACTGTGGGGTGATTTTATTCGGAATTATCCAGTAAGGTATAGCTTCGGCCTTGTGTTGTAGGGGATTGGGAGTAATCCTCGATACTGTGATCTAGGCCACGTACTGTGACAGGTGGTACCCCAGTGCCTAGTCATTGATGGAAATCCATTCTCCCTACGTGCCTGTACGGTTTTGATTGTGCCCAACTATTGTTGAAACGTGAGATGCAAGCATTTCAGCTAGATTCTATTTTACTTTCAATAGACACTATTATAATATCAGACGAATTTGATATAAAGTGTTTTGGCTATCGTAAGGTAAAAACCCGACATGTTTATTTGTGGCGTGGTCTTACGAGATGCTTTTGTTTTCAAAGGATTTTGAAACTTTAATAATCAATTTGAGTGTGATTTTCTCACGCTGGTTTTCCAGACTGACTCCGGTGTTATTTTATTATAATGCTCCGATCAGACCGAGTATTATAGGTTACAGGAATGATGCTGTGGAGCTCAGGGATGAGCTGGATGGCGTGACGTGTCTCCCGTACTTGTTTATATATATTCCACTGTGTTGATTGCTGTACTCTGTTATGTTGAGGACATGATATGATTATTGTCCAGTTGTATGTATGTATACTCTGATGATGTATTGTATAAACATATATAGTTTTGATTTGTGTAAAGATCAGTTACTATCTTTTATATTTTATTCCGCTGCGATGGTTAGATTCTGTTGTTGTTTTATTTTCTTCTTCTACCTCTTCTTCTTTAACCCAAATGGTTCGTATTTCTGTTCTTCTTGAGTTCATTAATGGAGATTAATGTCAATTCAAGGGGTACGGATTTGCGGGCTGTTACAGTGGTGTCAGAGCTTAGGTTAGCAATAACCTTGGCTTTGGTGGGATTACTCATTGAAATAGAGTCCATAGTACTCTAAAATGTGTTTGAGTGTATTAATAGATATGAGCGCGTATTTGTTAGTGAATATCAAATGGTTTTATATTGTGTTGATTGGTTTATTGAGTAGTTTATGGATTCTGGTCAATACGAATAATTAACGTTATTGATAGGGATCTCTAAACACTTGAATAGGACAATTCGACCCAGTATTGTTTTTAAAGGGGTAAATGAAATAATTTTACCCAAATTATTTTTGTATATGAAAGGAATAATTTTTAGTAATTATTATATATATATATGGTTGCTTGGTTGTTAGGGAGTGATAATATTGAATTATTATCACTATTGTGTGAAATTGAATAAGAATTGAAAACTTATAACCAAAGTTAAAGAATAGATTTATATAACAAATGGAATTAGAAAATTTAAATTATAAATGTAACTTATAAATTGAAACAAACTTCCAGAGAAATATTTGAATAAGGATTGGAAGGTTTTGAGGTGTTGAAAAGTTTGGGAAGTTTAAATTCCTTGGGTTGAAAATGGTTTTCAAAAGTTTTGGAGAAATAATGGTGATATTATTTGGGGAAATATTTTTGAATTGGATATGAAATTTGGATGATTTGGAATTTAAAAATGTTTTTTTTAAAAGAGATAAAAGAACTAAACTCTTCTCGGTCGCTAGAAAATAACTTCGGTGATGACTACAGCATCATCGATGTTCATTTTTGAGTTTCCAAGAGAGAAATTGCTACCTGAAGTTTAGAATTGGAGTTGTTGCAAAACTGGGTTTGGTTTTAAAATTCAAAGGGATAATTGGATATACCCAAGAAGTTTGGATATGATTAATTTCAAAGGTGATTTTGAAATTTTGGGAAAATTGTTTAACTCTGGAATCTTATTTAGAATGTTTATGGAATATATATATATATATATATATATATATATATATATTGACCAAATAAAAAAAAGGGTATGATCCCGAGTTAAAAAGTAAAATGTGAATGAGACTGATTTTAAATAGATGGAAGTATGGATATAAATAAATTGTGACTTATAGAACTTAGAAATGGAATAAATAAGCCAAATAAAATTGTTTGTATTTTGGGAAATGAATAAGAATCCAAAACTTGAATTATAAAATAGTATTAGATTATAATAGTGATGGTTTGCATTTGTGAATAAAATCCAAGTAGGAGTAAATTAAAAATTTCCCTGTTACTGATAAGAATAAATTCAGAATGAATTAAGTATGGAAGTTGAAATTTAAAATGGATGATTAAATGAACTAATTCAATTAAATTAGGAGATGAAATGGATTTGATAAAGGAAGATCAAATTAAGGATTTAAATTGGAAGGTGCTTATCAAATATATATATATAATTTGGGTTTTGAAATTGGAATAACTTGAAGAAAATAAATAGCTTAAGTAAAATTTAAGAAATGGTTGCATCGGGTTTTATGGAATGGGTCTAAATAAAACTTGTTTGGTAAATGAAATGAAAGTAGTAATTGAGTTAATGTATTGAATGAGAATACAAATTGAATTAAATTTGTAAAATCAAAATGGAATTGAACTCAAGAAGTGTAATGAAGTGATTTTTGTAATGAAAAATCAAATATTGACTTTAAAGTGGAAGTAAACTAATTTGGAATTGTTGGTTTGAATGGATGTCGTCGAATTGCATAAAATTTTCGTTCGACGTAAATGGAAGTAATAAAAATTCTATGGATTAATAGAAGTAAATAAAATTGATTTTTGAATCAATTACAATGGATACGAGTTTATTTGGATTACAAATGAATTGAGTGTAAGGAAATGAGTTGGAATCATTCCGAATTGAATAAGACGATACAAAAATCAAGTAAAAGGAATTGATTTAATATTGAAATCATATAAATTGCTTATGAAAATTATTTTGGGAATATTGCTTATGTTATACATGTGTTTAGCTATTGAAATTAAGTGAAATGATAATAAAATTTGTATATTTGTCACTTACATGTTTAAATTGAGTAAGTACAGGTTTTTGGAAGCCGTTTTGCTAGTTTTGACCATGCTAACAACTTAAATAAATAGCTGCTTGCTTAAAAATGCTAAATAAGGTACGCCTACGCAATAAAAATAGGAAATATGAACTGTTTTTGTTTTCCGACCGTGTGGGTCGATGTATATATATTTATATCTCTTATCAAATTGCAAAAGCTCCTCCGTACAAAGGAGACTGCCAAAATTTTCCGAAAATTTTGGGAGTTAGAAAATTTTTGAAATTTTTTGGAAATTTTCACAACGACAAATGATTTAAAATTGTGTATGTAAAGTAAAGTGGATAAAAATTCAATATTTAGAATTTGCAGACAAATTGAATTCAAGAAAAATTTGAAAATGAAAATCTGAATGAAAATTTAGGAATAAAGGTATTGAGATTTGAAATGAATTAGTAAATTGAAGCAAATTGAAATTCATATGGAATTGGAGTTCGATTTGAATGTAAAATTTCAGTAGTGAAAATAAATATAAGAAATATTTATATCGGACTTAAGAAATGAATGATGAAGTTCTTAAGTAAATTGGTATTGTGAATATACTAAATGAATAATTGAATGAAGATTAAAACTGAATGTTGTGAAATGGAATAATTGTGGATAAGTGAATAGAAATCAAAATGAATGTGAATAAAGAGAGAATTGACATAAGTAATGATCAATTGGAATAAATACGTAGGATGTACGTATATTATTTTATTCGCATAGCGATTTGATCCAGAATTCGAGTATGGAATTTCGAGATAGTTATATCGATTCGAGATAGGATTTTTTCACTCGATTTTCGACGGCGAACCCTGGATATGGATTTTGATTGATTTTGAAGATTCTTTATCGTAGTACGGCTATGCAAGGAGAATGACGGTTTCTGATCAAGAAACTAGATCTGAGTCCGCACTAGGAAGTCGGGTGAATGATACTAGTTCGGAAGTGAAATTGTGTGATCGAGCGAGCGATCGGATTTGATATTGCGTACGGATGATATATGCACATCGTACGGACTTGAATGAATAGATATTGAAAATTCTGTAAAGAAGTGAATAAAATAATTTTGAATTCTATAATTGGATAGTATTGCTAAGTAGGATATATAGGTATTCAAAAGCAAAAATGGAATTGGGATTTTTGAATTCAAAAGATAAATTGTATTGCCCGACAAAAAGGTAAGTATTTAAATTTCTATATGAAATTTAATTGGGTTTTTGATCTAGCCACTTGGCCTTTTGTTTTTCTTTTGAAATTTGGGGCCCGTAGAGGCATTTTGTAGTTGTTCCGAGCTAGCCGCGCAAAGGAGACGCTGGCGAAATTTTTTGAAAACTTAAGGAGTTAGAAAAATTTTGAGAAAATTTTGATAATTCAAATTTGGTTTCAAATTTAAAATTTGAATTGTTAAGTAAGTAATGTTGTTTGAACCCGTGGGTAAGTTGAAAAGGTTAGAACGAGGGTTAGTGTATCTTTGATAAAAAGATTTGTTTTGGGTATTGTTAAAGCTTTTGGTTTTGGGATGTGGTTAAAACAATTTGGATTGAAAAATAGTAACGGGTATTGAATCATTCTTCCTAACTAGTAATTTCGGGGACGAAATTCTTTTAAGGGGGGAGGAATGTGACGACCCGGAATTTTGGACATTTGAAATGGGAATATTTAATTGATTTTAAATATTCAAAAGGGTAATTTTAACTTGAATTTCAAATATCATTATTTATTTGGTAATTTGATTATTGAATTAAACAATTAAAAATTGGGTAAAATGTTGAATCTAGAGTTTTAGGCTGGTTAAAAATAATTTGAAAGCTTGGAAAATTCTTATTAATAATACTGAAGGTGATAGAACTTTTAAAATTGGATTTGAAAGTGTTTTGTTCAGTTTGAAAAATATATCGTTAAATTGAATTTAAAAAAAATAGCCTTTCGAGGAACAGTCTCAGAATTCGACGAAACCAGTTCCATTGGATATGTAATATTGTATTATTATCGGATTTCAAATTTCGTGGTGTTTGGAGTTGTTGTGGGAGCGTACGACATATAAACGCATTGAAAATTTTGTTGAGACGATTTGAATTTAAATAATATACCATTCAAATCACAACCGAAATAATTTCACATCAGATTTTTTTAAGCTTTCATTTCGTGGTCACTGTAGCAAACTGGTTGGAGCACGTTACCATCACATCTTGTCCCCTTCTGTTTACTTTTATCACGCGAGTAGCTTCTTTAGCGCTCAGGAGAAATAAAGGAATATTCATGGCCATGCTCTAAAACCAAATTCCATTTCTCTTTTCATTTCCCTTTCAAACCCGAGTACCCTCCCTCATCCTCTCAGTAAATTCACAAATCAAAGCTTCCTCTTTCTTTCAGTTTGAAAAAAAAATTCGAAGCAATCCTTCAAACTCGAGCTGACCGGAATCAAATTTATAAGAACCCTAATCGAATCACATTCTCGAGTTCGACTCGAGGCATCGTCGAGCACGACTTTGATGGGGGCGGAGTCAGGTAGATCACGATGAGCTAGAGCTCGTTTCCAATCAGAATACGTCTTGAGCTGAGATTTTGGGGTGGGTTCGTGGCAGTACGATGGCGACTCGGTTGGAATTGCGTTGAAATTTGGGGTTTGTCGCGAGGCCTCTATCGAAGTCAGGGTCGAGGTTGGAGGCACGGCGAGGCATCGTGATGGGTTCTGGTTCTTCTAAGCAGTGAGGTTCGTTTATATATATATATATATATATATATATATATATATATATATATACAAGTATGGTGGCACGTCCGTTGGACGTGTGCAAAGAAGGAAGTGGCGTATTTTGTCTTTGTTAAAAACACCGTTTGTAAGATTTTTTGGATCTTACAGCATGATTTGAAGTATACATAATGTTGCATGTATTTACGTATATGCATTGACAAAAATCAATTATTAACCAAAAAGAAAATGAGACTAAGTTATTTTTGAAAATAATAAAACAGGGTAATGAAAGTGATAAACTATCATACAACATAATGTAACACATTACATACAGTAATGGAAAACACTTATCTACTTTCAATTTTTTGAGTTTCAGTCATCAACCATGTAGCTTTATAGCCTTTTGTATTCCGTATAGCTTTATAGCTGTTTGTTCTCTTCTATCAACATGAACGTTGACATTTTTTTCATAGCGCATTCCAATAATTATATGAATGGTTTATTTCAACATTACAGTACATTTCCACTTAAATAATACAAATGCACTGAAGTAAAAATAACCTATTGTTGAAATACACAATTAATAAAAAACAAATGTGATGAAAACATAGCATAGTTCCGTCATCTCATGCCAGTACCAAATATGAGGCATACACCCCAAATCCAAGCTCATAAGCGACTTCACTGATCACTCCTTCAACTCATTTCCTGCTATTGGTTGATGGGCAACTCCATGTTCCATTTCACTCATGTAAGCTCAATACTCCACTTCATGTTGACTGCATATAGCTTTTAAGTGAAACAGACAAAATAACTGTACATTGCTCTTCAACTTTCTAAGTTCTAACCAATAAATTATGCGAACAACTGTAATAATTCAATGAGGTTGTTTTTGGGTGAGTCATTATTTGGATTCGGTACAAACTGTACATCAAAATTTGTACTACTTTACAAAAATTAACGTACGAAAGCATTAATTTATACATATGAAAACGGTAATCATTTTGTATCAAATTTTAATGTACATGTATACACAAATATTCTCAATCCACTTAATAATTACACTTTTACATGGGTATATAAAAAAGGATATATCTAGAAGAATGTGCAAATATAACATAGATATGGTAAAGGCCAAGGGAAAGTACTCAATTATACACAGTCGCTCATGTGTCCTCTTAACTGCATATTGGTCCTTCTATCATCGGTAGCCAACTTTTCATGATGTATATAACAGTCTAGTTAGAAGATATAAGCCACATATTCCACATCGTTGCATATTGGTTGATCATATGCATTCCCTCATAATCCCTCATAATTCACAAATTCCATCTTGAAAATTCCATGATTCTTCGGTGCTGATACACTCCCTTATAATCCTATGAAGCAAAATTCATGCATTTTCCATCATACTTCTTCATTTCTTCATCACTGCTAATTTATATCCATACAATAAGAAAATCAGCATTGTGTCCAAATGAGCCAACTATGAACATGAAAACTGACTCTAGTTCAAAATAGGTTTGGATTTTAAAATACAGTTGAGGGAAGCATATTCTACTCATACATAGGTAATTTGAAAATGGGCGTAGATTAAAAAAAATAGGACAAAAATATGTTCATTATCAGGACAACTAACTATAATGCGGATGAAAATAAATCAGTAAGCAACCATGAAAGGAAAAAAATCATTCAATGACTATCTTGCTGCTAGTCCATTTAAGAATGTAAGTAAAACAATGATGGAAAGATTAGAGGGCCGTGTAATCCAATCAGTATCAGCTGCGTTTCTTCTCACACTATAGTTGCTCGAATCAGCTGTTGAAAAGAAAAGCTGAATAGGGAAACAGTGGGAAACAAAATAAATGCTAAGAACAATATTAAGTCACTATATTTTTTCTTTATTCAGCCACATATCCAATGTAAAGTTCTGGTAACTAAGTACAACACTGTATAAAAGTGGAAACCATAAGCATGCACTATTTATGTGTAATTCTTCAATATGAGATCTTATATATAGAAAAAAATTTCAAATACAAAAATAACCAAAGGAATGTTACTAATTACCGGATATTTATATATGACAGTAATAATGAGTTTTAAGGTTGAATTCATATACCTTTCCATCAATAAATAATCCTTGATGTGTCAATTTAGTGTAATTATTTTGATAAAAAAGGTAACATGAATAAACTGTTGAAAATAAAAGTTGAATAGGGTAAAAGTGGGAAACAAAAAGAATAAATCAAAATAAAATACTAAGATTAATAATACTGAGTGATATGGGGTTACTTTTTTTCATCCACATCTCCGGTATACAAATTTTGGTAACTAAGTATGAAATTGTATAAATGTGGAAACCGTAAGCATATTGTTTGTGTGTAATTCTTACCTACGAACTCTTATGTATAGAAAAATTTCACATGTAAAAATAACCAAAGGAATGTTACTGATTGTTGAATATTTATATATGACAGTAATAATGAATTTAAGATTGAACTCATATACCACATTTCATCAATGTATAAATCTTGATGTGTAGATTTGATGCAATTAATTTTGGTAAAAGAAGTAACATGAATCATTGGCATGCTGTCAAATATTAGTGCATATTAATTGGTAAAATGCATGGACAACAAATTAATGTGCATGTTAATTGGTAAATAATGTCAAATATTATACCCAAAATTAAATTAATTACTGGTTTTTATAGTATTCAATTGGTGTATGATGCTTTGCTAGATGAGAATATGTATTCATTCGTGTTAAAAGTTGTTTAAACTTGAAAATTACCTAGAAGTTGTCATTCATTACTTTCTTTTAACGATCAACCTTCGATCTGCATAAAAGAGCAAAATGTTCCAAATTTTCCTTTGTAACAACCACCTCAATCTGCATACATAATAATACTAACATGCTTCATCATTTCTATAATATATAAATAATTAATAAAATTGTTCAAAAGGTAGAAATGTTTTCATAGGTCTTGTTGAATTTCTTTACCATCTGTTTGACATAAAATGCAGGTTAAAAATGGTAAAAAATTATGATTATAAAGTAGAAAAATCAAGCTTAAACATATATATTACAAAACAATTCATCTATCCTGTTATTACCAACCTTAACAGTGGTAACATAGTAGCAATTGCTGCCCTGTAGGCGGCCACTATCGCATTTTTGCATAGTAAATAAACTGAAAACAATATTAGGGTCATTTGAATATTAAGATAAATCAGTATGATTAAACTTTATAATTTTAAAATAATGGTATCCTTGCTTCGATCATTCTAATAACCAAATTAAAAACAATATTAAGGCCATTTAAATATAAGATAAAGCATCATGATTAAAGTAAATAACGCTAAAACAATGGTGCCTTCCTTCTATCATTCCAATAGTTATATCTATGCCTGGTCAAACTCTATATCTTTTATGGAAAAAAATAACTACCTTTTCTCAGTACTACACAAATGAAAATGACAATTAATCAAATATTTAACTGTATGACACATTGTCAATGGAATCAAAAATTAATATTTTCATTTAAATACAAAATTGACGATGAAGCAATGTGAATCATAGGCCCACTTGCCATGTCCGTAGTATCTTGTTGACCTTTCAAGTCAACAAAGAAAGTTAAGCAAAATTGTAATATGATGCATTTATGTTAATATGGAGCAAATGTGTTTGGGTACATAAAGGGAAAGGCAAAATGCAGAAATAAAATAACTTGCTCGGTATTTATGTGCAGTTCTTACCTTTAAGCTCTTACAATTGGCTTTAAACCATTTCATCCATTCTAACTCCACTGAAACCTCTCAATTTCTCAATCTTCTCAATCCGTTCATCACCCATATGTTACTTCGTTAATACTCCCTAAGTCATTGCAAATAAAAACCATTTAGCTATGATATATTTTGTAACCTCGTTAATACTCCCTAAGACATCTAATCATTCATTGTAATACAATGACTGTCTAGAACTATTAGTCATTTCATCAAACATTTGGTCTGCAAAAAACTGACATTATATTTCATAGCTTAAGGTACGCACAATGAAACTGGTTGGTGGTCGCCATCAGAAAATAAATAAAAATAGCAAAATGCACAACAGAAAGATTTGTTTGAAAGTGAAATATGACTAACAGTTGAGTAACACATTTGGTAGAAGGACGAATGGATCAAATTTCAACTCCTAAACATCAAAATGAACTGGAATCAAGACAATCATGTTCAACATTAAGATGAAGCATAATTTACTCAATAAAAAAGATGAAGCATGAATTGATAAATAGACTAAAAGGTTATCATTTAATCATTATTGGAGTAGAAAAGAAGAAAAGGAGAGTAAAACCTTAGAGAGACCCACTACTGTCATCGTTCAAGTCCATCGTGCTGAGGAGACCCACTGCGTCCGCCATTCAAGTCGCTGAGGAGACCCACCGCTGCCGTCGCATAAGTCCATCATGCTGAGGAGACTCGTTGCTGCCATCTTTCAAGTCCATCGTGCTGAGGAGTCCCGCTGCTACCATCGTTCAAGTCCATCATGTTAAGCTATCATTCTTAGATTACCCTGATTAGCATGTATGTCCAAAAAATGTACTGAAATTGAACATGGATAAACTATGGATAATCAACCAATATATTACAACCCAATATTTATGGTAAAAAAGGAAATAATGAATAGAGAAACTCCAAACAAAGAAGAAATTGAAATCGAAAGCAAACAGACGTAGATTTATACAAACCTAGTTCGCATCATGAAGATTGACCGTGGCGGCGGCATGTGCTGAAGCGGCAGACAGTGGAGGGGAATGAGAAGTGGAAGTGAAGCAAGGACGGTGTAGGGGTGGCGGTTAGAAAATTGAATGAGGGGAGTTGCCATTAATTTTGAAAGTGGAAAATGAAGACGAAAAGGAAGGGGGAAACGGAAGATGGTGGTAAGAAGACGTGGGCAGAAGGATGTCGGCAACGTGTGAGGACTTGGGGAAATGACAAATCTGCCCTGGTGGAATGTTTTCCTTTTATTTTGAACTGGGGGCAAAATTGGGAGTGCCAAAAAGGCTTCACTTTGACCGGTTGACCAAAGGTTTTTTATTATAGTATAAGATAAGATATGTATATATATATACACACAGTTAAATTCGAGTTAATAAATAATATATATGCAGTAAGTGAAGAAAATGATATGCCTAATTTCATTCACTAGTTTATTTTAATAATATTTGATCAAGATAGCTTGTTTAATAAAATTTATTTAATTGTTTTAGTTACTGAAAGAAATAATTATTAAAAGAAAATATAATTACAGTAAATTATTTCTGTTGATAGGAGACTTATAAATGGTAATATAAATTTTATTTATGAGCGTATATCTATGGTTCCAAAGATAAGATTTGAAATATATGGGATTTTAAAATGTGAAGAATTTATTTAAAAATTGGATTTTTGGATCTATATAAGCTATTTTATAAGTGTATATACATATGTGGAGAGCATAGGTATAAATTATAAATATTTATATATTTCAACCCACTGTTCCATTTTTCAATAAATATTGAGATAGTTAAATTATTTAATTGCTTATTTAATTTAATTGGTTACTAAAAGGGTTTTTTAGGGAGATATTAGTTTGGAAGTAGTTATTGTTTAAAATAAATCATTAGACAAAAATTAAAACTATTTAACGATAATAAATAGTTCGATTATTTCGAATATTGATAAATTATATAAATTGATTATCTAAGGTCAAACATCTAGAAATCCAAGGCAATATTGAAGTGGATTGCAAATTTAAGGGCAAAGGTGAGTTAATCTCAAAGGGAATTAATTTAAAGGACAAAAATTTGTATATTTTTAGCTTCAAGGACATGACCTCAATATTTTACCCACAAGGACAAACATTCTCCTAAAAATTATTAATAAGGACAAACATTTTTTCAAAATTATTCATAAGGACAAACATTTTTCCAAAACTGCTACCCAATTAAAAACTGATACCTAAAAACTGCTACCGATAACTACAAACTGATACCTAAAAAGTTAAAAACTGATACATAAAGAAAGTTGTCCTTCAGGCTAAAATATTGAAGGTCTGTCCTTGAGGCTAAAATACTGAGAAATTTTGTCCTTGACAATAATTTCTTGTAAATTATAAATATTTATATATTTCAACTCACTGTTCCATTTATCAATAAATATTGAGATAGTTAAATTATTTAATTGCTTATTTAATTTAATTGGTTACTAAAAGGGTTTTTTTAAGGAGATATTAGTTTGGAAGTAGTTATTGTTTAAAATAAATCATTAGACAAAAATTAAAACTATTTAACGGTAATAAATAGTTCGATTATTTCGAATATTGATAAATTATATAAATTGTTTATCTAAGGTCAAACATCTGGAAATCCAAGGCAATATTGAAGTGGATTGCAAATTTAAGGGCAAAGGTGAGTTAATCTCACTCATTTGGTTGTATTTAAATTTAATAGATAAATTTAAATCATTGATTGAATGATTGAATTGGTTTGATGTGCTATATTATATATATATAGTAGTATATATAAAGTATATTGGAGTTGTTGATATTCCCGCATTATATAGCGGATGAGACCCTATGCGCCGCATAATAGCGGATGATAATATTTAAACCCATATACCGCGATATTCCACCTTGAAGTGGAATTGGTATTGTGCTAACATCTGTGGATGCAGGGAAACAAGTTGGAGGGATCCAACTGGATTTCTCAAAATTATTTAGATTGTTTTATATTTTGTGTTATGAATATTGGATATTCTGTGGTGAATTATATTGATAATTGGAATATTGAATGTTATGGTTTGCTTGAATATTCGGTACCCTAAATTACCAAAATATATAGAAGTGGATTTTGGAAGGAAAATAAAGAAATGGATTCTCAAGAAAATAAATTTTAAAAGAATTTGTATAAACTTAAGAACAAATTTGGAAAAGAATAAAAGTGATTTCAAAATTCAAATAAATATAGAAAAAGGGGATTTTGAATAAGCAGAGAAATAATGAATATTAAGCTTAAGCAATATTATTTAAAAGAATAAAGAATTTATTTTAATTCAAGGTTTAAATTTAATTAAAAAGAAAAGAGAAGGGATTTGGGAAATCTGAAATTTGTATTCTCAGTTTAAAGGGATTTTTCAATCATAATAAAGAAATGAAATTTAAAGTTAAAGGATTTTGAAATAAACTGAGTACGTAAAGAAATTTATTTAAAAGTAAAGTAAATCGGAAATCAATTTGGGAATTGATTTAAGTGTTAAAACGGGATTTTTGAAAGAGAAGTGAGATTTTGGATTTATAAACTGGGTTATAAAATTGATGAAATATATCAGTGGATATTTGGAAGAATAAATTCACGGTGGGAATTTATTTTAGGAATGGGTAAATTTGTTTAAAAATAAATAGTGTTTTATTTTGAAAGATGTGAAAGAAAAGTGTATTTCCCTGAATAGCCAAGTACGTTTTCAAAGTAAACTTTTAAGTATAAGCTAAAGGTTTAAAAGTTGATTTAAAGTATGTTTTGGAAAATCTATTATTTTTAAATGTTTAAACTTTAAAGTAAGTATTTTTTTCAAATCTATTGTAATAGTAATTATTTAAAGATGGTTTGGTATTATGTTTTAAATGATAAAAGAATCTAGTTTTATATTTTATTAAGTAGCTTTATTTAAAATATTCTTAAAGTATATATCTTTGAATAAAGTTTTAAAGTAGTTTTAATTTAAATGTATTAGAGTATATTTTATAATAAAGTGTTTCTAAATTATTTTAAAAATCTAATGTTTTTGGTACTTGGTGATTTCAGTGGAAATAGGAATATTTGGAAAATTTATTCCATGAGAGGACGGTTTGAAATTGTTTTCAAAGGATTGAAAATGGGAATATATCTTGCGAAGATATTTTGAGGTAAATAAATAATTTAGAAAATTATTTATTGTTTGATGGATGATTGTGAATGTTAATTGATAGTTAAAGAACCGACTATCAATATTGGCCAATGCGCTGATCGTTTCGAAGAGACCGGGATCGGGATTTTTCCCGAAAACCACTTCGATCCGGTTTGTACGTTTCGTGGGAAACGAGTTTGAATCGAAGATGGTACATTGAAGTGCAAGGGCTAGTCGCTACAAATCCTGAGGATATTTCCAAATGGATGTAGTAGCAGTAGTGCCTTCTGTTCCGTTCGGACCCGGAACGGACTTGTATGGACGAATGCTTTTGATACATCGTCAGGTGGACGATGGGCATTCTAAGGGATATGTTCTATAACGGTAACGCTTAGCCTCAAGCCTCATCAACCGGGAATGACTGAAAATCAGAGGTTATGCAGCAAAGCTTCGTGGGTAGCCCCCACTTGAGAGTAAGGTCATCCCTGTCTAGATGTCCCTTTTTATTTCGGCTTAGTGGTGTGGTTGCTGATCACAACCGTGGGGTGATTTTATTCGGAATTATCCAGTAAGGGATAGTTCCGGCCTTGTGTTGCAGGGGATTGGGGGTAATCCTCGGTACTATGATCTAGGCCACGTACTGTGACAGGTGGTACCCCAGTGCCTAGTCATTGATGGAAGTCCATTCTCCCTACGTGCCTGTACGGTTTTGATTGTGCCCAACTATTGCTGAAACGTGAGATGCAAGCATTTCAGCTAGATTCTATTTTACTTTCAATAGACACTATTATAATATCAGACGGATTTGACAAAAAGTGTTTTGGCTATCGTAAGGTAAAAACCCGACATGTTTATTTGTGGTGTGGTCTTACGAGATGCTTTTGTTTTCAAAGGATTTTGAAACTTTAATAATCAATTTGAGTGTGATTTTCTCATGCTGGTTTTCGAGACTGACTCGGGTGTTATTTTATTATAATGCTCGGGTCAGACCGAGTATTATAGGTTACAGGATATGATGTTGTGGAGCTCAAGGATGAGCTGGATGGCGTGACGTATCTCCCGTACTTGTTTATATATATATTCCGCTGTGTTGATTGTTGTACTCTGTTATGTTGAGGACATGATATGATTATTGTCCAGTTGTATGTATGTATACTCTGATGATGTATTGTATAAACAGATATAGTTTTGATTTGTGTAAAGATCTGTTATTGTCTATTATATTTTATTCCGCTGCGATGGTTAGATTCTGTTGTTGTTTTATTTTCTTCTTCTACCTCTTCTTCTTTAACCCAAATGGTTCGTATTTCCGTTCTTCTTGAGTTCATTAATGGAGAATAATGTCAATTCAAGGGGTACGAATTTGCGGGCTGTTACAGAAATACTTTGAATCAAAAGCGTACCTTCCATCATAGTCTTTCCCTTATCTGTTGTAGTATGTCTAGCTGGTTCTATAGAAAAAACTTTTCTTTTGTCCTCCCTAACTGGCTCTGGACACTGATTCTTGTAATGCCCAACTTGATCATAGTTGAAGCATTTCACATTCTTCTTAACTGCAGCTTCCTTCTCATGTCCTGACCAGCATTCATTAGAAAAGTGACCCTTCTTGTCACACTTATAGCAAACTACCTCAGCCTTTGACTTCTTGGCAGTATCTCTCCCCTGGGTTCCCTTCTTCTTAAAGAACTTCCGCTTCTTCCCCCGAGAACCCTATGTTTCCACTGACTTCTCTTTAACTAAATCAACAAGCAACTCCTTATGGCGAATTCCCATCTCCACCACTATATTACAAGGAACTCGGACATGTGGCATGGTCATTCTAGCAAGCTCAGGCCTCAGTCCCCAAATGAACTTGTCATTCCTTTGGATGTCAGCATCTATAATAGCATATCCATATCTAGACAGCTCTTCAAACTTAGTAGCATACTCAACTACTGACATCTCTCCTTGGACTAAATCCATAAACTTCCTCATCGGCTCAGACTTAGTAAACTTAGATACAAACTTTTGCTCAAAATTTGTTTTAAAATCAGCTCAAGTTAACTGCTCCTTCGGAACTTCGACAGTGACATTATTCCACTAATGTAGTGCTGACCCCTGCAACTGTCGTGAGGCCAACCTTCTCCTTTGTCCATCATTCAGACCCAAATCAGTAAATATGTGCTCAAAATGCAATAGCCAATTCCAAACTTCTACGGCACTCTCCGTTCCCAAGAATGGCTTCCCACCCAAACTCGTGTAATCTTTACTTAACAAAGCAATATTCCCAACTGGAGCCACAGGATTAGCTCCTCTTACATTTACAGCAACTCCAGCAGCAGCTCCAGCTTGCATCAAACTGGCAAAGAACTGATACATCGCCCCTATATCTACTGGTGGATTTTCAGCACCCACATTGGCTTCAGCATTTTGGTTACTAGCATTAGCAGGTCGACCCAAGTTTCTCCTAGTTGTGGGTTGAGCATTTCCACTAGTTGTGGTGCTTCCTCCACCGAAATTTCCTCTTCCGTTTCTTGCTTCCATATCTCATTTCTCGTAAATCTGCATACGAGCCTTAGTAAGATACAGAAAAACGGTCTAAGAGAGTAGGGAATACGTACTTATATAGATATAACTATATATAGCAAATACAAATACGTTATTATAATGTTAACCAATCCCCAATCTTATTATCTGATTCATTGGATTATGTTTGGAAAGATCTTTTATGTATAAGTTTCTTTTAAAGTTTCATAAACTTGTGCTCTGATACCAACTTGTACCATCCCCCTACTTGGAGAACCAAAACTAACGGCTACGGGTGCTATAGTCATCTATAGTTATTAATCATCGGCGACCAAATACGGAGATATTAGATACATTGATACACAGAAACACAAGAATATGGAAAAAAATTAAACAGCAAATAAACTCTACATTCAATTTCCAAATATTCCAAATTAATTACATAATCCCAATTTGCAGACCACGTTCAAATAACATATAATTATTACAAAATACGACAAGAGCGACATATGAAGATGCCCCCTTGGATGATCAGAGTATAAGTAGTCAAGAAAACAATTTGTCTTTACAAACAAACACACAACAGAAATAAAAGAACACTAATAACAAGCTTGCCCCCTCCACGGTCTCGGAAGCTTTATTCGTCTAAAAGAACACCTGAAAACCTTAACTCTCAACCTACTCAAAATCAGTTGAGTACCCGAGAGTTTTAGGGGAAAACAAAAATTTCGAGTTAGACATAAAGCCTGGTATGAATAATAATTTACCATCTCAAACCATTTAGATATCTAAAGAGACCACGCCGTTTAGCGGAACGGGTTTTCCCCTCACTAATATCTTAAAACATTTATAAAACCATATACTGTGCTCCTACATCCGCAATGGTTAAAACATAGTATTTCAAAATATTATAATGATATGCAAAACCAATAACTCAATTCTGGATTACCCATCCCCATTCATTCTGACTATCTATCTCAATTATAGTTTCTAGGGTTACTATTAATCTGTCAAATGTTCATGGCTATCTATCCAATTACTAATTTTTCATGGGATCACTAAGAACCTATTGGTAACTCCAATATCTTATTTCTTGTGACGCCCCACCTCTATACCCACGCTAGCCAAGAACACTACGGTGTAATGATGTCAACTAGCACGGAGAATAAGGCTGTTGAGGAGTGACCATCCGTGTAATTTCTTTGTGCGAGCACCGATATGTCAGATAGTATAGCATGCATTTCATTTAAGGAGGAAATCCAACATACCGATACAAACTCAAAGCTATCACACGGTGGCGGTCTATAATCTTCGGAAACAAACATAGAATTAAACATAATACAAATCAGTCACAGACATCCATATCACAAAGGCGGAAAAAGATATGAATATATATATAACACATGAAAGTGTACATCAGAGTAGTGGTCTGAAAGATCCACGGTAATACAAAAGAATAGCAACATGTGCTATACAAAAGAATAAGTATACATCATAGAGTCTATATCTCAAATGTATACATCCAAAAACTACTAATCTAAGTAGTTAGCCAAAAGTCAGAGTAATCCCAGAAGAGAAGTCAAGCGGAAGCACCTGTAACATCTCGGTCTGACCCGAGTATTATTTCATAAGAAAATAATAAACGGATCAGTCTAGCTATAAATATCAGATGACATGATATAGAATAAAAGATATGGCATAAACATGTAATAACCATCATGGCATACTACTATAAGTATGTAATTGAAAATCAACAAGAGATTAATCAATATCACAAGAACCTTCTCAAAGATAAAATGGGGTATCATACCCTAAACATGTATTCATAACAAGTCAATGACACACAAATTCACCAATGCACAAAAATTGATAAAACTTATCAATTGAAATCACAAAAATTGGTGAAGCACAAAATTCCAGAAATCATTACAAGAAATCCAGAAATCACAAGAAGGGGGAGGCCTACCACAAAACGGGAGTATGAAAACTCACCAACACGTGTATCACAAAACGAGACGCTATCTCATGGTAGCTAACCATTAATATTTGAGCCGAAGCTCCACAAGAATGGCCCGAAGACCGTGGGGCGCTACCCCACATATGTGATGCAGAAACATCACACAAACGGGGTTTAGTCTCCCTCGTAGACAAAGAGACATCGCACAATTGCTAGTCTAAATCACAAAAATGATCGTCATGATCATCAAGAAGTGTCAATCACACCAAGCTAGTAAATATATGAGTTTAGCTTCATGTCGCATAACCACTTGCTTAACTTAAATATTTACGAACAAACTGTAGATCTTCTCTAGGAAATTGTCACAAGAGGCTCAATCAAACAAGACCAAGAATTAACCGACAAAGTAAACGCAAGCGTTTCATACCACTCGTTTTACTAAGTCGTTTAATTAGATTTCTCATACGAGTGAAGTAAAGGCTTGTATATACTAGTAGATTGGAAAATGGTTTAAGGAAAAGAGTTATGTATTAAAATAGTGTTGAAATCATTTGGAAGAAAGGGGTTTTGATATTTACTACTAGTATTAAAACCTTCATATTTTTAAAGTGACAAACCACAATACGATCATTAAAACAAATCGAATCACAAAATTTCACATTCGAAGTCGTGAGTAAAGTCCAAAGAAATCAATTCCAAAACCATCAAAGTAGGAATGCCCACACGACCTAAGGAGTAAGCAGACCGAGCGACCTAAAGCAGGGATTGACACGACCTATAAGTAGCACGACCAACAGGGGCACGACCTAGCAGAGGCCGACCTAATGTGGAACGAGCTAAGTGGTGCGAGCGACCTAGGAGAAGGCGCGACTTAATGGAATTAAGGTCATACGACCAACAAAACTGAGGTCATGCGACCTAAATGAGAGCATGGTGCAATGACTTAAGGTGGTGAGGTCGAGCGACCTAATGGAAGTAAGGCCTAACGACCTAAAGAAAATAAGGTCTACGACCTAAAAAGAAATAAGGTCAAACGACCTAACGGGATGCGAGCTAAGAGCAGTAGCATGGTGCGACTTATTTAGGCTGAGCGACCTAAGGTATAAACGACTTAAAAACAGGACGAGCGACCTAACGTCTCATGTAAGGTTGAGCGACCTAATCAACTCGCGACCTAATGTGTGAAAGGCCAAGCGACCTATAGACGATCTAACGACCTAATTCCGATGACCTAAAAGTGAAAGAAAATTTGCAGGCCGATGTCTTCGAGGTAGTGCGACCTAAGCCCAGTAATTTGCCAAAAACGCTAGAAATTGGAGTTTTTCACCAATTCAATCCAAACCAAATGCAAATGCACATGCAAAAGTGATAGGAAATCATTCCCAACAATCCAAGATAGTTATAGACAAGAATGTGAGATAAAAATCTCACCTTTTTCACGAAATTGATGGTGGAGAAGCTTAAAGTCAATGAAAGAAGCTTGAATCCAATGTCTTCACTTTGAATTTGGAGTTGAATGATGGATTAGAATAGAACTTGAGCTTGGAGTTTTAATTTCCCTTTCCCTCCTACATTTTTGATGAAGCTTGAATGTTTAAGAAATTAGAAATGAAGTTATGAAGAGAAGGAGGGGGTTGGGCTGAGTTAGTAAGTGGTTCAGCCCAAACCAAAAGCCCTAAGCAAAAAGGATGAAAATTCCACTATCTCCAAACATATCGAAGTTTATACTTAAAAGATGGCAAACGACGTTTTGAACTCAATGGAAGTGGTCTCGAGTCCTCATTTGACCGTATGAAAAAAGTAGCTTTTCAGACTAAAATCCGACTAACGATAAAATATTTAAATAAAATATTTAAATATAAAATATCTAATGTTAACTCCTCTTTAGCAACAGCCTACGAGTTAAGAAATGGATGACTCAGATTGCCGTGATTCAAGAAGCTAACGAGTTAAAAAGCCTACGACCTAAGTGGTCATGACGACTTACGACCTAGCGACTGAAGAGAGCTTACGACCTAAAAGCTTCACGAGTTAGCGGACTACAACCCACAGTGGTTTACGACTTAACAAGTTTACGACTCAGTGGATATACGACTTAAGAGCTTCACGACTCAACGAGTTAAGCTACCTGCGACTTAAGAAATCAAGAGGTTTCCGACTTAACTACTCAACGAGTTAAAGGCTCTACGACTCATGAGGTCTTACGACTCATAAGGTTCTACGACTCATGAGGTCTTACGACTCATGAGGTCTTACGACTCATGAGGTTCTACGACTCATGTGGTCTTACGACTCATGAGGCCTTACGACTCATGAGGTCTTACGACTCAAGGGATCTATGACTTAAAGAGTTAGACAACTTACGACTTAAGGGACTCAGTATTTAGCTTAAGTCGTCCACGACCTAACAATGTACGAGTTAAAATGCCTGCGAGTTAAGAAGTCTGCAACCTAAAATGTCTACGACCTAGGACTCAGCGACTTAACTTGCCCAGCGACCTAACTACCTTAAAGAACCTTGCGACCTAACTGCTAAAGGGACATTGCGATCTAGCAATGTTGCGACCTAAAGACCTACGACTTAAGGGATACGCGACTTAGGAGTAAGTCGTATACGGGTTAAGGACTTGCCGACTCATGGTTTGCTATAAGTCGCCAGCAACTTAAGACTTGGAGAGGGCCAGATCAGGAACAACTACAACTCTCTCAATTCCGACTTACGACTTACCACTTGGAGCAAACCACGTACTTCATCACTGCATTTCCTAAGTCGCTCGCGACTTACGACCTAGCTTAGGTCGTACGCGACCTATGACTTAGCGTGTTTTCTGCCTATAACTCAGAGCTGCTCCTATAAATACCCCATCACTTCCAACATTGAGGGGACTTTTGGGCAATTCATTTCTTCAAGCATCCATACTCTACTGCACTGATAATTCACTCAACAAGTAAAGATCTTCCAACAATCAAGGCACTACAACAAGCTTCGTGAAGGACTTCATTCATCCAATACGGATTTAGCAAGATTCATCACCGAAGATTGAGCTAGTAGTCTAAATTGTTGTGTGATCAAGTTATATTGTATTTGACAAGTGATTTGTATCGATTTGTAGCTGAATTCAGCAATAAAAGATTATAAAGTGGACGTAGGCTCAATTACGGGCCGAACCACTATAAACCTGTTGTTCATTTACTTCTTTTCTGCTATTTTTAGCTTATATTCTGTTCCCGTACCAACGGGTGGTGCTTTCACGATTCTACTACACACACCGGGTGTTAGCGTTCACTTTTTAGCGTTAACATTTTGGTGCTTTCACTGAGAACCCAACTCAGGCGATCGTCCACCATTGCTTCGCAAAGATTCATAAAAAGAACCTCTCTTAAAAACCAGATCCGAAATAATGGCTCCTGGAAGAAGAGGTAGACCTATCAGATCCGGAAATGCTCACGAAGGAACTTCCGCTTCCCCAATAACAGACCAAGCAACTCCAACCGTTGGAGTCACCAGGGCTGAATTGGACGACGCAGTTTCTGGATTATACCAGCAAATTGAAACTCAAAACGCTTTGATGATGGATAGGTTAACTGCTCTGCTCGGGGCAAATCGTCAACCAGAAAACCATCAAACTACTCTTCCTGAAATGCCACCTTTCCAGGCTGATGGTTCTATGCCGCAACCAACTTGTCATGAACATATGCCCGGGCAAACTTCCGAGGGAAGAACTGATGCTTGTCCGGAGGTGTCTTTGAACCATAAGGAATACCTGTCTCAAATGGTTAGCCGCATCATGAAAGAGAGCATGCAAAGGGAAGAGGATGAGAACGACTGGGGGTTTGCACCAAGCAGAACTCCGTTTACTGAAAAGATCCTGAAAGCAGAATTTCCAAGGAAATTTGCACCTCCTACTATCCAAGCCTATAGGGGAACCAGTGACCCTAATCATTTCCTATACAAATACGATTGGCATATGACCGGTGCAAGAGCATCAGACGAGATCAAGTGTCGGTACTTTCCAGTATACCTGGAAGGTGTAGCTTTACTTTGGTTCACAAAGCTTCCAGTTCGGTCTGTGGATAAGTTCTCCGACTTAACGCAAAAGTTTAAAGAACAGTTCAGATTGTATGCTTCAAAAGCTAAGGATATAATGTCACTGTCTAACCTTGAACAAGCACCCGGAGAATCAATCAAATCTTTCTTGAGCCGTTTCAATATAGCTTTAGCCGAAGTAGAAAATGCAGAACCACGCATGATCCTGACTTATTTGATGCGAGCCATTGATAAATCGAGTAAATTTGGGATATGGCTAAAGATGAAGGAACCGAACTCACTTGATAAGTGTTAACGGTAAAAAGTGAACGCTAACACCCGGTGTGTGTAATAGAATTGTGAAAGCACCACCCGTTGGTACGGGAACAGAATATAAGCTGAAAATAGCAGAAAAAGCGGTAAATGAACAACAGATTTATAGTGGTTCGGCCCGTAATTGAGCCTACATCCACTTTATAGTCTTTTATTGCTGATTCGGTTACAATTCGATACAAATCACTTGTCAAATACAATATAACTTGATCACACAACAATCTAGACTACTAGCTCAATCTTCGGTGATGAATCTTGCTAAATCCGTATCGGATGAATGGAGTTCTTCACGAAGCTTGTTGTAGTGCCTTGAGAGTTGGAAGATCTTTGATTGCTGAATGAGAGGAGACTTCGACAGCGTAACGGCGTTTGGAGAAATGAATCGCCAAAAGTCCTCTCCAAGTTGGAAGTGATGGGGTATTTATAGGAGCTGATTTGGACTTAGGAAATTTCTCTAAGTCTTTAAGTCGTAGCCGACTTAGGGTAGGTCGGTGACGAGTTAAGGGATAGGGTTAGGTCGGTGACGAGTTAAGGGATAGGGTTAGGTCGGTGACGAGTTAAGGGATAGGGTTAGGTCGGTGACGAGTTAAGGGATAGGGTTAGGTCGGTGACGAGTTAAGGGATTGGGTTTCTGGGCCCATCCTGTGGCTGTCTTTGACAAGTATTAAGTCGTAGCCGACTTATCAGACCTTAACTCGTAAGACCTTAACTCGCAGCCTTTAAGTCGTAAACCCATTAAGTCGTAACCCGTTAGGTCGGAACCTTCTTAAATCGGAGCATTTCATAACTCGGAATCTTCCTTAGGTCATAGCCTTTAGGTCGCAACACTACTAGGTCGCGGAGTCTTTAGGTCGCAAGCTTCCTTAGGTCGCGACTTCCCTTAGGTCGTGACATTCCTGTAGCCTTAGGTCGCAAGGTCTTCTATAGCCTTAGGTCGCTGGGCAAGTTAAGTCATTGAGTCCTAGGTCGTAGACATCTTAGGTCGCAGACTCCTTAACTCGCAGGCACTTTAACTCGTACATTGTTAGGTTGTGATTTCCTTAGGTCGTGAGGTCCTCTTGAGTCGTAAGCCTGATGAGTCGTACAGACCTGATGAGTCGTAAGCCTGATGAGTCGTACAGACCTGATGAGTCGTTGATACCTGATGAGTCGTTGATACCTGATGAGTCGTAAGCCTGATGAGTCGTAGAGACCTGATGAGTCGTAAGCCTGATGAGTCGTTGAGACCTGATGAGTCGTAAGCCTGATGAGTCGTAAGCCTCTTAACTCTTTAAGTCGTAGACTGTTAAGTCGTAACCCACTGTAGGTTTGAGTCTACTAACTCGTGAAGCTTTTAGGTCGCGGAGTAGGCTTGTCTTCAATGGTTAAGTCGTTAAGACCACTTAGGTCGTAAGTCGTTAACTCGTTAAACCATAGCTTCCTGTAAGTTGCTTCAGCAGTTAGGTCGTAAGTCGTCGAGTCCCCTTAGGTTTTAGGCTTTTTAACTCGTAAGTCGCTGCTAAAAGGTAGTTAACATTTGCCCCTCGAAGCATACGTCTTAAGTCGTAAGTCGTGTGCTTCGATTTTCCTTAGCTCGCCTCTTGATGAGTGCGCTAGATCGTGACCGACTTAAGATGAGTCGTAGGTCGCGAACGACTTAGTATAAGTCGTAAGTCAGATATGTCGATTCACCTTTCACTGTCTCAGGGCATAAATAGCTTAGGTCGTTCTCTCTTCTCCTTCACCTGTTTCAACTTCTTGTGTCGCCATTAACAGAGTTCTTCGATTTCAAATACAAATTCAAGTTCACCACTCGGCGATTCACCCTTGCTATCTAATTGCGTAAGCGTTTCCGATCCTTTTCCATTTCATGTTCGCCATTGAACCATGAATTCTAACCTCCGAACCCCAAATCGGTATCATACGTCGTGCTCCACTTTGAATCGTGCTGTGATCAATTTTTGGTCGTCACTAATTGTTGATGTGATTCACGAACACATGACAGTAGGTTGGGTTTATGACAGATCGGAGATGTGCTGAATTGTTGTTCCAGCGACTTGGTGGTATGAAGGGAACGATGGATCTCACGAAGAGGATAGTGGATTTTACGATGTTGGTGTTAACGGGTTATTGGGTTGGTGAATTTCGAGTTGGTTGATTGGTGAAAGGAGGTGAAATTTTTGGTGGAGAGGAGAAATAACTTGAGACGACCCAAAACATTCATGATCTAATAACCTGTCCTGTTCAACAATTCCTGCGACCTAACTGTCTCAACAGTCCAATTTTTCTTGCGACTTAACTATCCTCCGACATAAGCCTTAGGTCGTGGCCGAGCTAGGACTTAGAAATTCATGCCATTTTGTCTTGAGACCTCTTCCTCCGCATACAGCCCGACTTAACTTATCTCGTAGCTTCTTATATTAGGTCGTGACCGACCTAGAACTTCGAATAATTTCAGCGACTTATTTTTTACAACAAGGCTTTAGGTCGCAGCTGAGTTAGAACTTGACATATCCGCATTGTCTTGAACTTTGAACTGTCTACACTTCTTTACAGATTATCTCCAATGCTAATGACCTGTTAAATACAATATCTGCAGAAAACTGGGACGAATATACTGCCATTGATTGCCCATATCGGATGACAGATTAGTTGATAAAGATTAAAATTAAATGAACTGTATGAGTGAAATGCTATACAATAACCAACTCAAATGAAGTATTAAAGCAGAATCGTAATGGTTAACTAAAACTGATTTGTCTACATTAACACTGCTCTGGAGCATTAACAAGTTTTGAAATCTCGTAATCGACTGATTGTCAGTTAGTTTAATTCCAGTTATACTTGCTTTTTCTTATTTTCATTAGTTTTGCATAGCACTTTACACTTTTAGGAAACGTGCACCTTCACTTTTGAACATTCGGCTGATTGTGTAGAATGACATCCCATCAAGAAGATTTGGAATCAGCTGGAGAAGCTTTTCCAACTGCTACCCCGCTGAACGATCCCCCGGAAAGTACTCCTACCACTCTGAGTCATAAAGTCTTCCGTCAACTATGCACCCAGTTTGGCATCGCTGAATCTGACGCTTTGCTTCCTGGAGTAAATGACACTGCTGACAGGCCGCCCCACGGCTTTATCGCAGTGAACCGCCAAATGTGCTTGAGTGGAGCGATTCCCCCGTTTAATGACTGTCTCCGAGAACTTCTCCTTCGACTATCTATCTCCCCTTTTCAACTTCATCCTAATGGCTACGCCATCCTGCTGGGACTGTGTGTGCTTTTTAGGAGAATGCTGGACAGTTTCCCCAGTTTTGGAGAAATTTGCTTTCTATGCTCATTTACAAAGACCAAAGACCATTCCTCTATCACAGTTGTAAGGAGTGCCAGGAATCGTAAACTGATTATTGGTCTTCCCGAAAGCGTTCCTGGGTTTCTGAGCCAGTTTTTCTTTGTTCGTTGTTCCCCGAGATTTTACGCCATTTGGAGAGTGGGAAGTACGATTATCTATCTTTTCCCTGTGTTTTTCTAAAATTCTTCGAAGTCCAAATTGTCAAATGCTAACTTCTTTCTCTACTGTTTCAGCACTTCCTTCCCCCTCTAGGGAATCTCGTCACAAGACTACCTTTGAGAGGCTTATGGCCGTACCGGTTGAGGAGAGGAGCGTTCAATTTCTATTGAGAGATGAGTTCCTCCACGAATTTGGACTCTTACATCCTTCCTGTTCCACTCAGCCACATGAAGTCCCTGATTCTCCTACTGAGGAGTCAGATGCCCCTGTTCCTGCTAGAGAACTTCTACAGCAAAATCTTACCGCTGAGACTCCATTGGTAAAGTGTTCTACTTCTACCGCCATTGCTGGACCGTCCAGTAAGTTAGCACTTGCCCCGGTTGTTGAAGAGGAGGAAAATCTTCACACTCTTGAAAAGACGGCTGAGGTGGAAGTTGAAAAAGAGAATTCTCCCCTGCACCATGGCGATGATACTTTTGATAGTCTAAGCGACATCATGATAACCTCTCAGGAGCTTTTTAAAGATGATGTTTCTAAAGTGGTCCCTCCTGTTGTTGAAGCAACTTCTTCTTTGCAACAAACCACAACGCCTTCCACACAACTTATTGCCATTTCTACACCCAAAAGTGGTTTGTAGTCTGATGCGCGTAGTTTGCACATCACACACACTTAGAATTTTGGCACTTATATGCACTTAGCTTCTTCAACTTGAGGATTTCTAAAACTGGTCTTTTTCTTCAATTTCAGGTTCTCTGATGGGGCGAAGCGGCTCTTACTACAACAAATTCCAGCGTTACGGAAGCCGTGAGGCTTATGACTTTAGAAGTTATATCGGTGCTGTGAAGGAAATTGATGAGGAGAGGGCTGCCAGAAAGGCTCACGAGAGGCGAGCTCATGAAGAGCGTCGCCGGAGAGAAGACGAGGAATATTATGGGAATAGGGACGAGCGACGTGACTCTTCCCGCAGAAGCGACGATCCTTATAAGAGGAAATCTTACGATGACAGGGGGAAGAGTCATACTTCCGATGAGTCCAGCAAACGGGTCAGACTTGACGAGAAAGATACATCTAGTATCTTGGAAAAGACTACCGCTTCTATTCCTCCTAATACATCTTCCAGTTCCCCTGCCCTTAAGGAATCTGACATCCAGACAATCATTAATAGGCCACAGTACCAAGCTGGAGATGGTCCTCCCACACTCCAGAGCCGATTTCCGAATTGGTGTCTGAAAGGAGTGCGTTTTGATTTGGATTTGGTCCCCATTGATAAGCAGGCGATGCTGAAAAATGTCGATGCTGTGAAACTTGACATCGAAAGAATGTCTGGATGGCAGAAGCTGGTTGATGAACTTCAAAGGGTCAACCATTTGAACCTTGAGGCGATGATGACCATGGAAAATGATAAATCTGAGTGGGACAAATGGCGTAAGCAGCATGACGCGGAGATGAAAAGCATTAGCGATGGTTATGTGAAGCTCGAAGCTGAAGTTGAAAGACTTAAAAAAGAGCTTGCTACTTCTTCCACTTCTTATTCTCAGAAAGAAGAAATGCTTCAAAAACAAGTTCGAGACGCCCATGCTGCTCAGAGAGACATTGAGGTGAAACTCGAAGCAGAACAGCAGGTTACAAGAAAATACCGCGATGATGCCGTTCAACTTCGAGAGAAAGTCAGCTCTCAAGATTTAGAAATTATAAGACTGCAATCTCAGCTACTGAAGGCTGAAAGAGAACGTGATGAAGTTCTTTCTGGTAAAGCTGCAGCCGAAGAATCCCATAAGGCGACCATAGCCACCGTTGACGCGACTCTGTTTGACTTTTATATGCATTGTGTCCTGGGGCGTGGGAGCCTTTCATTTTTGGGACCAGAGTATGAAGTCACCTTAGCGGAGGTATGGGAGGCAATCATTGACTTATTTGGTGGTGCCGGATATTCTGAAATAGATCTTCAAGCTACCTACTTAAGTGAGAGCGATCGCGATGCCCTTGCCAAAGGAAAAGAGCAGCTCATCCGAGTGCGGGCCGAGGCGACGGGAGAGAAGCTTCCTGAGAAAGAAACACCTCCTATTGCTCCTGCTTATACTTCGGCTTTAGCTCATGCGGATATTACTGGCTCTAGTTCTCATTCCACGCCTCCCGCTAAGGTTGACAAAGAAACTGTATCCACTCCTACAGAGGAAGAGGCAATGAAGGACTTCAAAGCTCGGGAATTTGAGATTGATCTTGCTAAACCGGCTTCTCCAGGTAACTTTGACGATTCACGGTCTTCTTTTTTCTCGGAGAATACTGGTTTTGATTTCTTTTATTATGCAGCAGTCGTGCCGGAAACTGCACCAATTCTTCCTTCTTCAGCTGTCGTTCCTCCTCCCTCTCAAGTTATACCTCTTCCAACTTCTCAACCTGGTTCACAGGAAGAACCAATAGTGGCCCTTCAAGGTTTAGATGAACCACCTGCTTCCGAAGAACAGAAGGTCTGGAAGATAGCGAGAAGACCCTGGAGCAGTCTTTCGATTATGACACAAAGCTTTCTACATTTCTTGCTCCGGGGAGTGAGTCTTCTTCCAAGAAGAAGGGGAAACGTGTGGTTTCAAAGAAAGGGAAGAAGAGCTCTTCTGCTGCTGGGGATGAGGCAGAGATTGATCCGGCTGAGTCTCTTTCTCCTTCTTCTCCGATGCGGCCTACGAAGCTAATTACCAGGCCGGGTAAAAACTCCAAGGGTGGGAAGAAGGGGAAATGAGTTTGATTTTGCATTTTCTGCTTTTTGTATTGACCGGGGATTGTGCGGATACTGGTCTCCGCTTCTTTTTGTAACCTGTACAATGTAAAAAATTTCTCATAGTGTTGAAATAAATAGATATTTTTCTTGTACAAATCCTTGTGTATGTAGGAATACATCTGTTTTTCATTTGAAGTATAGAGTAAACGATTCTTTCTATTTGTACAAACTTTTTTGTCTGTGTTTCAAGAACGCATTTACTCCACATCTTTATTACGTGATATTGCAATGAACTTGTGGTATGTTGCTTGTATATTACTTTTATTAATGTAACTGAATTGTATAATGTTGCCCCCATACCACAATTATATTGTAATATTTCTTGCTTTCACAAGACCGATACTCTTATTTTAGAGAATAACTTTCCACTTTTTCAGGGAAGAATTATTCTGCTTTTAATAGAGTATATCTTGTCTTTGGAGAAATCTTTATTTTCTTTTTCTTCCTGAAGAACACTTCGACTTCTGGGAATGATCACTTTTATTTGTTTGAAAGTGAATTTTCCTGCACAGTGAAATGAGCTTCTGAAGAAGGTTTTGATTTTTGTGCCCCAGTAAAGGGTTTATTTTTGGTACTTCAAGCAAGGTGAAGTACGCCTCTGAAGAGGTCTTTTGGTCTCCGAAGAGAAGCGATTTTGGTCTCCGAAGAGAAGCAATTTTGGTCTCCGAAGAGAAGCAGTTTTGGTCTCCGAAGAGAAGCAGTTTTGGTCTCCGAAGAGAAGCAGTTTTGGTCTCCGAAGAGAGAAGCGATTTTGGTCTCCGAAGAGAAGCAGTTTTGGTCTCCGAAGAGAAGCAGTTTTGGTCTCCGAAGAGAAGCAGTTTTGGTCTCCGAAGAGAAGCAGTTTTGGCATTTCATCTCTGGTGAAGTGGGTCTCCGAAGAGAAGCATTTTGCACTTCTACACGGGTGAAATGTGCCTCCGAAAAGGTCTTTTTAGCATTTCATCACTGGTGAAGTGGGTCTCCGAAGAGAAGCATTTTGCACTTCTACACGGGTTAAATGTGCCTCCGAAAAGGGCTTTTTAGCATTTCATCACTGGTGAAGTGGGTCTCCGAAGAGAAGCATTTTGCACTTCTACACGGGTGAAATGTGCCTCCGAAGAGGGCTTTTGCCCCCGAAGAGGTCTTGAAATTGCCTGGAAGTTACTTTCTCATGGTTGAGTGGATCCACGGGGCGGACGCAAGTTGCTTGATTGGATGTTCGTTTGCACAAACGATCGCAATCAATTAACAAGGGCCCTGTTCCTTCAGCTTGGGAAGGTGCCCCTCCGGTGGTTCCACCAATCTTGTTATTGAGAGAAGCACTTTCATTTATTGGCGTGCCTCGTTAGAGGGCTTTGTTGATCTTTGGGAAGGAGCATCGGTTGGTTGGTGTGCCAGGAAGGTTGCGTCTTAGGGGCAAGTAGATCCATGGGATGGACACAAGCTGCCTGATCGGATGCATCACAATCAGTTAGCGAGGGTCTTATTCCTTCTGCTTAGGAAGGTGTCCCTTTAGTGGATCTACCTGCTTTCCTGTTGAGAGGCATACCTCCCTTTGGCTGCTTCCATGTTTGCCCGCTCATGTTGTATCATCATCCGCCAATCTACGATCCTTTATCAATGTTTCCAAGCGCGTGTTCCTTTCTTTTGCAAGTAAATTGCTTTATCCGAAGAAGTAGACTTCGCTGTTGAATGACTCCACAGAGTAAACGCAAGTTATTTGGTTGGATGCCTTTTTACATTAACGATCGCAACCAGTTAACGAGGGCTTGACATAGTGGAGCCGTCAACTTTTTATGTGAAGTTCCTCTTGTATGGGATTTGAGTTTGAAATTTTTGTTGCTTGAAATTTGCTTTAATAAATGATTTGTAAGGCTCGCTTAGCTTTGCGATGGGTGAGCTTTGCTTTAATGACCTGCAGTATTAGATCGATATTTTAGCAATACATTTAGAGTATTTACACATCGAAATATAACAGGCATTTTATAATAGAAAACACAATGCATAGTTTTTCATTATTGAGTCACGCTGATTTCTCAGCGGTTTACAATGCAGAAGTTACACATCCATCATCATCTTTACAAATTCAAGCAATGCTGTTAAGTAAAAATGAATGCTAGTTATTGTTGTTTCAGAATCTCCAAGCTGGATTTCCGTTTGTGCTTGATTCATAGCCTTTGGATTTTTATGCCAGAGAAAGTGGGAGATGCCCCAGCCGCAGTGTTGTGGGTAATTAGTAGTCATCCCGACTTCTGCTTGCTGGGTATGGTCCCCCTGTGATAGCATTAATGACAAGCTTTTCTGAATCTTGCACTGCAGTGTTGTTGTGAGAATCAGATTGATGGGTAGGGTGTTGTTGATCCCGAGTGGATGAGGTTGGATCGACTCCGTTCCTTTTAACGTATTGTTGGAGTTTACCCTGCTCTAGCAATTCTTCAATCACCTTCTTTAATTGGCGACATTGGTCAGTGTCATGGCCAGGTTGATTGTGAAATTGGCAGAATTTTCCATTACGCTTTGCCCCTCTCGTCATCTCAGGTGGCTTAGGATACCTGACAACGTCCTTTGTTGGAAAAAAGATATTTCTTGGTGTATCAGTTAAAGGAGTAAAGTTCGAAGGGTTAAAGCGGCGAGGTTTCTTTTCATTTCCCTGGCTTTTTCCTCCTTCATTCTCCCTTTTCTGACTTTCAGATTCTCTTTTCTTAGGTGGGACATTGTCATTATCAGTCTGGGCAATAACCACTTTCGATGTTGCAGAAAGGCTTTCAAGGCGAATGAACTCATCGGCCTTTTTATAAAATTTATCAAGTGAGTTTGGTTCTTTCATCTTTAGCCATATCCCAAATTTACTCGATTTATCAATGGCTCGCATCAAATAAGTCAGGATCATGCGTGGTTCCGCATTTTCTACCTCGGCTAAAGCTATATTGAAACGGCTCAGGAAAGATTTGATTGATTCTCCGGGCGCTTGTTCAAGGTTAGACAATGACATTATATCCTTAGCTTTTGAAGCATACAATCTGAACTGTTCTTTAAACTTTTGCGTTAAGTCGGAGAATTTATCTACAGACCGAACTGGAAGCTTTGTGAACCAAAGTAAAGCCACACCTTCTAGGTATACCGGAAAGTATCGACACTTGATCTCGTCTGACGCTCTTGCACCGGTCATATGCCAATCGTACTTGTAGAGGAAATGATTAGGGTCACTGGTTCCCCTATAGGCTTGGATAGTAGGAGGTGCAAATTTCCTTGGAAACTCCGCTTTTAGGATCCTTTCAGTAAACGGAGTTCTGCTTGGCGCAAATCCCCAGTCAGCCTCATCCTCTTCCCTTTGCATGCTCTCTTTCATGATGCGGCCAACCATTTCAGACAGGTACTCTTTATTGTTCAAAGACACCTCCGGGCAAGCATTAGTTCTTCCCTCGGAAGTTTGCCCGGGCATATGCTCATGACACGTTGGTTGCGACATGGAACCATCAGCTTGGAAAGGTGGCATTTCAGGAAGAGTAGTTCGATGGTTTTCTGGTTGACGATTTGCCCCGAGCAGAGCAGTTAATCTATCCATCATCAAAGCGTTTTGAGTTTCAATTTGTTGGTATAATCCAGAAACTGCGTCATCCAATTCAGCCCTGGTGACTCCAACGGTTGGAGTTGCTTGGTCTGTTATTGGGGAAGCAGAAGTTCCTTCGTGAGCATTTCCGGATCTGATAGGTCTACCTCTTCTTCCAGGAGCCATTATTTCGGATCTGGTTTTTTAAGAGAGGTTCTTTTTATGAATCTTTGCGAAGCAACGGTGGATGATCGCCTGAGTTGGGCTCTCAATGAAAGCACCAAAATGTTAACGGTAAAAAGTGAACGCTAACACCCGGTGTGTGTAATAGAATTGTGAAAGCACCACCCGTTGGTACGGGAACAGAATATAAGCTGAAAATAGCAGAAAAAGCGGTAAATGAACAACAGATTTATAGTGGTTCGGCCCGTAATTGAGCCTACATCCACTTTATAGTCTTTTATTGCTGATTCGGTTACAATTCGATACAAATCACTTTTCAAATACAATATAACTTGATCACACAACAATCTAGACTACTAGCTCAATCTTCGGTGATGAATCTTGCTAAATCCGTATCGGATGAATGGAGTTCTTCACGAAGCTTGTTGTAGTGCCTTGAGAGTTGGAAGATCTTTGATTGTTGAATGAGAGGAGACTTCGACAGCGTAACGGTGTTTGGAGAAATGAATCGCCAAAAGTCCTCTCCAAGTTGGAAGTGATGGGGTATTTATAGGAGCTGATTTGGACTTAGGAAATTTCTCTAAGTCTTTAAGTCGTAGCCGACTTAGGGTAGGTCGGTGACGAGTTAAGGGATAGGGTTAGGTCGGTGACGAGTTAAGGGATAGGGTTAGGTCGGTGACGAGATAAGGGATAGGGTTAGGTCGGTGACGAGTTAAGGGATTGGGTTTCTGGGCCCATCCTGTGGCTGTCTTTGACAAGGATTAAGTCGTAGCCGACTTATCAGACCTTAACTCGTAAGACCTTAACTCGCAGCCTTTAAGTCGTAAACCCATTAAGTCGTAACCCGTTAGGTCAGAACCTTCTTAAATCGGAGCATTTCATAACTCGGAATCTTCCTTAGGTCGTAGCCTTTAGGTCGCAACACTACTAGGTCGCGGAGTCTTTAGGTCGCAAGCTTCCTTAGGTCGCGACTTCCCTTAGGTCGTGACATTCCTGTAGCCTTAGGTCGCAAGGTCTTCTGTAGCCTTAGGTCGCTGGGCAAGTTAAGTCATTGAGTCCTAGGTCGTAGACATCTTAGGTCGCAGACTCCTTAACTCGCAGGCACTTTAACTCGTACATTGTTAGGTTGTGATTTCCTTAGGTCGTGAGGTCCTCTTGAGTCGTAAGCCTGATGAGTCGTACAGACCTGATGAGTCGTAAGCCTGATGAGTCGTACAGACCTGATGAGTCGTTGATACCTGATGAGTCGTTGATACCTGATGAGTCGTAAGCCTGATGAGTCATAGAGACCTGATGAGTCGTAAGCCTGATGAGTCGTTGAGACCTGATGAGTCGTAAGCCTGATGAGTCGTAAGCCTCTTAACTCTTTAAGTCGTAGACTGTTAAGTCGTAACCCACTGTAGGTTTGAGTCTACTAACTCGTGAAGCTTTTAGGTCGCGGAGTAGGCTTGTCTTCAATGGTTAAGTCGTTAAGACCACTTAGGTCGTAAGTCGTTAACTCGTTAAACCATAGCTTCCTGTAAGTTGCTTCAGCAGTTAGGTCGTAAGTCGTCGAGTCCCCTTAGGTTTTAGGCTTTTTAACTCGTAAGTCGCTGCTAAAAGGGAGTTAACAATAAGTTTTATAAAAAGGCCGATGAGTTCATTCGTCTTGAAAGCCTTTCTACGACATCAAAAGTGGTTGCTACCCAAACTAATAATAACAATGTCCCATCTAATAAAAGAGAATCTGAAAGTCAGAAAAGGGAGAATGAAGGAGGAAAGAGCCAGGGAAATGAAAAGAAACCTCGCCACTTTAATCCTTCGGATTATACTCCTTTAACTGATACACCAAGAAATATCTTTTTTGCAACAAAAGACGTTGTTAGGTATCCTAAGCCACCTGAGATGACGAGAGGTGCAAAGCGTAATGGAAAATTCTACCAGTTTCACAATCAACCTGGCCATGACACTGACCAATGTCACCAATTAAAGAATGTGATTGAAGAATTGCTGGAGCAGGGTAAACTCCAACAATACGTTAAGAGAAGCGGAGTCGCTCCAACCTCATCCACTCGGGATCAACAACGTCCTACCCATCAATCCGATTCTCCTAACAACACTGCAGTGCAAGATTCAGAAAAGCTTGTCATTAATGTTGTCACAGGAGGTCCACACCCAGCAGGCAGAAGTTGGGACGACTGCTAATGGTCCACAAAACTGCAACTGGGGCATCTTTCACTTTCTCTGGCATAAAAATCCAAAAGTTGTGAATCAAGCACAAATGGAAATCTAGCTTGGAGATTCAGAAACAACAATCACTAGCATCCATTTTTTGCTTAACAGCGTTGCTTAAATTTGTAAAAAATGATGATAGATGTGTAACTCCTGCATTGTAGAAACCAGCGTGACTGAACAATGAAAAACTATGCATTCTGTGTTTTCTATTATAAAATGCCTGTTATATTTCGATGTGTAAATACTCAAAATGTATTGCTAAAATGTCGATCTAATATTGCAGGTCATTAAAGCAGAGCTCACCCATCGCAAAGCTAAGCGAGCCTTACAAATCATTCATTAAAGCAAATACCAAGCAACAAAGAATTCCATATTCAAATCCTATACAAGAAGAACCTCACATAAAAAGTTGGCAACTTCACTGGGGCAAGCCTTCGTTAACCAGTTGTGATTGTCAATATGAATAGACATCCAGCTAGGTAACTCGCGTTTGTCCCATGAAGTTATTCAACAGTGAAGTCCACTTCTTCGGATAAGGCAATTTACTTACAAAAGGAACAAAGATACGCTTGGAAATGACAATAAAAGGTCGCTAATGGACAGATGATGGGAGAACATGGCCAAACAAGCATGGAAGCAACCAAAAGGAATTTTGCTCCTCAATAAAAGGGCCGGTAGAACCACCAAAGGGCACTTGCTAACTGATCGTGATGCATCAGATCAGGCAGCTTGCGTCCGTCCCGTGGATCTACTCGCCCCTGAGAAGCAACCTTCCTGGCACACCAACCAACCGATGCTCCTTCCCAAAGTTCAACAAAGCCCTCTAACGAGGCACGCCAATAAATAGGAGAGCTTTCCTCAATCAAAAAGATCGGTGGGATTACCAAAGGGGCACTTTGTTAATTAATTGCGATCGTTTGTGCAAACAAACATCCAATCAAGCAACTTGCGTTCGTCCCGTGGACCCCTCCGACCATGAGAAAGTAACTTCCAGGCCATCACAAGCCCTTCTCGGAGGCACAAGCCCTCTTCGGAGGCACAAGCCATCTTCGGAGGCACGCTTCACCATGCTTGAAGCACAAAATCAAAAGCCCTTTTCGGAGGCAAAAGCCCTTTTCGGAGGCACATTTCACCCATGTAGAAGTGCAAAATGCTTCTCTTCGGAGACCCACTTCACCAGTGATGAAATGCTAAAAAGCCCTTTTTGGAGGCACATTTCACCCGTGTAGAAGTGCAAAATGCTTCTCTTCGGAGACCCACTTCACCAGTGATGAAATGCCAAAACTGCTTCTCCTCGGAGACCAAAACTGCTTCTCCTCGGAGACCAAAACTGCTTCTCCTCAGAGACCAAAACTGCTTCTCCTCGGAGACCAAAACTGCTTCTCCTCTAAACTGCTTCTCCTCGGAGACCAAAATTGCTTCTCTTCGGAGACCAAAATCGCTTCTCTTCGGAGACCAAAAGACCTCTTCAGAGGCGTACTTCACCTTGCTTGAAGTACCAAAAATAAACCCTTTACTGGGGCACAAAATCAAAACCTTCCTCAGAAGCTCATTTCACTGTGCAGGAAAATTCACTCTTTAACAAATAAAAGTGATCATTCCCAAAAGTTGAAGTGTTCTTCAGGAGGAAAAAGAAAATAAAAATTTCTCCAAAGACAAGATATACTCTATTAAAAGCAGAATAATTCTTCCCTTAAAAAGTGGAAAGTTGTTCTCTAAAATAAGAGTATCGGTCTTGTGAAAGCAAGAAATATTACAATATACTTGTGGTATGGGGGCAACATTATACAATTCAGTTACATTAATAAAAGTAATATACAAGCGACATACCACAAGTTCATTGCAATATCACGTAATAAAGATGTGGAATAAATGCATTCTTGAAACACAGACAAAAAGTTTGTACAAGTAGAAAGAATCGTTTACTCTACACTTTAAGTGAAAAACAGATGTATTCCTACATACACAAGAATTTGTACAAGAAAAATATCTATTTATTTCAACACTATGAGAAATTTTTACATTGTACAGGTTACAAAAAGAAGCGGAGACCGGTATCCGCACAATCTCCGGTCAATGCATGCAAAAAGCGGAAAAGACAAAATCAAACTCATTTCTCCTTCTTCCCACCCGTGGAGCTTTTACCCGGCCTGGTAATTAGCTTCGTAGGCAGTATCGGGGAAGAAGGAGAAAGAGACTCAGCCGGATCGATCTCTGCTTCATCCCCAGCAGCAGAAGAACTCTTCTTTCCTTTCTTCGAAACCACACGTTTCTCCTTCTTCTTGGAAGAAGACTCACTCCCTGGAGTAAGAAATGTAGAAAGTTTTGTGTCGTAGTCAAAAGACTGCTCCGGGGTCTTCTCGCTATCTTCCAGATCTTCTGCTTTCTGCTCCTCGGAAGCAGGTGGTTCGTCCAAGCCTTGAAGGGCTGCTATCTGTTCTTCCTGTGGACCTGGTTGGGAAGCTGGAAGAGGAGTAACTTGAGAAGGAGGAGGAACGGCAGCTGAAGAAGGAGAAAATGGTACAGTTTCCAGCACGTCCGCTGCATAGTAAAAGAAATCAAAAACAGTATTCTCCGAGGAAAAAGAAGACAGTGGATCGTCAAAGCTTAAGTAATAAGTAAGAAGTTCGACGAACTCGGTTGAATCGAATAAGCAATTCACTGAATTCGTCTCGTCAAAGTTACCTGGAGAAGCCGGTTTAGCGAGATCAATCTCAAATTCCCGAGCCTGAAAGTCCTTCATTGCCTCTTCTTCTGTAGGAGTGGTCACAACTGGATGTGAAGGATGAGAGCCGGAATCCATAATGTTTGCATCAGCCGAAGTGGAAGTATGAACAGGGGCAGGTAAAGGAGCTTCCTCTTTTGAAAGCTCTTCTCCCAGTGATTCAGCCTGCGCTTTAGCAAGCTGCTCCTTCCCTCTAACAAGAGCGGCGCGAGCCTCATCATCAAGATAGCGAGCCTCAAATTTTGCTTCCTCAAATTTTGCTTCATCATAGCCGGCACCTTTAAACATATCAAGTGCGGCTTCCCACACTTCATCCAGAGTGATTTCATAATCTGGACCCAGAAAAGCAAGGCTCCCACGACCCAGAACGCAGTGTAAATAAAAGTCGAATAAGGTAGAACTGATGTTTGCTTTCGTTGCCTCATGTGATTGCTCAGCCGCTTCTTTTTCGGCAACGGCAGCAACCCTACCAGTAATAGCCTCATCACGAGCTGTCTCAGCTTTAGCAAGTCGAGACTTTAGTAACTCAATCTTCACGTTCTGGGAGGTGACCTTTTCCCGCAGTTCGGCGTTTTCTGTGCGATACTTCTCATTAACGTGCTGTTCGGCGGCAAGCTTCATTTCTACATCTCTTTGTGCAGCATGTGCATCCCGCACTTGCTTCTGAAAGACTTCTTCTTTTTGAGTATATGATGCGGAAGAAGAAGCGAGATTTTCCTTAAGCTGCTTAACTTCAGACGCAAGCTTTGCATTGTCGTCTGCAATGCTCGTCATCTCCGCATCATGCTGCTTACGCCATTTGTCCCATTCAGATTTATCGTTCTCCATGGTCATCATCGCCTCAAGGTTAAAATGGTTGACCCTTTGAAGTTCATCAACTAACTTCTGCCATCCAGACATTCTTTCAATATCAAGCTTGACAGCATCGACATTTCTCAGCATTGCCTGCTTATCAATGGGAACCAAATCTAAGTCAAAATGGACTCCTCTTAGACACCAATTCGGAAATCGGCTCTGAAGCGTTGGAGGGCCGTCTTTAACTTGATATTGTGGCCTGTTAATGATGGTTTGAATATCAGATTCCTTTAGTGGAGGAGAACCGGCCGGAATGTCAGAAGAAATGGGAGCGTTAGTCTTCTCAGAAATAGCAGACGCATCACTTGGCTTAGACCGTTTGCTCGATTCATCAGTAATATGAGTTTTCCCTTTGTCATCATAAGACTTTCGCTTATGAGAATCGTAAGTTCTGTAAGAAGAATCATATCGGTCAGCATCTCTTCTTCTCTGCCGCTGCTCATAATCCCATTTTTCTTGAGCCTTCCTTCGGGCCCGTTCCTCATCTGTCTCTCTCTGGTCACCAAGATATTTCCTGAAGTCATAGGATCCACGGCCTCCATGGCGCTGAAATGAGTCATAATATGAGCCGGAGCGTCCCATCGGAGAATCTGAAAAACGGAAAATAAGTAAATCTTAGAAATTTCCAGGAAGAAAGAGTAAATGCTTATAAGTGCAGAAAAATCCTAAGTGTGTGCGGCATGCGAACTACGTGCGTCGAACTACAAACCACTTTTTTGTGTGGGAACGGAGACGACGGGTGTAGAAGGCGTCGAGGTCTGTTTCAAAGAAGAAGTCGCTTCGATGACAGGAGAGTTCGCCTTTGGAATATTATCCTTGAAAAGCTCTTGAGAAGTTATCATTATGTCACTCAAGTCATCAAAGGTGTCATCAATATGATGCTCAGCAGAATTCTCCTTCTCAACTTCCACATCAGTTGATTTTTCAGAAACTCGAGGATGTTCTTCCTCTTCGATAATTGGGGCAAGTGCCGACTTGCTGACTGACCCTACAACGTTATTGGACGCAGAACACTTTATCAAAGCAGCCTCTACGACGGGTGCTTCTGATTCAATTTCTTCTACATAAGCTGGGGCATTCAAGGCCTCTGCTCGAGAGCCTGAGGCAGCTAACGTTTCCGCATCAGAACTAGAAATTTCATGAATCTGAGTGGAGCGGGAAGGATGTAAGAGTCCAAATTCATGGAGGAACTCATCTTTCAATAGAAATTGAACACTCCTCTCCTCAACCGGCACGGCCATAAGCCTCTCAAAGGTAGTCTTGTGACGAGGTTCCCTAGAGGGGGGAGGGAGCGCTGAAACAGTAGAAAAAGAAGTTAACACTTGACAATTTGGACTTCGAATAATTTAGAAAACACAGGGAAAAGATAGATAATCGTACTTCCCACTCTCCAAATGGCGTAAAATCCCGGGGGACAACGAACAAAGAAAAATTGGCTCAGAAACCCAGGAACGCTCTCGGGAAGACCAATAATCAGTTTACGGTTCCTGGCGCTCCTTACAACTGTGATAGAGGGATGGTCTTTGTTCTTTGCAAATGAGCACAGGAAGCGAATTTCTCCAAAACTGGGAAAGCGGTCCAGCGTCCTCCTAAAAAGCACACACAGTCCCAGCAGGATGGCGTAGCCATTAGGGTGTAGTTGAAAAGGGGAGATAGATAATCAAAGGAGAAGTTCTCGAAGACAGTCATTAAATGGTGGAATCGCTCCACTCAAGCACATTTGGCGGTTCACTGCGACAAAGCCGTGGGGCGGCCTATCGGCAGTGTCATTCACTCCAGGGAGCAAAGCGTCAGATTCAGCAATGCCAAACTGGGTGCATAGTTGACGGAAGACTTTATGATTCAGGATGGTAGGAGCCCTTTCCGGGGGATCATTCAAAGGGGTAGCAATTGGAAAAGCCTCTCCAGCTGGTTCCAAGTCTTCTTGATCAGATGCCATTCTACACAATCAGCTGAATGTTCAAAAGTGAAGGTGCACGTTTCCTAAAAGTGTGAAGTGCTGTGCAAGACTAATGAAAACAAGAAAAAGCAAGTATAACTGGAATTAAACTAACTGACAATCAGTCGATTACGAGATTTCAGAACTTGTTAATACTCAAGTGCAGTGTTAATGCAGACAAAAAAGTTTTAGTTTACCATTACGATTTTGCTTTAATACTTCACTTGAATTGGTTATTGTATAGCATCTCACTCATACAGTTCATTTAATTTAATTTAATCTTTATCAACTAATCTGTCAGTCGATGTGGACAGTCGGTGGCAGTATATTCATCCCATTTTTTTGTAAATGCTATAACAGGCAGTTAGAATTATTGACAATCTACAAAAGAATGCAACAAAGTTCAAACAACTCAAGTCTCAACATTCGAGGCAGTGGAAGATTTGTTCAAGTTGTAACTCAATCACGACTTAGCATGGGTCAGAATTTCCTAAGTTATAACTCGATCACGACTTAGCATGGGTCAGAATTTCCTAAGTTATAACTCGTTCACGACTTAGCATGGGCTAGAATTTCCTAAGTTCTAGCTCGTTCACGGTTTAAAAGATAAGACAGTTTGAAACCAAGGCTTTGCAAATGTCCAAGACATGTTCTCTTAAGTCAGATCATTCAAGTCCAAGAATTCGAAGCAGTGGAGTCTTAAGTTCTTAAGTCGTTCAAATAAATTCGTGAGTTACGAGTTAAGGACTATCTCGTTCGCGACCTAGTCATTCACATGTGCTCGCAAGTTGAGGATTAAGTGCTAACTCGCCAACGGTCCATGAGAAATTGCAACAAGATAGGTCGTTAACTTTTTAGGTCGTAAGTCGCATAAAAGAAAAGTCAAAATAACATTTTTCTAGCTCGGCAACGACCTAAACCCAATGCTGCAGTGAGCAACCAGAAAAGTTAAGTCGTGCGCGATCTAAGCTGAGAAAGTGTTAGGTCGTTCTTAGGGGATCTTGAGTTATCTCCTACTCAAACCAGGGCATCAGTTCCTCTCTTCAAATCCCTTCCTCCACTAAGAATCCCATTCCTCATAAATCAGCTAACCTAATGCACTGAAACTCTTCCCCTTCTTCTCACAAATCACCGAAAGCCAAATCAAACCACTTCGATTTCCTCGGCGATCAATTGAAACGAAAATCGTGAAGCAAGGCATAAGGTAATCGAAATTGATAGTTCGGTGATAGCTGAGGATTGAATAGAGAATGGGATCACTTACGCAATATGAAATTGAGGATGATCGATGAACGAGTAGTTGGATTCACCTTTGAGAGCTTGAAATCTTGTTAATGGCAGAATGAAAGTTAAGTCAGATGAAATGAAGGAGGAACGACCTAAGATATTTGTACCCCAGGGCGATGAAATGCGAACCGGCGTCTCACGACCTAATTCCTTGCTAAGTTGTTCACGACATAACACCTACGAGCGCGAGAGAAAATCGAAGCACACGACCCACGACCTAGGCGTGTACTTCGAGGGGCAAATGTTAACTCCTCTTTAGCAACAGCCTACGAGTTAAGAAATGGATGACTCATATTGCCGTGATTCAAGAAGCTAACGAGTTAAAAAGCCTACGACCTAAGTGGTCATGACGACTTACGACCTAGCGACTGAAGAGAGCTTACGACCTAAAAGCTTCACGAGTTAGCGGACTACAACCCACAGTGGTTTACGACTTAACAAGTTACGACTCTATGGATATACGACTTAAGAGCTTCACGACTCAACGAGTTAAGCTACCTGCGACTTAAGAAATCAAGAGGTTTCCGACTTAACTACTCAGCGAGTTAAAGGCTCTACGACTCATGAGGTCTTACGACTCATAAGGTTCTACGACTCATGAGGTCTTACGACTCATGAGGTTCTACGACTCATGTGGTCTTATGACTCATGAGGCCTTACGACTCATGAGGTCTTACGACTTAAGGGATCTACGACTTAAAGAGTTAGACAACTTACGACTTAAGGGACTCAGTATTTAGCTTAAGTCGTCCACGACCTAACAATGTACGAGTTAAAATGCCTGCGAGTTAAGAAGTCTGCAACCTAAAATGTCTACGACCTAGGACTCAGCGACTTAACTTGCCCAGCGACCTAACTACCTTAAAGAACCTTGCGACCTAACTGCTAAAGGAACATTGCGATCTAGCAATGTTGCGACCTAAAGACCTACGACTTAAGGGATACGCGACTTAGGAGTAAGTCGTATACGGGTTAAGGACTTGCCGACTCATGGTTTGCTATAAGTCGCCAGCAACTTAAGACTTGGAGAGGGCCAGATCAGGAACAACTACAACTCTCTCAATTCCGACTTACGACTTACCACTTGGAGTAAACCACGTACTTCATCACTGCATTTCCTAAGTCGCTCGCGACTTACGACCTAGCTTAGGTCGTACGCGACCTAGGACTTAGCGTGTTTTCTGCCTATAACTCAGAGCTGCTCCTATAAATACCCCATCACTTCCAACATTGAGGGGACTTTTGGGCAATTCATTTCTTCAAGCATCCATACTCTGCTGCATTGATAATTCACTCAACAAGTAAAGATCTTCCAACAATCAAGGCACTACAACAAGCTTCATGAAGGACTTCATTCATCCAATACGGATTTAGCAAGATTCATCACCGAAGATTGAGCTAGTAGTCTAGATTGTTGTGTGATCAAGTTATATTGTATTTGACAAGTGATTTGTATCGATTTGTAGCCGAATTCAGCAATAAAAGATTATAAAGTGGACGTAGGCTCAATTACGGGCCGAACCACTATAAACCTGTTGTTTATTTACTGCTTTTCTGCTATTTTTAGCTTATATTCTGTTCCCGTACCAACGGGTGGTGCTTTCACGATTCTACTACACACACCGGGTGTTAGCGTTCACTTTTTAGCGTTAACATCTAAATATGCGGGTTGTTACATTTCTTATCCTAGTTTTCATAGGCTAACTAGGAACCTATTGGCTGACGGCCAGTATCTTAATCCGGATATAATTTTCATGCGCTAACTACAAACCAACTGGCCCCGGCCAGTATCAAATCATACTTTTCATGGCTTGACTATGAACCTATTGGCCTCTTCCAGTATCATACAGTTTTCATGGGCTTACTGTAAACCTATTGGCATAAACCGTAAACCATAAACAATAAATCAAAAACCATAAATCATCAATCATAACCAATAAATCATAAACCATAGAATCATAAAACATAAATCATAAATCATAAACATAACCAATAAATCATAAACAATAAATCATAAATATGTACGGCGAATAATAAATCATAAATTTGTGGTTTAAGATTTATGGTTTAATGTTTAATATTTATAGTTTGTAGTTTATTGATCATGCCAATATCTTTAATTAAGAGTTTAACATTTGTTAAGTTTTATTTGGTCAACCTAACTGGTTATTCTGCCCTTTCCCCAAATTACAGTTGCAGGTTAATAACAATGTGAATAATATTTCCAAAATCTTTATTTATGCCATGGTTTTTTCTTAAAAATGAGAATGGATTATTTGTTTTGAAACCTTAGGACATCACTTCCGAAACCCCTAGATGAGCTCCTTCGAAAGCATATAAAACCACTTTTCAAAAATCTAAATATATATCTTTCGAAACCAATGAAACCTTTCAATGTATCAAGAAAACCTTCTTTAAAGCATAGGTTCGAAACAAATAAAATACACTTTCGAAAGCATTGGGTTTACTCTTTAAAGAAATCATTTGGGTCAAAATGGTTATATATGGAAGTATCTCTATTGAAACCAACTAAAATAAATATGTGGAAATGTTAATGGTGTCGGAACCATCTAGTCGAAAGCAAAAGACTATAAAAATTAAAACTTCGAAGGTCAGAGTCGAAACCCCCTTTCGACTTCATCTCCTTCGAAACCCCAACCACTTTCGAAAGCATTCAGGAAAAAGGCTTGGGTTAAAACAGAAGTAACCCCTTCAACAGCATAGATAACTTCAATGCAATCGAAAGGGAAATTAGCGGCTTGGTTTCGACTTGGTCGAACCTAGTCCTTTCGAAAGCTCTTATTTAAGGAAAAGGTACCACTTCGAAAGCTAACTTCTTACATAATATGGCAATCTTCTTTGAAAGCTACTTATAAAACCCTTTCGAAAATGTATGTTTCAAATGCGTCAAGAGCTTTAGGTAAAACAAGGCATGGATTTTAACTTATGAAAACAAAGTAGGGTTTCGACTCCATCGAAAGCTACCCTCTCGACACCAAGACTTCCGCCTTCCTTCCATCCATTGCATACCATCTAAGTGATATCTTGTGTATTGGTTTCGACTACATGGGTTTCGACTATGTTGGTTTTGAGTGGGATGAGGTGGAATCAATGAAGTCGAAAGGTTCTTACTAATAGAGGCGTAACGCCTTTTTTGATTTAAAGGTTGAAATATAGCAACTTTTAGTAATTACTTTCTAACAACTTGCCTATTTGTAAATCATTGATTGGCTGTCATAAAAGTTTTCAAATACTTTACATTTGAAACCGCCGCATATATATCAGGTTAAAACCATTAAAAATGTAACGTTTAAGCCCTTCCATATACTAAACCAATTATTTCAGAAAATAGTCCTTCTTTTAAAACAATTTGTTTTCCTTAGTAAATCAATTAGGAAAAATCCCCAAAAATCATAGAAATTTAATTTCATCATGTAATCGAACATATTAAAATTTTAGACCCAATTTCTTCCTGAAATTCTCGAAATAAATTTTAAACCCAATTATATCATATTTCTCATTAAAAATTCATAATAAAATTTCCATAGCTTGGAAAATTCTAAAAATTAAAAATCATCTCCAAAATCATGTTTTACTTAACAAACAAATTTTCCATGGCAATCGAAAATCATATATTCTCGGTTTTACATCAAAAATGTGCTAATTCATATGCGTATGAATTAAAATAAAGCATGATAATATAATTCAAGCATATCATCATCCATTTTATCACAAAAATGAATTTAAACCAGAAATCCGAAAACATATAATCATGAAACGAAATAGAGATGGTATGAGATTATTATTCACCTTTAACTTGATAAGGAATTTGAGACTTGTTGTTGATTAATCCTTTCTAGCTTTTGATCCTTAGCTTTAGATAAATTTCTTCCTTTCTTCCTTGGTAATGGCCGGCTTTGGTTTAGGTTTTAGATTTTTAGTTTGTGAAAGTGGAAAATGATACGTGAATTGGCAATTTGAAAAGGATATAGCCGTGTATATTAAATTGGCTAATTTACTAATATGCCCATGTGTAGTTTAATTAACCAATAAACCAATTAAAGCCAAATTATCTTGTTAATAAGCACGACCCTATATATATAATTTATTCAAATCTCAATTTCCTTATCGTCATTATTCTATCTAATTTATCTAATTAAATTTCCTGAATAATGTTGTCAAAAATTAAGGATGGTACAGCATAATATAATTCACTATTACAGATGCAATGAAACTGGTTTCATCGAAATCCGAGACTATGCCCCGAAAGGCTAATTTCATAGATTTAAATATTTAATTATTGATATTTATCCAATCTATATTATATTTGTAAATAAAATTACAAATTGAATTGACCAATATTATTTATTGGTTAAATGGAGTTACATAAAATTATTAAATCCATTTAATTCATAATTCAAATATTTAATTATTTCTTATATTTGAATTATAAATTATTAAATTCCAAAATTCAATTATTTTAAATATTTAAAATAAATTAAACATTTAAAATCAAATAACCAAAATTTTGGGTCATTACACCTATCGAGATGAAACTTTTTGCATCGTGCTCGTACTGACGAAAGCTTCGCGAAGGAACTAGTCTGAGCCGAATTTGGAGCAAGTTGAAAATTGGGCTAAAATCCAACGTCTTTTGATTTTTGTTCAATGCGGAACACTTCGGTGAGTTAAAACTCACTCTTTTTGGTTAATTAGTATGTTTATAGTAATTAAAATTTATTTATAACTGTTTAGACTATTGAGATTGCTGGTTGTTGAATTTGATCTAGGATTACGATATAGCATCTTGAAATGCTATTAGATTGTTTGAATCTGACCTAGGATCATGATATAGCATCTGGAAATGTTATTAGATTGTTTGATTTTTAAATTTATATTCAAAACTTGTTTTAAATAATGGATAATATATGAGGTGAAAAAATCGATATTGATTTCTATTAATATACTTACGTTGTTTAAAATTATAACGTAAATAACGTAAGCATACTTCTTGGTGTTATCTATTAGCCAAATAAACATTGTTTAATAAATGTAAGATTTTATCTTTGAATGACATTGGTTAGCAGAATAAATCCCTGTTCTGCTATAATATTAATTTGGACATTTATTTAATTGTCAATGGATCGTTAATTATGGATTGGTTTACAAATATGCCTGAATATGTGAATATCGAAAATTTGACTTGAGAAGTTAAATGGATGGTAATGGTAGCTTGTTAAATACCGTTGGGACCACCAAGCCTTTTCTAGATTTGAAAATTATGGATCTGATTAATTTCCAAGTTTATTAATTAAAAGAAAAAAAAAAGCTTTTAATTATCACTATATATACAAGGAGTTTTGTTTAATAACGAATTACAAATGTTGTAAATAAAAATTTATGTAAGTTAATTACTATATTATCTATAGTGTTTTAAAATAAATTATTTTATTAATGCTTTTGAAAATAATAATTATTTTTTTATTAGTTATTTAAAACTAGATGATTATTTCATTAAAAATATTGTTGAAGATGATTAATTTTATTTAAAAGGTTGTTTAAAGTAATTTTATTTTATTTATCTATTGGAGATGTTTAAAAGTTTAAGAGTTTATTTATTATATTATTAAAAAAATAGTTATATTACTTTATATTATTTAAAAATGATTAAAGCTAAGTTTATGATGTTTTAGTTTATTTATTATAAAATAAATTAATTGTTATAAAAGTATTTCTTTCATAAAGTGGATTTATGTAAAGGAGTTTATAAACTTGGGAAGAGGATTGGAAGTTGGATTTTGAAAGATTGTGAAAAAGTGGATTTTAAATGGTTAGTAATTAAAAAGAAATTTTTTATCAATGGGTTTGGAGATTATAAAAGAGTACTTTTATAAATAAAACCATGGAATTCATAAGGAATTCTGTAAATAGATTGTGGGAATTTATTAAGAAGATATTTTAAAATAAAAACAAAAGAGAGTTAAAGAAAGGGAGGGTATTTTGGGATATTTATACCTTTGTTTAAAGGATACTTATGTTTTATCATTTTAAATATGACCTTGAAATAAGTAAATCATTCTAAGTGATCGATAAAGATACTTATACCATAAGTATATGGAAAAGGTACGTCAAGTTTTGAAATGAATGATTTGAAAATATACTTATACCGTTAAGATAAGTACATGATTATATTTTCTAAGTATCAAAAATATTGCATTTTGGTGAATATACTTATTCTGTTGAGATAATTATATGGAAGTGAATTCCAAGTATTTGAAAAGTGATGTTAAATTAACGAATGTGAGGCTCAGTTTGTTCCATGGGAAATGAAATCTATGATTGAATGTTTTTATTCGATAGTTAAATGGCCGACTGTCGAATTTGGATCCAAAAGTAACTTTGTAAATATCTAGGAGAAACACGTGAGTTATATGGCACAGTCATCTTCGATAATGCTGTATTGTGCGTATAAATATCATCTCGTTCTCTTAGGACAATGATAAGGAAATCCATCCACTAATGATTAGGAGATGATCTCCACTCTAATCTTTGGCTGCTTATTTCCTAAAGAACCGGAGTTGAGTTTACCAGAAACTATTGAATGTTGTTTTGAAGAGATCGGGATCGGATCTGTTATCCGAAAACCACTTCGATCCAACTTAAGCGTTTCGAAGTGAAGACATCTTAAGGATGATGGGAATTCAGAGACGGAGGTCCCAAGTGTTTCATTCAGTCCCAGAACGAACTTGTTGGATTAATGCTATTATTACATTTTTGTCTGGAGGGCATTATTAGCATTCCAAGTGAGAAGTGTTATATAAAAGTTAATCGTATCCTTAAGCCTCATCAGTCGAGAAAATGACTAAAGCAGGGACATGCGGTAGGGGTATGTGGTTCACTCCCATTAGGGTACGATCATCCCAAGATATAGTGTCGATATCTCTATGTATGCTTTGGGGCCCATGATGGTTGTTTATCAACCATGGGGTGATCATATTCGGCGCTATCAAGTAAGGGTAGTGTCGGTCCTGAGTAGCAAAGGTGCAACGTGTTGTAGCCTCCCGAACATTTTTTCTATAGGTGTACGGATTCGATGGGTATACCCTTACCCCTTCATAGTTTGAATCCACTCTGCAATAAGAGCCTTCAGTTTTGATTGTAGAACCTAGTATGCTGGAATTTAATAATGTAACAATTTCGGCTATAATTAATAAGTATTTGTACTCTAGGCATTATTATAATATCAGAGGATTTCATATGAAATGTTTTGATTATCGTAAGGTAAAAACCCATCCATGTTTATGTGCGGCAAGGTCTTATGAGATACCTTTGTTTTCAAAGGTTTTTATAACATTAAAATCCAGTTGAGTCTGTTTTTCTCACGCTGGGTGTTATTTTATTATAATTCTATGGTCAGAACGAGCATATTTACAGATTGGATGCATTGGAGCTCAGAAGATAAATTGGAGGTCTTCAAGTCGTACTCTTGTATATGTTTATTTCCGCTGCTTTGTTGATGAAATTATCAACAATTGTGAGGATAGGTTGTTCTAACTGTCCAGGTTGATAAATGTGATTGTTGTTGTACTCTGATGGATGTATGTACATAACAGTTTCTCTTTTATAAAAATCATTGATATTATATTATAAGTTTTTCTGCTGCGATTGTGAGATTCTATGTTGTCTTTAGTTTCTTTTCTCTTCTTTTTTTCTTTCTTCTTTCTTCCCTAATAACTATCCGTCTTTCTGTTCGATTTGGGTTGGGCATGTGTGGTTTATTGTCGGATTGAATGGTATGGATTGGTGGGTCATTACAGTTGGTATCAGAGCTTAGGTTAAGCGAACAACTTGGCTTTGGTGGGGTTAACTCATTTGAGATAGGGTAAGTGAGACCTTAGGATGTGTTTGAGTGAATATATATATATATATATATATATCTGAGCGTGTATTTGTTAGTGATATAAAAATGTTTTATATTGTGTTGATTTATCGGTTGAGTGGCTATGAATTCTGGTCGATAAAGAAGGAGCAATTGTATCGCTAAGGGTTTCTAAACTCTTGAACAAGTTAAACTGACACAGTATTGATTTGAAAATGGGTAAATGGAATAATTTTACCTAAATTATATTATATATATAAAAAGAATAATTTTTTGAAATTAATATAGTTATATATAGTGTGTTTGGTTGTTAGAAAATGATAAACATTTATTGTTTATTGGTTGTACTCAAATAGTTATGAGAATTTGGTTTGTTAAAATAAGTATGAACACCTTGTGAATTAAGTTTCACAGTTTGACTATAAGGTGCTCGATGATAATATTGAGTTGAATTTTAATTATAATAAAATTTATTTATTATAATCTATACAAAGAGAAACAATTAGGAAAGGATCTTATATAAGAAGTGAAACTATATAAGCAGGATATATAAATATAGTTTATAAATAAGGATTTAAAACCGAGAATTTGAGTACTTAAATTTCAGAGATTTCAAATTGTTTTTCAAGTTTCTTGACAAACAATAATAGTATTATTGGAGAGTGTTTTGGAATAGAAATTTTCTTAAAATAAGGGTTTAGAAATAAAAATGGATTTGGAAGAGCTAAAAAGCACTGAACTCACTTTGGTCATTGGAAAATAATTTCGGTGGTGACCGCAGCATCATCGGTGTTCATTTTTGAGTTTCTAAAGTGAGGAATTGCTACCGTGATAGAAATTGGTTATTGAATTGTTTTGGGTAAAACAAATTTGTTTAAACATTCCCAAAAATATGATTTGATATACAAAGGAATATATGGATATTATAATTATTTCAAAATGATTTGAAATAAAAACTGGGTTTTTATATTCTGAAATTTTCAGCTAAGTAACATTATAGACTCATGTATCTTAACCATTTGGATAGTTGGTTGATGTATCTCATTTCAGGATATTGTTTGATAATTTTCATTTATTGAAATTGAAAGGAATTTCAGACGATTTTGGGCATCGAGACTTCTAATTTGATATAGAAATCTCAAGCTAAGTGTTTTGCGGAAACATAAGAAAATAAGTTTTTGTAACTTATAAATTTGAAGGGATGGAAATTTTAAAACAAGATTTAAAATTATTGAACATTCATGTTAAGCAAAAACAAATCTTTTATTGTATATATACTCTTAGGGAATACAAGGTTATTTTGCAATTATAAACTTGAGTTATAGAATGTTAATATACTTGAGTAATATTTGTTAACCAAAATAGTGATTCTTTGGAAGTAACAAAAATTTAAGGAAATTTTTTATTAATGAGATAAGTTTTTACAAAGTGTTTATAGGCTTAAAGTAATAAGATATGAAATGATCTGGAAGGTGAATTCTAGTATTAATTAAAAATATAAACTTAATTTAAATGGATAATAAACATAAGCGTGCTTTATAAAATGTTATAATAAACTTAAGTATGGAGGAGTAGTAAGATGGAGTGTGGCTTTTGAAATGTGTATAAACTTGAGCTTTAAAGTGTTGATAAAACTAAGTGGTGTTTTATAAGATGCTTATAAACTTATGTTGTGAAATATTTGAGTTTTAAGTACTGCGTTCTGGAATGGGTTAAAATAAAAATAGTGTTTAATGGAAATGGGTTTATGAAATAGTTTATAAATAATTTTAGTTAAAGGGAATATACGAAGAAATAATAAATGTGAATTGAAATAATTGGTATAGTCAAGAAAGGTAAATTTGAAATCGAGCTATGAGGTAAAATTTAACTTAAGTAAAGTTAAATAAAATGATTTATAAAATGGTTTATGAATGAATTTTAGTATAAAAGGGATATACTATTGGTATAATTAATTGTGATTTAAAGTGAAGGCGAATTAAGAGAATTTGGTGTAATTAAGGAACCAATTGAAATAAATATGTATGTTGCACGAAGACCATTTGATTCGCATAATTGATTTTGATCTAGATTCGAGTACACGTTTCGAGGTTATTTACACCGACCCAAACAAGAATTTTTCACTCGATTCCCGATGGCGAACACTCGATATGGATTTTTGACTTCAATCCAAAGTTTTCTATCATAGTATATGGCTATGCAAGGAGAACAGCGGTATCTAATCAATGAACCAGATCGAAGTCCGCACTAGGGAATTCGAGTGGAAATACAAGTTCGAAAGTGAAATTGTGTAATCAAGTGAGCGATCAGATTTGATATTGCATATGGATGGTATATGTGCATCTTATGGAATTTTTAATAATTATAAGTTTAACATTTGGAAATGCAAATTATTTGGTTATATATATTTGTAATTGAGATGCGGGTTTATGGAAGAAAAGGCTAGTTTGACGCCTTTGGTTTTATAAATAGAGTTGTTTACCCGTCAAATAGGTATGTGTTTATATTGTTGTTTGTATTGATGGTTTTATGCCCCAGATATGGGAGGCCACTTGGCTTTTGTTTTCTTTTGATTAATTTGGGCCTGTGTGGCAATTTGTAGTTTTTCCAATCGAGCCGCGCAAAGGAGACGTTGTCAAAATTTTCCAAAATTTTAGGACTTAGAAAAATTAATAACCTATTCCAACTAATTGATTTTGAAAAGTTAACGGGTTTGGAGGTATTTTCCTTATCTTGGCAATTTCGGGGACGAAATTATTTTATGGGGGGAGAGTGTAACAACCCGAGATTTTGGTCATTTAATTTTGAACATTTAATTAATTTTAAAATTAAAATATTGGTTTAAAGCTTTAAAACTCAAATTAAATTATATGACTGTTTAAAATTTTTGAAGTGTCAATAAAGTTTTGAATAGTAATTTAAATATTGGAATCGTGGACTTATTATTTGAATAGTGATTTAAATATTAGAATTTTAAATTGAATATTAATTCTATGGTTTAAATGGATTTATTTAACTCCTTTTAAATTATCGATAGGAACAATGAATTGAATTTCTAAAATTATTTGCAATAATAATTATTCAAACAAATAATCAGAAAATTTATTTTTATTTTTACGACCCAAATTCCATTGACGTATTTTTAATTTATTTTATTTGATTTTTCTATGATTTTTAATTTGAAAAATATTTAAATTATCCGTTTGACGTTTTATCGTTAAATAACGGTGTTTTTGTGATTTTATAAAATCCAGTAACCAGTGTATATTTTTATTGCTTTGGAATCGCATCATCGTTCTGAGTGCAACTATATTTTTGTTTTATCGATTTAGGATCCGTACACGGACGAAACACGTGCATCGAGATACCGAGATATTGAAATAATATAACCCCTTCACTTCAATAATTCATATAAAGTAAGCCCCTATTTTCTCTAACCCGCCCCTCACATCGTCTATCCTGTACCTATATTCTTTCTTCTAAATCAAACAGAGAAAAAAAAGATTTCAAACTTTAAAATTCAATTTGTCAAAATACAATTATCGAAAAATCTTGAAGTTGATGTCTTTGGACTTGTGGGGAGAAGATCTTCAAGATAGTACAAGGTTTACGGAGCTCGCTTGAAGTTTATGTTGAACAACATTGTGAGCGCGATGGGTTTTAAGTTAGGGCTATGATTTTCGTCTGATTAGTGGCCTACAGGGAGAGGGCGGTTGTGGATTCGAGGTCGTGGTGGCAAAAGGATTCAATGATCATGGTATGGTGATGTACGATCCAGTGCAGGAGGTCGCGACTTCGTGGTCCATACGCGAGAAGCTCCAGGTCGCTTTTATCAGGGATTGACCGAGTTTGACGAGACAAAGGGGATTGGAATCTCGTTGGTGGAGGAGTTCGTCGGAGCTTGTTTGAGGTGTTTTCATTGAGAATCGAGCTTGGGAGAGATGATGGAAGAATCAGCTTTGGTGGAGTTTGAAATTGGAAATGGTGAAAATTTTGAAAGAGGGAGAAGGATTATTTGAAATGTTTGGTAATTTGTAATTGATTTGTAATTAATTAATTTAATAAATCAAATTTATAAAATGTATATCTTCTCTATACGAGGTCCTATCAAGACGAAACTTTTTGCATTGTGCTCGTAATGACGAAAGCTTCACGATGGAACTTGTTTGGGCCGAATTTGGAGCAAGTTGAAAACTAGGCTAAAATCTTACGTCGTTCAATTTTAGATCAAAGCGGAACACTTCAGTGAGTTAAAACTCACTCTTTTTGGTTAATTAGTATGTTTATAGTAAATAAAATTTATTTATAATTGTTTGGACTATTGAGATTGTTGGTTGTTAAATTTGATCTAGGATTACGATATAGCATCTTGATATGCTATTAGATTGTTTGAATCTGACCTAGGATCACGATATAGCATCTTGAAATGCTATTAGATTGTTTAGGTTTTAAATTTATATTCAAAACTTTTTTTAAATAATGGATAATATATGAGGTGAAAAAATTGATATTGACTTCGATTAATAAACTTATGTTGTTTAAAATTATAACGTAAATAACGTAAGCATACTTCTTGGTGTTATCTATTTGGCAAAATAAACACCGTTGAATAAATGTAAGAGTTTATCTTTGAATGACATTGGTTAGTAGAATAAATCCCCGTTCTGCTATAAAATTAATTTAAGCATTTATTTAATTTTCAATGGATCGTTAATTATGGATTGGTTTACATATATGCCTGACTATGTGAATATCGGCAATTTGACTTGAGAAGTTAAATGGAAGGTAATGGTAGCTTGTTAAGTACCATTGGGACCACCGAGCCTTTTCTAGATTCGAAAATTATGGATTTGATTAATTTCCAATTTTATAAATTAAAAGAAAAAAAAAAGTTTTAACTATCGTCGTATATACAAGGAGTTTTGTTCATTAATTAATTACAAATGTTGTAAAAAAATTATGTAAGTTAATTACTATATTATCTATAGTGTTTTAAAATAAATTATTTTATTAATGCTTTTGGAGATAATAATTATTTAGTTATTAGTTATTTAAAACTACATGCTTATTTCATTAAAAATATTGTTGAAGATAATTAATTTTTTTAAAAGGTTGTTTAAAGTTATTTTATTTTATTTATCTATTGGAGATGTTTAAATGTTTAAGAGTTTATTTATTATATTATTAAAAAAGTTTTTAGTTATATTTCTTTATATTATTTAAAAATGATTAATGCTAGGTTTATGATGTTTTAGTTTATTTATTATAAAATAAACATATTGTTATAAAACAATTTCTTTTATATAAAGGATTTATGTAAAGGAGTTTATAAACTTGGGAAGACGATTGGAAGTTGGATTTTGAAAGATTGTGAAAATGAGGATTTTAAATGGTTACTAATTAAAAAGGAAAATTTATAAATGGGTTAGGAGATTATAAAAGAGTACTTTTATTAATAAAAATTGGGAATTTATAAGGAATTCTATAAATAGATTGTGGGAATTTATTAAGAAGATATTTTAAAATAAAAACAAAAGAGAGTTAAAGAAAGGGAGGGTATTTTGGGATATTTATACCTTTGTTTAAAGGATACTTATGTTTTATTATTTTAAATATGATCTTGAAATAAGTAAATCATTCTAAGTGACGGTTAAGATACTTATACCATAAGTCTACGGAAAAGGTACTTCAAGTTTCGAAATGAATGATTTGAAAATATACTTATACCGTTAAGATAAGTACATGGTTATATTTTCTAAGTATCAAAAATATTTCATTTTGTGAATATACTTATTCTGTTGTGATAAGTATATGTAAGTGATTTCCAAGTATTTGAAAAGTGAATTTAAATTAAAGAATGTGAGGCTCAGTGGGTTCCATGGAAAATGAAATCTATGATTGAATATTTGTATTCGATAGTTGAATAACCGACTATCGAATTTGGACCCAAAAGTAACTTTGGAAATATCTAGGAGAAACACGTGAGTTATATTGCACAGTCATCTCTGATGATGTTGTACTGTGCGTATAAATTTCGTCTCGTTCTCTTAGGACAACGATAAGGGAATCCATCCACTAATGGTTAGGAGGTGATCTCCAGTCTTATCTTTAGCTGTTTATTTCTTAAAGAACTAGGGTTGAGTTTACCGAAAACTATCGAATATTGTTTTGAAGAGACCGGGATCAGATCTGTTATCCAAACACTAATTTGATCAAACTTAAGCATTTCGAAGTGAAGACATCTTAAGGATGATGGGAATTTAGAGACAGAGCTCTCAAGTGTTTCGTTCAGTCCCAGAATGAACTTGTATGGATGAATGCTAGTATTGCATTGTTGCCTGGAGGGTAGTATTAGCATTCCAAGTGGGAAGTACTATATAAACGGTAATCGTAGCCTCAAGCCTCATCAACCGGGAAAATAACTAAAGCAGGGACATGTGGCAGGGCTTGTGGGTCGCTCCTATTAGGGTATGATCATCCCAAGATCTAGTTTCGATATCTCTATGTATGCTTCGAGGCCCATGATGGTTGTTTTTCAACCATGGGGTGCTCATATTCGACGCTATACAGTAAGGTGTAGGGCCGGTCCTTAGTAGCTGAGGTGCAATGTGTTGTAGCCTCCCGTACTTTTTTCTAGAGGTGTACGAATTCAGTGGGTAGACCCTTACCCTTTCATTGTTGGAATCCACTCTCCAATAAACGCCTTCGGTTTCGATTGTAGAACCTAGTATGCTGGAATTTAATAATGTAACAATTTCGGCTATAATTAATAAGTATTTGTATTCTTAACATTATTATAAGATCAGAGGATTTCATATGAAATGATCGTAAGGTAAAAACCCGTCCGTGTTTATGTGCGGCATGGTCTTACGAGATACCTTTGTTTTCAAAGATTTTATAATAAAAAAATCCAATTGAGTGGTGTTTTTCTCACGTTGGTTTTCCAGACTGACTCGGGTGTTATTTTATCATAATACTCGGGTCAGACCGAGCATATTTACTGATTGCTTTGGATGCATTGGAGCTCAGGAGACAAGTTGGAAGTCTTCAAGCCATATTTTCATATATGTTTATTTTCGCTACTTTGTTGATGAAATTATCAGCAATTGTGAGGACAGGTTGTTATAATTGTCCTGGCTGATGATTGTAATTGTTGTTGTACTCTGATGGATGTATGTATATAACAGTTTCTCTTTTGAAAAAATCATTGATATTACATTATATGTTGTTCCGCTGCGATTGTGAGATTCTATGTTGTTTTTAGTTTCTTTTCTCTTCTTCTTCTCTTCTTTTTTTCTTTCTTCTTTCTTCCCTAATAACTATTCGTCTTTCTGTTCGATTTGGGTTGGATTTGTGTGGTTTATTGTTAGTTTGAATGGTATGGATTAGCGGGTTGTTACACTAAGCCTCCAACTTGCCTCCTGAAGCTCCAAGCATCCAATCTAAATTTGTAATATGCTCGGTCTGACCTGAGCATTATAATAAAGTAACAACCGAGTCAGTCTGGAAAACCAACGTGAGAAAAACACACCCAACTGGATTTTAAAGTTATAAAAATCTTTTGAAATCAAAAGTATCTCGTAAGACCACGTCGCATATAAACACAGACGGGTTTTTATCTTACGATAACTAAAACCATTTCATATGAAATTCTTTGATATTATACTAGTAAGGGTTAAAATAATAATAATCACGTAGCTGCGATGCTCATGATGTACATCATAACAACATTAGGTATATAATCAAAAACGATAAGGCACGTTCGCTAATTGTGTAGAATTCCATGGAGGTGCCCTCGGTACTTTGACAAACGGTCCTCCTACACAAGGATTAGAGATGTCATTTCGAAGCAGCATAAATCCCTAGTGATGTACCAAAGGAAAAACATAGCTGGTCTTGCTAAGACCGAGTGCATCGCCGCATGCATTCATAACAACTGTGTGTAATGTTTAGGTGGAGCCGACTACACCCCATGGGTTTGCCAACCCTATTGGGCATGCCTCTTATCTTTGATTTTAGTCATTACCACTGATGAGGCTACATCCGGCATTCTAGCTCACGCACCGCCACCCAAAATAGATCATGGAATCCCACATCGATTCCCGTACCCAATGGGTCTCAAAACCATACATGAATTCCAACATCTCAATATATCACGAAACTCCTCCATAGAACCGTATATCGTTTCGGAGTGGTTACGGTTTTCGAGTCATCTCTTATGGCAATGTAACGACCCGTAAATTTCAACTGTTTTATTAACGTTATAAATTGAAATTTTAGGAAATTTTAAAACGATAAAATTTTGAAATAAAAATTTAATATTTGGAATACGTCTAGTTAAACATAGCAACTGGTAAATTTTCGTCCGAAAATATGAAAGTTTATTTCGCACGTAAATTCACTTCAATTTGATCCGTTAAAAAGCAATGAAAATAAAATATTTCCGAAACCTATATATTTTTACATAGAAAAATTCTAAAGCATCTTCTGAGCAAGATGCCAGTTTGTCGTTTTTCCAAATTCGGACATCTTTGGCTTCGTCGATCTTATTTTTCAGTGTTTTCCTTGCACTTTCCGCTAATAGAAAATTCGAATTTTTATAATTCAGTCGTACCACTGATATCTGTATACCGTTTTGATCGCCTCGTCATGCTGATCTCTACGATACATTCTATTCTATGTTTTGAAGTCCGAAAAGTGGTAAAATTACGAAACGATTTACTATATCGGTTCTATATCTGTGACCGTCTATTTCCTTTGTACATTTGTCCTCTTTTCTTTTACAACCGGTCCACTATATATTGATTTGTCTTTTCGTGATCTGTCAGTCAAAACAGCACTTGCTTTTGGTATTCCCAAAATTTTATTTTAGCCTTTATTATTCGTTCTACACTTTATAAAATCACGGTTACTTTATATTTTATATATCTATCTATTCATATTCATGGCTGTGCATTTTCCTTTCCCTTCCCACTTCCTTGTTTCTTCACCTCCGTTCATGGCCAAAAGCAATGGCCACCATAAATTTTTTTTTTGTGTCTCTTGTTATATGCGAAAGCATATATACGCAGCAAAAAGAAAAAAATGCAGACATCATCCCACGCCATCTTCAACTCTCTTCCTCACCGTGACAGGCCTCATCCCTCCTCTGTCACCGCATCTCCCTTCTACACAAGCATCACAGCCACCCACGCCTTGAACAGCTCGCCCTCACCATCCAGTCACTCATCCCCTGGCCTCGCCTCTCCGTGATCTGCCACCGTCCATCAACCGACCGTGCTTCGCCACCTGACCTCCCACTTGCGCAGCCATCCTCCCTGTCTACCTCCTACCGAGCCTCCCCAGATCCACATTCACCAACACTTCGGCCTCGCCAAAGCTCTGCCTCTTCCCACCTGATTGCCTGGGGCCGAAGCCATTATGCCTTGCCGAGAATCAGTGCGCGTGCCTCTCTATATCTGCTGCCTGCTAGTGTGCAAAGTGTTATATTGAATTGGTATGTTAGTATATGTTAGAAGATTAAAGTAAGTCTGTTCATGGTCCATAGTTAGTTATGTGTTGAAAAATCTGTGCTATAGTTTATTATATGATTTGGGTAAATGTCAGTTTATATAGATTTTGAATATGCAGTTTTAAAGTTTATATAAATTTATAAAGTTGATTATATACTAACTGTTTGTTTTAAAGATTGTATTATACTAGTATCTGTTAGTCTAAAAGCTATATTATACAAGTCGTTATATATATATATATTATTTTATATAAATTGGTACTTATATGTTGTATAGTATAAAAAAAATTATTTAATAATGAAGTTTTGTTGACTGTATATGATAATATAGTTGTAGTAAACTTTGGGTTACTGTATTGATATGCTATTTACAATATAATGAAATACGTTAATACAGATATTTTATAACCTGCATTTTCAAAGCATATAATATAGTATAATTGGTTGTATGGCGTACAATGTAGTAGTTCCGGTAGCATACGTGTTTTATGCAGAATAATTTGATTTGTAAGTTAGTCCTATATAGCTACCTATCGGTTTATATATATGTTATCACATTTCACATAAGTTTGTATATAACTAAAGTCATATAGGTTGTGTCAAAAGCTTTATACTTATTAATATTCATATATGACATGTGTATGGTATATTATTTATGTTAGTTTAATTCATATATAATCTGTTCCAGTCAGTATATTACTTTATAAAGCAAGGTATATAGGCACATTTGTTCACATCTAGTATAGATCCTGTTGTTGAAATATTATGTTAGTTCATATATATATGGGTAGGTTTAAAGTTGAAATTGTTGTAATTTATATGTGTATATATAGGTTTTGAAAGTTATTTGTTTATTTTAAATTTTAAGTTGCATATGATTTAATAATAACCTATATATATATATGAGTATTTATTTCAGAATGATATAATGTCTATATGTTTGATTTATATATATATGTCTTTAAAAAAAAAGGGGAGTTATATATAGTTATATATATATATATATATTAAATTTTACCCTTTATCTTCATCAATCCAGTTCTGATTGATTTCATCTGTTCCTTGTTATCAACTGTATTCATCGAAATTCGTGCCCACTGCACTTTGCTCTGGAATTCGTAGCTTATCCCTTGTCTATCCTCTCTAGCCTCGGAAGGTGAGAAATCACTCACGATTAACGTTCTTTTATTTATTAAATTTGATTTCAATTGAAACGACAATTGAAATATGCTACTGTTATTTATGCTATTAACTGTATCAGTTCATCTGTGACATCTGACACCATTATCTGTTAATTATTTATGCGATGATAATACAGTTTGGCTGATAATTGATTGATTGTTGATGTTTATATTGGACGTTAAATTGTTAGTGTTAAATGATAAATAGTATGCAAAATTGAAATGTAGGATAGTTAACGATTTTAAAACTGATTTATATGTTAAATTTGATTAGTGGAATATGACCCCTTTTAATTGTTAAATTAATTGACATGTAGAATAGTGATAATTACACTTTGAACCATCGATGGATATTGGATTAATTATTGTAGTGTAAAATTGAAATCGAATGACAGGTGAAGAACCATATTTATATTAGTGTAATAATCTTTAATCTACATGAAATGATAGTGTAGATTCTAGGAATAATTATATTAATTCGCACAAACAACAATGCGAATTAATACGATTATTTCAGGATTATTGATTGATTATTGGATTTATATTGATTGTTGTTATTGCTTGTTTATTTACTTTGACACCATCCCTGTTATCACACTGCAAGTTCCCTTTGCTATATTCTGATTTTGAATTGAATTGGAATCGGGTTGAAATGATAAATACCCAAATTGAACTTTGACCTAGGATAGAAAATTAAATAAAACCCAATTGGTCAATAAATTTGATTTAAAAATAAAATGAAGATTTTATTTGAATAAATAATATGGTTTTGAAATGAAGTTGAAATTTGAATTTTTAATGGAAGGAAAATGTTAATAATTAATAATCTGAAACAGAATATTAACAATGTAATTGATGAATGAATATTGTTTAAATTTGAGAAATGATTGAATTAAGTTTGGAATTATAATTAAGTTTGAAATTATTAAACTTTGAAATGATTTAATAATTAAGTTTGAGATTATAATTAAGATGGAAATTATAATTTAGTTTGAAATTATTAAACTTTGAAATTATTTAAAATTTAAGTTTTGAATTATTTAATAATTAATAAGATTGAATTATTTAATGATTAAATTGAATTGAATTCTTTAATAAGAGAAAATTGAACTTTTGAATAAGTGAATTTTACTTTGTAAATAATTGAAATTGAGTTTTCTTGTTTAAGTAAGTTTTGGAAAATTATTAAGAAAGTAAATAAGTGAAATTGAATTTCTTTAACAAGAAATGAAAATGTGATATTTTTTGGAATTAATGTAAGACTTGTAATTGAAAGAATTGATTTGACGAATTTAATTTAATTCAAAATTGTAAGTTTTGATTTAACGAAGTTGAACTTAAGAAATTGATTTAATGAATTGGAAATTTAATAGAAATTGTTTTGAATGACAAATTGCTTAACGAATATTAAATGGAATCGATAAATGAATTTAAATTGATTTGAATGTTAAATTAAATTAATTTAAATGATTTCGGAATGAAATTTATATACGAACTTGAATCAATATTTGAATTGTCTGAAATAAAATTTGAAATTGTATTATAAGATTTTGAAATGGTAATTTGGAAGTTTTGAAACGTAAAATTTCGGAAATTGGTTTAGAAAGACAAATGAAATATTGATTTACGAATTGAAATTAAAATTGAAATTGATTTGGTTTTTGAAATAAATAAACGACCAATCGGTGTAATAATTACGAAAGTTATTAAAGAGACCGGGATCGGTAATGGATATACTCTCTATCTAAACCGAAACCACTTTAATAACTATGCGCGGAGTGATGATCCAAAATGAAGTGGTTGGAATGATGTACGTGATGACTGAAGAAAGAGAACGATGATGGATAGCCTTGACACTTGTGTCAAATTGGAAATGACTAAAACAGGAGCTGTGCCGGGCCAATGGAGGATTAGCTACCTCAAGTGGACACACTTCTTCGAACTACTTATACTTGTTGTCGATTGGTGCACCCTTGATTTTGGGAGTGTTGTTTCACGGTGTTGCGGGCGCTGCGGCGTTGCGTTCTCACCAGTCCGGATCAGGCGAACGGTAGTATCACTACCTTAGGTATTGCCTCATGTGCCTTGTCATACTTGTATCCCTTTATTCGCGACCACTACGAATTTGTTTTGTACCTTTAGTATATGGATTTCCCACTGGTGACTTCCGGTTTTGGGGAAACTACGGTCTTGTATATGCTTTTGGGAATAAAAATGTGTTAAGGGTGGAATGGGCCATGACTTAACACTATTTTGATATCTTTTATATTACTGATAGACATTATCTACTTAGCGTACATTACTACCTAGTAGATAGTTTAACGGATCCTTAAAAGATGGTTATTCCAAACATCCTTTGAGTTACTTGTATTTCAATTGCTATTTCACTTGAGTTGAATTTATTAATATAAGAATGTTAATCCTGACTCGAGTGTTTTGTATTTTGCTTTACGCTCGGGTCAGACTGAGTGTACCAGTATTCGAGACTCACCCTTGAAGTTGGAGCTTTGCTTGAAGATCCAGCCATCTATTCTGCTTTCAGTATTCGATGATTCCAGTGATATATTCTGATTTGTATCTGATGTATCGTATTACTCTTCTGTTGTAAACTCTGATGTATTTTATATATTCATATAGTAGCTTCATGAACTACTATCTCTTTATTTCCGCTGCAATTATTACTCTGTGTCTGTGTTCTGTGATTATTTATTTACTGTATATGTTCAGTTTTGCCAAATTTAAAAACATCACTCAATTTCGACTAATGTGAAGCAATTAGTCTTTTAGCAAAGATCCATTAAATGATTTCTCTTGGTACGTTCATTCTCTTTCACAGTAAAACTAAACTTAGAAACCATTCCTCTTTCTAAACCCTAGAGCTCTAAATCTTCAATTCCTACATAATTTGCTGCTGATTTTAATCAAATTAAAGCTATAATTCTCAGGTAATCAACTCCAAAACTTATTCTATTTCTTCATATTTGGATTTTTGCAAAAGGTAGATTGTTAGTAATAGAGTTTCCTTGCTTGCATGTTGTTGTAATGTTGTTTTATAGGTTCTAGAAGCTAAAATTCAAGCAAAAGCTCCAACCTTCCTACATTAATTCGAGTTTTTGCATTCCTACAACAAGGTGAGTAAATCACTCACATTAGTACATTTAATCTACGAGAATAATTGTTAGTTGCTATTTGAATTAAATTGGATGGTTGTTGATTGAATTGCTTTCAAGTTGGTTGTAGTTTGCTGAAAATTGTTTGTGAAAAAAAATTCTGCAGTAAAATAGCGATATCATAGTGCAAATTTATCCGAATTAGGTCAATCTTTTTGCAGTTGAAAGAAAATTCAGTTAGCTATAACTTCTATTTTAATTACTTTCCGAAATTTTATTGTTCAGAGGGGCAAAATTGAGTTTGAAACTAATGTACACAGCTCTGCTCTGTGCAATTTTTTTTGTTGAAACCTGATCATAAAATCACCATAACCTTTTAATGGTAAGTCGAAATTGAGTGAAGTTTTTTTCGGTTGGAAGGTATATTTATAGGAAACAATTTTTATGTTTACCATTTTCTGTGAATATACATTTTTCTAACCGTAATATGTGTTTGAAGACTAAGTAACCTCTCTGTCCTGTGTTTTTAATTTCAACTTTAAAACACAGAATGGTTTTGCCCATATCTTTTTCGTCTTTGATCAGAATTTCATAATTTTTAATGTTGTGGAAATGACAAATCATATGCTATAACTTTCATGTATTGAATTTTCTGTAATTTTGAGGTTAGTTATGTCAAAATCCAATTTTTCTACTGTTATCCCGAGAGCAAAAACAATATTTGCTCTGTGTTTGAAGCTGAAACAAAATTAGCCATAACTTCTTTGTTTCTTAACCAATTTGGATAATTTTGGATGTGCCGAAAAGCACAAATTATGTACTACAAATTTTTTGTTCTGAGTTTTCTGTAGTTTTGAGGTTAGCTATGTCAAAATTTACATTTTCTACTGCTAACCCGAGAGCAAAATCAATATTTGCTATGTGTTTGAAGCTGAAATGAATTTGACCATAACTTCTTTGTTTCTTAACCGATTTTCATAATTTTAGATGTTCCTGAAAGCTTAAGCTTTGTGCTAAATTTTTTATGTTTTGTGTTTTCTGAAATTTTAATGTTTGCTTGGTCAAAACTGTGTTTGTTTGTTGCTATTCCGAGAGCAAAAACGACAGCAATAACAATTATTGACCTAAGAATTGTATTAGCTTATTTTTGCTCTCATTCTTATTCGATTTTGATGATTGTTTTTGAGATGTTTTGAGCTCTATGATTCCTATCAATAGGATAGCTATATTTAAAGAATTTGAAATTCAAATTTAAATAGAATTTGAATTGATTTTGGGTTAAATTTAAATTGAATTCATATTGAACTCAAGTTTTCGGCCTTGAGTTATCTTTCTTATTTTTCATTGTTTTCAAGCACGGTTTTCACTAAACCATTTTGAAGTGATTTTTGAAATAAATGAACATTTCAAATTATTATAATATAATATTTTAAAATTATTTTTTCTCTAATATAAAAGTCTATTTATTTCCTATAATAAGGAATTTTAAATATTGGTTTTATTAATCTTTTCGGGAAAAAAACTTTAGAAGCTTGTTTTCTCTAGTAAACTATTTTATATATAAAACATACACTTTTACACTATTCAAACATATGAGAAAGAGAATTAAACGATTTAGTCAAACACATGGTATGGGACATGTGTTTACTATTTCGGTTAATTCCGGACTTGTACGATCGAAGCTATTTGAGATTACTGATTCTGAGATGTTTTCCCATTCTATGGCGTATTTTGAGTTTTATAATTCCTATTTATTGGAATTATTTAAGATGGCGAATATTTTGCAAGTATTATGGTTTGAGAAATCCTATATAGGAGTATGGTTGATGAGATCCATCATCATGTTTTATTTACTTGCTAATGATATAAGGCAAGTCTTCAGTATATGATTTCATATTTTGAGATTTATGGTTTACAAGGAACCATCATGATGTTTTCACTTGTCGATTAGATGAGACAAGTTATGATGCCATTTAATACTTGTCGATGAGATGAGACGAGTATGGTGTCTCTTTATCACTCGCCAATGAGATGAGGCGAGATAGGATTTTCAGAGTTTTATGATGTTCCTAGTGTGGCATCAACTAGCGGCTAGTAAACCGCTAAGTGCAAACATGTTGTATGGGACACACGTTGACACTTTTCGGGTTCATATCCGTGAGTTTGTGACACAATCACGATGTTCACCTAGCAGAACTGCTTTGAGAGGTGTTAGCGGCCTTGTGATGAGGACGAACTGCTTTAGGAGGTGTTAGCGACCTTGTTAGGGCTGACAAAACTACTTGGAAAGGTGTCAGCGACCTTGTCATGAGGACGAGCTGCTTTGGGAGGTGTTAGCGACCTTGTCTGAGGCTTCGGCCGTTTGAGTTTAGCACGTGCAGCATTGCTTCGGCATTGCAAAGAAATGAGAATATCGCTCAATTCCACGAATCACTACTTCAAACGGAGTAATGCTATAAAGGATAACATTAATTGAGTATCTGAAAAGAACACTCAAACGAAGCTGAATGATAAACTCAATCAAACTCGTACAGTCTAGAAACTCACCTCATTCCTTAGTGGATATCCTCGTGGAAGGATAACCTAAGAGCTAAGAGCCAGGAATAAGGTTACCTCAACACTCGATTGCTCGATTGGATGTCAAATCCAAACGGACTCACAAAACTCAACAAAGTCACCTTGATTGGAATTCGAGATATATCATCAACATCTTGATACTCAAGAGTGAATACAGAAACTTCGGAATCATCATTAACATTCCAAAGTGATAGAAATAATAAACCAATCAAGTTAGGATGCCTAAATAAATATAGGATCCTATAACAACAAAAGGATCGGATTTAACATCAAATAAGTCAATCCATCTCAAATCAGATACATCTCAAGATAGTGAGTAATAAACAAATACTCACTAAAGCAGCAACAAATTGAAAACTCAGAATGCTCACAACAAGCCAATCTTTGTGGATCCCCTCAATAGGATTCACAACTCTCAAAGGAATGCAACAAGAATGCTCAAAGAAATCAATCAGCTCCATCGATACGAACTCACTCGTATCGACAAAAATAAGAATAGAATATTCCCAAATAAGATTATTTATAAGATAAGATGACATCAAACTCTATTATGGAATACTACGGAATGCAATATATATATATATATATTCCTAGACATATTCCATCTCAACAATCCCAAATCATGAAAAAGAACCGAGGCTCGATTCAAAAACAAGCTCGAATAAAGGATAATGATTCACTCATATTGTACTTCAATGTATCATGATATACGTACTGTTCTGTGTTTATTCTACTTTGTTCTGACCATAGATCTGATACCATGCTGTAACGCCCCACCCCGAGGCCCACCGTAGCAAAGAGAATTAACAAGTAATTATGTCTGCTAAAGCGGAGAATAGGGCTGGTTAATAGCGACCATCTATAATTTTGTCTTAAATATCTATTGAATACGTCAATAAATGCAATTTTTTTTCTTCAACTCAAGTGGATCGACATACCCAGTATATGCTTAATCCAAAACTATAGGTGGTTAATGGATCTATTAGAACAAAATAAAATAACTGAATGTAAATCACATCACAGAACAGTAACCAACATCATATATATACATATACACTGATACATGTTGAGTACAATACAATACAATAAAGGTGGTACTCAACCACACTATATACATCGAATCAAATGTAAATACATCAGAGTATGCGGAAGAAATCAACTAATCAAGCGATAGATAGGCTAATGTCCAACATCTACTTCAAGCTATGCCCAATAGATGATACCTGAAACAACTCGGTCTGACCCGAGTATAAATACACGGTTCAGTCTAGCTACACAAATCAGTCAATATCGATAATATGAAGCAGAATGGATATAGTGATACTTCTTCTTGAATGAGGATAAGGATTATAAAACTCATAGCTCATCACTTAAGTAAAAAAAGCTACCTAAGTGACTAAATACCTCGAAAGAGGTAACTCAAACTCAATACTCAAATAAAACACAAGTGCCTCATATCATCGGCGATAACCCATAATGAACTCAAATCAACTCATATAAAGCTCAAGTAAAACCCAAATGGTTCGATGAACCATTACTCCAAAAAAAAACTCATCTCAATCACAAATAGAAGCCATGAAAGCAACACAACATAACCCCATAAGAATGTGAGATCTCAAACTCATGAGTAAGCCAAGACGGCTAAATCTCACACATGCATCTCAATCTTAAAAGCTCATGGAACTCAATATGAATTCAAACTCATAAAATCTCAAACTCAATAAAGAATTCGATGCGAGTTCAAAACTCATAAAATCTTAACTATAATGCGCCAAAAACGACTAACTCAAAACATTGAAAACCCGGATTGGTCAGATCCCCGATTGCAATGCCGAAGCAATGCTGCACGTGCTAAACTCAGACGGCCGAAGCCTCAGACAAGGTCGCTAACACCTCCCAAAGCAGCTCTTCTTCATGACAAGGTCGTTGACACCTTTCCAAGCAGTTTTGTCAGCCCTAACAAGGTCGCTAACACCTCCCAAATCAGTTCGTCCTCATGACAAGGTCGCTAACACCTCTCAAAGTAGTTCTGCTAGGTGAACATCGTGAATGTGTCACAAACTCACGGGTAGGAACCCGAAAAGTGTCAACGTGTGTCCCATACCACATGTTTGCACTTAGAGGTTTACTAGCCGCTAGTTGATGCCACACTAGGAACATCATAAAACTCTGAAAATCATATCTCGCCTCGTCTCATTGGCGAGTGATAAAGAGACACCATACTCATCTCATCTCATCGACAAGTATTAAATGGCATCGTAACTTGTCCCATCTCATCGACAAGTGAAAACATCATGATGGTTCCTCGTAAACCATAAATCTCAAAATATGAAATCATATACTCAAGACCTGCCTTATATCATTGGCAAGTAAATAAAACATGGTGATGGATCTCATCGACCATACTCTATATAGGAGTTCTCAAACCATAATACTTGCAAAATATTCGCCATCTTAAATAATTCCAATAAATAGGAATTATAAAACTCAAAATACGCCGTAGAATGGCAAAACATCTCAGAATCGGTAATCTCAAATAGCTTCGATCGTACAAGTTCGGAATTAACCGAAATAGTAAACGCACATGTCCCATACCATGTGTTTGACTAAATCATTTAATTCTCTTTCTCATACGTTCGAATAGCGTAAAAGTGTATGTTTTATATATAAAATAGTTTACTAGAGAAAACAAGCTTCTAAAGTTTTTTTCCCGAAAAGATTAATAAAGCCAATATTTAAAATTCCTTATTATAGGAAATAAATAAACTTTTATATTAGAGAAAAAATAATTTTAAAATACTATATTATAATAATTTGAAATGTTCATTTATTTCAAAAATCACTTCAAAATGGTTTAGTGAAAACCGTGCTTGAAAACAATGAAAAATAAGAAAGATAACTCAAGGCCGATAACTTGAGTTCAATATGAATTCAATTTAAATTTAACCCAAAATCAAATCAAATTCTATTTAAATTTGAATTTCAAATTCTCCAAATATAGCTATCCTATTGATAGGAATCATAGCTCTCAAAATATGTCAAAAACAATCATCAAAATCGAATAAGAATGAGAGCAAAAATAAGCTAATACAATTCTTAGGTCAATAATTGTTATTGCTGTCATTTTGCTCTCGGAACAGCAACAAACAAACACAGTTTTGACCAAGAAAACATTAAAATTTTAGAAAACACAAAACATAAAACTTTTAGCACAAAGTTTAAGCTTTCCGGAACATCTAAAATTATGAAAATCGGTTAAGAAACGAAGAAGTTATGGTCAAATTCGTTTCAGTTTCAAACACAGAGCAAATATTGATTTTGCTCTCGGGTTAGCAGTAGAAAATTTAGATTTTGACATAGCTAACCTCAAAACTACAGAGAACTCAAAACATAAAATTTGTAGTACATAATTTTTGCTTTTTGGAACATCCAAAATTATCCAAATCGATTAAGAAACAAAGAAGTTATGGCTAATTTTGTTTCAGCTTCAAACACAGAGCAAATATTGCTTTTGCTCTCGGGATAACAGTAGAAAAATTGGATTTTGACATAACTAACCTCAAAATTACAGAAAATTCAATACATGAAAGTTATAGCATATGATTTGTCATTTTCAGAACATTAAAAATTATCAAATTCCGATCAAAGACGAAAAAGATATGGGCAAAACCATTCTGTGTTTTAAAGTTGAAATTAAAAACACAGGACAGAGAGGTTACTTAGTCTTCAAACACATATTACGGTAAGAAAAATGTATATTCGCAGAAAATGGTAAACATAAAAATTGTTTCTTGTAAATATACCTTCCAACTGAAAAAAACATCACTTGAGTTGAATATACATTTTTCTAACCGTAATACTCTGATGTATTTACATTTGATTCGATGTATATAGTGTGGTTGAGTACCACCTTTATTGTATTGTGTTGTACTGAACATGTATCAGTGTATATGTATATATATGATGTTGGTTACTGTTCTGTGATGTGATTTACATTCAGTTATTTTATTTTGTTCTAATAGATTCGTTAGCCACCTATAGTTTTGGATTAAGCATTTACTGGGTATGTCGATCTACTTGAGTTGAAAAAAAATATTGCATTTATCGACGTATTCAATAGATATTTAAGACAAAATTATAGATAGCCGCCCTTAACCAGCGCTATTCTCCGCTTTAGCAAACATAATTACTTGTTAATTCTCTTTGATAAGGTGGGCCTCGGGGTGGGGCGTTACATTTATATTCACTAACAATTATCCACTCATATCTATTAGTACAATCAAACTCATTCTAGGGTACTACAGACCCTATCTCTAATGAGTAATCCCCACCAAAGCCAAGGTTCTCTCTTAACCTTCAGCTCTGATATCAAATGTAACAGACGCGATTTTCGACTTTCGAAAATTGACATCAATGTATTCACTGTATAGCATGTCGAGCAATCGAGTTCCAAAAATACAAGATCATTAGGGGTGAAGAAGAAATGAGATAAGAAGAAACAGAAAACAACGTCACAGAATCTCACAATCGCAGCGGAACAAAATATAATATATAATAACAGATTTTATACAAAAGAATCTGTAGCTGTTAGTATATATACAATCATCAGAGTACAATAATCAATACATCAATCTGGACAGTTATAATAACTTGTCCTGATATACATAACTCATATAGCGGAAATAACCAAGTACGTGATATACGTCTGAAATCCTCCAGCTCATCTCCTGAGCTACATAGTATTCTAACCTGAATCTGTAATACTCCGTCTGACCAGAGCATTATAATAAAATAACACCCAAGTCAGTCTCGAAAACCAGCATGAGAAAACACACTCAATTTGAATTATTAAAGTTATCAAAACCCTTTGAAAAACAAAGGTATCTCGTAAGACCGCATCACACATAAACACGATAGGTTTTTCCCTTACGATGACCAAAACGTTTTATAGAAAATCCCGTGATATTATAATAGTGTCTAAGTATAAATACTTATCCAAATAGCCGAAATTGTTACATTAATTAAACATACTAGGCTCTAGAAACAAAACAGTAAAGGCTCGTATTGGAGAATGGATTCCGTACAATGACGGGGCTACTGGGGTATCGCCCGCCACAGTACACCTCAAGAAAAATGTACAGAAGACCTCGCTGGGATCCCTTGCCACACAAGACCGGCCTACCCCTAACCCGGATAGTGCCGAATATGTTATCACCCTGGTTGTTCCCATCCTTAAAATCGAGCGCTCACTTTTCCATGCACAACCATATCCATAATTAATGATATATTTCCGAGGGTACCTAGAAAGGTGATAACATGTCCTAATTGGGTGCGACCCACTTAGCCTAGCTTCATCTCCTCTATTTTAGTCATTCCCGGTTGATGAGGCTTGAGGCTGATGTTTACCTTTCAAGAACAGTTCCACTTAGAATGTGTTATCCCGCCTTTTGGCAAGGCCGTGACACCAAAAAACTGACTAGAACTCAATGACAGTTCATCCTGTAGGACAGTTACATCACAAGTTCACCATGGATATCGATGAATTTTGTCCGAGTCCGGATCGGGCTACAATTGATAAGACATGTCAAGCAAGGCCAGATAGAACAACATTCAAAATCTCGAGTCAATCCGAGTTCGTACGCCCAAGATATCATCGACGCAAGTGAAGGACATAGCCTTGAGTTCGTCTCCCAATGCCTCGAATCCATCCCACTGGGCCTCGCCACGAATCCATCAGCCACATAGTGGTTCGAATCCATCCACAGACCATGCTTCAAATCCATCCCACTGGGCCTCGCCTCGAATCCATCTTCGAAATGCGATAGTTCGAATCCATGGAAACCTAGCCTCACTTCGGCCCTCAGTTCGACTCCATCCAAATGCCCTTGGTTCGAATCCATCAAACTGGCTCCCTACTTCGAGTCCACAAAGGAAGTATCCTTCGAATCCCCCATATTGAGACTGCTTCGAATCGATCCACAGTAGCATATCCTGATCGATTCGAACAAGCTCCTGTTCCATCGATTCGAAGGAGGAGAGCCTTCGAATCCAACGTCTCGAGTCCACCAAGTAAACGCGGCTAAAACTTAGGAGTCGACCCAGTAAAACTCGGAGGAAAAACCGGATCAACTCGAGAAAAGCGCGCGCCACATCACCGCGCACATACACCTGGCATCGATTCGACCCTATCGATTCGAAGGGGTCGATTCGAACCACCATCTTCACCGAAAGTGCAATCTTGAATCGATCATAACTCAAGTTCTACAAGTCCAAATGCCATGAAATTTTCACAGAAGCTTAAGCACATGATGAAGAATGTCCACGCCAAATTTCAGCTCGATTGGATGATTTCTTGATTGATTCGAACCAAGGGTCGAATCGATCCCAAAGTGGGCCCGGATCTCCAGATTTCGGCCATGTGGGCCCCCTGACGTACCAGAACTGGTCTCCCCTCATTTTAGGCGAAATATCAGCCTCCTACACCTATAAATAGAGCCCCTAGTCATTCAGAAAAAGGGGTCGGAGAATTCTAAGTACTGAAGAGCGCCTAGATTCTGCCAGATTTACTCCAGAACACCACCGCTACCTTAGATTGAGACTTAGAATATAATTTCAGTTGTACTACATTAGAAGAGATTGTAATCATCGAGTGAACATCAATAAAATCATCAACTTCAGAGTGGACGTAGGCAAGATCGCCGAACCACTATAAATCTCGTGTTTCTGTTCATTATTTCTGAATTGTGATACTCTGTTTGCTTAGATTTGAGATTTGTGTGTGAATATTGTTGATTTATATTCATATACTGGTGCTTTCACAACATTCGGGGTTTGTGACCAATTTTGGCGTAAACACTTTGGTGCTTTCATTGAGAGCTGAACTCAGGGATTCTACCGCTTAGAAGTTGAATTCGAAGGTTTAAAAGTTCAGATTTGAAAAGCTATGACGAGACAAACTAGTAAAAGGCAGAGACCAGAGCGAAGTCAGCACGAAGGGAGTCAAGAGGCTTCCTCAGGAGCAAACCAAGCATCGATCTTCATCACCAGGGATGAGATGGAGACAATGATGAAGAGACAGGAGGAGATGATCCAGAATTTGCTTCAACAAATTGGACAACTTGGAGCGCAAAATCAAGGAACAACTAGAATCTAGAACGGAGCAGGACCATCTGGCGCAGCGCCGGAGCTGGGGGGCATAAACTTAGGACATGTTGATCCGAACCTGGGAAGAGAGACAAGGACATCCGAGCAACCTGGCGGCAATAGAGGGATGAACGCTCAGCCAGGGGGGCAAACACCTGAAAGCTCGCACGGACTCGGGGGGCAGATCGAAGGTAGTGAACGAGGACTACAGCTTGGAGACAATGATAGATTGGCAGAGATGGTCAGGCAAGCCATGAGAGGTGGATTGGTAAACAGAGATCTTGAAGATGTGAACAGGAGTCCCTTTTCTCCTGCGATTAGGTTGGCTAGGAACCCACCAGAATTCAAACTGCCGACAGTAGAAGGGTATGATGGGAGGACGGACCCTGCGGTCCATCTAACGAGGTATATAAGGCACATGGAAATGCTGGGGGCATCACAAGAAGTCATGGCCCGGTTCTTCCCATTGTATTTGACAGACATAGCAGCTTTATGGTTCAGACAGCTAGAGAGCAGCTCCATTGGGACATGGACCGATTTGATTGAGAAATTTATGAGGCAATTCAGAGTTCATATTTCAAGACCCAAGAATGTGATGAGTTTGGCAACGCTAAAGCAGAAAGCTGGGGAGTCTTTGAGGAATTTCTTGACGCGGTTCAATGCGGCAGCAGCATTGGTGTATCGGCCAGATCCATCCATGGTTATGATGGCAGCTGTGTCCGGAGTAGCTGACGGCATGGAATTCAAAAATTCATTAACTAAGGATCCGCCAATGGATCTAGGAGAATTCTATCACGAGGCAGAAAAGTTTTTACGATTTGAAGACGCTAATGCTGAAAGAGAAGAAGGAGAGGGAATAGAAGTTTATGCACTTAAAGACAAAAAGCCCTTTGAAAAGGATTCAGGCCAGGATAAAAGAAAACGAAAGGCTGAAGAAAATGATGACAGGTCAAAGCGGCAACGAAGGGAGCCGCGATTTACCTCCTATTCAGAGCTGAATGAGAGTTTGGAACGAATCTACCAAGATACACGAGAGCAAGTTCCCTACTGTAGGCCAATACGAAGGGATCCCACTGTTGACGAGAGGAAATCAGACAGATACTGCTTATTCCACGAACTGAATGGTCATAACACTAACGACTGTAGACATCTGAAGGATGAGGTGGAAGGGCACATCAGGAACGGTATGCTACTTCAGTATGTGAGGAGGCGAGCTCCAGCGGTAGAGCCAGAGCGACCACCGTCTACATCAGCCAGGGGTGCCCCCGAGCCAGGACATCGTATGATTATCAATTAGTTGAAATAACGATGGACAAGTTGTAAACCTCTCACCAACACGGGTAAGTCATTTACACATGTGCGAGATCATGAACGGTCCATAGGCATGTTGTGAATGACTACTAACCCTATCGTTGTGGGAGTTTACACTTTGACATCCTTGCTTTGCTTTTGTTTCATCTTGATTTGAATATTTGAATTTGACTTTGTTTAACATTTCTGCTAAAGACTTATTTTCAATGAAAAAATGCTACTTGTGATTTCATAACGGCTAAGCCACTTACACATGTACGGGATCACGAACGGTCCCTAGGCATGCTCTGAGATGGCGATAAATCGTTGCAAGAAACAATCTGGGGATTCACCCGAACGTGAAACCTGGTATTGATGATACTAAGTCCCTCTCCGGGCACACTCAATTCGCCTCGAACGGCACCCGACCACGAACGGTCACGATTCGCCTCGAACGGCATCCGACCGCGAACGGTCACAATTCGATCGCGAACGATCACACTTCGCCACGAACGGCACCCGACCTCGAACGGTCACCATTAGCCCCGAACGGCAAACGACCTCGAACGGTCACCGTTTGCCTCGAACGGCACCCGACCGCGAACGGTCACACTTCATCTAGTATAACATTCGATCATGAACGATCACACTCTGCCTCGTACGGCACTCGACCACGAACGGTCACAATTTACCTAATACGACATTCGATCGCGAACGATCACATTTTTGCCTCGTACGGCAAACGACCTCGAACGATCACAACTCGCCTCGAACGACACCCCTCACCTCAAATGGCTTGATCGCGAACGGTCGTCATTTGGGGCCATATAGAAATGCTAGATCGCGAATGGTCGAATTCCACCTCAAACGGCTTGATCGCGAACGGTCGTCATTTGAGGTCATATAAAACTATCAATTTCTTTGCAGGGCATCAACAGGATATGAACATCCAGCTTATGGCATTACAAAACACACCTTCCTATCGCAAGGCATGTTTTGGGGGGCAAATGTTATCCCGCCTTTTGGCAAGGCCGTGACACCAAAAAACTGACTAGAACTCAATGACAGTTCATCCTGTAGGACAGTTACATCACGAGTTCACCATGGATATCGATGAATTTTGTCCGAGTTTGGATCGGGCTACAATTGATAAGACATGTCAAGCAAGGCCAGATAGAAAAACATTCCAAATCTCGAGTCAATCCGAGTTCGTACGCCCAAGATATCATCGACGCAAGTGAAGGACATAGCCTTGAGTTCGTCTCCCAATGCCTCGAATCCATCCCATTGGGCCTCGCCTCGAATCCATCAGCCACATAGTGGTTCAAATCCATCCACAGACCATGCTTCGAATCCATCCCACTGGGCCTCGCCTCGAATCCATCTTCGAAATGCGATAGTTCGAATCCATGGAAACCTAGCCTCACTTCGGCCCTCAGTTCGACTCCATCCAAATGCCCTTGGTTCGAATCCATCAAACTGGCTCCCTACTTCGAGTCCACAAAGGAAGTATCCTTCGAATCCCCCATATTGAGACTGCTTCGAATCGATCCACAGTAGCATATCCTGATCGATTCGAACAAGCTCCTGTTCCATCGATTCGAAGGAGGAGAGCCTTCGAATCCAACGTCTCGAGTCCACCAAGTAAACGCGGCTAAAACTTAGGAGTCGACCCAGTAAAACTCGGAGGAAAAACCGGATCAACTCGAGAAAAGCGCGTGCCACATCACCGCGCACATACACCAGGCATCGATTCGACCCTATCGATTCGAAGGGGTCGATTCGAACCACCATCTTCACCGAAAGTGCAATCTTGAATCGATCATAACTCAAGTTCTACAAGTCCAAATGCCATGAAATTTTCACAGAAGCTTAAGCACATGATGAAGAATGTCCACGCCAAATTTCAGCTCGATTGGATGATTTCTTGATTGATTCGAACCAAGGGTCGAATCGATCCCAAAGTGGGCCCGGATCTCCAGATTTCGGCCATGTGGGCCCCCTGACGTACCAGAACTGGTCTCCCCTCATTTTAGGCGAAATATCAGCCTCCTACACCTATAAATAGAGCCCCTAGTCATTCAGAAAAAGGGGTCGGAGAATTCTAAGTACTGAAGAGCGCCCAGATTCTGCCAGATTTACTCCAGAACACCACCGCTACCTTAGATTGAGACTTAGAATATAATTTCAGTTGTACTACATTAGTAGAGATTGTAATCATCGAGTGAACATCAATAAAATCATCAACTTCAGAGTGGACGTAGGCAAGATCGCCGAACCACTATAAATCTCGTGTTTCTGTTCATTATTTCTGAATTGTGATACTCTGTTTGCTTAGATTTGAGATTTGTGTGTGAATATTGTTGATTTATATTCATATACTGGTGCTTTCACAACATTCGGGGTTTGTGACCAATTTTGGCGCAAACAGAATGCTCATCATCCTCCAATGACGTTGTTTTGATAGTATTCGTCCGTACAAGTTGTCCTAGGTCTGGACAAACCGAATCACCATCTTTCCTATCTTCATGATATCCATTCGTAACGCTTAAATCGAATCGAAGTTGTTTTTGGATAATTAAATCTGTTCCCAGTCTCTTCGAAAAGAACAACGAATTTTTGGCCAGATTTGATAGTTGGTTATTTAACTATAAAATAACATCCATAAGCAGTCACTAGGCCCATATTAAATTTTCCAAAATTTATTTTCAAAATATCTTTATAAGATATATATATATTCAAATCCCTTCCAAAATTTCAACTTTTGAGACAACTCAAATACTTATATCCATATTAGGATATTTCAAACCATCTCTTATTTCAAGACTTAGAAAAATTATTTGAAAAATATATTTTTTCTAAATCCCATACTTCTCAACACTTAGGAAAGTTCCATTTATTTTTCTTTCTCAAAATCCTTCACAATTTATATTATAAATTCCCTAACTCATTTATAATGAATTCTATAAGTTCCAGGGTTCCTTAATTAATTTCCTTTAATATTTCCAAAGTCAAAACATTTGTCTATAATTTCAAATATCCATTTCTAACTTCTTTTATGAATCCTAATTCATTTTTTCGAAGTTCACTTTTATTTAAATACTTCAAAAAATTTCCTCCATTTTCCCAAATTCCATGTTGAGAATCTCATATAAATCCCATCTACTAAATAAACCCCATTTCCGAACCTCAGGAAGATTTATAAATAAATTTAAATCATTCCAAAGCTCTATATATGAAGATAATAAGTATTTTAAAAGAATAATAATTTATTTTTAAAACATGTTCAAATAATTATTTAAAATATCGAAACTCTTTTCATAAACTTTAATAACTCAATTTTTTTTATAAATAAATTACAAATCCGATTATAAAAATTAGAATTTTATTTCAATTAATATTAGATATTTGAAAAATTCACTTCCTAAGTATTTCAATACTAACTAGTTTAGAATTACATAGTTAAATAAATAGAATTTCCCTTTTTAAATTAAAACTTAACTTCTTATAAAAATATATTTTGAAAATCCTAATAACCAATTCAATTTATAAATGCCTTTCAATTTACAGCACGTCGATCCCATTCTGATTCTCTAACCATCCTCGCTTTTCAAAAATAGAATTCACTATTTTTCCCAAAAATCTATTTTTCATATCTCGATATAAATTCACCCTGTGAAATTATATTCCAATTTATCAATTAATTTTCATTTTCCTTTGTTTATAAAAATCGCTTATAAATCTCTTACTCCTTTGGGTTTCACTTGTTTATAAAAACTAATCCCATTTATAAATCCTCATTTTATAATTCCATTTCTTAATAAATTCCATATATTTCACAAATCTACTTAAAATATCGATTTCAACTCCTTTTCATATTTTCAAGTAATATCATTTAAAATCCATTATTTAAAAATCCTTTTTATATAAATTATTTTAAAATCTCTACTTAAAATATTTTACAATAGTTAAGTAAAATTCTAGAACTAAATTATTTTTTTATCGAACTCAACTTCCTTTAAAATAATCCAAACTCCAATATAAATACTTTTATATCCAAATTCTCTTTTTAATTCCTTCAAATACAAAAATAATATTTATGGTATTTAAAATACCAAAATCTAAGGCCAGTGCTACTATAACATCCAATAATTCAAATAACAACAATAATTTATAACAGATTATCTACACACATCATATATCACAATATATGAAAAATAAACAATATATTTGAGGAATCCAATTGGATCCCTCCAACCTATTTCCCTACATCCATAGATGTTAATACAACACAAAAATACCAAACCCGCTTCGAGGAGGGATATCGTGGTAATATAGGGTCATCCGCTATTATGTGGGATGCATAGGGTCTCATCTGCTCTAATAGGTCGGAAATATATACGACTACTAATATATATACTACTATATATATTAACATCCAACTGATAATTATTATAAATTCAACCAGCATTCAATAATTATTTTTAACTATCAAAAATTAAATTTGGTATTCCAAAAGAGTGAGAATTTCTCACCTTGATTTTTTCCATTTGCCAAACGTCTAGATTTTATACTAAATCGAACGATGTTCGATTTAATTTAAAAAAATTCCAACTATCACCGATCGACTACGCATCGATTCCAGATTATAGCCTACTTTAACATGAATCCTCTACGACTTGTTTTGTAATTTTAGGACCTCTAAATAAAAGGTTATGAATTTTTTATCAGTTAACTTTTCAAATTTGTAATTAATAAAGCTAATTAAAACTTAAATATTCTAATTACCTATTTACAGCAATCCCTTCTTTCACATAAAACTCTTGCCTCAGAGTAGTATAGCGTCAACCCCATTCATCGCAGCCAGGCATTGCGATCTCCTTTTCTGCTTGCGAATTTCTCCTTCCAGGTTCGAACGCGAATAAGACAACAACCCTTCCTTAATCAGCCGCATCTCCCCTCATACCACCGAAGTTCGTTGTCTATAATCGAACTCCACGCTGGCATCAGTCGCGACTCCTCCAAGCCCTCTACCAGTGCTCCTCAACTTCGTCGGATCCTCTTTTCCATTGACACGCAAGCGTTTGCGCCCCTTGATTTCAGGCTCTCTCGCATGTTTTCACCTTTATCTCTGATCCCGAGTCGTTCGCATGTAATTTTTTTTATTAATAGTGGTCGATTTTGGTATTCTTTCTTCCTTTTTTGTATCAGTGGAATAGATAACGAACTGATAGGAGAAAAGGAGGGGGAAACACGACTTAAATGGTGAAAGGCGTCTTTATACATGATAGGTGGCGTGACAAATTTGTATAGAGTGGCTATGACTTGATTTGGATTTGAAGTTTGTAATTTTTATTTTCAAAAATATCCCGCTTAGCATACCTTGAAATTTCGAACCCTATTGAGATGTCCCGCCAGGCGTTCTTAATGCTATACCGCTATTCCGAACTCAATGGAACAAGTTTCAAATCCCAATTCAATCGTATGGAGAAGATAGCTTTTTAAATCGACTATTTAAATTAAATTCAGTTAAATTATTCTAGGCGTTTTTAGATCGTGCGACCACACGGTAAATCCAAACTCTATGAAATTTGAAATCCGATAATAACACACTATTACGGATCCTATGGAACTGGCTTCGTCGAATTTCGATATTGTGCCCGGATCGTTAATTTAAATCGTCGATTAAATCGACGATTTCTAAAATTAACCAAATCACTTGAAATTTTAATTTTAAAAACTTACTCACTAAATTAAAATTCCATATCCAATATTTAAACCATTTAAATAATCAAAATCAAACGATGAAAAATCCGGATGGTTACAGATTTGATATTATTTTTAAACATATTATTATAATATAAACTGTTTAAAATCTATATTTTTTTATATAGTCGAATTATTTTGGTTTCCCAAACTATTTTACTATAGAAACCATTTTCAATAATCAAACATTTTATATCAAACTATTTTAAACTATTTAAAATATTTTAAAAACTATTTATATTCTTTAAACTATTCAAACTTTTTTCTAAAAATTCAAACCGTGCAAGTTGCAATGTTTATATTTAAATCATTGATTTAAAAAATGTAGTTAAATGATGTTATAACCTAAGTTGGAATTTTAAATGATATTTTCAAGTGAGAATGATATATTTTGGGTAAATATGATGATTTTGAAATGAAAGATATTTTAAAGTGAATATGAGATTTTGATATCAAATATGAGTCGGTTTTGAAATGTAAAAGAACCAACCGGTGTGAAAAATGACGTTTGATTGTTAAAGAGATCGAGTCCTCTTATTGGCATCCTCTCTGTCAATATTTGAACCAATTTAGCAACTGTGTACGTGGTGGATCATCCAGAATGAAGTGGTTAGACGTAGTGGGCGGTCGTGGCTACGATGCATTACCACCAGCCCTGCGACTCGAACTGGTAGTATCATACCTTGGGCATTGCCTCACGTGCCTTGTCATACTCTTTATCCTTATTCGTGACCACTACAATTTTGTTTTAGTACGGTACCTATGAGGGACTCACTAGCTACCGATATTATCGGTTGTGTTACACAACCTGCATAGACTATCTGCTTAAAAATGTGTTAAGGGGAATCAATGTAAAGCCTTAATGCTATTTTAATACTTTACATTACTGATAGACATTACATATATAGCGTATCTTACTACATATAGATAGTTTAACGGATCCTTAGGAGATGGAAAATCCCGTAACATCTCTTAAGTTATTGCATGCACGTTATACATTGGATAGGAGATGTGAAATCCCGTAAACATCTTTGAACCTATTACACTCATATGTACTTGTTGTTGATTTAACTTACATAAGAAATTTTAGTTCTGACTCGAGTGTTTTGTCTTTTCATTTCGCTCAGGTCAGCCTGAGCATTTCAGTGTTTGAACCCTTTATTTATGGAGGATGTGGATAGAGTTTGGTATATTATATTATTAGTATTATTATGCTGCTTCATTATTGGTATGTTGTTGTTTTTACTCTGATTATATTGTAAAAATTGTTTAATCAAATGTATATTGTAAAATAGGTTCATAAACTTTTTATTTGATTATTATATTTTGTCATTCCACTGCGAGATTCTGTATTTTGTTTTTTCTTCTTTTCTCTTATTTTCTTATTAAACCCCATTGATAATCCTCCCATTTCAATGGTTTGAGTTAGACATGCGTGGTTTATTGTCCATTCAAATAGTCCAAAAAGATGGGTCGTCACAATTTTCCTACCTTCGAAATTTCAGGGATGAAATTCTTTTGAGGGGGGAGAATTAAACATCCCAATATTTTGGTTATTTAACTTTAAATGTTTAATTAATTAATTTTAAAAGTTTAAATTCTAGGATTTCTGGAATTTAATAACTCGAATTCAAATATTGTGCTTATTTAAATATTTGAATTGTGAACTGAATATTAATTTAATGGATTTAATAATATTATTTAACTTCTTTTAATTAATAAATAATATTGATGAATTCAATTTGTAGATTTATTTACAAAAATAAATAGATGGGATAAATATTGATAATTTGATCGAAACTGTAAAACGATATTCAAAAATGCGAAATTCATTCCGGGGCATTATCATGGATTTTGGCGAAACTAGTGCCATTAGATCCGGAATAATAAACTATTATATGTTATCGGGTTTCTTAATGATTAGACGTATAGTTTGGTCGTGCGAGCTTGAAATGCATAGCAATTAGTTTTAAATATAATTTGATTTAAAAGCTAACTACTATATACTTTGGAATTAGGTCTCGAAACTAGTTCCATTGGGTTCGGAATAGGGATATTTGGTATAAAACGCCAGTCTGCACGCTTTGATTGGAGTTCGAGATTTTTGGCACGAAATGCCTGTTGTTATCGATTAAAATATTATATACCCTACATTTTAAACCCCATATCTCCACGTTCTGACCCATACACCATCACTTCACCTTTTTCCCTACATTCCTTTACATCTTGTTTCCTATAATTAAAAATGAGAGCTTTCCAAATTTCAAAAATCAAAATCTAAGAATCTAGGCAACGAAAAATCATGATTTTGGATCTGTTAAGCTTCTATCGACAAGAGCTACCATCCCATACCCTTTTGGTGTTTGGCGAACATTTTTTCGAAAATGAGCTTTTTGGGGGCAGTAGCTAGGGCTGAGTTTTTTAGTAGATGGCAAAATCAGAGTGTACGGTTGAGTTCGCCTTGCCGTTTAGCACCTAGGGCCGAAGTTTTGTGGAGTGCCGCGCCTTGGGGAGGTGTGCGATGACATGGGGGCTGCTAGGGGACCCTACAGGGCATAATTTTTAGGGGCATGTGGAGGTGTATCCGAGGGGTCAAGGTCGAAGCTCGTGTGAAAACAGACGCATTGTCGAAAACGGGAGGTCAATTCATTGAGAAACGAAGGAGAAACCGCCGTTTGAAGATTCATGGATTTGGGTTTGTGCATACTGTAATGCATGGCGTATGCATTATCAATTTGAGAAGAAGAATTAGGAAGGGGGTTATATTAGTAGGGTAATTAAGGAATTGATTAAGATATTAATTGATATAATTTAATTGATAACTTGTAATTTGAATAACTTTTGCATACGAGGTCGGATTCGAGCGCTGTCTTTTGCATTGGACTCATCTCGACGATGGCTACACAATGGAGTTAGTTTGGTTAGATTTGGAGCTAGTGGAATTTTCAAATAAAATCAAATGTCCGTTCAGTTTTAGTTCAAAATCGGAACGCTTCGGTGAAAACTGGAATCAATGTGAGTTTAACTCACATTCAAATTAATTGTGTCATATCTATAATGCTATAAACTATTATTGATTGCTTGGATGTTAGTTAAACTGTTTGATTGATTGTTGGGTTGGATTTCCATTTGGAAAATGGATGATATATTAACTTGGTTGTTATGAACCCATATGATTATATATAATGTCCTTAACCATTATTTTGCAGGAAGAATTTATGGAGAGGCCCTGAGGGGTTTCTCGCCAATAATTTTTTATACATCCTTATGCTGTTATATTGGTATTTAATTGAAATAAATCTTGATATTCCATTTAAATTGTTTAAGTGTCGTTATAACGATTTTTGCTATACCGTCATTTATTGATTTTCATTCCCAAAACTCCGTCGTGTGTGTTTTGAACTTGAGCTTGGGTTTTCATTAAATAGAATTTTAAAATTCATTAATAATATCAATTAACGGTATTTTAAATTAATAAACCATTTTTATTAATGATTATATAAATTAATTAATTATTTTAACTAATTATGTTTAAAGTTAACTAATATTGTTAACTAATGATTTTGGAATTAATTAATTACTTTATTTAATGATATTTTGAAATTTATTGATCTATTTGATTAATGAGATTTGAATTTATTTAAATCATTTTAATTAATGTTTTTAAACTTTAATTAATCATTTTAATTAATGACTGTTTTAAATTTTATTAATTGTTTTAACTAGTGATATTTGAAATTTAGTTAATCATTTTAATTAATGATGTTTTATAGTTAATTAATCATTTTACCAAATGATATTTTAATTTATCATTTTAACTAATGATGTTTAAATTTTATTAATACAATTAATTTATGACTATTTGAACTTAATTAATTGTTTTTATTAAGGGTATTTAAAAAATATTAATCATTTTAATTTATAATGTTTGAGATTAATCATTCATTTTAATTAATGATTGTTTGCATTTAATAAATCTTTTTAATTAATAATACTTGAAGTAAATTAATTTAATAAAAGTGATTAAAGTAAATCAACTAATCCAATGAAAATGTTTTAAAATTAATAAACTGATTTAATAAAGGTTTTAAAGTTAATTTACTGATGATATGAAATTGTTTGGAAATAATTAATATTGTAAAACTCAATTTAAAAGTTAAAATCATTATTAAATCATTTAAACTCAATTTAAATTCAAAAATAAATTATTCCAAAATAGCGACATTATTAATGATGTCATATGTACTTTTAATTTTCCCAAATAAAATAATTTTTTTTTACATATTCTCACTTCTATAGATAAATGAGTCTGAATCCAGCTCCATGCGCGATGTCGGATGGTCAAAGAGTTGTTTATCGATAACACGATTTTCGGTCATTTTATCGCTATTTTTCCATAGTATATATTTTTGTAAATACTTATTACCATTATTATTTATTGTTCAAAACATCACAATCTATGTTAAAAAATCTTGCATTTGAATATTTGAAAATAAATATAGTTTATCAAAGTAATAAATTTGCGGGTTGTTAAAGACTTCTTCCTTAAAGGAATTTCATCCCCGAAATTACACCAGAATGAAAACTCGTAGGTGTTTGCCCAAAATATTTATTTTTAAACTTATTCTTGTATGGTGTATATAGGTCATTCGTACGCATTATCTGATTTGATCTACTATTTGAATCCCCAACTTTACTTCCGAACTAGTATTGATCCCACAATCCTCTAGTGTGGACCCTGATCAGGTTTTCCAATCAAAACTTTAGTCTACCTCACATAACACTGAACTATGATAGAATACTCAAGTACCCAACCATAAAACCTCATCAATGTTCATTGTCAGGAGTCGAGTGATAAACACTTTTTAGGACCAGTTTAAATACCTCAAACTTCAGTACTCGAATCTTAGATCAAAATTGTGTGACGGAATGATCTATGTACAACATATGTACTTATTAACTTTCCAAAATCTTTATGAAAACCTTTCAATTATTAAGTTTCACTCAAAATTCTACATCTTTATAAAACCTACTTTATAACACTTATTACTTTTATAAAAATATCATTTATAAATATATCCCTTTATTCATAAAACTTTGTTTATAAATTGATTACTTCAAATATTTATTTACAAAATATTTCTATCTTTTTTCCAAAAGAAAACAATTTAAATTTAAAAGGTAATTTAGCTTTATTTTCCAAATTTACAATAAACTTCTCTTATTATAATATATTCCTTTTTAACTTTAGAAAATTATCTAGATCGAGAAACTCTAAAATAATACCAAGGAACTAGGTACTACTAGTAGTATCACATATACTGTTAACTAGAGGGTAATACTTAGGAGGAGTGTTTACCATCCGAACACATCTCCTGCCCATTTTTAGTTTTTTTCCAGCCATTCAAACTAGTTATCATAAGAGACTTCCTCTCTTTTCAAATTTTTTATTTGAAGTAGTATTATTGTTATTTCAAAAATCCTTTAGGGATTACTTTGTTTTTATAAAACACATGCATATAAAATACATTCATATATTTACATTAATCAAATTCCTTAACCCAATGTTATTTATCAAACACCACATAGTCAAAGTGTGAAACAAAGTTCACAAGGTCTTTGTATTTAAATTTTTTACTAAATGATTAATTAATCAATGATAATAACTGAATACTTATTATTATCAACTTTCAAAATTCTTTGAAAACTTTTTCTCAAAAACCTTTTTTATTAAAACCCTCATTCCATAACCATTTTTCAACTTATCAGGTTTAATTATTATTTATATCCCTTAATATTCTTAGCGTTGTTTGTTAAACTTTTTATAGTCAAATAATGAAATTCTAGTCATAAGATGATTTTACTTAGAATTTACAAATATTGATTTAAATATTGTTTAAGTTATAATATATCTAACTATATATCCATTTTCAAAAATATATTCTTTATATATAAAATATAATTTTATGTAAAATTATTTCATTTACTAACTTTTCAAAGCAAAAATCATTTATATATAGCATTAATAAATGCATGCTCACATATAATACTCTGAACTCATTCTAGGGTGTTACTAACACTACCTCTAATGAGTTACTCATCCTAGGGTATTACTAACTCTATCTGTGATGAGACTTTACCCCACCAAAGCCAGGGTTCTCGCTTAACCATGTGCTCTGATACCAAACGTAACAAATAGGATTTTCGACCCTCGAAAATCAACATTAATACATCCTTGGTATTCACGTGCCGCAAATTCAAGTGCTGGAAACCCGATCGTTATAGGTAAAAAGAAAATAAAGATAGAAGATAAACAACGATAGAATCTCACATCGTATTCAACATTGAATTATACATGAAGATAGTATGTCCAATCACTCTCAAAATGATGTATCAAAGTTATGGTAAGTACTAATCCAGCCAGGATAGATATAATGGCATATTCCTACAGGTGCTGGTAGATACTTAATACAGCGGAAACTTGAAAACAGATAACTATCTATAAAAGACACTCCAGCTTCAGGCTCCATGCTCCATGCTCTATCCAAAATACTACAGGGTTACCTAACTACTTAGCTACCCAAAAAAAAGGGCACATAGAGTTTAAGAGGAATAGATAATAAACCTTGGGTTGGTTATGAGACTGGTGTGAGAAACCCAAAATACGGATATTTGAAAACAAATAGTATCTCATAAGTCCAAGCCGCACCTAAACACAGAACGGGTTTTACCTTATGATAACCAAAACATTTGCTATGCAAAATTTAGTAATATTATTTTAATGACAATCTTTGAAAAACATTTTTAATTAAACATATTAAAATAGTCGAAATTGTTATATTGGTTAAATTTGATGGCATAATAGGTTTACAACTAAGCCCGAAGGCATGTATTGGAGAATGGATTCTATACAATGACAAGGTAAGGGACTACCTTTCGTATAGTACACTTCTAGAGGGATGTACCTAGGGTCTAGATACTGGGCGCCTAAACCAACACAGGACCGGCCTACCACTTCCATAATTGTACCGAATATGTCATCACCCAGGTCAGTTCGACCTTTATTGGGACCCCAAGCATACATAACAACCCAAATTATAGAGGGTATCTATAAAGGTGATGACATCTCCTAATGGGTGAGACCCACATAGCACTTGCTGCTTCTACCCTGTTTTTTCATTTTTCAAAATGCGAGGCATAAGGCAACATTTACCTTTCATAGCACACAATGTACTTTGAATGCCATATTGCCATTCCACAATCACACAACTGATTTCTACAAACATACAGCTTCTGAGCTCGTATGTCTCAGGAAAGGGTGTTAAGCTAAGAGAAGTTGCCTTCTCCCCCACCAAACAAATGGTATCTCAAAAGAGCACGCCACACATAAGCACAAAACCGGTTTTTATATTATGATAAACAAAATATTTGCTATGCAAAATCTGGAACTATTATTTTTAATAACATTCCTGGACAAATGTTTTTTCAAATAAACATATTAAAATAGTCGAAATTCTTACATTGGTTAAATTTGATGGCATAATAGGTTTACAACTAAGTCCAAAGGCGCTTATTGGAGAATGGGTTCCATACAATGACAAGGTAAAGAACTACCTTCCATACCGTACACCTTCAGAGGGATGTGCCTAGGGTTTAGATACTAGGCGTGTAACAACCCGCATATTTTACGATTGTATATTTAAATGTTTTATTTAAATATAGCATCGTTAGTCGGATTTAAGTCCGAAATGTCACTTTTTGCAAATAGTCGAATTGGGACTCGAGACCACTTCCATTGAGTCCAAAATGGTGTTTACAACCTTTTTAAGTATAAACATCGGTATGTTTGGAGTTGAGTGAAATTTTGATATTTTCATTTAGGGCTTTGGGTTTGGTTTCAGCCCACCAACCCATCTAATACCCTAAAACTCCACTCAACTCCGCTTCATTCACTCATTCCTTTTCCTAACACTCTAGCTCAAGAGAAATGGGGGAAAAGGATTGGAAATAGAAATTCCAAAACCCTAGTTTGATTTGAAAACACAAGTTCTTGCTTCAAAATCAAAGAGAAGCTTTGGTAAGGATCCTCTTCATCTTCTCTGTCTCTATCTCTCTTCAATTTAAGAAATTCCTAAACTCTAACTTAGGAAATATTTTCTTATTAGCTTAGATTGGTGCTTCTTGAGTTGAGATTGAAGAGGAATCGGTCTCTCCTTTGTTTTAAAGCTTCTCACTTGTGTTTTGAGTTTAAAGGTGAGTTTTTGAACTCACATCTATGTCTATATTTTTGATAGTCGTTTGGTAGTAATTCCTAACACCTATTCCTTGTTCATTTGCTTTTGAATTGAATTGGTTTGATGAATATTCCAATTTTTAGTGTTTTGAGGTCAAATCTTTAAAAATCCTATCTTTGATGTTTGAACACGTTTTTGGGGTGTTTCGAAGAGCCATACAAGGCTGGGTTGTCGCTTGGCGTAAATCCTTAGTCTCCGTTGCTCATCTGTTCGCCTCTGGTTAGGATTTTGCCCCCACTTGGGGGCTAGGCTGAAAATGCTGTAGAAGTAGGTTCAGTCGACTGAACCAAGAGGTCAGTCGACTGAACCAGGGGACAGAAAATGCTCTGATACCATGTTGTGACGCACCACCTAGCCATTGTGTGGTAGCTTTGAGTTTGTATTTGATATGTCAGATTTCCTCTTGAAATGAAATGTAAGTTATATTATCTAACATATCAGAACTCGCACAAAGCAATTACACAGATGGTCGCTCCTCAATAGCTTTATTCTTCATGCTAGTCGACGGCATTACCCCGTAGTGTCCTTGGCTAGCGTGAGTATAGAGGTGGGGCGTCACAGGGCGCCTGAACCAACAGGACCGGCCTACCACTTCCTCGATAATGTCGAATATGCCATCACCTCGGTCTTTCTTGACCTTTACTGGGATCCCAAAGAAAACATAACAACCCAAATTATAGAGTGTATCTAGAAAGGGACGAAATCTCCTAATGGTTGCAACCCACATAGCCCTGCTGCTTCTACCCAATTTTTGTCATTTTTGAAGTGCGAGGCTTAAGGCAACGTTTACCTTTCATAGCACACATTCCACTTTGAATGCCACATTGTCATTCCATGATCACACAACTGATTTCTGCAAACGTATAACTCCTGAGCTCATACGTCTCAGGAAAGGGTGTTAAGCTAAGGGAAGTTGTCTTCTCCGCCAACAAACAGATGATACGTTTATAAAGATCAATCAACTTTACCTCGAAATGCAATGTCAGACATTCGTCCATATAGGTTGTCTAGGAACAGGACAAATCGAAGGAACTCTCCTACCATATACTATTGGGAATCATCCCTAGGACTAGTATCGTGCAACCCTTGCATCAAATATCAAATAAAGATACTATTGCCACATTTATATAATATAGGAAATTTCCCCCGAGGGTCAGTGAGAAGCAGCCCTTAATTTTATTTACTATCATTCCATGTCTTTACTTCAAATACGTAGATTGGTTTGAAGTGATTTCTGGATAAGAATCACTCAAATCCGATCCCGGTTCCTTTGAACCAATCATTGATAAAATGATATTAAGTAAATAGGTGCTTATCATTTGATTAATTACTTCCTTTTATCAAAAATAATATCTTCCAGATACATATATCTTTAAAACATTTCTTTCCAGTATATACGGAGTCATTAAACCTCTCTTTAACTTTGGAAATACCAAACCATTTTCATAAGTCATATTGGAAAACATTATTGAGTTAAAAGGGTCGATAGAAATTATACTAATACTACTAAACATTAATTTCCAAATTCAACCTTTCCTATTCGTCGAATAACGGTGAAATCACCTTTTAAATTCACATGGGTAGTACGAGTTCCCTCTTTGGAATTAAATACCAAGTATAAGAAGATTATCATTATACAATCTATGTTGTATTAAATTAAATTTTTAAATTTGAATCTTTTGTACTTGTCTCGTTTCCAACATTTTGACCTTATCTATTCCTCGCCCGGGAAAGAGGCCAGGTGAGCCATGTAACTGGTTGCTCCTGAACAAATCCTTAGTTTAAGCGCCTCACATCTGGATCTCACTGATAGAAAAATCCAATCTACTCATCGGCTTTTAGGGCTAAGATTAAATCACTTGATTTTAACAGCATTTCTTTCAATCGTTTATTTAAACCTTTATAATAAATTATAAAACATACAAATCATCTTTAAAATACTTAATTATTTATTTGAAAACATTTATAAAGGAATTTAGAAAGAATACTTATGTTTAAATCCATATTTCAAAAGTTATTAAAAGTGATCTAGAAAGTGCTGCGAATGGTGCTTTTAAAGCTTATTTGATCAAATTAACCTTTCTATCATTTAGAAATCCATTTTTATAACTTATATATCTTTTAAAATATTTAAATTATTTATAGGATTTATTCCATATTTTTGAAGAAATAAAAATATCATTGTTAAAGAATTTGTCGCTTTGGTTTCCGAATTGCTGAACAACGACTTTTTTGAAAAATTGTTTTTCTCATATTTCAAAATCTACAAAAATGATATCTCGAATTTTTTTTTTAAAAACTATAGTTGTAAGAGTTCGAAAAATTCTTATTACAAAGAATTCGCCTCTGTATCCATCGAATAAATGGATTTAACTTTCTATTGTGCGAAATCGCGAACTACCGTTACATGACGTGCCTATTTCAACTTGAATTTCATATTCTATTCAAACTTTACCGAAACACTTTTAAATGTTTATAAAACATTATTAAATCATTTTAAACCATTTTCAAAAGGGTTAAAAATTAGATATAAACCATTTCATTTATAAAAGGGAAAGTGATTTCTTTGTGATATTTCGAACGTCTATTTAAACGTGACTTGTTTTACACAGTCAAAAAACAATATTTCACAACCAAACATGATGATCAAATCATAGCAACCAGACAACATATCATATCATCATCCTATATATATATAAGTGAACTTTTCTCACCTCGGATTAAACAGTTAACTTAAAAAGGGTTATAGCTTCGCTAACCTGAACTTTAAGCTCATGAACCCTTGCACTAATCCATCTAGATGGCTCGGCCCTTGCTTGGGATGGTGGTAGGTGCTCATGGACTTGGCTAGGAGGGGAGGAAGGCTCGGCTATGGAGGAATATGGTGGTGGCCGTGCGGTAATTAGGTGGAAAGGAGAAGTTTTGTGATAGTTTTGAAGTGGTTTAACATACACACACGCACATACACACACACTTTATAGTTTAATTTTCTTTTGCAAATATTTTTGCCATTATTTCTTTAAGTATGGTAGCCATGAAAATAGAGAGGAAGCTTAGGAAAATGAAGAAGAAAAAGTGAATTGACGTGGAGATGGATGGTGGGTATTTATAGGCAAATGGAAGGAGTAAAATATCGAGATATTTAAGTGCATATACATCATCTTTTGCTCACCATCCCACATCCCTCTTACCTCACATGCTTCGACCGAAACCTCCCCCCCACCCCCAATGCTTGGCTATGTGCTTGTACTTGGATGTGTAAGAGGTTGACTTTAGGATGCTTAAGGGTTAAGGAAATGAGAAAATATCTTGATATTTTTGGTTATTTTATATTAAAATGTATTTGTATGTATGTGTGTATCCATTTACATATGAATGTCTATATGTGCATATGTATGTCACATATAATCCACAATGTTGCATAACTTCTACACAATGAATCGTTACGTATTCCGATTTCGATTTTCGGGCATATTTTCTCTTCTTATTTTATATACATATATTTGTAAACAAAGTTTAATAATAATATTTCTATCATTATATAATAATTAAAAGGGAAAATTTAATAATAAAAATAATTATTAAATCATTTAAACTCAATTTAAATTCAAAAATCAATTATTCCAAAATAGCAACATTATTAATGATGTCATATATACTTTTAATTTTCCAAATAAAATAAATTATTTTATTAATATTCTCACTTATATATATAAATGAGTGTTTGTATCCAGCTCTATGCGCTATTTCGGATGGTCAAAAGGTTGTTTATTGATAAAACGATTTTCGATCATTTTATCGCTATTTTTCCATAGTATATATTTTTGTAAATACTTATTATCATTATTATTTATTGTTCAAAACATCATAATCTATGTTAAAAAAATCTTATATTTGAATATTATAAAAGTGAATATAATTTATCAAAGTGATAAATTTGCGGGTTGTTAGAATAAACATATAGGATTCCTTACCTGAAATCCTAAAGAAATTAACCGATATAGCTTCGCTAGGTTCCCAAAGTAAGTTGTGAATAAAATTGAGGGGGCTAAGCTCTTATTTATAGTGGTTGAAATGGACCAGAACAGCCGAATTTAAGTCGGTTTAAAATAATGTAATCTGGTACATTCACGGTAGCAAAATCCCTAGGTGCCACAACCAAAATCGATCAACCGTCGCTACCCACCGGTTAACCGCTAGCGGTTAACCGGTCCTATGTGAGCGGTCGACCGGTCCTTCTATTATGGGAATGATGATTTATTGCCGTTGTTTTAATTATTTTATTCCTTAATTACCTCTTAACGTTAAAGTTAATTTTAACTATTACTTAACCCCCAAGTTTAGTTACTATTAACTTTCAAATTTCAAATTTAGAATTATTTAATTATTTTAATTTTAATTCCAGTTAAATTATTTTGAATCCAAAAACTTCAAACGTCCATAACTTTTCCATTTGAGCTCCGTTTTCAACAAATTATATATGAAATTTGACTAGAATTTCACCATGAACACAACATCATAACTTTCAAGGTCCAATTCTAACATTTGCAAAATTTCCATTTTTAACCATGTCTTATTTAATTAAATTATATAATTTATTTATTTTCTTTTCTTTTTACGGGGTGTTACATTCTCCACCTAAAAGGATTTCGTCCTCAAAATCTTTCCAAAGGGAAAAACTATGTAACGCGTAAAAAACATCCATGTTATAAAACCTAGATATTTACACAACCATCTACTTGACCAAAAGTGCAATGTGATTATGTATGTAGACATACTATAAGTGAGCTCAATCCTAGCGTGAGTGTATGATCGTGATATATAATTTTGTACGCAAAAAGACATAAACATGCATAAAATTTCTATATGTGTGCAAAGTGATGGTGAAAAGTGTATGCAACCATCTCCTACCATCCAATCTAGCACCCACGATGTAACCAAAACCTAAACTTGGAGAAAAAGTTTGCTAAAGAAAAGCTTAGGATGAGAACTCCTTATGCTTTCCATTCGATTTTCTCCCCATTATACTCAAACCAACTTAATTTCTTTGTTGGGAGTTCCTTAGTTCCATCCTCCATAATGTGTGCGGTGGCACGGGACGCTATTGGCTCCATCTCAATAGACTCAAATTGATCAGGCTCTATAACTATGGTTATGCTATGAAGGCATTTCCTCAAATGTGATAGGTGAAAAACAACATGGACTCCTGCAAACTTATCTGGTAACTCCACACGATACCCAAAATTTCCTATATTTCTAAAAATTGGGGAAGGCCCCAACAAATCTTGGTGCCAACTTTCATGACTTTCCAAGTCTTACGACCTTCATACGTTGCTAATCAACTCTATCTTTTCGAAATCTTGCGAATTAAATCTGGTCCGAGTAGGATTTTTTCCGTGATTTCCCACCAACAATTTGCGATTTGCATAGCCTTCTATAAAGCACTTTGAAGGGCGCCACACCAATCGTCTATTGGTAATTATTATTATATGAAAATTCTACTAAAAATACGTGCTGATCCCAGTGTCATCTAAAGTCGATGATGCAAGCTCTTCAACAAATCCTCCAAGATCTTATTCATTCCTTCAGTTTTTCCATCGGCCTACGGGCGGTAAGTAGTGCTAAGATTCAACGAAGTTCCTACAGCTGTCTATGAACTCCTTCAATATTCGCTAGTAAACAAGGGGTCTCTATCACTAATGATGCTAACCGAAATTCCACGAAGTCGAACCACCTCCTTGATTTAAATCTACGCTATAGACGTTGTGGTCCAATTGCTCCTAATGGGAAACCTTCTTCTTCGTCCTTGTCCAATTAGAAAATCCTTTTCATATCCCTATATATTTCTTGAATGGTGACATTCCAAGCTAAAATTTATTTTTTCCAAAACCTTAAAGTTTCTGTGAATGAAGTAATCTTTTATTTATGGTTACTAACCTAATTTCCTCATTAACTTCCAGTCCTACCTACAATTTACTGCTAGTTAAGTGTCCCTATAAAATTTTCTTATTTACATTGTTTCTCAATATACATATATTCAACTAGCGGTTTAATCCCATCCATAAAGTCAATACAGTAATAAAACATGGACATATACTATACTATATCTTATGCTATTTCAATAACCGAGGGAGACAACTAGCAATTACAACCCAAAAATTCTAAAAGAAATTTTTGTTGGAAGCTGCCATTTATCAACAATTAGTGTAAATGGTGTTGAGGTCCTAACATCCCTTACTAAATTAAGATGAACATTCCTAATATATCATTCCACTATCCCATATCTTCCTTAATTTTCCTTCTTGGTTTCTAATAAATGTGGTCCATCCATTACTTCAGTTAAAGTTGATCATTATTGTCAAAATTGGACCATCTCTAATCAATCCTCATCTAAATCTCTTTAATCTATTTACCAATTTTATAATCCACCTATCATACCTATTAAATTTTCCTATAAATGCCATATTACGTTCCTTAATCAGTCCTCTTTTTATCCATTTTTATCACTCATTAATTAAAATTTTATTTCCCATTAATTTTCTAATCAATATCCATCTATCTTAATTTAATAATTACTAACTATTACGTATATAGTCGTTAATTATGCTATTTATAAATATTTTTATTTTTAGTCATTAAGTGTGGTTATATGTGTCTATGTGTGTGTATCTATATATTTCTAACTACTAATTTCTAAACTAGAATATTTATTTCATCATTTTAATTAATCAGAGCTATTCTTCCAAAAAGGATTATCTTTATAACTTTTCGATAAATTAACCAAAAGAAAAATCTTCACTACGTCTGAAATTACAAGGAATTTTTTCCTTTTATTGAAATAGATAATATAAACTATGGAAAAGAATATCTATATCTTACACCTTTCTTTCCCTTTTTGGTATATTCCTTGTTAATTCAAATGACGCGGTTTTGAACATATTTTAGAATTGGATAATTTATGAAAATTACACGGGAACCGCTCCAAATAAATTAAAAGATAGAAATTTACATTCCAAGTCATCAAGGGTAACCTAATTTACAATCCGATTATAGATCTGGAATTTCTTTACTACTACTAATTTCTACAAATAAAGGTTTAAGACTGATTTCAAATTTCCTGATCAGGTTGTACATACTATTCCCATTTTATTCATATCCTAAAATCTTTACCGTGTCTTATCTCGGTAGTGATCCCTATCTACTATGTATTAAAATTTTGGTTTAGTTCTCATCATTCTTTATAAAACTAAAATTTCACAACTATGAAATGCCAAATCTGAAATCTTTATTTTTTGAAAATATAAACCTAGAAACCTTTATTAAGGCTTCCAAATTGCTTCGTTCCAAAAAGGAGTAAAGTAATCTCCCTTCTCAAAAATTTCTACTTCGAAGATTTATTCCTTTAAAAATTGGACTTTTAATTCATAATACTAAAAAATTGATAGGTTTTCAAAAAGGAACTACAATTTTTTTCCCTTTTTAATGGCTTCCGATAATAAAGTCTTACTTCTTTTAAAAGTTGGACTAAAAACCAAAAACAATTAAAAACTCAGTTAGCATACCAAATAATCATTCACACATTTTTTTCAAAAACATCTTGTATAACTTTTAAACAATAAAAAGTGGAGTAGACAATAATAACTCCTATCATATTATTTGCTATCCTATTCCTATTGCTTCTCTCTTGTATTATTTTTAAATAGACTACTAATTCTACAACTATAATAAATTCTTAATGCTACTATCTACTTCGCTTTTATTCTCCGCATTCGCTTATACGGTAATATTCCTCCAACCAACCTTATCTGGCATTCTTATCCTTCAATTTTCTATTTTCCTATTTCAAACAAGTGCCATATTCATTTATACACCCTTAAAAAATATTTTAAAGAAAAAACTTCCAAATTTATAAAGTAGGAAAAATCATCGAGTCCAATCTACCTTCTACTTTATGTTTATTTCAAAACTGAAAAATCCATTTATCAAAAATCTTTAAACCAAAAACGTTATGACTCAATCAATTTTAAACTAAGAATTTCAAGAATAAAAAATCCTTTTTAGGTTAGAACCTTTCAACTCAACAAATTTAGAAATTATGAATTTCTAAATTTTCTTGCTCTTTCAAAATTACAACTTCTTACTAAATCCTTTGAAAACCCCATTCAAAACATTCTAATGAATTTTACAAAAACCTTTTATCAATTTCTTTCACATAAGGTTGGATTAGGAATTGACTTTGAATGTCCTTTCTATTGAACATTCTCCTTCCCCACTCACTCTTTATAAAAATATGGTTATCATCTAATGGTGATTGGTGTACACCTTCTTATGGAAACTTGTTCCAGTCCTTTACATCTTACTTACGGATGTTTACTAATATATTACCTTATAATATTTGGTAACTAGCTAACATGTTTATTCCTTATTTCTATAAAGGTCGATTGTCCATAATAAATGATTACTATTTTGATTGGACAATTTTTAATACATTTATTTATTCATTCTAATTTTTCCTATATGCCTTCCTTATCTATCCATAACTACCCTAACAATTTCCTTAATTATTCCATTTATATCCTTATTAAATTCTTATAACACCGTATTTATTCCATAAGGAAGTACCCTAATAATTTCCTTAATTATTCCATTTATATCCTTATTAAATTCTTATAACTCCGTATTTATTCATTCTAAATATATTTTCTTAATTATTTCATTTATACCATAATAATTTCCTTAATTTCCTTTATTTATTCGATTTTCCATCCACATTTCCTATCCCTATTATTTATTATACGATTTACGTTAATGTTCTAATTAAATCTAATGTGGACATTGATGTGTATTATGCTTATAGAGTTCACAATTATAAGGAAGTCTAGGTCAAACAAAGGAGACAAGTATCGTTCTGCTTCTGAGGTGTTTTTATATGTTGCGCTCATGATCTTCTTAGTCCATACCTTACGATTCAACCTCTCACCATGGGTAATCGGAGTAGGAGTATAAATTTAACTCTATTTATTTTTTCCCATTCTTATAGTTGCTTCGTCCATTCTTTCATAATATGGTCGCTTCTATAGTCGAAATTTATAGAGTTAGGCGCATATTCAAAATAAAAATATTCATTTACATTTAGTATGGTTTTGAAAAATACTTTTAAAAAATAACAAGTATACCTCTCATACGTATACCTACCCCCATTGATTGAGTAACCTTGCTTTGGTACCAAATGTAACAACCCGCCTTGTAACGGGCCTAAATTCCGGTCCAGAAAATACCATCGAAAATCAGACCTATTTCAAAGCTGGCTGTTGGTTGGTAAAAAGAACAATACTGAGCTATTTATCTTCACATTCAAATCTCATAGTAAAAGGATAAAATATAATAATAACAACAATACCCATTTTATTATAAATTCAAAATTCCATAAATACCATAACACAAAACTGATAATAGCAGTTTTTTATCTGTGGTACCTCATATTCAAAATACAATAATTTCCATTGGGTACATCTTAAAATAACATTAATAGAGAAATAGATAAACTGGCGCAAGCATTATCCATGCCTTCGTCTTCAACATTGTCATCTTTCCTAACATGTGTTGTAATGAGGAGGCAGTTAAAACAACGTATGTCTGGTGAATAATAATCTAGAAACATACTATAGTTGTACTTGGGCAGCATAATTTAAATAGGAACATGTCTTTCACATTTTCCAAATATAAGTCCAAAAGCTTTCCAATTGTAAGTCAAAATGGCTTTCCAAATATAAGCCCTTAGCCATCTCACATTCAACACAATAACCCATATCTATCGTTAATAATGTCTTATCAATGTAAAAGATAGTATCCAAGTCACTTAATACCATTTAATGGGAACTAGGCAGACTCTGACTATTTAATACCTCTTTAAGGCAGGTCTCCATCTTTTAATACCTACCCCAAGGCGGACTCCTCACTAGTAACTATCTAGCTGACATTGCACGGAAACTCTTCAGCCGCTTAATAATTCATATCAAAGCATCCCCTTTCCCAAGATATCCTCTACCTTGCCTAACCCATAAACTCAACCATTTACTAATTCCTACATACGGAAGGGAGGGGCCTTCACATAGCCACTTAATACCTTCAATCCTTGAAACAGGTCCTCTATATTATGACCCATACACTACACTACACTAATCAATGTTTTGGGGATTTTTAATATGATGTTTTCGTAAACCAAAACATCCTATGGTATATTTCAAATCTGAACTACACTAATCAATTACTAAAATAGAAAGACTAAGAAATGCACCAGAACCATCAGATTTAAGTCGATTTAAAATAATATAATCCGGTACGTTCATGGTTGCTAAAACCCTAGCCGCCACAACCTTAACTGGTTAACCGCTGTTACCCACCAGTTGACCGCGGTCGACCGATCCATGGTGAGTAGTCGACTGGTCTTTCTATTATGGGAACGATAATTTGTTGCCATTATTTTAATTATTTTATCCTTAATTACTTTTTAACATTAACATTAATTTTAACAACTACTTAACCCTTAAGTCTAATTATTGTTAACTTTTAAATTTCAAATTTAAGAATTATTTCACTGTTTGAATTTGAATTCCATTTAAATTATTTTGAATTTGAAAACTTCAAACGTCCATTACATTTTTGTTTGAGTTCTGTTTTTAACATATTATATATGAAAATTTATCAGAATTTCACCACAAACACAACGACATAACTATTGTGTCCAATTCTGACTTTTCAAAATTTACATTTTTAACCTTATTGAAAAGACCCGTCTCCTCGACTCTCAAAAATCGACACTAATACATCCACGGTATTCACGTGACGTAAATCCAAGTGCTGGGGAGGCAGATATGATGTTTGAAAAAATGGTATTTCGTAAGACCACGCCGCATATAAACACGGATAGGTTTTTACCTTGTGATAATCAAATCTTTATTACCTAAATTTAATGGATATTATTTTTAATGATATTTCTTTGAAAACATTTGCAAGTAAACTTATTAATCTTTACCGAAATTATTACATTATTAAATTCCAGCATAACACCTCGTAATACAAGCCTTTCTACATCTAAAATCGTATGGGTTCTTATTGGAGAATGAGTTTCCATACAAATGACTAGGTGAAGGGACTAACTTCCGATAGTACATCTCTAGAGGAATGTACTGAGGCCCAACTGATGGTCCTCTACCAATACAAGACCAGCATACCTCTTCCTAGATAATACCGAATATATCATCACCTCGGTCATTACAAACCTATCTGAGACGTCTCTTAGCATACAACAAAATAATTTAAACCCAAACGTCATAGTGGGTAGAAATATATAAAGAAGGGGATGTTCATACCCTAATGGTTACGAACCACATAGCCTTGCTGCATCTACCCTGTTTCGGCCATTTCTGGGTGTGAGGCGATGATGCAGCTCAGGATGAAGGTCTAAGTCGTACACGACTTAAGGGACTATGTCGCACACGACTTAAAGAAGTAACTATAGGTCGTCTTCGACCTAAGGAAGCATGTGAGCAGGAGCTACGACTTAACTGGAGACCAGGGGAAGGAGTTAACTCGAGTTTACGACCTAAGGAGAAGGTTCTGGGTTGTCTACGACCTAACGAGATACTGGAACGACCTAACTTGTTTTTAGGTCGCATACGAGCTAACGAGTTAAGGTATAGGTCGTGGAAACGACTTAACATATTACCAGGGAAAGAACTACGACCTAACGGGTTTGGGGATGCCGAGTTAAAACAAGGAGATAGGTCGCTGGAACGAGCTGAGAAGGTGCTACGACCTAACAAATCACGACCTATGATAGGTCGCAAGAAAACGGAACGAGCTAAGTTAGGTCGCAAAGTCTTGGGTCGTGGAGACTTAGGTCGCGAGGCCTTAGGTCGCGAAGATTTTCTGAAGCCGCTTTTGTTAGGTCACAAACGAAAGGATGCCGTTCATTCTTAGGTCGCAAAGCTCTGGATTCCATCGATTTCCTTAAGTCATTTATCTGGAATGCCGCATATTTTTAAGTCGCTGAAGCTTGTGGACGTTGATTCTTCTACCGAGTTAATCTCTGCCGCTGATGGAAGCTTGTGTCTTGTGTACACTGTTAAGTCGTCAAGTCAGTGTGTTGTAACTGTTTGATGTTAGGCCGCTACCAACCTATGCTAAGTCGCGTATATTCTTAGGTCGAACCATTATAGGTCGTAGGTCGCTCACGACCTAAGTACTTGTAAATTTTTTGAAATTTCTGTTCTGTTGAGTTGTAGCCTATAAATAGGCATGTATGGTCATTTGTAAAAGGTTGTTGATTTTTGAATAAAATTCTCTTTTGATTGCTGTGTGCTTTCATCTAAATTGGTAGTTGAGTGTAATCTCCTATCTCCTCTTTCGGATAATCGAGTGTGCTCGATTCAACGATTGTAGAAGCCGATTCGCGGAATCAAGTGCGCTTGATCAACGCTTGAAGAATTGAAGATCTTTGAACCCGGTATCGTGCGCGATCAACGAGTTCGGGATAGCTAGAGTTCGGTATCTTCGGATCAACGAATTCGGGCATTTTAGTATCCATCAATCCACAAATTGCTACTTTCATCAATTGAAGATCGTTTTGATTAATCCACTGCGTCAGTTTTGGTATCAGAGCTTGTTCTAACCAATCATAGTTAGATCGAGACTTGGAGCCTATTCATTTAGAAGTTGACGTGATTTGCCGAGCTTGAAGTGAAGATTTGAGTTTGTGTTTATCACGGCCGAGAGTAAGAAGAATTCGTTCGAAGATTGATTGATCGAAATTGAATTGGAGGCCGAAACTTTGTCCATCGTGTTCATCGCGATTTGCTACAAAGTGGAAGTTTTCGATCCGTTTCATTTTGGATCAAAGTCCGAAAAGTGTTTGAATTTTGAAGTGTTGAAGTGTTTGTGAAGTTTTCAAGTATGCCGCCAAGAAGAGATAATCGCCACCAAAATGTAGAAGCTTTGTATCGAAGAGAAGAAGCTGATGAGATGGAGCAAAGAATCAATGAGAACTTTAGTGAAAAGCTTAACGAAGGAATTGGCCGGTTAGAGAAGCTTATGACGGAGATGAATCAAAATCGGAGAAGGGTTTCACCTGAATCTAACCATGGGGGTAGTAGAATCTCGCCACATTTCAATCGAGACAGAAGTATTGAAAATGATCAAGGGCGTGGGAGGAACGTGAATGATCGGGAACAGAGGAATGTAGATAGAGGGGATGATGGTGGTAGACGTGATGGTAGTAGAGATGTGGATGGACGAGATAGACAACGATATACATCTGATTTTGAAGAGGAGTATGATGGTGGTAGTGTTCGAGGACAAGGACGAGGACAAGGAAGAAATTACTCTGAGTATGATCACAAGTGGGAGTCGGGGATGAAGACTGAAATTCCTGAATTCAAAGGTGGTATGCAAGCAGAGGAGTTTCTAGATTGGGTAGCTAATGTTGAAGAGATTTTTGACTTCAAAGAAGTTCCAGAACATCATAGAGTGAAGTTGGTTGCTACGAGGTTGAGGGGTAGAGCTTTGGCATGGTGGCAGCAGACCAAACTTACACGTGATCGGATGGGAAAGTCAAAAGTTGAATCTTGGGAGAAGATGAAGAAATTGATGAAAGCAACGTTCTTACCTTACAATTATCAGTCTTTGATGTATCAACGTTTGCAGAACTTGAGACAAGGGACGAAATCTGTGAATGACTATGCTGAGGAATTCTATCAACTTATTGCAAGGAATGATATTATGGAAACGGAAGAGCAGCTGACATCTAGGTTCGTTGGGGGATTGCGAATGCAGATTCAGGATATGGTTAACATGTTTGATCCCAGATCTGTAGCGGAAGCACATCAGAAAGCGTTGGCTTGGGAGAAACAGGGACGACGAGGAAGTGGTGTGTTTACTAATTCTAACAATCAAGTGAAGGGTGTTGGTGAAAGTTCTAATGTTTCTAAACCTATCAGTAGACCAGTAGTGAAGGAGGCTGAGAAGACAAATGTTAACAACGGTTTCAAATGTTACAATTGTCAGGAATTGGGTCAGAAAAGTAATGAATGTCCAAAGCCGAAGAAGAGAGCTATGATAGCTGAGGTTGAGGATGAGGATGAAGAAGCTGAATGCTCTAATTCTTTACCAGTTGAGGAGGAAGACTTACTGTCAGGAGATGACGGGTACGCATTGATGATGAGGAGATTTTGTTTAACACCGAAGCAAGAGGAGGAAAGTAGTTGGTTGAGGAACAATATCTTTCAATCTACATGCACTATTCTGGGAAGAGTTTGTAAATTTGTTATTGATGCTGGGAGTTGTGATAATATTATCTCTACAGAAGCGGTGAAGAAGTTGGAGTTGAAAACCGAGAAACATCCTAAACCGTACAAGTTAGCTTGGTTGAGGAAGGGTGGTGAAGTGAAAGTTGGGCGTAGAGCTTGTGTGAAGTTTTCAATTGGGAAGAAATACAAAGATGAAATCTGGTGTGATGTCGTAGATATGGACGTTTGTCATTTGTTGCTGGGGAGACCGTGGCAGTATGATCGGGCTGTGCAGCATGATGGACGGACCAACAGTTACAGTTTCATGTTCGAAGGCACAAAGATTACTCTAGTTCCAAAGAAGCGACAACAGGAGGAAAACAAGTTGGAGGAGATTGAAGAGCTCAAAACTTTGTTATCATTGAAGTAGTTTGTGAAGGAAGTCGAGGAGGAACCTGAAGTGTTTTTGTTAATTGGGCGAGAGAGCAGTGAAGAGGTTGAGATTCCAGAAGAAGTTAAACCAGTTTTGAAAGAATTTGACGATGTATTTCCAGAGGAGTTACCAACGGAGTTGCCACCGTTGAGGGATATTCAACATCAGATAGATCTTGTTCTAGGTGCTATGTTGCCACACAGACCACATTATCGAATGAGTCCGAAGGAACATGAAGAGTTGCGGAGGCAAGTGGAAGAATTGCTTGAACAGGGGCGTGTGCAGGAGAGTTTAAGTCCTTGTGCTGTACCAGCTTTATTGGTACCCAAAAAGGATGGAACGTGGAGGATGTGCACTGACAGTCGAGCATTGAATAAGATTACTGTGAGATATAGATTTCCAATGCCGAGGCTTGATGACTTATTGGATCAAATAAGCGGAGCTACTATCTTTTCGAAGATTGATTTGAAGAGCGGATATCATCAAATTTGTATCAGACCAGGCGATGAGTGGAAAACTGCTTTTAAAACCAAGGAGGGTCTATACGAATGGTTGGTCATGCCATTTGGTTTATCCAATGCACCGAGTACTTTTATGAGGGTGATGAATCAGATTTTTCGACCGTTCATTGGGAAATTTGTGGTGGTGTATTTTGATGTTATTCTGATTTACAGTGGGAGTCCAGAAGAACATTTGAATCATCTTAGAGAAGTGCTGATGGTATTACGACAAGAACAATTTTATGCTGCAACGAAGAAATGCGTGTTCATGACGCATAGCGTTTTATTTCTGGGATATGTTGTGTCAGAAAAAGGAATACAGGTTGACCAAAGTAAAGTTGAAGCAATTAGAGATTGGCCGCAACCCAAGACGATAACGGAAGTTCGTAGTTTTCATGGGTTGGCTTCATTTTATCGAAGATTTATTCCACACTTTAGTAGTGTGATGGCATATGTTACGGATTGCATGAAGGGTAAACAGTTTGCATGGACGGAGGAAGCCGGGGTTGCTTTTGAACGAATCAAAGATCTTTTGACCTCTGCACCAATTCTAGTATTACCAGATTTTCAGTTAGTGTTTGAACTACATACTGATGCATCCAAGGTTGGAATTGGAGGAGTGTTGAGTCAGAAGGGACGTCCAATTGCATATTTCAGTGAGAAGTTGTCAGGAGCCAAGATGAGGTACAATACGTATGATGTAGAATTCTATGCTGTTGTACAATCTATTAAACACTGGAGACACTATCTATTTCAGAAGGAGTTTGTTCTGTATACTGATCATGAAGCATTGAAGCATTTGCAAGGGCAAGATAAGATTTCAGCAAGACATGCATCGTGGATTGCATATCTGCAGCAGTTTACTTTTGTTGTTAAACACAAGTCAGGGGTGACGAATCGAGTGGCTGATGCTTTGAGTAGAAGGAGTCATTTGTTGACCACACTGAAAGTTGAGGTGACAGGGTTTGATGTGTTGCCAGAATTATTTGTCGATGATCCTTACTTTGCAAAGGTGGTTGATAAAGTCAAGGAGGGAAAGACGGATGAGTTTTTGATGGTAGATGGTTTTCTGTTCAAAGGAAATCGATTGTGCATACCGGAGGGTAGTCTGAGAATGAAGATTATCAAGGAGTTACACGAAGAAGGACATGTTGGGAGAGACCGTACATTACAGTTTATTTCACAATCCTACTTTTGGCCATCGATGAGGAAAGAGGTAGAGAGGTTTGTGGAGCGTTGTCATATTTGTCAGGTTTCGAAAGGAACTGCGACTAATGCTGGTTTATATATGCCATTACCGGTACCGACTAAACCATGGATTGATGTGAGTATGGATTTCGTGTTGGGATTACCGAGGACACAGCGTGGTAACGATTCCATATATGTGGTGGTGGACAGATTTTCGAAAATGGCACATTTTATTGCTTGTAAGAAAACGGCGGATGCTGTTCATGTTGCTCAGTTGTTTTTCAAGGAGATCTATCGACTTCATGGATTGCCAGAATCTATTGTGTCGGATAGAGATACTCGGTTTTTGAGTCACTTTTGGTTGAGTTTGTGGAAAATGGTGGGAACGAAGCTGAAATTTAGTAGTGCTTATCATCCACAAACTGATGGACAAATGGAGGTGGTTAATCGATCATTGGGAAACTTGTTGAGGTGTCTTGTGCAAGACAATCTGAAGAGTTGTGATGTGAAGTTATGTCAGGCTGAATTTGCTCATAATCATGCTGTGAATCGAAGTATTGGGTTCAGTCCATTTCAGATAGTATATTCAAGTTTACCGAAGGGACCGTTGGATTTAACGGTAATTTCACACTCGAAGGGGGCAATTAAGAAAGCCGCTGATTTTGTCGAGGGGTTGACGGAATGTCATAAAATCGTTCAGGAACGATTGGAGAAAGCGACTGAGAAGTATAAACGTTCTGCAGATTTGAAACGACGAAATGTTGAGTTTAATGAAGGAGATATGGTTTATGCAGTGTTAACAAAAGATCGTTTTCCAGTAGGCGCTTATAACAAATTGAAAGCCAGGAAAATTGGTCCGGTGGAAGTTGTGAAACGAATCAATGAAAATGCTTATAAATTGAAGCTGCTAGATGATGTGTATACGTCTGACGTATTCAATGTTAAGCATCTCGTACCATATCATGGGGATGAGTTTGTTGTGGTGAATGCAGAAAGTGCAAATTCGAGGTCGAATTTTCCTCAACCTGGGGAGGATGATGCAGCTCAGGATGAAGGTCTAAGTCGTACACGACTTAAACGACTTAAGGGACTAAGTCGCACACGACTTAAAGAAGTAACTATAGGTCGTCTTCGACCTAAGGAAGCATGTGAGCAGGAGCTACGACTTAACTGGAGACCAGGGGAAGGAGTTAACTCGAGTTTACGACCTAAGGAGAAGGTTCTGGGTTGTCTACGACCTAACGAGATACTGGAACGACCTAACTTGTTTTTAGGTCGCATACGAGCTAACGAGTTAAGGTATAGGTCGTGGAAACGACTTAACATATTACCAGGGAAAGAACTACGACCTAACGGGTTTGGGGATGCCGAGTTAAAACAAGGAGATAGGTCGCTGGAACGAGCTGAGAAGGTGCTACGACCTAACAAATCACGACCTATGATAGGTCGCAAGAAAACGGAACGAGCTAAGTTAGGTCGCAAAGTCTTGGGTCGTGGAGACTTATGTCGCGAGGCCTTAGGTCGCGAAGATTTTCTGAAGCCGCTTCTGTTAGGTCGCAAACGAAAGGATGCCGTTCATTCTTAGGTCGCAAAGCTCTGGATGCCATCGATTTCCTTAAGTCATTTATCTGGAATGCCGCATATTTTTAAGTCGCTGAAGCTTGTGGACGTTGATTCTTCTACCGAGTTAATCTCTGCCGCTGATGGAAGCTTGTGTCTTGTGTACACTATTAAGTCGTCAAGTCAGTGTGTTGTAACTGTTTGATGTTAGGTCGTTGCCGACCTATGCTAAGTCGCGTATATTCTTAGGTCGAACCATTATAGGTCGTAGGTCGCTCACGACCTAAGTACTTGTAAAATTTTTGAAATTTCTGTTGTGTTGAGTTGTAGCCTATAAATAGGCATGTATGGTCATTTGTAAAAGGTTGTTGATTTTTGAATAAAATTCTCTTTTGATTGCTGTGTGCTTTCATCTAAATTGGTAGTTGAGTGTAATCTCCTATTTCCTCTTTCGGATAATCGAGTGCGCTCGATTCAACGATTGTAGAAGCCGATTCGCGGAATCAAGTGCGCTTGATCAACGCTTGAAGAATTGAAGATCTTTGAACCCGGTATCGTGCGCGATCAACGAGTTCGGGATAGCTAGAGTTCGGTATCTTCGGATCAACGAATTAGGGCATTTCAGTATCCATCAATCCACAGATTGCTACTTTCATCAATTGAAGATCGTTTTGATTAATCCGCTGCGTCAGGCCCGAGGTAACGATTACCTTCCTTTAAATGGCACACTGCCATTCCATGGTCACACAACTGATTTATTCAAACGTATAACTCCTAAGCTCGTATGTCTCAGGAAAGGTGTTAAGCTAAGAGAAGTTGCCTTCTCCGCCACCAAGCATATAATACGTTCATAAAGATCACTAATTTAACTATAAATGCAACGTCAGACATTCGTCCATACAAGTTGTCCAGTAATAGGACGAACCGAAGGCAGGCTCCTACCACATCCTATCAAGAGTACCCCTAGGATTAGTAGCGATCAGTTCTTGCATCGAAGATCTTAAATAGAGAATTACTGCCATATAATATGGTATGGGAAATTCCCCCGAGGGTCAGCGACAAGTAGCCCTACATTCCATCTTCCAACATTATCTTCATGTCTTCACTTTGAATACATAAATAGGTTCGAGGTGGTCTTCGGATAAGAATCATCCAGATCCGATCCCGGTTCCTTTGAAACAATCATCGATAAAAAGCTGTTCTATGAATATGGAATCATTCTTTAATTGATTTAGTTCTTTTTTTTCAAAGATCTCTTTTGGAGATATATATTTCTTAAAACATTCTTTTCGGTGTATACGGAATCATTAAACCCCTCTTATCAAATTCTTTGATTTCTGAAAAACCTTTTTATACTTTACCTGTTTCTGACATTTCGACCTTATCTATCCCTCGCCCGAGGAAGAGGCCCGGTGAGCTAGGGCACTGGTTGCTCCTTCACATCTCCTTAGTTTAAGCACCTCACATCTAGATCTCATGAATAAATAAATCCAGTCTACTCTTCGGCTTTTAAAACCAAGAGTAAACCACTAAATTTGTAATAGTTTTTCTTTAAAATCATTTATGAAATTCTTTTAAATAAACTGTAAAACTTCCAAATAATCATTAAAATGCTTAATTATTCACTTGAAAACTTTTATGAAACATTTGGAAAAGGATTGTTAAGTTTAAAACAAAATTTCAAAGGTTATTAGAAAAGTGCTGCGGAAAGTGCTAAAAAGGTGCTTTTAAAGGCTATATTGATCAAAACGACTTGGAAATTCATTTTTATAACTCAAATCACTTTTAAAATATTTTAAAAGATTTATAAGATTTATTCCACACTTTTAAACAATTTTAAAGCCTCAGTTTCAAAGAAATCCATTTTTGGATTTCGAACTGCAAAACCGTGATTTTTCCAAAAACTTGTTTCTCATATTTCAAACTCTACTTATCGAAACCTTGATTTTATTTCTTCGTTTGAAAACTATGGATATAATAGTTTGGAAAATTCTTATCTCGAAGAATTCCAAGCTATATTCCATCTTTTACACTCGCTTGACTTTTATGGCACGAAATCGCGAACTGCCATTACGCGACTCGCCTATTTTTGACTAAATTTTCAGTTTTCATTCAAACTTCACCAAAACACTTTTAAATGTTTATAAAACATCTCAAACTCATTTTAAATCATTTTTAAAGGGGTTTAACATTCCATATGCACCAGTTCATTAATATAGACGAAAATGATTTCCTTTGTGCTTATCGACGTGTATTTCCGTGACTTGCATACATGTTCAATATTCATATGAAACAACCAAACATGATGATCAAAGCATAGTAAACATCCATTACAACCATCATATCATCATCCAAAATAAAATATAATAGTTTAGGAGTTCTCACCTTGAGTTTTCAACGATTAATTAAAAATTCGCTATAGCTCCGCTATTCGGTTTTCAAAGCTCACTATTCTTTGGGCTTTAGCTCCTGGATGCCTTAAGCAAAGCTTGGGTTGGCTTGGGGTGTGCGCGGCCTTGGGCGGAGCAAGGAATGCTCGTCCTATGACGAAGTGGGGTGGAGATCGCAAAGAACAAGGAGAAAAAGTGGTGTTTCGGGATATTTTTGAAGTGTTTAAGTATATATAACTATATATTATAATTTAAATTATTTTTGAATTAAATTTTTCCATTTTTTCTCATAGGGTAGAAGGTATTAAAGAGGAAGACAAATATTAGAAATATGAAGAAGAAGATGAATGAAAATGAAGAGAAGAGGGTAGGGTATTTAAAGGAAAAGAAAGAGAAAAAATATCTATGCACACATCATCTTTTGCATCACCATCAAAAGGCTCCATCTCCATCATTTCCCCTCTAGGCATGGCAAAAGCTCCCCCTCCATGTACCCATCACTTCCATCATCTCATGTATGCATATGTTGACTAATGTATGCTTAACGAGTAAGAAAGCTTAAAATATCTTATATATTTTACATTATATTTTTATACTTAATTATATTTGTGTATATATGTTTATGTGCATGTTCTCATGTATGCACATGCACATGTGTATGTCTATGTTACATATTCCTACAATGTTGCACAACTTCCACATGTTGTATCGTTACAAATCCCGATTCTGATTTTTGGTCAATTTTTCTTTTAAATTAATATGCATATATTTGTAAAAAAAATTGAAAATAAATTTTCTTATCATTCTTAACTAATTAAAATGATCATATTTTATTTATAAAATCATATAAATTAATATAAATAATTATTTACAAAATTATTATCATATCGATAAAGCTAAACGATCATTTATTTAAAGTGATATATTTACGGGTCGTTACAGACTCCCCTCCTTAAAAGAATTTTGTTCTTGAAATTAAGATAAGAAAGAAATAGCTCAAAATGAAATATATTCGATATGATGAATATATACAAAAGTATGGATAAGTGACTACACCATAGGTAGTGAGTACACTACAACGATATAATTTATACAATTCATTCTTCCATCCTAATTTCGGGATATGCCTTTTTCATTCCATCCTACGTTTCCCAAGTGCAATCCTTAGCATCTCCACTCTATTGAACTTTGACAAACTTTACTACCTTCCTCCTTAATTGTTTCTCATCACAATCAACGATTTCGAGTAGGTCGTATAATAACTGCCAAATTCGGTTCCACCTCCAAGTCTTTCTGAGCAGCTGTTTCTATGATTTGCTCTGGGTCATGCACATGTTTCCTTAAATGAGATACATGAAAAACATTGTACACTCCTGCCAACCTTTCTGGTAATTGCACTCAGTAAGCTAGTGGGCCGATTCGTTCAAGAACGGGAAATGGTTCAACATATCGAGGTGCTAACTTCCCAGCTCTTCCAAACCTCACCACTCCTCTCATTAGAGAGACTTTTAAAAAGACCGAATCTCCCACTAAGAATTCCAGATTTCTACGCCTTTGGTCTGCATAACTTTTCTATCTGCTCTGGCTTCCTTTTGCTTCTTTCTAATCATATCAGGACCAAGTACTAACTGATCTACGGTTTCAATCCAACATGCTGGTGACCTGCATGGACGACCATATAGAGCTTCATATGGTGCCATGTCGATACTAGCTTGATAACTACTATTATAGGAGAATTGTACTAGATGAAAATGGTTTTCCCATGAGCCTCCGAAGTCTAGAATACATGCTCTTAGAAGATCTTCCAAAATGTGGTTAACTCTCTCTGTCTGTTCATCAGTTTGGGGGTGATAGGCAGTGCTTATATTCAACCTTGTTCCCAAAGCTGTCTGTAATTCTTCCCAAAACTAACTAGTAAAGATTGGATCCCGATCTCTTACTATACTGCTTGGAACTCCATGTAATCGAACAATCTCCTTCATATATATCGCGGTGAAGCCTGTAGATGTCCTTGTTGGCTTTACTGGAATGAAGTGTACACTTTTAGTTAATCGGTCTATCATAACCCAAATGCCTTCGTTTACCTTCCTTGTTCCAGGTAAATCATTAATGAAATCCACTGATATTTGATCCAACTTCCAAGTTGGAATCTCCAGAGGTTGAAGTAACCCTGCAATTTTCTGTTGGTCGCTTTTGACTTGTTGACAATTGTCACATCTGCTAACATAAATGGATATGTCCCTCTCCATGCTTTTCCACCAAAATGTGCATTTCATATCTTTGTACATTTTTTAAATTCCAGGATGGATGTTAAGTTTGGATTTGCGACATTTAGCTAACACCTCCTGCCTATGATTTTCAACATCCGAAACACAAATTCGCCCATTCAATCGTAAAACTCCATGGTTATCTATTTTGAAGCTTGAATTCTGCCCTTGGCATACATTTTTATAAATTTTTCTTAAAAAACCATCTTCCTATTGTTTACTGGAAATTTTTTCCAAAAGAGTTAGAGTTACTACCAAATAAGAAATAACAACATACTTCCTACTCAACGCATCCGCTACTGTGTTGGCTTTCCCAGGTGTGTATAAAATATCTAGATTATAAGATGCGAGAAATTCCAACCAACGTTGCTACCTCATGTTTAAATCTTTTTGAGTGAAAAGATACTTCGAAGATTTATGATCCATAAAGCGCTCAAACTTTTCACCCAGCAAATGGTTCCTCCATATTTTAATGCAAACACCACGGCTAATAATTCTAAGTTGTGTGTTGCATAATTCTTCTCATGATTCTTTAGTTGTCTACTTGCATAAGCAATCACCTTCCCTTCCTGGATCAAAACTGCACCAACTCCTTCTCCACAAGCATCCATATAAATGGTTAGTCCACTATTTCCAATTATAATTGCTAGAACATGAGCGGTTGTTAACTTCTTTTTGGGTTTTTGGAATGCTGCTTCACATTTAGGAGTCTAGATAAATTCATCATCTTTCATATTGAACTTCGTTAGGGGGTAGGCAATCTTTGAGAAGTCTTGAATGAATCTTCTGTAGTACCCTGCCAGACCTAAGAAGCTAGGAACTTCTATGGGAGTCTGTGGTTGCTTCCAATTTAGAATGGCTGCAACCTTTACAGGATCTACTAAAATCCCGTCCCTTGACAATATATGTCCGAGTAATCTTACCTCATTTTCCCAGAAATGGCATTTTGAGAATTTGGCTTTAAGCACATTATTTCTCAATATTTCCAACGTAATTTCTAGATGCCTTACGTGTTCTTCTTCTATCTTAGAATAGATAAGGATATCATCGATAAAGACTAACATGAATTTATTGAGTAAATCTCTAAATACTCTATTCATAAGGTCTACAAAATAAGCGGGTGCACTGGTTAGCCCAAAAGGCATAACCAACCACTCGAAGAAAGTGTTTAGACCTTTAAATGCAGTTAGATGGATGCATTCTTCTGCGATTCTTAGTTGATGGAATCCTATAGCTAGATCCATTTTTGAGAATAGCCGAGCACCATGTAACTGATCAAATAAGTCATCTATTGAAGGTAGAGGATACTTGTTCTTAATATTTTGTTTATTTAGATCTCGGTAATCTACACATTATCCTAGAGATCCATCCAACTTGGTAACATAAACTACTACCAATCCCCAACTTGAACAACTCGGCCTTATACCTTTCTTTAATAGCTCCTGGGTTTGGTTATTTAACTCCTCCCTCTCCTTTGGAGCCATCCTTCGGTCATGTTGTTTAATTGGTCTTGCACCAGAAATCAAGTCAATACAAAACTCGATTTCCCGATGCGGGGGTAAACTCTTTACTTCTTCAAAGATGTCTAAGAATTCTTTAACAACCGGTATTGTTTCTAATCTTTCCTGGGATGAATCTACTGAATATAGGAAACTTCCCCTCCTTGGACTAGGATCTCCACAAGGTATTTCTATAAACTTCCCTAACTTTGTTTTTACTCAAACCGTTCTTTTTACACAATCTAGAATAGCTTCATGCTTAGTTGACCAATCCATACTGAGCAAAATTTCGAATCCAATAAAATCCAAGACAAATAGGTCAAAAGGGAATTGATGGGAAGAGTGTGAAATTTGGATTTTTTCACAATTCATACAAAGGTTAGTAGTACCACCTATATGATTTGTCATGCAAATAGGGTATCAATTAACTTAGGATCAAGTTTTAATTCTTCTACGATTCTTTTAGCAACAAAACTATGAGATGCTCATGTATCAAACAATACTCTAACTAAATTATCTTCAATAAAAATATTACCTTCCAAAACTCCCTTGCCCTTCACATCCTGAAAGGTTGAAGGCTCATCCATTATTTCTTGGACTCTGGCTTGCTCTTCCTTCCTCATGATCAGACAATCCTTGATCCTGTGCCATGGTTGATGACAATTATTGTAGTTTGGTGGTGGCCTATGAACATTGGAGTGCTTGCAATTAGTTTCTAGGTAGCCCTTTTGTTGGCAATTGTTGGTCTTAGATACCACCGGCTTCGTCTTGTCCAATGTTTCGTAACGGAATCCCATATCTAGCAAATCTATTAATGACCCCTTAACATGGGCAGTCATCCTGCTCTGGAACTTCTCGTTCATCCCGGATATAAACTTCTCGTTTATCTTTAAAGGGGTGTCAATTAGACCTGGCCCAAAACAAGAGAATTCGTTGAACTTATTTGCATACACCTCAATAGTCATTTCGTCCTGCTTCAGATCCATAAAGCTTTTGTAAAGACAAGATTTCCCAGACACTGGCATGTACTGCTCCTCCAAAACCTCCTTAAACCTTTCCCAATAGAAATTGTCCTTTGAATCATTAGGGTAATGGACTCCCACCAAGCCAGAGCTCCTTCTTGTAATTGCCACGAGGCCAAAAACCTCTTTTGCTCATTACCAATATCCAACGCCTTAACGATTCTTTCACATGATTTGATCCAAGCATGTACTTCAATGATAGCTTCTGTACCCTTGAATGGTTTTCTCCTAAGCTGGTAAAATTATTGCATAGGGTGGAAAAATTAACCTGGGGTTGTACAGGAGCTATTTCTTCTACAACAGCAGTTGGAGCTCGACTATTGGTTGTTGTGGTGTTGTTATTTCCCCGTCCTCACCCTCTACGAGTACTCATGTCTTACTACTTGAATTTAGCAAGAAATTTTAGAATACAAAGATGAAATTATCTTAGGGAATGGGTATTAAGCATAGAACAACTTGAGTTTATTTAGATAAGGATTCTAAATGCGCACTCTCAAAGATTAAACTCATTCTAGGGCATTACAACCCTATCTCTAATGAATCATACCCCACCAAAGCTAAGTTTGTCGCTTAACATTCACTGTATTCACGTCCCATAATCCAAGTGCCGGGGAGGCAGATTTTTAGGGGTAAAGTAAAGTAAAAGATAGGAACACAAATTCTCACATTACGTTTAAATAGATAGATAGTACATACAACCACTCTCACTGGGGTACATAAGAGTTTTGGTATGAACTAACCCAACCAGGAACAGTTATAACTGCCTACTCCCACACTTGCTGGTATTAACGAACTTAGACACAGTGGAAAAAAATAAAATAAATAGATAGATAGATATCCACATCGGGTGATCCAGCCCCATACTCCAAATATTCCTTCCAGCATGCTTTCCCCAAAATACTCCAAAACGGAATCCTGACTACTTGGCTGCCCAAAAAAATAGGGCACCTAGAGTTTAAAGGTAAAACAAAATAAACTCCAAGTCAGTCATGAGACTGCTGTGAGAACTCAAAATACGATGTTTGAAAACAAAAAGGTATCTCATATGGCCATGACGCACATAAACACAGATGATTTTTTACCTTATGATAACCAAATCTTTATTACATAAAAATAAGGGGTATTATTTTCAATGACATTTCTTTGAAAAAAATTTCAATTAAACTTATTAATCTTAGCCAAAATTGTTGCATTATTAAGTTCCAACATAACACCGTGTAATACAAGGCTTTCTACATCTAAAACCGTACGGGCTCTTATTGGAGAATGGGTTTCCATACAAATGACCAAGTGAAGGGACTACCTTCCGGCAGTACATCTCTAGAGGAAATGTAACGATCTGGATTTTCAGCGCTCGAAAATCAACATCCATACTTTACATCGTATTCAAATGCCGTAGATTCGACCGTTCAAATCCGAGTCGCCGGAGCTTATAACAACATTAAGTAAATAAGACAGCGGAATAAATGAATAATACATTGATATACAATATCTGATACAACAGAATGATACAATGAATATCAATATACATCAGAGATATGATATAACAAATAGCAGCGGAAAAGAAAACGATAACATCAGCAGCAGATAATCTCCATCTTCAAAACACTAATCCAGAAATAGCTCGAACTCCCAATAATGATACGCCAAAATAAGCAAGTGCAGTCCGATCCAAAGACTGAACTAGCTCCAGATAATCTACTAAATCTGAATATCTGAAAAACCCAACTCTAGACTACTCGTGTAGAAAATTTTGAGCATCCAGAGTTTAGGAAATAAACAATAAACTCCGGATCAGTCATGGGACTGGTGTGAGCAACAAAAACAGTTTATCTTTAAAAACAAACAGCAGAAAATTTTAAAGTCAATTCGCAATGCTTTTGGAAAATGAAACTCTCATAAGACCTCCCACCACACACACAATGCAAACGCAGACTTGGAGGAGATTTCTTCTTATGTTAGTCAAAGATGCTTACTACGCAAAAATCAAATCATTTTTGATATTATTATTAGTGCATAATGGAAAACATTTCGAAAGTAGAATATAAATCTTAGACAGCATAGGTACCATTATATTATGCCTGCTATAGCTGCCTCCTGAGGAGACAGGTTCTACAATTTAAATTGTAAAGGCTCGTATTGTTTCTTTGGATTTCCAACAAATGGTCAGGCTAAGGAACTTCCTATTCCACGAACAGAACGCCTCTGGAATGACGTCCCGAGAAATAACCTAACATTAGGGTTATATCTCTACCAACACAAGGCCGAGTTACCTCTGCAAAAATAGGTAACTTCTGACACGCGTATGCCATCCCCCGATCGTCACCGATCTTCCCGAGGATCCTCGATTTCCAACTACCACAAAGTAATAAACTCGTAGCATCTACAGAGGTTAAGTATCTGGGCTCCATACCATGATACCACCTTTATCCAGAAGGAATGACATACACTAAGGGGCGCTACTCCCTAGAACCATGCCGCATCCTTCCTGTTTTGACCATTTCCGGGGTGTGAGGTCCGACGAAGTCTCGTCCAAAATGCTACGCTTTGTCACAAAGCCATGCTTCGGGTCAAAGAAATGATCAAAGAAATGATCACAAAGATATAAAATCAAATAAATGATCATATCGCAAATGATCAAACAATGATCATTTCACAGCAACACTCAACATGTCACATTACCAAATTGGGATATATCGCTGATAACTTCAACTACATAACCTCTGAGCTCGTACGTCTCAGAGAAGGGTGTTAAGCTAAGAGAATAAATTCTCCGCCACCAACAGATATGTATTTGAAAGAAATCGGCTTTATATCTCAAAGTGTAATGTCAGACATGTAACCATACAAGTCTGTTCCGGGATCGAACAGAACCGAAGGCACTTCTTACGAAGCCCTTGCAATTCTGGGTAATTTCCAATCACGTCCGAACTTCCCGTCACAAAAAGAGTGATATAAATCTCTATACCGGAGCAACTCAGCGCAGAGACATTCGACAGGTTGTCCTTTCATTTTCGAAAAATATCCGGTCTTCACCACCGGTCTTCAAATGCCATCCATATACGACGTATCACTAATTCGGAATGGGTTATATGACCCAAAGGTCTTTTCCCGGCTAACCCGAATAGTGAGCGCAATATTTAAAAATATATGGATATTGGGATTTCAATTAAGTCATAATTTAAAAATTCAACTTCTTTTTAAATGGTTTCAATCGATTACCATTTCAAATCTTTTAAACAAAAAGATTCATTTTAAAAAAACCTTCAATGGTTTAAACAATTTCCACATTTTAAATCTTTTAAATAAAAGATTTAATTCATAGATTTTTCCAAATCAAATTTCCATATCACTTAGATTAACTCATTAAATCTTTAAATCAAAGATTTAACTTATAGCTTTCAAAACAATTTCATTTCGAATGGTTTAAACAAATCATCATTTTAAATCTGTTAAAAATAAACAGATTTAATTCATAGCTTTCAAAAAGAATTCATTCATAACTTGAAAAAAACCATTTTTCAATTCAAACTTGAAATTCCTTTAACTAAATTGGAATTTCATTTCTTATCTGAAAGTTTTTATTCCTTTAAAACAAACAGTTTCATTTCAGAAAATCTGATTCATTAATACAAGTTAAAGTCTTTGGGTTAAATTCAAATTCTCAAAATTTTACTTTTAAATGGTTTAACTTTATGTAAACACATTTATATCATCTTTAATCCCTAATTTCAAATCATAGAATTCAATTTCAAAATCAATTGAATTCAAATTTAAATCAAATTATTTAAATTTCAAAACTCGATTAAGTTATTTAAAATAACTTTTATCTTTGAAATTCTATTTCAAAAGCTTTTCACTTTAAACCCATATTTCTAATTTCAAAATCAATTGAAATTAAAATTTCAATTTTAAAAACATCAAATTTAAATTATCTGTGACTTAACCGATTTCCACGTGAAACCCATATTTGTGTGTGTAAAAGTGTAGTCCATGGGTTTTACACAATAGTGCAACACGATGAATCATCACAGATCAAAATACATGATATAGTTGATAAGCGATATAAACTATAACGCTTATCGTTTATGCACAGACCACAGATATATAAATATCACAGATAATAAATTACATCACAGATAATTAATCACAGATCATAACATAAATCAGGGTGTATCACAAAGCATCATATATCAGGGATATCAAACAATTCAACATTCTATAGAATCCAAACATCCATAAGTAAAGTCAAGTATTCAATAGTTATTTATAAGCAGAATCAATTAATCGTTAAATCCTGATAAATTCAATTTATTTCCAAGTAAATTAATTACTTATGAATTAATTATCCAATCTTGGTTTATTAATTACAAATCATTTGATATAAATTAATTAATCAATTGCCTTAATTAATCCAAATTATTCTTAACTAATCATATAAATTAATTTAACCTTTAATAATTGATCAATCTTTAATTATTTAAATAATAAATCTTTAATTATTTAATTCACTATTTAATTAATTATCTTCAATTAATAAATTAACCTTTAATTTATTACCATTTAATTAATTATCCTTTCTTATAAATTAATTAGCTTTAAATTTATAATTAATTGATCTTTAGTTACTTATAAATCATTAATCAATATAAAATTAACTTAACTTTTAAGTTAACACATTAAAACATTTAAATCAATTTCTTGATTTCTTAATTAAGTTTTATTTAAAATAAACCCCTTTTCAAATCTAAGTTTAAACCATTTTAAATTTCTTAATTAACTTTAGAAATATTATTATTTCAAAACCTTTCAACACAAATTGATATTTATACTTAACAATAATTATTTTAAGAAAAATAAGTTTACAAATTAAAATGATTTAAATTTGTTCAAATTTTAAAATCTTGAAATATACAACCCCAGGCCTGCTTCGAGTCATACCCGAGAAAATTTGGCCTCTGCTTCGAGTTTTTCCAGAAATCGACCCGAGTGAGTATTTTTTTCGAAATTTTGTTTAAGTGTTTTCGACCCGGTAGCCTTTCAATTTTACTCGAGTTCGACTTCGAGTCGAACGCCTGTTTCCCCCGTACCTGAACCCGAGCTATTCCTTCTCTCTTCTTCATCTTCCCCACTCCCATGACTTCTAGATACACCCACATACGCGTGCACGTGCACATGAGTTTGCCATCACTCCGACGAACAACATCACCACCGGCAAGTCACCCACGATCTCCCCTAACTAACTGACCACCTGATTTCCTCGATTACCCACGAAAACAAAATTGGGTTCAAATGAACCCACTGGAACGAAACTGACACCACAAAAACCAACTCGTGCCTTCATTGCTGACCACCGGTCATCACGCCCTCGCGCCTAGAGCTTCGCCACTCATCCACGAACGTATTCCCCCCGGTGCGATCGAACTCGATACACCATAGACAACGAAATTGCCGCGTCATCTTCATCGAACAAAACTGGAGCTTAACCCTAATTCATCGTCGCGCCATCCCCACGACGATCTAGAAATTCTACAATTATTTTCCATCAATCTACACCCTTCAGGCTATCTTCGCCCCAAAGCCCGATTCACGAAACATTGACGATCATCAGAATTTCACAAAAATAATAATTCCGTTCAACTAACATTTTCTACCAATTTAGTAATCTAAAAATCATGAAGTGATATTCAAAAATCATTATTTTCCAACTCGAATCAAGTTATAAAATCAAAACACAAATTTATAATAATTAAATTTTAACATATATATGATTTTTACTGTGAATTCACTACTCCAAATAGTTTTACTTGTTAGTTCAACTTGTTAATATTTTTAAAACTTAGATTATATTATTAGAATCACTTTTTATTCAAGGATTATCATCTAAAACAAATCGGGAAAGAAGTATTGGATTTGTTTTATGGATCTATTCTGTGGAAATGTTAAACAGAGGAAGAAGAAGATACCCCTGTAACAGACATATATGTATCACAGGTGAGTGCATTTAATTGTTTTCCACAACAACATTCAAACATCGATCATACTAGTAAACTATCATTATCACTGAATAAATCAAAATGGAAGATTATAGGAAGTTTGCTCACCGTGGTTAAAAGAAAGAACAGAGCACTTGAATTGACTCAGGCTTGAGAAGATATAAGCTGAAGCCTTAACTTTGAAAACTGTTTTGAAAACTTGAAACTGAATTGCCAATCTTCTTTGTTTTGATAAAACTCGAGTTGCTTTGTTGTTTAGATTTTGCATGCAGTAACAATTCCAGATTGAAGAAAATGATGTTGTTCAATTTGTAGCTTTGGGTGATATTTACTTTAGTTTCTTTTTTTTTCTTTTTCTTTTTTCCAGTTTAGAATGGAACGAATACTGAAGTGGGGATTGATAAATGGAAGATAATTTACAGGGTATCATATTTTCTTTGTACTATACTAAGCATGGCTGATGCATAAGGGATGTATATAGGGTATAAGGCATGGTACAGGGTATTGTTTCTTTGTACTTTATGTTTCATATGTTTACTTGTTTTGCTCGGCTGATACCTTCTCTTGTATGCTAGAGGTAGTAGCATTAATGACTTGTACAAAGTATATATATATATATATTTTAATTTGTTTGTTCATACTTTATCTTTGACAAAGCTCACTTTGTGGTGGCTGCAGCTATGTTTTGGTGGGAGGGAATGATTTGTATATGTACTTTTTTATATTTTGTTTTGTTTTTATACTTTGTTTTGTTATTTTTCTTACTTTTTGTTTCGGCTGAGAATATATTGAGAAGATTTTGTTTCATACTTTTGTTACTTGAAGATTAAGTTTTTGTTTTGTTTGTTTTATGCTTTGTACTTTATTTTATATGTAAACTTTTTATTTGTATACACTTTGTTTTCTTTTTCTTGTTTATATGTGTATTTGTTTGTATGCATACATTTGTTTTACTTAGTTTTATACTTGAATGTATATTTATTTTATTTTACTTTATTTTTTTCCTTGTTGCTTTACAATATTTTAATCTCAAATGATTTATACAGAATATACTTGGATATCGGGGAAACTCGCAATAAATAAATCGATAAATTTCACTTTAAACCCTTTGTTTTACTATTTTTATTCAGAATGAAATAAATTAACAAATTTAAATTCAAAAATTCAATTAATTATTAATTTAAATACTTATAAAGTTTGGGGTCATTACAGGAATGTACCGAGGCTCAACTAATGGTCTCTACCAATACAAGACCGGCCTAACTCTTCCTAGATAGTACCGAATATGTCATCACCCAGGTCATTACTGACCCATCTGATACATCTCTTAGCATACACCACAATAATTTAAACACGAACGTCATAGCGGGTAGAAATATATCTAAAAGGAGATGATCATACCATAATTGTTGCAAACCACATAGCCTTGCTGCATCTACCATGTTTCGACCATTTTTGGGTGTGAGGCTTAAGGTAACGATTACCTTTCATATAGCACATCATCTTCCTTTGAATGCCACACTGTCATTCCATGGTAACACATCTCTAGAGGAATGTACCGAGGCCCAACTGATGGTCCTCTACCAAAACAAGACCAGCATACCTCTTCCTAGGTAGTATCGAATATGTCATCACCCCGGTCGTTACCGACCTGTCTGAGACGTCTCTTAGCATACACCACAATAATTTAAACCCGAACGTCATAGTGGGTAGAAATATATAAAGAAGGGGATGATCATACCCTAATGGTTGCGAAACACATAGCCTTGCTGCATCTACCCTGTTTCGACCATTTCTAGGTGTGAGGCCCGAGGTAACGATTACCTTCCTTTAAATGCCACGCTGCCTTCCCATGGTCACACAACTGATTTCCTCAAACGTATAACTCCCGAGCTCCTATGTCTTAGAAAAGGGTGTTAAGCTAAGAGAAGTTGCCTTCTCCGCCACCAAGCAGATAATACGTTCATAGAGATCACTAATTTCACTAGAAATGCAACGTCAGACATTCGTCCATACAAGTTTTCCAGAATAGGACAAACCGAAGGCACTCTCCTACCACATCCTATCGAGAGTACCCCTAGGATTAGTAGCGATTAGTCCTTTCATCGAAGATCTTAAATAGAGAACTACTGCCACATAATATGATACGGGAAAATTTCCCCCAAGGGTTAGTGACAAGTAGCTCTACATTCCATCATCCAGCATTATCTTCATGTCTTCACTTTGAATATGTAAATATGTTCGAAGTGGTCTTCGAACATGAATCATCCAGATCCGACCCCTGTTCCTTCGAAACAATCGATAAAAAGACGTTCAATGAATATGGAATCATTCTTTAATTGATTTAGTTCTTTTAAAAAAATCTCTTTTGGAGATATATATTTCTTCAAAAATTCTTTCCAACATATACGGAATCATTAAACCTCTCTTATCAAATTCTTTGATTTCTTAAAAACCTTTTGTTACTTAACTCGTTTCCGACATTTCGACCTTATCTATCCCTCACCCAGGGAAGAGGCTAGGTGAGCTTGGGCTTTGGTTGCTCTTGAACGTCTTCTTAGTTTAAGCACCTCACATCTGGATCTCACGAATAAGAAAATCCAGTCTACTCGTTGGCTTTTAGAGCCAAGATTAAACCACTTAATTTGTAATAGCATGTCTTTAAAATCGTTTATTTAAATTCTTTTAAATAAACAATAAAACTTCCAAATAATCATTAAAACACTTAATTATTCACTTGAAAATTTTTATGAAAGATTTGGAAAAGAATTGTTAATTTGAAAACAAAATTTCAAAGGTTATTTGAAAAGTGCTGCGGAAAATGCTGCAAAAAGTGCTTTTAAAAGCTATATTGACCAAAACGACTTTTTGTCTTTTTGAAATTCATTTTTATAACTTAAATCACTTTTATAGCATTTTTAAAAGATTTATAAGATTTATTCCACATTTTAAACAATTTTAAAGCATCATTTCCAGAGAAATCCAGTTTTGGATTCTTAACTGCAAAACCGCGACATTTCCAAAAAGTTGTTTTACTCGTATTTCAAAATCTACTATTTCAAATCTCGATTTTCTTTCTTTGTTTGAAAAATATGGATATAACAGTTCGGTAAATTCTTATCTCGAAGAATTTCGAGCTATATTCCATCTTTTACACTCGTTTGCATTTTATGGCGCGAAATTTTCAATTTTCATTCAGCCTTCACCAATACACTTTTAAATGTTTATAAAACATTTCAAACTCATTTTAACCTATTTTTAAAGGTGTTTAACATTCCATATACACCAATTCATTAATATAGAGGAAAGTGATTTCTTTTGTGCTTATCGATTTGTATTTCCGTGACTTGCATATATATTCAATATTCATATAAAACAACCAAACTTGATGATCAACGCATATTAAACATCCATTGCAACCATCATATCATCATCCAAAATAAAATATAATAGTTTTGGAGTTCTCACATTCAGTTTTCAATGATTAATTAAAAATTCGCTATAGCTCTGCTATTCGATTTTCAAAGCTCAGTATTCTTCGGGCTTTAGCTCCTAGATGACTTAACCAAAGTTTGGGTGGCTTGGGGGTGCACGGCCTAGGGCGGAGTAAGGAATGCTCAGCTTGTGATGAAGTGTGGTGAAGATCATAAAGAACAAGGAGAAAAGGTAGAGTTTCGGGATTGTTTTGAGGTGTTTAAGTATACATAACTATATATTATAGTTTAAATTCTTTTTGAAATAAATTTTGTCATTATTTCTCTTAGGGTATAAGTCATTAAAGAGGAAGACAAAGCTTAGAAATATGAAGAAGAAGATGAATGAAAATAAAGAGAAGAGGGTAGGGTATTTATAGGAAAAGAAAAGAGTAAAAATATCTATGCACACATCATCTTTTGCTTCACCATCATCACATGGCTCCATCTCCATCACTTCCCCCCCGGCATGGCAAAAGCTCCCACTCCATGTGCTCATTACTTTCATCATCTCATGTATGCATATGTTGTCTTACGTATGATTAAGGAGTAAGAAAGATTAAAATATCTTATATATTTTATATTATATTTTTATACTTAATTATATTTGTATATATATGTTTATGTGCATGTTCTCATGTATGCACATGTACATGTGTATGTGTATGTTACATATTCCTACAACGTTCCACAACTTCCACACGTTGTATCGTTACAAATACCGATTCCGATTTTCAGTCATATTTTCTCTTTTAAATTAATATGCATATATTTGTAAACAAATTTTGAAAATATATTTTCTTATCATTTTAACTAATTAAAATGATCATATTTTATTTGTAAAATCATATAAATTAATATAAATAATTATTTACAAAATTATTGTTATATCGATAAAGCTAAACGATCATTTATTTAAAGCGGTATATTTACGGGTCATTACACTTATCTTATTTAATTAATTTGTCTTATTTATTTGTTTATTATTAATTTTTACATGTTTGTGTGTATCTCTATATATACGTACATATACATATACATATACATATATGTATACATATATATATATATATATATATATATATATATATATATGGGTTTTAAGTGATATGTAATCATTGCCTGACATAAATTAGTATAAAATTCGTTTTGGATGTATATCTAGCAATACCCCTAAGGTAAATTCACATATATATGCATATACACAAATATAGACCATAATATAATTTAAATTAGTGTCACATTCACCCAGATCGTCCTTCCAAGAAATAAGAACACCTAAACACATCCAAATCCAGCCAAGACCGGATCTACCAAAAATGAGCCTCTATAAAAGCATTATTAACATGTATAAGTCTTGCTCTTGGCTTGATTTGAATTAATATGAATTTACTTTGACTTTAAAGTATTTATTTTGGTTAAGAGATGAATTTCTTCAAGGAGAAGTTAGGTTAATGGAGGTGAAGAGTATTAGAAATGTAATTAGTGATTTAAAATGTGATTTTCTCTAGCTAATATTGGTTAGTTGAAATTAGCTAAGTGAGCTAGCTGAAATTTGTTAATTTCTCGAAGTTTGCCCTGTTTGCACCAAAAATGGTCACAAACCCCAAGTGTAATGAAAGCACCAGCGTATGAATACGAATCAACAGTATTCACACACAAATCACAGATCTTAAGTAAGTAGCAAGCAACAATCAAGAAATAATGAACAGTGACACACAATTTATAGTGGTTCGGCTATCTCCGGCCTACGTCCACTTCAAGGTTTTTATGATTTTATTGCTCGATGCTTGAAGATTACAATTTCGTATGTTGTATTACAACTGATTTGCTGAACTAAGTCTGAATCTAAGGCAGCAATGGTGATCTGGAGTAAATCTGGCAGAATCTGGGCGCTCCTTAGCTCTAAGAATTGTCCGACCCCTTTTCTGAATGACCAGGGGCTCTATTTATAGGTGTAGAAGGCTGATATTTCGCCTAAAATGAAGGGAGACCAGTTCTGGTACGTCAGGGGGCCCACATGCCCGCTTTATGGAAATCCGGGCCCACTTTGGGATCGATTCGACCCTTGGTTCGAATCGATCAAGAAAGTGTCCAATCGAGCTGAAATTTGGTGTGAACATTCTTCAACATGTGCTCAAGCTTCTGTGAAAATTTCATAGCATTTGGACTTGTAGATCTCAAGTTATGATCGATTCAAGTTGACGTTTTTCGCTTCCTGGAGTCGTTCGAATCGATATGCTCGAATCGATTCGTTCGAATCAATCTTCCCGCACGCGAAGACTATGGCGTGGTGCGCATGCCTTGGGTCAATCCTCCTTTTTCTCCGAGTTTTACTGAGTCGTGGCCGGGGTTTTAGCTATGTAGACGTGGTGGATTCGAGGTGATCGATTCGAAGACGTGCTTCCTTCGAATCGATCTGGGTAACCTTCAGTCGATTGATACGAAGACTCCACTGTTTGAAGGGATTCGAAGGTGGGAACGCTCCAATGGATTCGAGTTATTGGATTCGAACTAAGGCTTGCTCAATGGAGTCGAAGCTATAGTCCTTTTCATGGATTCGGAGGATCTCTCCTTGATGGATTCGAAGGCAGGAATACCTTGATCGATTCGAACCTGTGGCATTTTGAGACCGATTCGAACTATGTTCTCGTGGATGGATTCGAACCAACGATGTCTTTAGTGGATTCGAACCTAAGCCCTGCCGATGGATATGAAGTAAATTGAGTCGAACTAGATGGAGTCGAAATAGATGGATTCGACTCATATGGATGCGAACCCGAGGTTATGTTTTTCCACTTGCTCCGATGATATCTTGAGCGTACGACCTCGGATTGACTTGATATTTGGAACGTTGACTTTCACGGCTCTGCTTGACGTGTCTTGTCAATTGTAGCCCGATCCGGACTCGGACAAAATTCATCGATATCCATGGTGAACCTACGATGCACAATCGATGTTCATGACTAATAATCATTGATTTTTAGTTAATCTTTGGGTATCTCGGCTTTGCCAAAAGTTGGGATAACATGCCCATTTTGATAAACTCGTATTATTGCCATAATTCTCTCACCATAACTCCAAACATTACAAATCTATAGTCCATTGCGATCGAAAAAATCACCTATACGTAATGGTAATAGTTTAGGGCTTGTTTATTTAATTTACAGAATTTCCCTTTTTAATATTTGTTATTTAATTAATAATTTGATTATTAAATTAATTACTTTAATTGTTAGATGTAAATTTATGGGCTGTTTTCCTCTTCTACGATTAAAATAATTACATCCCTGAAATCCAGTATTAGAAAAACATAACTAAACTAACATAGCAAACATGAAAATAAACTAGCATGCATAAACACAACTAACAAACCATTACCAGTATGCATAATAGCCATAGAAATCATGTAAATAAACTATACTAAACTAGCTTATACAAGCATGCAATTGAACATAAGCTAGTAAAAAGTACAGGTGAAAATTTATGGATAGAAAGATCACTTGTTGTCATCCTGCTCTCAAGTATTATCACCCACACTACTACTCACCTAAACTCAAACATACTATGCACTTTTCCTACTAAGCTGCATCATACTATGTCTAACTATATAAATATGCTTTCGTGATCGAGCTACTTTCGGTTCAACTGCTACTTCATCGAGTTTATCTGATTCAATGATATCATTGGTACCATGCACACATTTCAACAAGTGAGATACATTGGAGACATTGTGTACACCATCCATCTTATCAAGAAGGTTGATCTTATATGCCAACTTTTTGGTCCTCTCAGCTATTGAAAAGAGCCTAACAAATCATGGTGCCAACTTTCCTAACATACTAAGTCTATCCACATTCTTTAATAATGAGACCTTAATTAATACTGATATCGGAGAACTCTAAATCTGTACTTCTCCTATCAGCAAAAATCTCTTGACGATCTTGAGCTGCTTTCATTCTCTTACCGATAAGGTTAATCTTCTTAGTAGTCTCTCATAATATATAAGGTACAAGAATCTATTGGTCACCTAATTCCTCCTAATAAAATAGTGATCGACACGGTTGTCCATATAAGGCATCAAAAGTGTCATGCCTTTACGAGCAATCAAAATCGAGAATGCAAGCCTATAAGAAGTCCTCAAGTATGTGGTTTATCCTCTCTTTTTGACCATCAGTCCGTGGATGACACATGGCACTTAAGCTAAGCTCTATGTCCAACTGTCACTATAAACTCTACCAAAACTCGTTCGTGAATTAGGGATCTCTATCACTTATGATATTCTTAGTAATACCATGAGGATATTATGTCTCCTTCACAAACAGCTTTGCTAATCCTGCAGTTGTTATTGTTGTCCTCAAAGGAATGAAATAAGCACCCTTCATCAAACTATCTATGAAAACCCATATACACTCATTTCACCTTTGTTGCTTGATAATCCATTCCATTGATATTTCTTCCACTTCCACTTAGGAATAGCTAAAGAAAGAAAAAGACAACTGGGCTTCTTTTACTCAACTTTAATGCACGGAGAAGTTTGATATATGGTAATGAACTTCGCTATATCTCTCTTTATACCTTCATAATAAAATGTACGCATAGGATCGCTACAGATATTATTTCCACCGGAGTGTATAGCCAATCAAGATTGATGACACTCCCTAAGTACTAGTTTATAAAGTCCATTCACATTGGGGACAATAGCCTACTACCTTTCTGAAGTCCTCCTTTTTGTCTCTATGTTATTGCCTTATATGTTCTAGCTCTACACCTGCCTATGAGGCATTAAACATCTTCAGTAGCTTTCCATCCTATCTTTGACTAGCGCCTATTTGATCAATAATAGTAGATCAAACTTTAAAAACTTCAAATATTTTAGTTTAAGTTCACATCCAGGTCGGAAATTAAAAACCGACAGTGAGTTCCATCTTCGACTACCTATGAAATGTAACGACCCAGAATTTCAACGCTTTGATTTGGGAATATTTAATTAATTTTAAATATTCAATAATAGATTTTATAAATAAAACAAAACTTTTAAATAGAAATAATGATGGTGAAATAGTTTTCAAATTTTGTTTACAAAAGTATAAAGTTCGAAGAAAAATCAGAAATGTGACTGGAATTCATTTTCCAAATTTTTGACTTTTCTTCAGCTAAAAGTTGTCGAAATGTTGTAAAGTCTTTTGTATATATATACACATACAAATATAAACAAGCTAGAACTATATAGTGTATGTATATAATTATGTATATACTTAAGTATATATAATTAGATATGGTTTATTATGTAAGTATAAAATATAATTTAATGAAAAAGTGAATGTCATGTCATCAAAACATGTTTAAACATGTTGCAACTTGGAAAAGGAGGGGGGACATGAGTGTGGGCTGAGGTACATGAACATGAGATGGCAAAAGGAAGTGAAGGGTAAAGGACAAAGGGTGTTTAGGTAATTTACTTTGTTTTTGCTTATAAATACCCCTTTCATTTCTTCAATTTTGGCATTCTCTTCCTTCTGCCATATCTTTCTCCTTTCTTAACCAAATGGAGGTTTTCTTTTTTCAAACATGTAAAATTAGTGGCTACAACTTTCATTGGTATCCTTCCTCAAAATTTGAGCTTAGTTATGTCCAAATTTCATTTCCTTCAGACCCACTTTTGGACCCATTTTTCAAGTCCGAAAACACCTCTTCTTCTTTTGACCATATCTCCATCAAAACAAATCAAAATTGGGTAATTCTTCTTTTTAAATTGTAGAGAAGATAATTTCGAATAACTTTCTCTTTGACAACTTTTTAAAATTTCGTGAGTAACTTGTTCTAAAATCAGTTAAAAGAGGCTTCGTTTTTGGGTTTGATTTTTGTGAATTTTGATGATGATCCGAAGTCCCTCCACCTTTATGGCCAAGCTCCACCATGTTTGGTGGAACAACCCGCATATTTTACGATTGTATATTTAAATGTTTTATTTAAATATAGCATCGTTAATCGGATTAAAGTTCGAAAAGCTACTTTTTGTAAACAGTCGAATTGGGACTCGAGACCACTTCCATTGAGCCTAAAATGGCGTTTACAACTTTTTTAAGTATAAACATCGATATGTTTGGAGTTGAGTAGAATTTGCAATTTTTCTACTAGGGCTTTGGGTTTAGGTTTCAGCCCACTAACCCATCTTAACACCCTAACTCAGTCACCCTCTCCTCTTCATTCATTCTATCATTTCCTAACACTTCAAGCTTTAGAAAAATGGGGGAAGAGAAAAGGAATTAGAAATTCCTAAGCCCTAGATTCATTTGCAAACTCAAGTTCTAGCTCCAAAATCTAAGAAAAGCTTAGGTAAGCATCCTCTTCCTCTTCTCCATCTCATTTCCTCTTCAATTTTAGAAAATTCCTAACCCTAACTTAGGGAATGTTTTTCTTTTGAGCTTAGATTGAAGCTTCTTGGGTTAAAATTGAAGAGTGGTTGTTCTTGCCTTGCTTTATAGCTTCTCATTCGTGTTTTTGAGTTTAAAAGGTGGGTTCTTTAACTCACATCTACGTCTATAGCTATCATTGTTGTTAGGTATGAATTCCTAACACTTGTGCATATTCATTTGCTTTTGATTGGGTGAATTTTCCAAATTTTGGTGTTTTGGTCCAATTTTATGAAAATGATGTTTGGACATTGATGTTTGGGGTGTATCGAAGAGCCAATAAGGCCGGGTTGTCGCTTGGCGTAAATCCTTAGTCGCGTAGCTCGTTCGATCGCTTCCGATACGTTTTGGCCACTTTGGCCTAGGCAAATTGTTGCCCAGACCAGGTGACCAGACGTCCGGTGATTAAGTCCAGACGTCTGGTTTGGACCTGGAGAGTAAAATGTATGCACGCAGATTATAAAAAAAAGACAGAGACTAATTTCATATGTCTGAATTATAATTTCAGACGTCTGAAAAGGTTTCAGACGTCTGAATTATAATTTCAGACGTCTGGATTGCCGAACCAGACGTTTGGAAGGGTTTTTCTGGAATTTCCAGAACCTAAATCCAAACGTCTGGATTGAACCCCAGACGTCTGGAACTGTGTGTTTTTGCCTATTTAGGCTTTTCTTGATTGAATTTCCATTGTTTATTGATTTTAGTTGCTCCGATTAGTTGTTATCACTTTTATCGACCTTGATGACTTCTTTCTTTGGATTTTTGGGAATATCCATTTTGATGGATTTGGTATCGATTTCTTTGGATTTAATTCACGTCTTCGTATGTGAATTTTTGGTGATTGAATGTTTCTACAATCATTTTTGTGATTTGTCACTTTCAAGTACAAAGGTTTCTATACTAGTGGTAAATACTCAAACTCTTTAATCAAAACGATTTCAACACTACTTTTAAATACAAAGCTCGTTTTAAAACCGTTTTGCAATCTATTAGTATATACAAACCTTTACCTCATTCGTACGAGAAATCCAATTAAACGACTTAGCAAAACAAGTGGTATGAAACGCTTGCGTTTACTTCATGGGTTAATTCTTAGACTTGTTCGATTGAACTCTTGTGACAATTTTCGAGTGGAAGTCTACAATCTGTTCGTAAATATTTGAGTTAAGCTAGTGGTTATGGGACATGAAGCTAAACTCTTATATTTACTAGCTTAGTGTAATTTACACTTATTTTCGAGTGGAAGTCTAGAATCCGTTCGTAAATATTTGAGTTAAGCTAGTGTTTATGGAACAGGAAGCTAAACTCTTATATTTACTAGCTTAGTGTAATTTACACTTATTTTAGAGTGGAAGTCTACAATCTGTCCGTAAATATTTGAGTTAAGCTGGTGGTTATGGGACATGAAGCTAAACTCTTATATTTACTAACTTAGTATAATTTACACTTGTCGATCATTGATGATCATTTTGTGATTTAGACTAGCAATGTGCGATGTCTCTTTGTTTGTGTGGGGAATTAAAACCCCGTTTGTGGAACTTCGGTTCCATTTTGTGGCGTAGCGACCCATGGTCTTTGGACCGTTCGTGGAGAAATCGGCTCAATGAGTCTGTGCATGAGTCGTATCTTTTAGGGTGCGTCGATGTTCGGCTCATTCGTCCGTGTGGGGAACTGTACCACGACCGAATATGTGCATGAGGCGTATCTTTTAGGGTGCGTCGATGTTCGGTTCATTTATTGGGTTAGCCCCATGGAATAGTGTTATGTTTGTGATACACGTGTTGGTGAGTTTTCATGCTCCCGTTTGTGATAGGCCTTCCTCCTTTTGTGATTTCTGGATTTCTGGTTGTGATTTCTAGAATTTGTGTTTCACCAATTTTCGTGGTTTGCATTGATAAGCTCTATCAATATTTGTGTTTTGGTGAATAATTTAAAGAATGTGATTCTTTTTGGTGTTTGAGATGTTTTGAGATATTGTATGATTTTTATTGTTAATTGATGTATACTTGACATAGTATGTCATTTTTGTTATCATACGTTTTTGGTCATATCTCTTATCCTATCTCACTTTATATGATATTTATAGCTAGACTGATCCGTTTATTATTTTCTTCTTAAATAATACTCGGGTTAGACCGAGATATTTCAGGTGCTTTTGCTTGAGTTCTTATCAGCGTTCATCATCTGATTTTTGGGCTAACTACTTTAGATTAGTAGTTTTTGTTATTATACATTTGAGATATAGACTCCTTGATGTATAATTATTCTTTTGTCTAGCACTTGTATCTATTCTTTTGTGATGTAGTGGATCTTGTTTGACCACTACTTTGATGTACACTTCTATGTGTTATATTCATATATGTTTCCGCCTTTGTGATATGAATATCTGTGACTGATTTGTGTTCTGTTTATTTCTATATTTGTTTCTGAAGGCCCCTTAGCCACTGTGTGGTAGCTTTGAGTTTGTATTTGATAGGTCGGATTTCCTCTTGAAACGAAACGTAAGTTATATCATGTGACATATCGGTAGTCGCACAAAGCAATTACACATATGGTCGCTCCTCAACAGCCTTATTCTTCGTGCTAATTGACGGCATTACCTCGTAGTGTCCTTGGCTAGCGTGAGTATAGAGGTGGGGCGTCACATTTGGGCCTTGTGCACCATACCTTGGCCAAACCATAAGGCCACCAAATCTTCATTTTCAAAGCATATAGCATGGAGCTAGGTCAAAGACAAGTTCTAGTGGATGTTCAGAGTGGTTTTGTAGCTTTTGGGTGAGTATAGCTCACGAATTCATTTATAAGTTCAAACTTTAAATATGATGCTTAATTTGATATTAAATATTATCATTTGATTTTTAAGTATGTTGGATGTTTGGTTTAGACAATGTTGTATGTTGTTGTATGTGATTGGAAGTTGGACTTGAAATGAAATCTAATGTTGAAGTTAGTTTGAAAGCTATGATTTTGGATTATAGTTGTTGCTTATGTATGTTGTTATGGCATGTGTTTGGATGTATGAGCTTATGTATGTGATGTATGTGCTAAAAAAGGTAGCATTTTGACTTGTTAAAATGGCAACGAGACCCATTGGTTTAAACTTGTTTCATAACTTTACTTTTAAAAATATTTTGTAAAAGTTTTAAAGACCGTACCTTTGTTTTCTAAAAATTTATTCAAAGTTTATAAAGTAGTTTAAATATAATATAATGAGTTTGAAAAGTGATTTAGAGTATAAAACGAATTTTTGAAATTTTAGGTCGTATAGCGATAGTCGTTATAAATGCAATTTGTGAAAAACGAACTCTTTTTGAATTTAAAATGTTTTAACTTAAGTATCCTTTTGAAAAGTGTTTATAAACATATTTTAAATATTTAAAAGAAATTATAATTTAATTAAAAATTTATTATTTAATTATTTATTTAATAAATTTAGTACGGTAATTAACACTTAATCATTAATTAAGTTAGGGTAATTAGTACTTAATTATTTTTAAGCAAGTTAATTATAATTTTTCAATTAATAAATAGTTAATTATTATTTAATTAATTATTATTTAATTAAGATTAATTCAATCGTTTGTCTGAGAAAGGGTTTAATTATTAATTAATTATTAATCAAATTTAATTTAAATTACGGTTTAATTAAAATTTGATTATGATTTAATTATTTTAAATAAAGGTTTAATTGTATTTAAATTTTAATCTGGGAATATTTAATTAATTAATTGAGATTAATTAATTTAAATTGTTATTTAATAATTAGTGAAAGATTAATTATGGTTTAATTATTTATTTAATAGTTGATTATTATTTAATTATTAATTAAAGCTTTAATTATTTTTAAAATAAAGATTTAAATGTTATTTCATTATTAAATAAAGTTTGAAAGTTTTAAACCACTTTAATTCTGAGTATCGGTTTTGTTTACAAGAAGCAAGTTTCTTTAAAGGAAGATTTTAAATCCAAGGGATTTCTTTGTCGATTACCCTTAAGTAGTCCCAATTAAATATGAAACCCAACAACATGAGTTTAGTAGAATATATCATCGTTCTGTGAATTAACTTGTATTTGATATATGTTTGGTAGAATAAATCATCGTTCTATCATAATTCACCAAGTAGATTATGTTGACGTCTATTAGGCAAAATAAAAACTCATTTTGCCATTATATTAACTTACATATGTCTATAGTAAAAAAATCCCCGTTTGCAATTACAGTAACTTGTACATTTTACTTATATGTTGATTTGTTTGTTGTCGCCTAATTCCCTTATACACATATGCTTGTTATGTAAATACCCATGTTATAACTTGAAAAGTAAATGCCCTCTCATTTCTTGGGAATTTCTCTAAAACTCAGTTAAATGAGAACCATTGTGGTCACTAAGCTTCTTTTTGATTTTTAAGTTCAATCGTTCTTTTAATAATGGTTTCAAGTTAAGTAATGATTTTAGTAAAGGCATTTTAAACAATTGTTTTGTCTATCAAATGGTCTTTATTAAATGACTTAATTGAAGATCTTTGTTTTAAATAAGGAATATTTATAAGAAAGATTTATAAATGATTTTTGGATATTTATAAAGGATGTTTTATAAATAATTTTGGAGCTCTATAAAGAGATATATAAATGGTTTTGATATTTATAAAAGAGTTTGTAAATTTAACTTGGTGATTTATAAAGACTTTTGTAAATGGGTTTGGAATTTAAGTAAAGGAGTTTCATAAATAATAGAGATTTACTAAGAGGATTTATAGAAGGAAATTTATAAAAGGATTTGAGCTTGGATTTCCTTTAACTGGGCTTCTTAATTCTGGTGGTATGAACATTCGTTCCACACTTAACACCGAAGGAATATTGTTTGAGATTATCTTTTTCTCTAATTTAAATACATTTTGTTTTGATCCATTGATATAGTTTGTAAATGAGAAATCTTTCATAAATGTTTTGTGAATGTATTTATGTCAATGGGATAAGTATATGAATGTTTTTGATAAACACATTTGGGAAGAGCTTTAGTAAATGAAAGATTTAGTTGAGGCTTAGTGGTTGCTATAGGTAATTAAATCTCTGGATTGGTTGTTGCTTGTTTATTTGATAGTTAAATAACCGACTACCAAATCTGGACCAAAATAACTCTGGAAATATCTAGGACAAACACGTGAGTTATATAGCATAGTCATCTTCGATGATGCTGTACTATGCGTATAAATCTTGTTTTTTTCTCCTAGGACAAATGATAGGGAGATTCGTCCACTTAAACGGTTGGAGAGTGATCCCTACTCCTATGTATTGCTTGGTCATTTCCAAAAGAATCGGGGTTGAGTTTACCGAAACTATTGAATGTTATTTTAAAGAGACCGGGATTAGATAAGTATAAATTATATGAAAACCACTTCGATCCAACTCAAGCATTTCAAACTGAAGACATCATAAAGAATATGGAATAGAAGATGGAGCTTTTGAAGTGCAAGGGCTATTTGCTACTAATCCTGAGGGTGATTCCAAAATGGATGTAGTGGACGTAGTGCCTTCAGTTTTGTTCAAACCCAGAACGAACTTGTATGGATGAATGATAGCATTGAAATTCTTCTTAATGGGCAGTGTTAGCATTCCAAGGTGGTCTACTAAGAGGAAAGGTAAAGCATTGCCTCAAGCCTCACAACCCAGGAAATGGCTAAAACAGGGTAGATATAGCAGGGCTATGTGGATCGTTTCCACTAGGGTCAATCGTCACCTTTCCAGATTATCATATTATAGATTTGGTTGTGCATGAGAGCTCTTGATAAAAGTTGAGAACAACTGGGGTGATGACATATTCAGCACTATCAAAGTTCAGGGGTAGGTCGGTTCTATGTTGGCAAGAGTGGAACAAGTTCAAATCCTGACCCCAGGTACATTTTATCTAGAGGTGTACTATACGGTAGAGGTATTCCCTTACCTTGCCACTTTTGCAATCCATTCTCCAATATGTGACATGCAGACTTGATTGTAAACCTATTATGCTGGAATTTAACAATGTGACAATTTCGGTTATGATTAATACGTATTTGTATTCAAGACATTATCATAATATCATTGGATTTTCTATAAAAATGTTTTGGTTACCGTAAGGTAAAACCCCTTCTGTGTTTATGTGCGGTGTGGTCATACGAGATACCTTTGATTTTAAAATTATTTTACAAGTTATAATAAAGTTCCTTGTGATTTGAGTTTCTCACGCTACTTTTACCAGACTGACCCGGGCGTTGTTTTCCTATATTGCTTGGGGTCAGCCCGAGCATATTTTCTAGATTTAGCTTGATTCTTTGGAGCTTTCAGGCGATGAGATGGATTCTCCAAGACATATTCACATATCTTACACTCTTCCGATGTTAGTTTTCCTTGATGTTTGTTTTTTTATATGTATCGGTAATTGTAAGGACAGGTTGTTATAACTGTCCAGGCGAATAATAGGTTATTGTACTCTTATGTTGTGTATAATAAAGATGATTTTTTTGTAAAGACTTATTCATATTATATATTACTCGTCACATTTTATGAGTATTCTGTTCTACCTTCTTTTCTCTTCACCCTAAACGACTTGTCTTTCGGACACTTAAATGATCGGCACATGAATACCAAGGATGTATTAAGTGTTGTCTTTAGGTGTAAGAAAGGCAGATCGTTACAACGTGGTATAAGAGCTTAGGTTGAGTGAACACCTAGGCTTTGGTGGGATTAACTCATTTGAGATAGGGTAAGTAAGACCCTAGAATTGAGTTTGAGTGTATACATTGAGTGCGTATTTGTTAGTGCTATAAAATATTTTATATTGTGCTGATTTATCGGTTGAGTGGTTTACGAATTTTGGTCGAGAGGTGGGGCACCATGGTATTGATAGGGGTTTCTAAACACTTAAACTTGGCAAATCTACATAGTATTGTTTTAAAATCTTGTAAATGAAATAATTTTACCCAGGAATATATTTTGTACACAAAGAAATAATTTTCAAAAATTAAGTATAGTTATATATGATGTGAATGTTGTTAGGAGTTGATAATATTTGATTATTATATAAGGTTTGATTAATTATGCTCGTCTAGTTTGAGCATTAACTATTTATGAGTGGTTCATAAGAAATTTTCCTTAGTAAAAGTATGGGTTGGGTAGGTAGGAATTTGCTGGAATATTGAATCGAACACCTTGTGAATTAAGTTTCACGGTTTAACTATAAGGCATTCAAAGATATGTTGGGTTAAAATTGGATTTTAAATTAAGATGTTTATTAAAAAGAAATATTTTGGATGAGTTTGTAAAAAATTAATTTTATAAATCATAATTATAAAAATATGTTTTGAAAATAAGATGGTTTTTCAAAGAATTTAAATCTTGGGGACTCTGATAAAGTTTGCAAATGATTTTTGGTAAAATAGTAATAATTTTACCTAAAAATACTTTGAGGTATAAATATTCTAAAAAAGGGGAATATGAGAGTAAGATTTATCTTTGGAAAGTTCAAAAAATGAGTCTCGATATGTTTTATGATGATCTGAATAATCTTCTCAGTGACAATCGAATGTTTGCTTAGGCAGATGTGATAGAGCACTTAGTAAATTATTATCTTTATCATTGTACGATCGAAATAAGTTCGAATCCGAATTAATCTAAAGAAAGTGGATGATAAATATTTTGTTAAAATCTATTTAGTTGGAAATATATATAGTATTGTTTCAAAAAGGGGTTTGAAAGAAGTATTTTTATAATTAACTAGTTCGAGTGCCTCGAAAGTGACTAAAATTTGGCTGGAGATGTGTTCGGATGGTAAACACTTCTCTTGAGAATTACCCTTCATGGAAAAGGGATTTATGGTACTATTTAGTAGTACCTAGTTCCTTGATATCATTTAGAAGTTCCTCGGGCTATATATATATATTTTTCTAATGGTTAAAACTAAATTTTTGTTTCAAAAAGATTTTTGAAGTAAAATCTGGGTATTTGGGTCCTAAGTTTTCAAAATAATTTATTGAGAAGGTTTGATAAACATTGTTTTATTAAATTGTGTCATTTGATTTTAACATTTAGGGAGTGAAAAAATTATTTGATGTTATTAGGGAAGCTAATAAATGTCTTTATCTTAGACGTGTCTAAGAAAAAGTAGACTCTAGGATGGAGTTTGGATACCCACATCCTACTCTTCTTAGCTACTTACCAGACCAAATGGATAAACAGGTTGGATTGGTCGACTAATGTAACACCCGACTCCTAGACCCACATTAGCAAAGAGTATTACAAGGTAATACCGTCTGCTAATACGGAGAATAGAGCTGGATAGGAGCGACCATCTATAGCCTTGTCTTAACTATCTACTGAATACGTCGAAAAATGTAGCACATATTTTTTTATGTGGATCGACATATCCAATAGATATTTAATACAAAACTATAATGGCTATAAGATCTAACAGAACAAAATATAACAACTCAAATGTAAAACACATCACAGAACAGTAGATCATTGCATACAAATACACATACACAGATACATCGCAGAGTATACAAAATGATACATGTCAAGTGGTATAGCAACCACAATATACAGGCGAGTCAAAAGAATATACATATCAGAGTTACAACCAAAAAGGACTAAACAAAAATCTATAAAAAAAAGAGCTAGCAGAATAGTCCATGCGGAAGAAGAATAGGCTAAGTCCAAATGTACCTAACCTGAAACACCTCGGTCTAACCCGAGTATAAAATACACGGGTCAGTCTAGCTAAACAAATCAGTTAGATAAACTAAATGATAATGAACATGCAAGGTCATAAATTACCATAATAATCTCTAAAAGAGATAACATGATCATCTAACAAAAGATTAATCATAACAAGCCTCATATCATCGGCAACTCAAATAAACAAAGGATATGAATATCCCAAATCAAGCCATAAAGGCAAATAACAAATACCAATGAAGGTAACACAAGTTTCCCCAAGGTAATCGCTATATATCGTATGGTTCAAAGGACCTACCCCGAAAGGCGATACTCTAGGGAAATATAAATATCAAAGAAACAAAAGATGCACGTGCTCAATACTGTATAAACAAGGATCCACAAGCCCGAAGGCGACAAACCCAAGTATCTCTCGAGCGGTGACGAAGGACCAACTCCAAAAGCGATACTATAGGGCAACAAACCCGAAGGAAACAAACCCGAAGGCACAAACCCGAAGGCAATAAACCCGAAGGCACAAACCCAAAGGTAACAAACCGTAGTGGCGAAGGTCCGGAGGCCCAGTACTGGACACCATTAACTGGCAATATGTGTCACAAACCCCTCGGATAGGAACCCGCAAAGTGGTAACGTATGTCCCATACTACACGTTCGCACTAAATGGTTATGAACCGTTAGTCAATTCCACACTCAAAGCATTACAAAGTTTACCTCATCTCATCGGTAAACCTGACCCGAAGGTCAAAACGATCAAACAAATAGATTATGAATTAACTGAAAAGATAAACGCACGTATTCATAGCACGCGTTTTATCTAATCATTTAATTTTCCTTCCTCTTCACTCGAAGTGAAAACTTGTGTGTGTTATATAGAAATTAAGTTGAAGAAAATGAGTTTTAGGAACGTTTCGAAATCGCTTTAGAAATTGCTTTTGAAATTCTATTATTATAAAGTATATAATTTTTATACTAAAAAAATAATATATAATAATAATTTCAAAAGCCCATTTATTTGAAAAACATTTTTAAAACACATTATAATACCTGTGTATGAAATCCAGAAAGAAATATAAAGAAAACATCGAAATAATGAAAATTAGTATTATCCGTTTAAAACAAGCTGCGACTCAATATTCGACAGCAGGTTTGAACAAGTAAGCTATGTCAAAATGACTTGAAATTTTGCAGGAATGTAGTTCAACATTCCTACTTCAATCTGCAAAAATAATCATTCAAATCCGATTTGAAACGAAGAATCTGCGTCGTTTCAAAGTTGGACCAAAACAAGGTTTTAAACACTAATTACAGCAAGCTGCGAGTACAAGTTCGACAGCAGTTTCGAAATAGCAAACGAACCCATATTGTCATAAAATTGTGCAGGAATGTAAAACAACACTCCTTATTCAATCTGGCAAAAGAATTACTCAAATCTGATTTGAAACGAATGAGTTATGTTGTCTCAAACATGGACTCAGGCCATGTTTGCAACAGTTCAAAAACAAAAAATGTACAGGCCTAAAACCATCTTGGGTTCAACTTCCAAGCATGAAACAGAGGATCAAATGGCATCGGAGTGAGCTCAAAATTGGTATGAATGTAGTAGAAAACTTTATCTTTCAAACAAAAAAATGAATGATGCAGTTTGGATAAAATATGAGAATGTTATGATGTCTCAATGTTAAACCCAAACAGTGTTTTCACTGTAAAATTGGGCAAAAACATGATCCATGTCAAAGTTTGGCAGCATATTTATATAAGCTATCTATGTCGAAATGACCTGAAATTTCGTAGACTTATAATAGAGAACTTCATCTTTCAAACAAAAAAAGAATCATATAATTTGAGTAAGAAAAGAAAGAGATATGTTGTCTTAAACATTGACTCAGGCCATGTTTGCAGCAGCTCAAACAAAATGTGCACCGAATTTTCAGGTTGTGCATTGATTTTGCAGCAACGGTTTGAATACTCAAATGACAATATTTTTGGACCAAAATTTGCCGAAATAAAGTTCAACATGAAAGCTACCAAATGCAAGAAATCCAGCAGTATTTCGTTGCCGGAATCAAAAGTTACAAGCATTCAAAGTGGCAATATGAAACATATTCCAGATAGAAAAACTACACAAATTTATGAACAAGAGCAAATTTTTTTCTACAATTTCTTGCATTTTGTGCTTGGCTCAGCTAGGATTTATGAGTATTACAACTCACCTTGCCGAATACTTGAGCTACAAGAGAAAATCGGTGAAAAGGAGCAAGCTTTGGCCTTGAAAGATGTTTCAACAACCTAGAAATAGGTTTTAACAAACATGCAACACAAGAATTTCAATTAGGCAAATAAGTTCTTCAAAATTGGAATTTGACCAAGTAACTTGGTTTAGAGATAGATTACCTGAAATATATATACTCTAATTTGATAATTTCAGCAAGGAGTTGGATAAAATTGGAGAATTAGGTTTTTGTTGTGAAAGAGGAAAGGTGGGTTACTACTCTTAGTTACATGGAGAAGAACACTTCTTTGTGTACGTACATGAAATGAGAAAGAGGCATTTTCCTCTTTTACTTATTAAGTTGCTAAATGGGCTAAGCCCAAAACTAATTAACTTAGCCTCTATTTGAGATTAACACACCAAATCCTATTATACACTAATATATACAAGTTACAACAAATATATGTACATGTTTTCACTTTATAAAAATTATACAACACATACTTATTTTCTAAAAATTATTTTACAACTAAATAAAATATCATTTATCTTCAGAAATTTATTTTCATTATTAAAAACCCTTATTTTAATTTAAATGCACAAATTACATAATTATTACTTAAAACTCTATTTCTAACTTCTAAAATTACATAAAATTCACTTCCTTGTGTAATAAAACATACAAAATCATATTTTCAACATTTTACAACCAAAATTTATTTTTAAATCAAATTTCCCATTTTTAATTATAATATACCACTTATTAAATGAAATGCTTCTTTTAAAAATATATAAAAGAAACATTTGGCAATAATTATTAAAATTATTGCATTTCTTTATATTAAAATCGTGATTAGCTCATTTTGAACTCAATTAACCAAAGTAAAGTTCCTAAACTTTATTTTTCACATCATATTCCCTAAAATCCATTGTTTATTCCAAATAAATAATTTAAATCTCAAATTTATATTTAATTTCATAATATTAAATTATAACCATCGTTATAATTTAATATCATAGGTAATCTCCACAACAAAGGTTGTTACAGACTCCCCCCTTAAAAAAATTGCGTCCTCGCAATTTCTAGAGGAGAACTTTATACAACACAAATTTATTTCATCAAACAAAGGAAATTAGATAACTGAAGTGGAAATTTTTTACCTTCGGAGTGGGAATATAAGAAATCAGGATACGATCGCTCGATGAATTCTCTGGTTTCCCAAGTGTATTCATTGGGACTATCAGACCATTAAATCTTCACGAGCGGAACACTCTTGTTTCGAAGACGTCTAGTCTCTAAAGCAAGAACTCGAATAGGCTGCTGCACAACAGATAGGTCTGGTGAGATCTCAAGCTCTTGCAAATCAGGAGAATCGATGATAGAATCCGACTCTCGAAGACACTTTTGCAGCTGAAAGACGTGAAACACGTCATGAATGCTAGATAGATGAGTTGAAAGTGAAACTCTATAAGCCACAAGGCTGATACGTTCAGTAATAGGAAATGGTCCTATAAAGCGAGGAGCTAATTTCCCAGTCGTACTAATGGGCATAACCCCTTTTAAAGGAGAAACATGAATAAAGACGGGATCACCAATAGAGAATTCGAGAGGCTTCCTACGGTTGTCCGCGTAGGATTTTTAGCGGCTCTGTACCTCTTTCATTCTCTGACGAATAAGACCAATCTTCTCAGAAGAATCACGAACGGAATCTGGGCCAAGAATAAGCTTCTCACCAGATTCCAACCAACAAGAAGGTGATCGACACGGCCTTCCATATAATGCTTCAAAACGAGCCATACCGATACTCGATTAAAAACTATTGTTGTAGGAGAACTCTACAAGGGGTAAATGATCGTCCCAACTACCTCCGAAATCACGAATACAAATACGGAGGAGATCTTCCAAGATACGATTCACCCGTTCAGTTTGTCCATCAGACTACGGATGATAAGCTATGCTAAAATTAAGCTTTGTTCCCAAAGCTTGCTTAAAAATCTACCATAAATGACTCGTGAACAAAGAGTCACGATCACAAACAATCGAACTAGGAACACCGCGAAGTCTCACAATTTCCTTGATATAAAGCTTGGACAGATAAGAAGTAGTCCTATTAGACTTAATAGGAATAAAATGAGCAGGCTTGGTGAGGCGATCAACAATAACCCAAAAGCTAGAATGGCCCGATCTCGAACGAGGTAGGCCGTCAATGAAATCCATCGAAATCTGATCCCATTTCCACAATGGAATCTCTAGAGGCTGAAGGAGACCAGAAGGGCGCTGATGTTCGGCTTTGATACGTTGACAAGTCATGCAATTACTCACATAGCTCGCCACATCGCGCTTCATTTCTTCCCAATAATAAAGGCGATGCAAATCGGCATACATCTTACTACTGCCGGATGAATGGTATACTTAGATCGGTGACAGTCATCGAGAATGTCATGCCTAAGTGAAGAATCAGATGGCACAATAATACGGTTCTTCTTGCGAAGACACCTATGAAAATCAATGCTGAAATCCCACAATGTCTCATCATGGGATTCAGACTCACAAAGCTGAATAAGATGCAACAACTTTGGATCTTGTCGCTGAGCCACGACAATACGATCAAATAGAGAAGGCCGAGCTTCCAAACTGAATAATAATATCGGAGAATCAGAAGATGGAGCTCGATCATGAATATCACAAAAGGATAGAGTCTCAAGAATATTCCATTCGGCAAGCATCATAGAAACGATAGCTGAATGTTTGCGACTAAGCGCATCAGCAACACGATTACCCTTACCAGGGGTATACTGGATATCGAAGTCATAGGAGGCAAGGAACTCGAGCCAACACTGTTGCCTCATGTTGAGCTCCTTCTGAGTGAATAAATACCTCAAGGATTTATGATCGGTATAGAGAATGAAGCGCTCGCCTAAGAGGTAATGGCGCCAAATCTTCAAAGCGAAGACAATGGCGACTAACTCAAGATCATGAGTGGCATAGCGAACTTCATTCAGACGCAGTTGCCTAGAAGCATAAGCAACTACCCGATCCTTCTGCATAAGAACAGCACCGAGACCACTTCCACAAGCATCGGTGTAGACAATAAGATCATGATTCCCCTCGGGAACCACAAGAATAGGAGCATTAGTGAGAAGTTCCTTCAATGTCTGAAAGGAAGCTTCACACTTGTCGGACCAAATATAACGAACGCCTTTCCGAGTAAGGATAGTAAGAGGAAGCACAACACGGGAAAAATCCTTAATGAACCGACGGTAATAACCCGGCAATCCAAGGAAACTACGAATCTCATGAACATTCTCAGGCCTCTTCCAATTCTGGATAGCTTCGATTTTCGAGGGATCGACTAAAATGCCCTCGGAAGATACAACGTGGCCTAAGAACTTAACCTTATTCTCCCAAAAGTGGCACTTGGAGAATTTGGCTCTGAGCTGATGCTGATGAAGAGTATCCAAGACAATCCTCAAATGGTGGGTATGCTCTGTCTCAAACTTAGAATAAATAAGGATGTCGTCAATAAACAAAAGAACGAACTTATCGAGATATTCCCGGAATACTCGATTCATGAGATCGACAAAGAAAGCAGGACCGTTCGTCAAATCGAATGGCATAACGAGCCACTCAAAAGAACCATAACGAGTGCGGAAAGCTGTAAGAGGAACGCTATCCTCCGCAACTCATAACTGATGAAAACCAGTGGCAAGGTCGAGTTGAGAAAAGACCTTAGCACCAGTCAATTGATCGAACATATCGTCGATCCTAGGTAATGGATACCTATTCTTGATGGTCAACTCGTTAAGCTTGCAATAGTCAATGCAAAGCCTAAGAGTACCATCAGAGTTCCTCACAAATACAACCGCGGCACCCCACGGTGATAAACTAGACTGAATTAACTTCTTGGACTCAAGCTCTAAAAGCTGCTTCTTGAGTTCCTCATTTTCTTTTGTAGACATCCTCGTGGGAGGACGACTTACTAGCTACGCGCCTAGAATAAGATCAATGCGGAACTCGATCGCCCGCTTGGGTGGCAAACCCGAAACAGGCTCAAATACATCAGAGAAGTCACAAACAATAGGAATACGAGATATATCATCATCATCTCGTGAGTCTAGAGAATATAAAGCCACTTTGGAATTATCCACATTCCAAAGAACAAGTGATAGTTGAGTAGATGAATCTGGATGTCGAAGATATAAAATTCTCTAAGAACAAATAATCCTGGCATCATATCGCACTAGCCAGTCCATACCCAAAATCATATCAAATCCCAAATAAGAAATAACGTGCAGATTCGCACGAAAAGAAAAGCCACATAATGCAATCTCAACATCATCACAAAGCAAGCTAAGGGTTGCGGATCCCCCGATAGGATTCACAATCCTCAATTAAGTAACCATACAAGAAACATCCAAAGACAAATCATCGACGAGCTTCTTCGATACGAATGAATGTAAAGCACCCGTATCGAAAAGAACTCGAATACTGCGGTCATGAAATAAAATAGAACCTTCCAAAATTGATGGAGATATACCTCGGGACTGAGAAGAACCTCCAGAAGCCTTAGCAGCATAAACCTTGCCAGACTTGGCACTAGTAGGAATGTAGGGCCGGTGGAAACATAATGACCTTCCTTCTTGCAATAGCGGCAGAAGAGAGGCTTAGGACAAGCTCGAATCATATGATCAGGAGAACCACAATTGAAAACTTCCGAATGGAAGGTGTTCCAGTAGACTGAGTCTGAGAGTTAGAACTACCAGTCTTCTTTTTCTTGGAAGGAAAAGACTTAGACTTCTGAAATGGAAACTGCTTCTTATTGGGGTTCTTGCGAACCTCAACATCATCACCACTATCGATCTCCTTCTTGACGGCTTCAAGATGAAGCGCCGAGTCAACTAGCTCCTCAAAAGAAAGCTTAAGCTACAACATCAAAGATTTATTCAAATACTTCCTAAGACCGGAAACAATCTTGAGGTTCTTTTTGTATGGAGTGCTAATATACTCAAGGCCATACTTAGATAGGGCCTCGAAAGAAGACACATAATTAGAAACAGAAGATTTCCCTTGCTTTAGCTCGAGGAAGCGATGGGCTAATAAAGCTTTCTCAGATTCAGGAACGAATTTGAGCTCGAATCGTTCCTGAAACTGAGTCCAAGAAAGAGTAGACTCATCGAGCTCAGCTATGAGAAGCTCGTACGAATCAAGGGCATGCAATAGGCTAGATGCTACAAGAACTCTATCGTGATCAGAAAGATCCATGCGAGAGAAGATGCGCTCGCACGTACGAATCCAAGCTTGGACCTCAAGAACTGACTCGGAGCCTTTGAACGGCTTTCCTTCGAGATGGGAGAAATCACTACATAAGCGTGCAAAGACAGACTTGCGTGGAGGAGAAGATCGAGTAGGAGCTAGAGGTTGAGTGCTCCTAAATAATTCCATAAACTGATCGGTAGACATATATACACCATCCAAATGTGAGCCGCTGGATTGCCTAGCATCCGAGCGTCGTCCTTTGCCTCTTCCAGCCATTAGCTCAAAGTTAAGATAAGATAAAGATTATTCACAAGGTAGATATCATTAATTCAAATATGGAATATTACAGAATAAAAATGCATTCCTAGACGTATTCCCAAAATTCTATCTACCCAAAGGGCACGAAAAGAATAAAGGCACGATGATTCAGGGATTCGTAACACTTGTATTAAACTTTGATGTACCGTAATATGTGTTTCTGTTCTGTGTTTATCATATTTTGTTCTAAACTCAGCTCTGATACAAAGCTGTAACTCCCCACTCCGAGACCCACATTAGCAAAGAGTATTACAAGGTAATACCGTCTGCTAATACAGAGAATAGAACTGGATAAGAGCGACCATCTATAGCATTGTCTTAACTATCTACTGAATACGTCGAAAAATGTAGCATATTTTTTTTATATGGATCGACATATCCAATAGATAATTAATACAAAACTATAATGGCTATAAGATCTAACAGAACAAAATATAACAACTCAAATGTAAAACACATCACAGAACAGTAGATCATCACATACAAATACACATACACATATACATCATAGAGTATACAAAATGATACATGTCAAGTGGTATAGCAACCACAATATACAGGCGAGTCAAAAAATATACATATCAGAGTTACAACCAAAAAGGACTACACAAAAAGCTTTTAAAAAAAGAGCTAGCAGAATAGTCCATGCGAAAGAAGAATAGGCTAAGTCCAAATGTACCTAACCCGAAACACCTCGGTCTGACCCGAGTATAAAATACACGGGTTAGTCTAGCTAAACAAATCAGTTAGATAAACTAAATGATAATGAACATGCAAGGTCATAAAGTACCATAATAATCTATAAAAGAGATAACATGATCATCTAACAAAAGATTAATCATAACAAGCCTCATATCATCGGCAACTCAAATAAAAAAATGATATGAATATCCCAAATCAAGCCAAAAAGGCAAATAACAAATACCAATGAAGGTAACACAAGTTTCCACAAGGTAATCGCTATATATCGTTTGGTTCAAAGGACCTACCCTGAAAGGCGATAATCTAGGGAAATATAAATATCAAAGAAACAAAAGATGCATGTGCTCAGTACTGTATAAACAAGGCTCCACAAGCCCGAAGGCGACAAACCCAAGTATCTCTCGAGCGGTGACGAAGGACCAACTCCAAAAGTGATACTATAGGGCAACAAACCCGAAGGCACAAACCCGATGGAAATAAACCCGAAGGCACAAATCCAAAGGCAACAAACCGTAGTGGCGAAGGTCCGGAGGCCCAGTACTGGACACCACTAACTGGCAATATGTGTCACAAACCCCTCGGATAGGAACCCGCAAAGTGTTAACGTATGTCCCATACCACACGTTTGTACTAAACGGTTTACTAACCATTAGTCAATTCCACACTCAAAGCAGTACAAAGTTTACCTCATCTCATCGGTAAACCTGACCCGAAGGTCAAAACGATCAAACGAATAGATTAAGAATTAACTGAAAAGATAAACGCACGTGTTCATAGCACGCGTTTTATCTAATCATTTAATTCTCCTCCCTCTTCGCTCGAAGTGCAAAATTGTGTGTTTTATATAGAAATTAAGTTGAAGAAAATGAGTTTTAGGAACGTTTCGAAATCGCTTTAGAAATTGCCTTTGAAATTCTCTTATTATAAAGTATATAATTTTTATACTAAAAAAATAATATATAATAATAATTTCAAAAGCCCATTTATTTAAAAAACATTTTCAAAACACATTATAATACCTGTGTATGAAATCCAGAAAGAAATATCAAGAAAACATCGAAATAACGGAAATTACAGTATTATCCGTTTAAAACAAGTTGCGACTCATATTCGACAGCAGGTTTGAAAATGTTAACAGTATCAAAATGACTTGAAATTTTGCAGGAATGTAGTTCAACATTCCTACTTCAATCTGCAAAAAGAATCATTCAAACTCGATTTGAAACGAATAATCTGCGTCATTTCAAAGTTGGACCAAAATAAGGTTTTAAACACTGAATTACAGCAAGCTGTGAGTACAAGTTCGACAGTAGTGTCGAAATAGCAAACGAACCTAGGTTGTCATGAAATTATGCAGGAATGTAACTCAACACTCCTAATTCAATCTGATTTGAAACGAATGATTTATGCTGTCTCAAACATGGACTTAGGCCATGTTTGCAACAGTTCAAAAACCAAAAATGTACAGGCCTAAAACCATCTTGGGTTCAACTTCCAAGCATGAAACAGAGGATCAAATGGCTTCAGATTGAGCTAAATATTGGTATGAATGTAGTATAAAACGTTATCTTTCAAAAAAAAAAAGAATGATGCAATTTGGATAAAATATGAGAATGTTATGATGTCTCAATGTTGAACCCATACTGTTTTCAATGTAAAACTCTGGGCAAAAACATGGTCCAGGTTAACGTTTGGCAGCATAATTATATAAGCTATCTATGTCGAAATGACCTGAAATTTGGTAGGCTTATATTAGAGAACTTCATCTTTCAAACAAAAAAAGAATCATACAATTCGAGTAAGAAATGAAAGAGATATGTTGTCTCAAACATGGACTCAGGCCATGTTTGCAGCAGCTCAGAAACAAAATGTGCATAGAATTTTCAGGCTGTGCATTGATTTTGCAGCAACTGTTTGAACACTCAAATTACAATATTTTTGGACCAAAATTTTCAGAAATAACAAGAAATCCGGCAGCATTTCGTTGCCGAAATCAAAAGTTACAATCATTCAAAATGGCAATATGAAACATATTTCAAATAGAAAAACTACACAAATTTATCAACAAAACAATTTTTTTTCTACAATTTCTTGCAATTTGAGCTTGGCTCGGCTAGGATTTGTGAGTATTACAACTCACCTTGCTGAATACTTGAGCTACAAGAGAAAATCGATGAAAAGGAGCAAGCTTTGGCCTTGAAAGATGTTTCAATAACCTAGATATGGGTTTTAACAAACATGCAACACAAGAATTTCAATTAGGCAAACGAACTTCTTCAAAATTGGAATTTGATGAAGTAACTTGGTTTAGAGATAGATTACCTGAAATATATAGACTCTAATTTGATAATTTCAGCAAGGAGTTGGATAAAATTGGAGAATTAGGTTTTTGTTGTGCAAGAGGAAAGGTGGGTTACTACTCTTAGTTACATGGAGAAGAAGACTTCTCTATGTACGTACAGGAAATGAGAAAGAGGCATTTTCCTCTTTTTCTTATTAAGTTGCTAAATGGGCTAAGCCCAAAACTAATTAACTTAGCCTCTATTTGAGATTAACACACCAAATCCTATTATACACTAATATATACAAGTTACAACAAATATATGTACATGTTTTCACTTTATAAAAATTATACAACACATACTTATTTTCTAAAAATTATTTTACAACTAAATAAAAGATCATTTATCTTTAGAAATTTATTTTCATTATTAAAAACCCTTATTTTAATTTAAATGCACAAATTACACAATTATTACTTAAAACTCTATTTCTAACTTCTAAAATTACATAAAATTCACTTCCTTGTGTAATAAAACATAACAAATCATGACAAGCACCATTGTCCAAGTGGTTAAGTGATTCGGCTTTGGTGTGAGTGGTCACAAGTTCGAAACTTGCGTGTCGTGATTTGAACGTTTATTGACATATGATATGTTGTCCCAGTGACATGTTGTATATAAAGTACCATTTCAAAAAAAAACATAACAAATCATATTTTTAACATTTTACAACCAAAATTTATTTTTAAACCAAATTTCCCATTTTTAATTATAATATACCACTTATTAAATGAAATGCTTCTTTTAAAAATATATAAAAGAAACATTTGGTAATAATTATCAAAATTATTGCATTTCTTTATATTAAAATCATGATTAGCTCATTTTGAACTCAATTAACCAAAGTAAAGTTCCAAAACTTTATTTTTCACATCTTATTCCCTAAAATCCATTGTTTATTCCAAATAAATAATTTAAATCTCAAATTTATATTTAATTTCATAATATTAAATTATAACCATCGTTATAATTTAATATCATAGGTAATCTCCACAACAAAGGTTGTTACAACTAAATTTATGATCCAAGTTATTTTGGGCCTACATTTGAATAGAATAGATGAATAAGGTCTAAAATTTGATGTTTTGCATATACTCTTAGGATGTAGAAGAGTATCATACAAATTAATAAATTAAAATGATTTTATGAAAAGGTTTCATATGTAAGTTATATCATTTAAAAAAATGTTTGAACCTAAGCTAAAATTGTTATGAAACGTTGACATAAATATTTTGGGGAGGGTAGAAGGTAGTTGGGTAGTTAGAACCAATAAGATAAGTATGTAGGTTGTATGTAGTTCATTTTTCTTTTTCATATAATTCTCGATCCAAGATTTGAATACATGACTTTGAGGTGTTTTACACCATTCTGGATAAGGATTTATCATTCGATTTATGATGACGAACACTTGGGTGAGGATTATTAATATGAAACCAAAGTTTTCTATCATAGTATATGGCTATGTAGGGAGAATGGAGTCTCTAATTAAGAAGCCTGATTGGAGTCCGCACTAGAGAATCAAGTGAGCGATACTAGTTCGAAAGTAATGTTATGTATTCGAGTGCGTGATCAAATTAGATTTTTGAAAAGGAATGATCTATTTACATCATATAGACTGGTGAGTAGTGTTAAGTGTTTCTAGATTAAGGTTGAGATAAATTTCGAGGTCGAAATTATTTTGAGAAGGGAAGAGTGTAACGACCCAGAATTTCATCGCTTTTATTTGGGAATATTTAATTAATTTTAAATATCCAAATAATAGATTTTATAATTAGAATATAACTCTTTTAAATAGTAAATAATGATAGTGAAATAGTTTTCCAAATTTGTTTACAAAAATATATAGTTCGAAGAAAAATCGAAAATGTTACTGGAATTTGTTTTCCGAATTTTTGACTTTTCGTCGGCTAAAAGTTGTTAGAATGTTGTAAAGTATTTTGTATAAATATACACATACAAATATAAACAAGTTAGAGCTATATAGTGTGTGTGTGTGTGTGTATGTATACACTTAAGTATATATAATTAAATATGGTTTATTATGTAAGTATAAAATATAATTTAATGAAAAAGTGAATGTCATGTCATCAAAAACATGTTTAAACATGTTGAAGCTTGGAAAAGGAGGGGGAACATGAGTGTGGGCTGAGGTACATGAAGGTGAGGTGGCATGGTGAGATGGAAAAAGGAGATGGAGGGTAAAGGACCAAGGGTGTTTAGGTAATTTACTTTGTTCTTGCTTATAAATACCGCTTTCATTTCTTTAATTTTGGCCTTCTCTTCCTTCTGCCATATCTTTCTCATTTCTTAGCAAAGTGGAAGTTTTCTTTTTGCAAACCATGTAAAATTTCAGTGGCTATAACTTTTATTGGTGTAACTTTTTCAAAATTTTAGCTTAGCTATGTCCAAATCTCATTTCTTTCAGATCCATTTTTTGTCCCATATTTTCATGTTCGAAAATACCTCTTCTTCTTTTGACCATATCTCTCTCAACGAAAATTGAAATTGAGTAATTTTTTTTAAATGGTAGAGAAAAGAATTTCCAATAACTTTCTCTTTGACAAATTTTAAAAATTCATGAGTAACTTATCCTCAAATCAGTTAGAAGAAGACCCATTTTTGGGTTGGATTTTTATGAATTTCGATAATGATTCGATGTCCCTCCACCTTTTAAGGCCGAGCGCCACCGAGTTTGGGCCCTGTGCACCATACCTTTGCTGAACCATAAGGCCACCCAATCTTCATTTTCAAAGCATATAACATCGAGCTAAGTCATAAACAAGTTCTAGTGGAAGTTCGGAGTGGTTTGGTAGCTTTTGGGTGAGTATAGCTAACGAATTCATTTATAAGTTCTAACTTTAAATATGTTGCTTAATTTGATATTAAATATTATCATTTGATTTTTAAGTATGTTGGATGTTTGGTTTAGACAATGTTGTATGTTGTTGTATGTGATTGGAAGTTGGACTTGAAATGAAATCTAATGTTGAAGTTAGTTTGAAAGTTATGATTTTGGATTATAGTTGTTGCTTATGTATGTTGTTTTGGCATGTGTTTGGATGTATGAGCTTATGTATGTGATGTATGTGCTAAAAAAAGGTAGCATTTTGACTTGTTAAAACGACAACGAGACCCATTGGTTTAAACTTGTTTCGTAACGTTACTTTTAAAAATATTTTGTAAAAGTTTTAAAGACCGTACCTTTGTTTTCTAAAAATTTATTCAAAGTTTATAAAATGGTTTAAATATAATAGAAAGAGTTTGAAAAGTGATTTAGAGTATAAAATGAATTTTTGAAATTTGAGGTCGTATAGCGATAGTCGCTATAAGTGCAGTTTGTAAAAAACAAACTCCTTTTGAATTTAAAATGTTTTAACTTAAGTATCTATTTGAAAAGTATTTATAAACATAGTTTAAATAGAGGGAATTAAGGAAAATGAAAAAATTTGAAAAAAAATTAAGCTGAAGGACATCAACTTTTATTTTTAGACTAAAGGACAAAGATATTTAAAGTTAGCATTATATTCAACTTTTACACTATATGAAATGCTAGTTATAACTAGCATTATATTCGGTTTTACACTATACAAAATGCTAGTTATAACTAGCATTGTCCTTTAACCAGAAAAACAAACCTGTTGTCCTTCGGCCTAAATTTTTTTCTAAGTTTGTCCTTGTGCCTATTTTCCTATTTTAAATATTTAAAAGCAATTATAATTTAATTAAGTAACTGTTTATTTATTTATTTAATGATTATTTAATTAATAAATTTATGTAGTAATTAGCACTTAATCATTAATTAAGTTAGGGTAATTAGTACTTAATTATTTTTAAGTAAGTTAATTATAATTTGTTAATTAATGAAGATTTAATTATTATTTAATTAATTATTTTAAGATTAATTATTATTTAATAAATTTTAATTAAATTATTTATTTAAGAAATGGTTTAATTATTTATTAATTATTAATCAAGTTAAATTTAAGTTAAGATTTAATTAAAATTTAATTATGATTTAATTATTGGAAATGAAGGTTTAATTTAATATTTAAATTTTAATTAAGGAATATTTAATTAATTAAGATTAATTAATTTAAATTGTTATTTAATAATTAGTCAAAGACTAATTAGGTTTTAAATATTTATTTAATAGTTAATTATTATTTAATTATTAATTAAAGGTTTAATTATTATTAAAATAAAGGTTTAAATATTATTTAATTATTAAATAAAGTTTGAAAGTTTTAAACCACTTTAATTTTGAATATCGGTTTTTATTTCAAGAAGCAAGTTTCTTTAAAGGAAGATTCTAAATCTAAGGGATTTCTTTGTCGATTACCCTTAAGTAATCCCAATTGAATATGAAATCCAATGACATCTGTTTAGTAGAATATATCATCTTTCTACTACTTAACTTGTATTTGACATATGTTTGGTAGAATAAATCACTGTTCTACCACAATTCACCAAGTAGGTTATGTTGACATTTATTAGGCAAAATAAAAACTCATTTTGCCATTATATTAACTTAGACATGTTGTTTAGCAAAAAAAACTCCTCGTCAGCTATTATAGTAACTTTGACATCTTACTTATATGTTGATTTGTTTGTTGTCGGCTGATTCCCTTCTACATATCTGCTTGTTATGTAAATACCCATGTTATAACTTGAAAAGTAAACTCAGTTAAATCAGAACCATTGTGGTCACTAAGCTTCTTTTTTATTTTTAAGGTCAATCGTTCTTTTAATAATGGTTTTAAGTCAATAATGATTTTATTAAAGGCATGTTAAATAATCGTTTTGTCTATCAAAAGGACTTTATTAAAGGAGCTTTGTTTTAAATAAAGAATACTTACAAGAAAGTTTTATAAATGATTATTAGAAATTTATAAAGGAAGTTTTATAAATAATTTTGGAGATTTATAAAGAGATATATTAATGGTTTTGATATTTATAAAAGAGTTTTGTAAACTTAACTTGGTGATTTATAAAGAGTTTTGTAAATGGGATTGGAATTTAAGTAAAGGAGATTCATAAATCAAAGGGATTTATTAAGAGGATTTATAGAAAGAAATTTATAAAAGGGATTTGAGATTGGATTTCCTTTAACCGACCTTTTTAATTCTCGTAGTATGGAAATTCATTCCATAATTAACACCGAAGGAATATTGTTTGAGGTTAGCTTTATCTCTAATTTAAATAACATTTTATTTTGATCCTTTGATATAATTTGTAAATGAGAAATCTTTCGCAAATGTTATGTGAATATACTTATGTCGGTGAGATGAGTATATGAATGTTTTTGACACACACTTTTCAAAAGAGTTTTAGTAAATGAAAGATTTAGTTGAGGCTTAGTAGTTGTTTTGGGTAATTAAATCTCTTGATTGGTTGTTGTTTATTTATTTTATAGTTAAATAACCGACTATCAAATTTGGACCAAAATATAAATCTGGAAATATCTTGGAGAAACACGTGAGTTATATGGCACAGTCATCTTCGATGATGTTGTACTGTGCGCATAAATCTCGTTTTGTTCACCTAGGACAAATGATAGGGAGATCCGTCCACTAAAATAGTTAGGGGTGATCCCTGCTCCTATGTACTGTTTGATTAATTCCAAAAGAACGAGGGTTGAGTTTACCAGAACTATTGAATGTGGTTTTGAAGAGACCGGGATCAGATAAGTATAAATTATCTGAAACCACTTCGATCCTACTCAAGCGTTTCGAACTGAAGACATCTTGGACAATATGGAATCGAAGATGAGCTTTTGAATTGCAAGGGCTACTTGCTACTAATCCTAAGAGTGATACAAAAATGGATGTAGTGAAGGTAGTGCAATCGATTTTGTTCAGACCCAAAACAAACTTGTATGGATGAATGCTAGTATTGCAGTTCCACCTGGAGGGCAGTGTTAGTATTCCAAGATGGTTTGCAAAGAGAATAGGTAAAAGTGCTGCCTCAAGCCTCATAACTCAAGAAATGGTTAAAATAGGGTAGATGTAGCAGGTCTACGTGGGTCGCTCACATTAGGGTGTGTCATCACCTTTCTAGATTATCATATTATGGATTTGGTTGTGCATGAGAGCTCACGATAAAGGTTTGGAACAATTGGGGTAATGACATATTCAGTACTATCCAATTTCATGGGTAGGCCGGTCCTGTGTTGGCAGGGGTGGACCAAGTTCAGGGTCTGACCCTAGGTACATTTTATCTAGAGGTGTACTATACGGTAGAGGTAGTCCCTTACCTTGCCATTGTTGCAATCCATTATCCAATAAGCGCCATGCAAACTTGATTGTAAACCTATTATGCTAAACTTTAATAATATAACAATTTCGGCTAAGATTAATATGTATTTGTATTCTAGATATTATTATAATATCACTGGATTTTCTATAATAATGTTTTGGTTATCGTGAGGTAAAAACCAGTCTGTGTTTATGTTCGGTGTGGTCTTACAAGATACCTTTGATTTTAAAAGTATTTTACAAGTTATAATAAAATTACTTGTTATTTGAGTTTCTCACACTGGTTTTACCAGACTGACCCTGGCATTGTTTTCCTATAATGCTTGGGGTCAGCCCGAACATATGTTCCACATTTAGCTGGATTCCCGAAGATGTATTCATGTATCTTACATTCTTTCGCTGCTAGTTGTCCTTGAAGTTTGTTTGTTATATATGCATCATCAATTGTAAGGACAGATTGTTATAACTGTCCAGGCTGATAATAAGTTATTGTAATCTGATGTTGTGTATAATAAAGATGATTTCTTTTTGTAAAGACTTGTTCATATTATATATTACTCGTCGTGCATTGTGAGATTTTGTTCTATCTTCTTTTCTCTTCACCCTAGATGAACTATCTTTTGGACACTTAAATGATCGGCACATGAATACCGAGGATGTATTATGTGTTGTCTGTAGGTGTAAGAAAGGCAGTTTGTTTCATGAACATTGAACCAAACATAGCGTGTCTTCTTCTAAGTGCATTTGCTACTACATTTCACTTTCCAATAGTATAGGAAATGCCGAAGTCATAAGAGGATACGAACTCCAACCACCACTACTAACTTAAGATAATATACTTTTGAGAGAAAAGGTATTTCGGGGACTTTTGATCAGTGTATAGCTTAAATCTTTCTCATAACAAGTAACGCCTCCGTGACTTAAGAGCAAAGGTAATCGTTATAAACTCCAAGTCATCGGTTGGATAGTTCTTCTTGTGAGGCTTTAGTCTGATTGTATAAGCAACAACTTCCCTTTCAACATCTAAATAGCCCCTTGGTTGGTACCACATGCATCTGTATAAGTTTAGATCCTTCCACCCCTTCAAGAATAACTAAGACATATGCATGTGTCAATTGCTCCGCCAATCTAGCAAAAGCATCTTTGCACCATGTATCCTTATGAACGGTCTATTTTCTTAGTTAGTTATGCCAATGGTGAAACTATCTTAAAGAAGTCCTTAATGAAGTTTGTTAACGCTAAAATTGTGAACGCTAACACCCCGGTGTAAGTAGTAATGAAGTGAAAGCACCACCCGTTTGCACGGGAACTAAACGTAAACAGAAAATCGCAGAAAAGGTAAAAAGACAGCAATTTTTATAGTGGTTCGGCTCAAAGTCAAGCCTACGTCCACTTTACATCCTCTATCACTGACTCGATTACAATCTTTACAATCACTCTCCGATTACAAACTTTTTAATCACTCTCCGATTGATTACAAACTTTACAATCACTCTTCGATTACAACACAATTGGAACAAGCAACTTTTCCATCATTCTTTGATTACAACACGACTAAAACACGTAGATTACAACACGATTAAGACCAATCGCTAGAACATCAATCTAGAAAGGCTCTTTATCTTCATTTTGAATGATTTAGATCTCATTTCCCAAAAGTTTGTTGAAACAAGTGAAGAAGGAGTCGAGCAAATAGAAAAGTTTCGGCGTGTCAAAGTCTGGAAGTCCGGACCCCCTCCCCTTTCAATATGGAGTAGGCGGGGTATTTATAGGGAAAACCGGGGTTAGGTCGTAGGTCGTCAGTGACCTAAGGTGTTGCAACTTAGTGGAGCTATTGGCTTAACTCTGGAGTCTGCTGGGTCATTGGGTCGCTTTGTCTTTAGCTCGTTAGGTTGTTAAGTCGCTAACTCGTTAGGTCGCTATATCTTCATTTAGTTGCTAGGTCGCTGCCGCTTTAACTCATTAGGTCGCTGCCGCTCTAACTCGTTAAGTCGTTGGGTCATTAGCTCATTAGGTCGCTAGGAAGTTAGGTCGCTAGGAAGTTAGGTTGTTTAGAGTTAGGTCGCTAACCCATAGCAATGTTTGTTCATTGAATGCCATAGGTCGTAGATCGCTGGGGGCTGTAGATGGTTAAGTCGCTCGGATTATTCAGGGTAATTAACTTGTTGTTTTGTTGAGTGCTGAGTCATGGCTTCTTCTTTAGTATTTGAGTCGCTGTTCACAAAGGCGGGATAACACTTGCCCCCCAAAACATGCCTTGCGAGAGGAAGGTGTGTTTTGTAATGCTATGAGCCGGATGTTCGTGTCCCGTTGATGACATGTGGTACAACCTGCAAAGAGTTTGACAGTTTTATATGACCTCAGATGACGACCGTTCGCGATCGAGCCATTTGAGGTGGAATGCGACCGTTCATGATCAAGCATTTTTATATGACCTCAAATGACGACCGTTCGCGATTGAGCCATTTAAGGTGGAATGCGTCCGTTTGCGATCAAGCATTTTTATATGACCTCAAATGACGACCGTTCGCGATCGAGCCATTTGAGGTGGAATGCGACCGTTCGCGATCTAGCATTTTTATATGACCTCAAATGATGACCGTTCGCGATCAAGCCATTTGAGGTGGAATGCGACCGTTCACGATCTAGCATTTTTATATGACCTTAAATGACGACCATTCACGATCGAGCCATTTGAGGTGGAATGCGACCATTCGCGATCAAGCATTTTTATATGACCTCAAATGACGACCGTTCGCGATCGAGCCATTTGAGGGGAGGCGAGTTGTGACCGTTCGTGGTCGAGTTTATATGTGCCCGGGGGGACTTAGTATCATCAATACCAGATTCCACGTTCGGGTTCTGGATTGTTTGTTGTGACGGTTTATCACCAACTTAGAGCATGCCTAGGGACCGTTCGTGATCCCATACATGTGTAAGTGGCTTAGCCGTTATGGAATCAAAAATAGCATTTTTTCATTGAAAATAAGTTTTTGGCAGAAATGTCAAACAGAATCAAGTCTAAACATGAGAAATAGAAAAAAAAAGTAAAACAGGGACGTCCAAGTGCAAACACCTACACCGATGCGATTAGAAGTCATATCAGAGCATGCCTGAGGATCGTTCGCGGTCCTGTACATGTATAAAAGACTTATCCGCGTTGGTGTGGAGTTTGTTGCTTATTCGTCATCACACCGATCAATTGATGACAAGTTGTTGTCTCGATCTTGAGGCATCATCGAAGGATGCAGGTGGTGGCCGCTCCATCGTTGTTGCTTTCCTTTTCACATACTGTGATAGTAGACCATTCCGGATCTGCCATTCAACTTCATCCTTTAAGTGTCTGCAATCATTTGTGTTATGACCATTTAACTCGTGGAATAAGAAGTACTTGTCTGACTTTCTCTCATTGCTGGTCGGATCCCTCCTCATTGGTTTGCGATAAGAAACTTGCTCTCTAGTATCTTGGTAAATTCGTTCCAAACTTCCATTCAATTCCGAATAAGTGGTGAAACGCGGCTCCCTCCGCACTCGCTTCGACCTATCATCATTTTCCTCCGTTCTCCGCTTTCCTTTGTCTGTGTCAAAATCTTTTCAAGAGGTTTTCCGCCTTTGAGTGCATAAACTTCTTTCCCTTCTCCCTCTTCTCTTTCAGCATTTGCGTCTTCTAATCATAAGAATCCTTCAGCCTCATGATAAAACTCCCCTAGATCCATAGGGGGATCTCTTGTCGGTGAATTTTTAAACTTTGTGCCATCAACTATGCCCGATACAGCTGCCATCAAAACCATGGATGGATCTGGTCGATCCACTGACGCCGCGTTAAACCGCGTCAAAAAGCTTCTCAAAGATTCTCCGGTTGTTTGCTTCAGTGCCGCCAAACTCATCACATTCTTGGGCCTCGAAATGTGGACCTTGAATTGTCTCATAAACCTTTCAGTCAAATCATTCCATGTTCCAATAGACTCGCTCTCAAGTTGTCTAAACCATAATGCTGCAATATCTGCCAGGTATAATGGAAAGCACCGGGCCATGACCTCCTCTGATGCCCCCAACACTTCCATTTGCCTTATATACTTTGACAGATGGACTGTAGGGTCTATCCTCCCATTATACATAACCAATGATGGTAACTTGAAATCCGGTAGGTTCCTAGCTCGCTTGATTACTGTAGTAAATGGACTCTTATTCACATCCTCCAGGTCTTTGTTTACCAATCCGCCTCTCATAGCTCGTCTGACCATCTCTACTAACCTGTCATTATCTCTGAGCTGCAGTTCTCGTTTATTGCCTTCGACCTGCCTCCCGAGCTCATGGGGGAGTTCCAGAATCTGTTCTTCTGGCTGGGCTTCCGTTCCTCTGTTAGCTCTCAGTGGCCTAGTGTTAGTTGGTGTCCTGCCTAAAGTTGGATCAACATGCCCCTGGGGTGTGCCCCCTAGCCTAGGGGCTACCCCTGATGGTCATGCTCTGTCTGGTTTATGATTTTGCGCTCCAAGTTGCGTGATCTATTGAAACAAATTCTCGATCATTTCTTCTTGTCTTCTCATCATTATCTCTATCTCCTTCCTTGTGATGAAGACTGAGGTTTGGTTCGCTCCTGAGGAAGCCTCTTGACTCCCCTCGTGTTCACTTCTTTCCTGTCTTTGTCGTATATTTGATTGCCTTGTCATAGTTTTTCAGATCTAAACTCTTAAACCTTCAAACTCAACTTCCAAGCAGTAGAATTCCTGAGTTCAGCTCTCAATGAAAGCACCAAAATGTTAATGCTAAAATTGTGAACGCTAACACCCCGGTGTAAGTAGTAATGAAGTGAAAGCACCACCTGTTTGCACTGGAACTTAACGTAAACAGAAAATCGCAGAAAGGGTAAAAAGACAGCAATTTTTATAGTGGTTCGGCTCAAAGTCAAGCCTACGTCCACTTTACATCCTCTATCACTGACTCGATTACAAACTTTACAATCACTCTCCGATTGATTATAAACTTTACAATCACTCTTCGATTACAACACAATTGGAACAAGCAACTTTTCCATCATTCTTTGATTACAACACGACTAAAACACGTAGATTACAACACGATTAAGACCAGTCGCTAGAACATCAATCTAGAAAGGCTCTTTATCTTAATTTTGAATGATTTTGATCTCATCCCCCAAAAGTTCGTTGAAACAAGTGAAGAAGGAGTCGAGCAAACAGCAAAGTGTCGGCGTGTCAAAGTCTGGAAGTTCGGACCCCCTCCCCTTTCAATATGGAGTAGGCGAGGTATTTATAGGGAAAACCGGGGTTAGGTCATAGGTCGTAGGTCGTCAGCGACCTAAGGTATTGCGACTTAGTGGAGCTATTGGCTTAACTCTGGAGTCTGCTGGGTCGTTGGGTCGCTTTGTCTTTAGCTCGTTAGGTTGTTAAGTCGCTAACTCGTTAGGTCGCTATATCTTCATTTAGTTGCTAGGTCGCTGCCGCTTTAACTCATTAGGTCGCCGCCGCTCTAACTCGTTAAGTCGTTGGGTCATTAGCTCATTAGGTCGCTAGGAAGTTAGGTCGTTTAGAGTTAGGTCGCTAACCCATAGCAATGTTAGATCGTTGAATGCCATAGGTCGTAGATCGCTGGGGGCTGTGGATGGTTAAGTCGCTCGGATTATTCAGGGTAATTAACTTGTTGTTTTGTTGAGTGCTGAGTCGTGGCTTCTTCTTTAGTAGTTAAGTCGCTATTCACAAAAGCGGGATAACAAAGTTCCTATAGTATCCATCCAATCCAAGAATGGTACGAATGTTGGGTGCACTTCTCAACTTCCTCTATTCTTATATTTTCGCTACTTTACTAGGATCAACCAAGAATCGATTCTTAGACACAACATGTCCTAAGAAGCACACATATTTCGTCCTGAAGTGACATTTAGAAAAATTAGCTTCAACTAGTGTTGTCTTAAGATATCCAACCCCATCCTTAAGCGAGTCTTGTGTTCCTCTTTGGTTTGAGAGTAAACCAGGGAATTGTCTACAAAAACAAGTAAAAACTTATTCACCTGATGCCTGAACACATCATAAGGTCTGCAAAATAGGCAGGTACTTTACAAAATATTTGCTTGCCTACAATAAACATAATTAGATTCCATATATATATATATATATATCAAAAAGTTTTAATTCAAATAGATACTTGCACTTATTAAAATTCTATTGATCAACCTTAATATTATTATAGAAATAATAATTTACTAACAACAATCCAATAGCAGACACATTCATCAATATATGCCTTAAGAAAACATTAAATTTTAACTTCATCTTAACATTTAATTAGTCACACATATGAATTAACATATCATTTTATATAAAATTAACTTTTCAATATTTCTTGCAGTAACTACACTACTCAAGACGCTGCAAGTTCTTATTGTTATCATTGAGGAGGTTCTAACTCTCAATAGTGATTCCTACTCAATATTAATTTTGCATAATCATTTATAGTTTTAAAACAACAAAGCATCCACCGACCAATCAATTTTTATTATATCTTATTTTATTTATTAAGTATGTTTTTCGGTTCCAAATTTAATTACATACATATTATTTATCATTCTACATTTTAAAATTATTAATTACTTAGACATTTTTAATTCTCTAGCGATTCTATTTTGGAGAAACCGCTGGCTTTTGTTAATAATTGGGTTCATCCAGATTAAAATGGGATTATAAACCCTTTGAGTGATAATGTCTTTTTCAATTTCAAAATTTTAAACTAAGCATAAACAAAAACAAACATTGAAGCACACAACATACATTTCAATCAAACAAACAAACAATCGCCTTCAGCGAAAAGCTATCTTCCAGCTTCCGCTGCGCAACACTGATTACTAACAGATTAATGCACAACAATTCAATTCTAAGCCATCTAACGTCTCATTTATGCTATCGATTAAATCTCACTCTTTACAAAAGTGAGTTCCAAATTTAGAATTATTTTCATAATAATAATTTGTAAAGTACATCAAAAATTTCTACAAATACGTCCCAATGATTATTACCCATAATCATTTTATATTTTTATCCTAGATTGGAATAAATTCTAAGTTCTACCTTCCATACCAAGGGATTGGACTCTAAGTCTCACTAGGTTTTAATCTGGACTTTATGTCAATTATATTCTCTAATGTTCTGAACATAGTTCTAATACCAAGCTGTAACGATCTCACCGCTATACCCATATTATTAAAAAATATTACAAGTAATATCGTCTAATAACACGAAGAATATGGCTGGTTAAAGGCGATCAAATATGAATATCTCTTTGTACTAACACTGACGCATCTTTATTACCTACTGAGGATCTGAACTGACAATTTTGACATGTACAATATTAATACAAAGGTATAAACACACTGATTAAAAAATTTCAGAATAGTACATAGTATAAATAAATCAAAATCAGAGTCACAGATCACAATGGAATAATATAAATCGTATATCATAATAAGATGCAAGTCCACGAAATATCAGTAGTAGACCTATATGAATATATACATTACATCCAAAATACTATATCAGGTACAAAATGACTACTAAATATTATACATGACATATCATCCTAAATGTCAATATACAGAATGATGAGGTAAACTGAAATAGTCAAAATCATCTACTCTATGGCTAACAAAAAAATCCAAAGTCAGCGAGTCCTTGTACCTATAAAGTCTCGGCCTGACCCGAGTATTATAAAAATGAACGGGTCCGACTATATTAAATAGAAAGGTGAGAAGATACTGATATCATAAATATATGACTTAACAATAAATAAGCTATAATAAAAGTATGCCAAAACAAAAGGTCATAATAAAGCGTATGAATTAAAATCACCATTTTATAAATCCATTTATGACTCAACCATAAAATAAGTCATCTCAAATATTCCTAAAACCAATTAACAAAAAAAGGCATATTAAACCAAATCACCATTTCATAAATCCATATTAAGTCTCAAATGGAGTATCATAAAAAATATGGAGATAATAATTCAAAATTCTTCAGTGTCAAAAAGTTACTAAATATCCATCCCAAAATCTTTAAAGAACGATCGTCACTAATGAAATAATAATAGTAGTCAACTATTAGTTTAAAACAACGACATGGAATCTAACAACCAAATAGACTGATACAGTCTAATAAACCAAAAAGACCTCCCCACCACATAGTGTAGTAGTCAAACCAAATAGATTGATTTCTGTCTAAAACCAAATAGACTACTATGCTAATTTACCTAAACCAAAATAATAGTAAACATCGTGTACTGTACACCAAATAAACTGATGGTCTGCATGTAACAACTGTCCAAAGGACGAAAGGCCAGCCGTGTTACACCATAACAAACCTAAACACACCAAATAGGTCTGCCTACCCAAATCTAAGAATTATCGACTCTAAGGTCGATGAAAAATGAGTCATCTTCTCTCAGGGACCTATTAGCCTAAAAACAAAATCCGAACACCCTAAGATAATACAACTCTAAGTGTTGATCACTGTCACTCAAGTAATCATAAGAATTTAACTAACTGTCCCATAATAGATAGTATATTCAAGTATGTACTAAAAGCTAGTAAATTCCACTCAAACTCTATTTAAAAAATTATAATAATAAGCAAAAGAACTGTACGAAATGTCTCATACCAATCCAATAATTCAAACGTTTAGTAAAATTCTTTGTTTCATAAAATAGCATGAAATCTCATTAAAATCTCAAATCCATAATAAATAACATAAAAGAGTTTAAACTAATTTTATAAATACGAAGATAAAAAAAATTTCCAAAATCACTTTTATATCCATAAATTCATTTCTAAGGAAAAGTTGTTTATTTAAAAAAGTTTTCGAACACTTTCAAAATCATTTAAACCTCTTTTATGACTAGTATTACTTGAACCCGAAATTATTATTTTTATAATAGCCATTATAAAATGGTACTATATTTTATCTTTTACCTCTAAAATATTTACAAAATAATATACTTATGATAGTAAATTTTAAAAAGGTTTTATAATGAAATATTACTCGTTTTTAAAAGCTTTGAATAGAAATTTTGAAATAAAAATTTAGCTAAGATTATATAATTTAATTATAATTTTTAAACTAAATTCCAATAAGGATCAAAATAGATAGAATCTCATTTTTAGTTTTTTTAAAAAAACCTTTAAAAAATTTGATTAACAAACCCATCAAAAATTCAATATCTAGAGCCAACATCGCTCTAAAATATATTTCCACAATATGGAATTATTTAGCGATCCGAATTGCTTTTCGACAACTCCAATCACCCACATAATACATAACCATTATATAATCTAGCTACAAATCCAATGTATTTTGATGTATTTAACATATATTCCATTTCATAATCAACCATCAATTCAAACTTCATTTAATCAATAAAATTATGATTTCGTACAACTTTTGTTTAGTATAAGATTTCAGCCAAATTTTAGACATAACAACAATTTAATGATATGTCTTTTAAGGGTTTACTCACCATATAATCAAACAAACATAAGCATTGTAACAACTGGATTTTAAAGTTATAGAAATCCTTTGAAAATCAAAAGTATTCGCAAGACCATGTCGCACATAAACATGGATTGGTTTTTACCTTATGATAACCAATACATTTCATGTGAAATTCTCTGATATTATAATAGTGTCTAAGATACAAATACTTATTATTCATGGCCGAAATTTTTACATTGATTAAATTCTGGCATAATAGGTATGCAACTAAAATCATAAAGGTTTGTATTGGAGAATAGATTCCATACGATGATTAGGCTGTTGGGGTACCGCCCGTCACGGTGCATCTCTAGATAAAATAACACCGAAGTCGAACCTATCAATCCCTGCCAACACAAAACCGACCTACACTTTACTGGATAGTACCGAATATGATCGCCCCTCCGTTAATGGGCCCCAAAGCATATAATTGCAAGATAATCTCAACTCTTGATATGGATGATCATACCCTACTTGGGAGCAACCCACTTAGCCCTACTGCATCTTCCCTGTTTTAGTCATTTCTGGTTGATGAGGCTTGAGGCTACGTTTTACCTTTTATATAGAACTTGCCATTTGAGATGCAAACACTGTCCTCCAAACAACAATGCAATGCCAACATTCATCCATACAAGTTCGTTCTAGGACTAAACGAAATACTGGCTCCGTCTTCAATTCCATCATCTTCAAGGTGTATTCATTTTGAAATGCTTGAGTTGGATCGAAGTTGTTTTTATATTATGAAATTTCATAAACCAAACGTATTTCCACTACTGAATACCATATTCGAATCAATCTTTGAATGATATCCAAAATAGGTTTGAATTCTAGAAATTGAAGTTGAAAATAAATATCCAAGAATATTTCAACCAAAAATTGAAAAATGATTAGTCAATTTCCAAAATCCCCAAATTTAAACGTAATCTGGAAAATCTGTCTTCGGGGAGGGGTTTTGTGAAAATATCAGCAAGTTGATCCTCAGTTGAAATAAATTCAATGCAAATGTCTTCCCTAGCAATGTGATCTCTAAGAAAGTGGTGTCTCACATCAATGTGTTTCGTGCGTGAATGATGAACAGGATTATTAGACCATGAAATTAATGAATGTCCTAGCATGAAACATGTCCCACTAGTACTTTTCCTGTCAACTAGTGAACCCGCATAATCAGCATCAGAATAACCAACTAAGTCAAATTTTCACAAGAAAAATACCATAGTCCAAATTTGTGTGTGTGTGAAAGATACCTTGAAATTCGTTTAGTGGCTTTCAAATGTGATTCTTTAGGGTTAGATTAGAAACGTGCACACAAACACACAGAAAACATAATATCAGGTCTAGAAGCAGTAAGATAGAGAAGTGAACCGATTATCCCTCGATATTTCTTCTGATCAAATTGATTAAGCTCAACTTTGCATCTCTCAAATCCAACTTTCATTATCATTTCAACAAAATCAGATTCAATTTCAGAAATAAACTACTGTGACAACGAAACGCACACAAACTTTTATCAAATGAAGAGTGAGTGTGTATACCTTTCATAGGATCACTGTTAAAATATCATGATTATCTCAAAAGTAATTTGAAGTTTTCACCAGTGAAGTTTCAATAGTTTCAACAGTTTCTAAAAACACTTTTATAGCATGAGTACTCAATAATCAATCAACATCATAATTTGACCAAACAGATTAAGTTCAAGAAAAATGGTTGATTAATTTTTAACCACAAGTCAAAGTCATAGATAAGAATAAATCATGTAAGATCATAGTAAGTTAGAATCTGTTAACCATCATAATTATCTCGAGTAAAAAAGATGATTGGTTAAAAAAAATCAGAATTAACACCATCAATCATACTTGGCTGATTTAATTCAGATTATGGTGCAGATTCTTACCAGTTATCTATCATTTGAAAATAAATACAACTACCTATTTTACCTGTACGATAATCTTTCGTTGTTTGCCCATAGTGAATCTGTCACCTTTATACTAGGCTAAGGAACGTTGATTTGTCGCCCGTTGTGTATCTGGAACAGCCAGAATCCAGATAACAATAATGTTGTTCCTTAGCCTGCCACCACATCTACACGGTTAAAGTTTTATGTGACCTATTTGTTTTTATAGGTCCATGGTTGTTAGTGGCAGAATAATTATGAATAAACAATCCCTTTGGAACCCAAACTTGTTTTGTCTTTTCATTTTTGTTCCAATAGACATGAAATTTATTTGTAGAATTTTTAGGAACCCAAACTTTTATAAATTTCGTGTTCTTGTTCCTATGACTACAATTTTCAAAATGATGTCCAATTATTTCATATTCAGTAAAGATACCCTTACCTTTTGCACTATTATCAACTTGTGTTTTCCCAAAACCTAGTCCTTTTCTATTGTTAGCAAACAATTGATTTCCCAACAACATATTGAATGATTTTTCTCCTCTAGAAAAGTTATTCAGTGATTTCTCAAGATCTTGGACTTTGGTTTTCAGTGTTGAGTTTTCAGACACAAGTGAGGTGCATCTATTTATAAAATCCTTTTTCCTAGTCTCAATGGTCTCTTTTAGATTCAAGTTTTCTTTTTCAAGATCCTCGAAGCTATTCTTCAGTTTTGATAATTCTGAATCTAAAGTATTACAGTTTTTACATTCTAGGTTTTGAATTTTTTCAAGTTCAGTTTCTAACCTAAAATTTTCATGAACAAGTTTTTTTCTATCAGATTTCAGTTTTTCATTTTTAGAATCTAGAGCTTCAACTGTTTTAGTAAGATCGAGGCTCAAATAAACAAGGTCTTTATAAGAATAGTTTTTTACCTCATTATATTCCTCTGAGCTTGCTTCTGAATCTGATTTTCCCATAAGACACAAGTTAGCCTCCTCGGAGCTATCACTCGAATCTTCCTCTCCTTCCTCATCATCCCAAGTCACTACAAATGCCTTCTTCTACTTTTTCTTTCCTTTGTTGATTTTGAGAAGTGGACAATTTTGTTTGAAGTGGCCAGGCTTATTGCAGTTATAGCAGGTTAATTCGTTTTCAGAGTTGTCAGAGTCTTTTGACCTATTACCACTTGATTTCTTCTTGCGTGGCTTGAATTTCGACCATCTTCTAAAATTATTGACAGCCATTGCAAGCACTTCAATTGGATCTTCTTCTTCATCATCGCTCTCTTCTTTGCTCTTTAAGGCAATCGTCTTTTTCTTTGATTCGGAATTGATGCGTTCCTCCTTTGTTTTTAACTCAAGCTCATACGTCATCAGATTTTCGATCAAATCCTCCATGCTCAGTTTGCTCAAATCTTTCGATTCTTGTATTACCATGACTTTTGCCTCAAAGTTCATCGATAAGACTCGTAATATCTTCCTTACTAGCTCTACTTCAGAGAATACCTTTCCAAGCGCTCTAGCATTATATACCAGGGTTGAGAAGCGTCCAAACATGCCCTTTATGCTCTCGCCTTTGTCCATCACAAAATTCTCGTATTCATTGCTGAACAGGGCTAGACGAGACTCCATGACTTGAGAAGTTCCTTCGTGTGTCACCTCCAAAGTATGCCAGATTTCCTGTGCTGTTTTACAATGAGAAATTCTATTAAATTCAGTTTTATCAAGAGCACAGATCAAAGCATTCATGGCTTTAGCATTAGTAGTTTTTAACTTCTTATCATTAGCATCCCACCTATCCTTTGGTTTAGGGATCTCAGTATCACCAACAGTTATAGTGGGAGTTTTATAGCCAGATTCAATAATATCCCAAACATCGTAATCAACAGAACTAAGATAGATACTCATCCTAACTTTCCAGTAAGCATAATAATTACCATTAAACATTGGTGGCCTAGCAATTTGCCCCTCAGAAAAAGCATTATTTAATGGATTCATGACTCTAGAGTTAAAAAAAAATTACCTTGCTCTGATACCTCTTGTAGGATCTAGATTAACCCTAGAGGGGGGTGAATAGGGTTATCGCAAATTTTCTCAAATTAAACTCGAAATCAAACTGCAGATAAATAAATATGCAGAAAAGTAAATCACACACAAAATTTACCCAGCTTCGGCAACCCCTGCCTACTACTGCATTCTCAGATTTCTATTAGGATTAAACAGTATCCCGCTTACAAACACTCCTACAGACTCGCACACCCTGCTCCGCCTTTGTAAACTCGCACACCCTGCTCACTGAACTAACCCTAACTAGACAATCTGACACTACCTAAACCCTAGGTGGTGATTTACCCTTGCTTGACTTGAAAAGTATAAACTGAAAAACAAAATACAGTTTAAAATCTAGGGCAAAATTTAAATTGTAAATTTAAATCGATTTTGCCCTCAATAGACTTGGCCTAAAACTATATTAATTAAACTCGGCCTAAAAATATAAAACTAAAGCTTAAAACAAGACATCCCCAATTTAAAATTCTTTAAATATCTGGCCCACTGTTATTTTATCTCGAAATAATGTCGGCCTGCTTCGTTTTGCCTTTGACCCCCTTATTATTATCTTCGGCCCAATTCTTTTATCTCCAGTCCGATTCCTGAGAAAAAATATGGCGACTCAAAAATTAGGGCTTTCAGCGATTCTTCGATTCTCTGATGAATTGGAGCCTCTTCTTCGACCCTTGCTTGAATGAATTAGGGCTTTGCCCTTGTTCGTTTTTTGGCGACTTCCTGTAGCTCTGGAATTAGGGTTCTTCCCTGTTGTCTTGCTGGTGAATTGAAGCTTCGACTTCTCGATGAATTGCTCTGAATTAGGACTTCGGCTTGTCGTCTCTGGCGATTCTAGTTTGGAGCTATGGCTTCTTCAATCTGGAATTAGTATGTGATTCTTCTCTGATTTATACTTGATTGCTTGAGTCTTATGTCGGTGATGATTGGGTTTGTGTTTCTCTGCTGTTGCTTTGAATCACCACACTTGTCGATGATGACTTTGGGTGGTTTATATATGCATCTGATTTATATTCCTTGATCACCACGTTGTTGATTCTTTCTGTTTTTACACTTTCATATTTTTGGAAATTCCTTTTGACTCACGGCTTTGATTTTGTATCATTCGATCTTTTGTTTGAAGCATTTGAACCTGATACTTTCCTAAATTATAAAACATGACTTTTTCAAACATACGGCTTTGACAATTTTTACTGGTTCTTGTGTACTTCGATTCTCTCCATTTTCGTGATCATCCCTGAGCATTTTTCGAACTGTTGTTTACTGTTTCTCGTTCATCCCCACGACATAAATTTTGACCTGTAGTTGACTTTAACTGCAAACTTGATTTTTGTGATGTTATCTGTTTTTCTGCCTTCCTGTTCTTCACCATTTTAACTTGTTTACTGTTGCATTTGTTCTTGACCTGGAGTGTTGTACTGGTGCACTGTTGTAGCTGCACTTGTATCTCTTGTGCACTTTGAAGTTTTTGTTGTAGTAGTCTGATGACCTGATACTTTAACTGTCGCTGTTACATATATCATTCTGCACTTCCATTGTAGCTTGCAATTTTACATTGATGCACTGAGATGTTGTATGCTTTTGAGTTCTTTCTCATTTGTTTGATAGATTGATAACCATGTCTTCAGGTCTGGTCATCATGTATGTTGTCGCTGCTCTTTTCTTTGTAGCTCTGTTGCATAACTGACTTCATAGATGTTTGTCACTTGAACAGTTGCTTATTTTGTTTATTGGTCTTTGTTTGTTCATTCTGACATCACCTCTGTTTCACTTGAACCTGTTCACTGTGTTGTACTTCACTGCTTCCCTCTGTTTGTCACTTGAACTTGTTCAGGTTAGCACTAAATTCACTTGTGTACTTTTGACCATTTGCCTGTAGACTTTACTGTGTACACTTTGTTGATCTTGTACTGCACTGATTTTGACCATTTGTTCATGTTGTATCTTCTGAAATTACTTGAACTCTGGTCTGTGGTCTTGGACCTTCACTTGAGTCATTTGAACTTTGGCTATTAGACTTGACTTTGTGATATTTGTGTAGTCTGATTCATTTGTATTGCCATATTGTTGCAGTTGCCATTTTTTGAACTTTGGTCGAGGCCATTTGCACTTGTGTTGAATCTAATTTTGATTTTACCTTTTGCACTCGAGTTGGCGAGGTAGTGCACACGTGTATACGTGTGTACTGCAGCCACTCGTAATTACCTGTCCCTGATATGAATACTGATATGCACAGATATTACACAATCAAAGATGATGACGTTTAACCCATATATCTGAGACAACTTTAAAAACAAATTTTATATTTTTGCAAATTAAATTCGTTTCTGTTCAGATTACTGTTGTAGATTTTTAATTATACAGGTACAGAGGAGACAAGACAAATACTGGAGCTGGACAATGCAGATTCAGAAAACTGAGTGTATGAGTGATGTAGTGAGGACAGAAATGTAAATGAGAAAATGTATGAGTGAGAGTGAACTGTAAATATGAAATCAGTGTACTGTATGAAATCAGTGTATGAACTGAAAATATTGTACTGAATAAAATATTATATTGAATAAAAATACTGTTTGAATTTGTTAAATTCTGTGCAATAGCATTATTATTCAATATTTATATTTATTCTTGTATGTGTAAAATAACATCTGCAATTGTGTAAAATAAAATCTGCAAACACATCTATAATTCGATACATATATTTTGTTATCATCAAACACTAAACATAATCAAACTATCTCCCCCTTTTGATGATGACAAACATATATTAAAGATTTTGAAATTCCAGTAGATGTGTTTAAACATGAGATATTTAGCTCCCCCTACATGTATGCTCCCCCTACAACTGAGACTATTCCCTATTCAGAAGATTTAGGAAATTATAGACGAATAAAAGAACCATAGAAAAATAAACTAACAGCATTTAACAAATTTGGTGAATTATTCCAGAAATACTTATTTCCTTATCAAAATCATATTCTTCTCCCCCTTTTGTTATCATCAAAAGACTGACAAAAATAATGAAATAGTAGGGGAAAACAAATGGAAAAAACAAGGAAAAACCATAATATATCATAACAAGATAACAATTTCCACATTTTAGAGAATGGATCGATGATTTGGTTTTTATATGATGAGAAGAGGGATGTTTTATTTTATTTATTAAAATTTAAAAAGATTTGACATTTAAGCACCAAAATAAAATAAGCACTTACTAACCACGCATAACCATAAGGACTTTTAAATGGGATTAGCAGTTACTTATTAGCTATCACGCTCCATCCATGCATAACTATAAGGACTTTTAAATGAGAATGGAGTGATGATAACCTCCCATGATCCATCCATGCATAACCATAAGGACTTTTAAATGAGAAAGGATGCGTGAGAAATAATTTTTAAAATTTTCTTTATTTTCCTTTTTAATTTAAAAAGTAATTCACTCTTCTCATTTTTCAAAACCATTATGAATGATAGAAAGATGGTAGAAATAGAAATGGTCATGGAATAAGTTACCAAATTAATCATATTATGAAATTTCATAAACCAAACGTATTTCCACTACTGAATACCATATTCGAATCAATCTTTGAATGATATCCAAAACAGGTTTGAATTCTAGAAATTGAAGTTGAAAATAAATATCCAAGAATATTTCAACCAAAAATTGAAAAATGATTAGTCAATTTCCATAATCCCCAAATTCAAACGTAATCTGGAAAATCTGTCTTCGGGGAGGGGTTTTGTGAAAATATCAGCAAGTTGATCCTCAGTTGAAATAAATTCAATGCAAATGTCTTCCCTAGCAATGTGATCTCTAAGAAAGTGGTGTCTCACATCAATATGTTTCGTGCGTGAATGATGAACAGGATTATTAGACCATGAAATTAATGAATGTCCTAGCATGAAACATGTCCCACTAGTACTTTTCCTGTCAACTAGTGAACCCGCATAATCAGCATCAGAATAACCAACTAAATCAAATTTTCACAAGAAGAATACCATAGTCCAAATTTGTGTGTGTGTGAAAGATATCTTGAAATTCGTTTAGTGGCTTTCAAATGTGATTCTTTAGGGTTAGATTGGAAACGTGCACACAAACACACAGAAAACATAATATCAGGTCTAGAAGCAGTAAGATAGAGAAGTGAACCGATTATCCCTCGATATTTCTTCTGATCAAATTGATTAAGCTCAACTTTGCATCTCTCAAATCCAACTTTCATTATCATTTCAACAAAATCAGATTCAATTTCAGAAATAAACTACCGTGACAACGAAACGCACACAAACTTTTATCAAATGAAGAGCGAGTGTGTATACCTTTCATAGGATCACAGTTAAAATATCATGATTATCTCAAAAGTAATTTGAAGTTTTCACCAGTGAAGTTTCAATAGTTTCAACAGTTTCTAAAAACACTTTTATAGCATGAGTACTCAATAATCAATCAACATCATAATTTGACCAAACAGATTAAGTTCAAGAAAAATGGTTGCTCAATTTTTAAGCACAAGTCAAAGTCATAGATAAGAATAAATCATGTAAGATCATAGTAAGTTAGAATCTGTTAACCATCATAATTATCTCGAGTAAAAAAGATGATTGGTTTAAAAAAATCAAAATTAACACCATCAATCATAATTGGCTGATTTAATTCAGATTATGGTGCAGATTCTTACCAGTTATCTATCGTTTGAAAATAAATACAACTACCTGTTTTACCTGTACGATAATCCTTCGTTGTTTGCCCATAGTGAATCTGTCACCTTTATACTAGGCTAAGGAACGTTGATTTGTCGCCCGTTGTGTATCTGGAACAGCCAGAATCCAGATAACAATAATGTTGTTCCTTAGCCTGCCACCACACCTAGACGGTTAAAGTTTTATGTGACCTATTTGTTTTAAAAGGTCCATGGTTGTTAGTGGTAGAATAATTGTGAATAAACAATCCCTTTGGAACCCAAACTTGTTTTGTCTTTTAATTTTTGTTCCAATAGACATGAAATTTGTTTGTAGAATTTTTAGGAACCCTAACTTTTATAAATTTCGTGTTCTTGTTCCTATGACTACAATTTTCAACATGATGTCCAATTATTTCATATTCAGTAAAGATACCCTTACCTTTTGCACTAATTATCAACTTGTATTTTCCCAAAACCTAGTCCTTTTCTATTGTTAGCAAACAATTGATTTCCCAACAACATATTGAATGATTTTTCTCCTCTAGAAAAGTTATTCAGTGATTTCTCAAGGTCGTGGACTTTGGTTTTCAGTGTTGAGTTTTCAGACACAAGTGAGGTGCATCTATTTATAAAATCCTTTTTCCTAGTCTAAATGGTCTCTTTTTAATTCAAGTTTTCTTTTTCAAGATCCTCGAAGCTATTCTTCAGTTTTGATAATTCTGAATCTAAAGTTTTACAGTTTTTACATTCTAGGTTTTGAATTTTTTCAAGTTCAGTTTCTAACCTAAAATTTTCATGAACAAGTTTTTTTCTATCAGATTTCAGTTTTTCATTTTTAGAATCAAGAGCTTCAACTGTTTTAGTAAGATCGAGGCACAAATAAACAAGGTCTTTATAAGAATAGTTTTTTACCTCATTATATTCCTCTGAGCTTGCTTCTGAATCTGATTTTCCCATAAGACACAAGTTAGCCTCCTCGGAGCTATCACTCGAAGCTTCCTTTCCTTCCTCATCATCCCAAGTCACTGCAAATGCCTTCTTCTTCTTTTTCTTTCCTTTGTTGATTTTGAGAAGTGGACAATTTTGTTTGAAGTGGCCAGGCTTATTGCAGTTATAGCAGGTTAATTTGTTTTCAGAGTTGTCAGAGTCTTTTGACCTATTACCACTTGATTTCTTCTTGCGTGGCTTGAATTTCGACCATCTTCTAAAATTATTGACAGCCATTGCAAGCACTTCAATTGGATCTTCTTCTTCATCATCGCTCTCTTCTTTGCTCTTTAAGGCAATCGCCTTTTTCTTTGATTCGGAATTGATGCGTTCCTCCTTTGCTTTTAACTCAAGCTCATACGTCATCAGATTTCCGATCAAATCCTCCATGCTCAGTTTGCTCAAATCTTTCAATTCTTGTATTGCCGTGACTTTTGCCTCAAAGTTCATCAGTAAGACTCGTAATATCTTCCTTACTAGCTCTACTTCAGAGAATACCTTTCCAAGCGCTCTAGCATTGTGTACCAGGGTTGAGAAGCGTCCAAACATGTCCTTTATGCTCTCGCCTTAGTCCATCACAAAATTCTCGTATTCATTGCTGAACAGGGCTAGACGAGGCTCCTTGACTTGAGAAGTTCCTTCGTGTGTCACCTCCAAAGTATGCCAGATTTCCTGTGCTGGTTTACAATGAGAAATTCTATTAAATTCAGTTTTATCAAGAGCACAGATCAAAGCATTCATGGCTTTAGCATTAGTAGTTTTTAACTTCTTATCATTAGCATCCCACCTATCCTTTGGTTTAGGGATCTCAGTATCACCAACAGTTATAGTGGGAGTTTTATAGCCAGATTCAATAATATCCCAAACATCGTAATCAACAGAAATAAGATAGATACTCATCCTAACTTTCCAGTAAGCGTAATCATTACCATTAAACATTGGTGGCCTAGCAATGGATTGCCCCTCAGAAAAAGCATTATTTGATGGATTCATGACTCTAGAGTTAAAAAAAATTACCTTGCTCTGATACCACTTGTAGGATCTAGATTAACCCTAGAGCGGGGTGGTGAATAGGGTTATTCCAAATTTTCTCAAATTAAACTCGAAATCAAACTGCAGATAAGTAAATATGCAGAAAAGTTAATCACACACAAAATTTACCCAGCTTCAGCAACCCCTGCCTACTGCTACATTCCCAGATTTCTATTAGGATTAAACAGTATCCCGCTTACAAACACTCCTACAGACTCGCACACCCTGCTCCGCCTATAGAGCTTTGTAAACTCGCACACCCTGCTCACTGAACTAACCCTAACTAGACAATCTGACACTACCTAAACCCTAGGTGGTGATTTACCCTTGCTTGACTTGAAAAGTATAAACTGAAAAACAAAATACAGTTTAAAATCTAGGGCAAAATTTAAATTGAAAATTTAAATCGATTTTGCCCTCAATAGACTTGGCCTAAAATTATATTAATTAAACTCGGCCTAAAAATATAAAAATAAAGCTTAAAACAAGACATCCCCAATTTAAAATTCTTTAAATATCTGGCCCACTGTTATTTTATCTCGAAATAATGTCGGCCTGCTTCCTTTTGCCTTCGACCCCCTTATTATTATCTTCGGCCCAACTCTTTTATCTCCAGTCCGATTCCTGAGAAAAAATATGGCGACTCAAAAATTAGGGCTTTCAGCGATTCTTCGATTCTCTGATGAATTGGAGCCTCTTCTTCGACCCTTGCTTGAATGAATTAGGGCTTTGCCCTTGTTCATTTTTTGGCGACTTCATGTAGCTCTGGAATTAGGGTTCTTCCCTGTTGTCTTGCTGGTGAATTGAAGCTTCGACTTCTCGATGAATTGCTCTAAATTAGGACTTCGGCTTGTCGTCTCTGGCGATTCTAGTTTGGAGCTATGGCTTCTTCAATCTGGAATTAGTATGTGATTCTTCTCTGATTTATACTTGATTGCTTGAGTCTTATGTCGGTGATGATTGGGTTTGTGTTTCTCTGCTGTTGCTTTGAATCACCACACTTGTCGATGATGACTTTGGGTGGTTTATATATGCGTCTGATTTGTATTCCTTGATCACCACGTTGTTGATTCTTTCTGTTTTTACACTTTCATATTTTTGGAAATTCCTTTTGACTCACGGCTTAGATTTTGTATCGTTCGATCTTTTGTTTGAAGCATTTGAACCTGATACTTTCCTAAATTATAAAACATGACTTTTTCAAACATACGGCTTTGACAATTTTTACTGATTCTTGTGTACTTCGATTCTCTCCATTTTCATGATCATCCGTGAGCATTTTTCGAACTGTTGTTTACTGTTTCTCGTTCATCCCCACGACATTAATTTTGACCTGTAGTTGACTTTAACTGCAAACTTGATTTTTGTGATGTTATCTGTTTTTCTGCCTTCATGTTCTTCACCATTTTAACTTGTTTACTGTTGCATTTTTTCTTGACCTGGAGTGTTGTACTGGTGCACTGTTGTAGCTGCACTTGTATCTCTTGTGCACTTTGAAGTTTTTGTTGTAGTAGTCTGATGACCCGATACTTTAACTGTCGCTGTTACATATATCATTCTGCACTTCCATTGTAGCTTGCAGTTTTACATTGATGCACTGAGATGTTGTATGCTTTTGAGTTCTTTCTCATTTGTTTGATAGATTGATAACCATGTCTTCGGGTCTGGTCATCATGTATGTTGTCGCTGCTCTTTTCTTTGTAGCTCTGTTGCATAACTGACTTCATAGATGTTTGTCACTTGAACAGTTGCTTATTTTGTTTATTGGTCTTTGTTTGTTCATTCTGACATCACCTCTGTTTCACTTGAACCTGTTCACTGTGTTGTACTTCACTGCTTCCCTCTGTTTGTCACTTGAACTTGTTCAGGTTAGCACTGGATTCACTTGTTTACTTTTGACCATTTGCCTGTAGACTTTACTGTGTACACTTTGTTGATCTTGTACTGCACTGATTTTGACCATTTGTTCATGTTTTATCTTCTGAAATTACTTGAACTCTGGTCTGTGGTCTTGGAGCTTCACTTGAGTCATTTGAACTTTGGCTGTTAGACTTGACTTTGTGATATTTGTGTAGTCTGATTCATTTGTATTGCCATATTGTTGCAGTTGCCATTTTTTGAACTTTGGTCGAGGCCAGTTGCACTTGTGTTGAATCTAATTTTGAATTGACCTTTCGCACTCGAGTTGGCGAGGTAGTGCACACGTGTATACGTGTGTACTGCAGCCACTCGTAATTACATGTCCCTGATATGAATACTGATATGCATAGATATTACACAATCAAAGATGATGACGTTTAACCCATATATCTGAGACAGCTTTAAAAACAAATTTTATATTTTGCAAATTAAATTCGTTTCTGTTCAGATTACTGCTGTAAATTTTTAATTATACAGGTACACAGGAGACAAGACAAATACTGGAGCTGGACAATGCAGATTCAGAAAACTGAGTGTATGAGTGATGTAGTGAGGATAGAAATGTAAATGAGAAAATGTATGAGTGAGAGTGAACTGTAAATATGAAATCAGTGTACTGTATGAAATCAGTGTATGAACTGAAAACATTGTACTGAATAAAATATTATATTGAATAAAAATACTGTTTGAATTTGTTAAATTCTATGCAATAGCATTATTATTCAATATTTATATTTATTCCTGTATATGTAAAATAACATCTGCAATTGTGTAAAATAAAATCTGCAAACACATCTATAATTCGATATATATATTTTGTTATCATCAAACACTAAACACACATCAAACAACTAGCTCCGTCTTCAATTCCATCATCTACAAGATGTATTTATTTTGAAATGACTGAGTTGGATCGAAGTTGTTTTTGGATAACATATCTGATCCCGGTCTCTTCGAAACAACATTCGATGGTTTTCGGTAAACTCAACCCTGGTTCTTTAGGAAATAAACAGTCAAAGATATTTGGAAAAATATCCATATACTTAGCTCAACGATGTAATTATATTCATCAAACATTGGGGAAGATTTCCTTTTTATACAATTCTAAAATAATTTATAAATTCCATTATAAATCTATAAAACTATTTATAAAACTCCTTTTATAAATCTATAAACCCATTTCTAAAATGCTTTTATAAATATCTAAAACCATTTATAAAACTCTTTTTATCTTGTAGATAATCTTCCTTTATGTTTTCCAACCCATGTTATAAGATTCCTCTTATAAAACCCACATCTGCTTATAAAATCCTCTTTATAAACCTCGAAAGCATTTATAAATAAAATTCTAATCATTGACTTTAAAACACTATCATATAATAATAAACATTTTAAATAAATAATAATTAACTTCAAAACATCTAAAAATTAATAATAATTAGTAATTTCAAAAAACATTCTTAATAAAACAACAATCATTTATCTTCAACATTATTAAAAATAATAATAATTAATTTCCAAAACTTTATTTATAAATAATTATGACTAATTCCAAACTATATTAATAATTTAAATAATTTACTTTTCAAAATAGTAAAATACTGATAACAACTTTAAAACAATATTAATATAAATAAACAATTTTTAGAACATAAATATATATTTCCTTGATAAAAATACATATTTAATTTTTAACATAATCATCTCCATATTTATAAAAATATATTTATAAATCTCCTTGTATTTTATAAAACTTCCTTTCATAAAATCTCTTTATTTATGAACTACAATTATAACTCTATTCCTTTCTAAATTTCAATTATTCATAAAATCCCATTTAAAATATCAACAACAACCCGTTTTTAACGTTTCTTCCGTATCTATGAATATCTTTAATAAATTCCTTTACATTTATAAAATATCATTTAACATCTCCCATTTATCCTCACTTTCAACTTTCAAAATAGAATCAACTATTTTTCTAAACTACATTCCACATATTATCATAGATCCACAATTCTGATTTATTTTCCAATTTATCCAATGATAAAAGTTTCCCTTTATTTTTAAACACCCTTTATAAATCTATCCTTTTATTAATAAATTATGATTTTGCAAATCTCCACTTTATTCATAAAATGTCATGTTTATACATTATCTCATTTATAAATTCCATGTTTGTAAATAAATTTAATCATTATTTAATAGTATTTTAAAATACTAAAAATAAGGCCTAGTGCTACAAAGCACTAAATAAGCAAAATCATATCCATGTCATCAAATATAGCATCCAGCAAGTCGTATATCACAATATATATATATATATATGTGTGTGTATATATATATATATGCAAAGTAAAATCAATAGTGTGAGGAATCCTATTGGATCCTTCCAACCTGTCCCTCCGCATCACATACAGTATATAATCATAAATTATTAATCAACCGCTTCAAGGCAGGATCGTATACAAAGGGTCTTCCACCCTTACACGGGAACATAATATGGTCTCATATCCACTCTAGGGGCGGGAATATATCCAAACCAACAATATAAAATAGTAAATCATCCAAACATTCAATAGAAATCAACAATAAAATATCCACACATCCAATAATTATTTTTCTTGACTATATAATATTCAGGTTAACCAAAATGGTGAGTTTAACTCACCTTGTTTCGAGAAGGCGCCAAAGCGCTTTGATCCTAATTGAAACTGAATGGGCGTTCAATTTTAATTCAAATTCCTACGATCTTCAAAACCATCTAATCAAACTCAATTGCGTAGAATTCGCTGATACAATCACAATGTAACTTGTCGCACTCAATTTAGACCTCTATGAATTTGGTATGGGTTAATGAACCTTTGAAATAATTTAATTTAAATTAACTAAATTAAATCAAAAACTTAAATCACCTCTCCCTCCCTCTCAACTTTAGTTTCCAGGTCGCGCTTAACCCATTCAACCTCGACTATCATCGATTGTTGCCGCCACTGCCATCGTCGTTCGCCGCCGCGCCTGCCTCCGTCGACAAGCCTGCCTCCGACGCCAACAACGAGCCTAGCGTCGCCCCTCCTCGTGTCATCGATCGTCGCGATATTGCCAAAAACTATCGCCGCTTTAAATGCATATCGTCGCTGCGTGCTATCTATGATCGTCGATCAACCACCATGGATGAACTCGCCATCCATAGCCGCTCCACTTTGCTATAGGAAGTTTCGCCTAATTCCTCTCTGATCGACATGAACGATATGGGGCCGTTGGATTGAGAGCATTTGAGTTGAGAGGATAAAAACTATTTCTGATATAGGCGCGATTTTTATATAGAATGGGATGGTATGGGTTAGATATGGGCACGATTACAATGGGTATGGGCTAATGTATGGTAGGCATGGCTATATATATAGAAAATGTCTAGCTTTTAAACGTCCGAAATTCTCGAACTCTTATCAAGACGTGTCTCCTGGCGTATTATATGAAATGCCAATATTCCAAACATAGTGGTACTAGTCTTGAGACCTAATTCGACCATATACAGAAGAAAGCTTTTCAACCCTAGTTATATTATACTAATTTCTGAAATTAATTTCTATGCGTTTCGATCTCGCACGACTAAACGATAAGTTCGATCGTTATGAAATTCGACGGCATACAATAATACTCTATTACGGATCCAATGAAACTGGTTTTGTCAAAATCTGAGATTGTGCCCTGGTAAGCTATTTTCATCCGTTAATTAAAACGAATTATTATAAAAACTAGTTTATTTACTTTTAATCCAAATTTAAAAGTTTATTATCTTCATTCTTATTGAAATAGAATTTTAATCAACTTTCAAAATCATTTTGATTCGTATTCAATTCAAGATTTAATTAATTAATAATTTCAAATATTCAAATAACCATTATATTTGAAATTTATGTTATTTAACATATAAATTAACCATTCAATTTTTAAAATCAATTAAATAATCCAAATTCAAATGGCTGAAATTTTGAGTCGTTACAAGCATACAAGCATACCTCATATAATTCAATCAATAACAAACAAAGATTATTAAACAATTAGATATAGAATTTGTGAGTTTTAACAGCTCGCCTTAATCCAAAGGTTGATTGAATTTCCCATTCTAGCTTTTCAATCTGCACCCTAGCCCTAGCTTCCTTCAGTCACTTGGTGGTTAATGAAGCCACTGACAACTAGCACTACTTGTGCCTTTCCCATTCGTGCTACCATGTCGCACAACCACGGAAATCGCCGTCGCTGCATAGGTCATACGACACCCCATCGAAGTTGCATTATTAATCGCAATGCTGCCTTGAACCTTGCTCGACCTTTACACACTACCAGCTAACCAGGTCGCGGCTTCTTCCAATCAACATCGCTCTGCACTATGCGCCACCACGCGTAGCTCTACCTCTAATCGCCGAGACATGGCTTATTCCTCGGCTCGTAATTTTTGTTTGTTTGTTTTTTCGTGAAGTCGATCTCGTCTCATATTTGGAACTAGGGCAAGTAAAAGTGTGAATGAGTTTGGTCAAAGAATGAACCAAGTTGCAAATGCAAAAGAGAGGTTAAGTGAGTGTGGGCTAGTTTATTTGGGCTTTGGGTTCGTATGTTTGATAAAGGCATTTATTTGTTTTTTTCCTTTTCTTTAAATAACTCTTTTTATTTATTTGTAAATATATTTTAATAGAATTTGAATTGATTCATACTTCATCCTAGAAGATATATTGCGATAGCTGCTAAAATTTTATTCAATTCAATTTTGTTTCACTTTATTTAATTATTCAATATATTAACACAAATGAAATTTTGTTTACAGCTATTTGTTGAAGTGATGTAAAATAAATTTAATTTTCTCTAACTATTTCAGTTATACAAACTTATTTATACCTTAAAATATTTTATATTTTGTTGAAACATTTTATTTTGATTTTAATACATTATCTAATAAAAAGAAATTCATTAACCAATTCAATTTTACTATAAAAAAATTCTTTATTAAATAGATTTAATTGAATTATAATTTGATTCAAAAAATAACAATTACCAAATTTGAATTCAACACTTCTATTTAATTAAATTAGTTTAATATTACATCTTTAGAATAGGGTTGTTACATTACCCTTCTAACCTTAGATATTTCCACCACTACATCATACACCCATGTGCTGCAATGTGGCCTTAAGTATTTACCATCAAATCGCATAAAAAGGAGCAAAAATTAACAACGGACTTATCTCTTTTAATAACTTTCTAGAAGTTCCTAATGATACTTAGGTTAATTAATTCATTTTTTACTATTTGAATTGTTATTATATGTGTATATATTTGTATACAAGTGTACAACAACATTGCAACAACTTTCGTTCGATAAAAAGTCAAAATTCAAAAAACGAATTTCGGTCACATTTTCAAATTTTCATCGAACTATTTATTTATATAAACGAATTTACAAAATGAGTATACCATTATTATTTATTAATTAAAAGGAGTTTAATAATGTGATTAATTCCATTTAATTCATTTTAAATTCACTATTCAATTATTTACATAATCCCTATATTTAGATATAAAGTGTTCACATTTTTCGGAGATGTTACAAATTGATTTCTATCACTTTGAAACATAAAGTACATTAACACCTTATTTGAAACCTTATGTATATGTCCTATTTTTAAATATTCTTTTTTTTAATTGCATTAAGGTTGGGTGATAAAATAAAATATTATATAATAATATATATATATATATATTTGATATGTATTTATAAATAAAAGCATTTATATATATGTGAACCTTATGTTTATACTAAAGCAATTATATATATAGACACATACACTTTGAATAATCGAAATTATTTTCTTGAAACGACACAAAATTTTCGATCCCGAATATTTCAGATAGTTAGAAAAAGAAGAAAGAGATAGAAGAAAAAGAAACAGAAACATAACACAGATTCTCACATTCGCAGCGGATTAAAATATAATATCAAATAATATCAGTTTACAAAGAATATTGTATCTGTCAATTATATTTTAATACATCAGAGTTACACACATACACCATCACTGGACATATACAAATCAACATATCTCAGATAAACAGAAATATATCACAGCGGAAACACTCAATACGTTCCTGCCATCCATCTCGTCTCTTGAGCTCCAAAACGTCCTTACCTGAAAATCTGTAATACTCTGTCTGACCCGAGCATTACAATAAAGTAACACCCGAGTCAGGCTGGAAACCAGCGTGAGTAAACCCATATAACTTGAAATACTAAGGTTGTAAAGCTTCTTTGAAAACCAAGGTAACTCGTACCTCACTACGAGTTCTAATCATTCTGTAGCCAAACACTTATTTCACAAAATAATCTCTAAGTACCGTTACTTAGTTTCAATGGTCCAGATTTCTCAATTTATTCCATCCCAGCCTATTAGATTTACAAATCAAATCTATAAAGAATTATAGATTACTAATCGAAGTGGTTCCGGATATCGCTGATATCCGATCCCGGTCTCTTTGAATTCAATTCCATCTTTTAAGTCAAGTTGTTTAAGTTTAAAAAATTCAATTTATATTCGGGATATCATATTCACATGACAATTCTATCACAGGTAGATAACTTACATTATCACAATTCATCCAAAGCATCTCATATCACAGAGCCTTACAATCACATATCAGATATATCAACCAACCCAAGGTATCCAATAATAATCCAATCATCTATAAGTATGATTAATTAATCATATTATTATAATCAATTAAATTAACTCAAAATAAATTAATTACTTATCACTTAACCCTGCTTAATTATCATTAAGTAATTACAAACCATTTTAATTAATTATTTAATTAATTAATCACATAATTACTTTCATTAATTATCCTTTAATTAATGATTAATTATCCTTAATTATTAATTAATTAATCCTTAATTATTAATTAATTAACCCTAATTATTTATTAATTAATCTTTAATTATTATTTGATTAACTTTTAATCAATAATTAATTAACCTTTAATTATTCTTTAATTACTTATATTAAGTAATTATTTCCTTAATTAATTATCCTTTAATTACTTTCATTAATTAATCAATCTTTAATTACTTAAAAACTTAATTAATTAAAAGATAAATCATTTATCTTAAATAATTACCTAATTATTTAAAAAATATTTATTTAATAAACCTTATAATTAATTATCATAACAAATAAATTAACTTAGACTTTTAAGTTAATTAACTTTTATTTAAAACATTTTGTCTTTTCGATTAACTCCTTAATTACATTATTAAGTTTGTTTTAAAATAAACTTTAAAAATAAAGGTTATATATGTTTAAACTTAATTAATTTAAAATAATTTATTTCAAAACCTTTAACTACATTCCAAACTTAACAAACAATTATTATTTTTAAAAGAATAATTTAGAAATTAATTTAAACTTAATTTGTTTAAAGTTTAAAACTAGAACTTCTTATACCAGAGACCATCCCGAGTGACACCCCGACCATCAAAATCCCGAAACGATCACGAAATCGAAGTTTGAGCAAAATTGAACACACATGAACCCTACTGGAATGGACTGGTCATCAAAGAAACACCTCGAACTGCCACTGTAACAACCCGGTTTTTCGCGTCAATTTATAAATGACGATTAAATCATTGTTAATTGCTAATGTAGATTTTAATCGAATCGGAATCCTTTTTGTAAAAGTTTGTTATCGTCACTAGACGATTGAAATTGATAACAAATTTCTATCAGCAATTTTGATCGAATTGAAATTCTTTTTTTTTTAGTTGTAAAATTCTTTTATAAACATGGTTAAAAGTTATTCGGGCCTTTTATAAATACACTCTTCTATTTTTATTGGCCCAATTGTTTTGATGAAGAGTTGATACTTGATACCCACTGCCGTTCTTTCTTTTGGTGAATTCAAACCCGTTCCCCATTTCTTACATTCATTCGAAATCGCTAGGCTAAGAAAACAAAACGAACGAAAATGGCGGCTTCGATCTCGTCTCGTTCGATCTGAAAAATTAGGGCTTTGGCTCTTTGTTTCTTTGTCGCTTTGCATTAGAGCTTCTCAGATCGCTCGCTTCTGGAACTCGAAGGCGCCGACCTCATCTTGCTCGAGGCTACTTCGACGTGCTCGTGCTCGATTGGACTTTGGCTTAACTTCGTTCGTCGTCCTCACCGCGTCAGCAACGTCTTCACTTCCATGGCAAAGGTGAGCGATTTATTGCTCACATCTAATTCAAGCCATATGATCTTTTGTTTTCGATTTCCATGGTTCTAATTTTGTGGGAAATTGCTGCTTTGAATTTTCTGGTATTTTGACTTCGTTCATAGTTGATTTTGATTCATGAATTCATTGTACAGCTGGCTTCGGCCTTGTTTAAGATTTCCTGTAATTGTTTTGGCGAATTCAATTTCATACTGCCACATGCTACATGGTCACTACGGTTTGGGTTTGAAACTGTTACGTTTGATTTTAATCTTTGTTTCCTTCGACTCCAGTCAGATTTTATGTATGCAATGCCACGTCTTCGACCATTCTTGATTTCCTAAAAGAAACACTGATGATCATGTCGAACTGTCCCATTTGTTCTATGACATTGTTGGTTTGATCCATGTCTTAGTTCACTGTATATTTAGTCTCGTCAGTCTGCATTAGCTTGTACTTCGAGTTGTGTCGTACTGTGTTATTTTGCCTTGAGGTACATTCTGGATGATGTTGCTGCATTGAATTTGGTCATTTATATACTTTATGTATACTCTCGATAATCATGTTGCATTGCATCGCCACTGTTGCAAGTGTTCTTTGATGTTGAGCCACTGTCTGTCACCGTTTATATGTTCCTTTGATAGCTTGTTGATAATTTATATTGTTGTATTAGTCTCCGACATTTCACTGGCTTTGGCTGACATTGTGTATATACATGATGCCTTGATTTTCATTTGGCTTCACTTGAGAATTTGTGTTGCATTAAGCATGTGATCCTCACTTAGGTGTAGTCTGCACTTATATTTGTTTTAGGTTTCTAACACTTTGCTCATTAGCCGGTTCACTGTTCCATGTGTTCACATTGATGTACATGCATTTGTCACGGTTTAATCATCATGATTCTGCCGTGTCTTGTTCATATAGTTATACTGAGTCAAGTTTCATGTATATTTGATACTGCTGTTTCTTCACTGGGTTCCTGCATATATATATAACACCACTTGTTGCTTATGTTATTCTGACTCATGTGCATGTGTCTTTAGCTTGAGTTCACTTTAGTGCATTTGTTACTTGAATTCTGGTCTACATTGATGAACTGGATCATGGGTTCGATCACCTGCTATGTCTTGTTCATCATTTAGTTCACCTGTGCATTTGTATTGCTGTCTTCATGTACCTGAATGCATGTTGTCACTATGCTTTTGTAGTTCAAGTGTGTTATATTACTACCTTCGTTCTCGTAATTGAAGTTCGCACTGCCTAACTCACTGTCACATCCATGTATTGTTCCTCCTGTCCTCTGCTTATCTTAGTGACCTTTCACTTTGGCTGGCATTAGAATGTGCGGCCTGGTTGCTTGCTGATTGATCTTCTTGTGACTGTAATTGTCGTTGCATCCTTGCCTGGCATTCACGCGATGCCACCTCGAAGTCTGCACATTGATATGTTGTATTTCTATCCATGTTTGAACTAGACTGGATATTGAATTTTATTGTGACCAGAGCCACTGCAGTCTCTGTTTTCTGTCGATTGAGTGGAACTGGGGTCGAGACTTGATTTTATGTCTTGACCATTTATTTGAAATGCCTTGTTTGTTATCACCTGTGTTGAACCCGATTCGGGGTTTGACCTGGCGATCATTGTGTCTTTGAACCTATGCGTTTGTGGCTGCACTTCATTTATCAGTGCAGTACTCGTTCCATATTGTCTTGAGTTCGAGACTTCTTCATTTGCACATCTGTGTTGCCATATTGATCACTCGTTCATTTGTACATGTTTATTCTCGAGTTGTCCATCTCAGTTGAACTGTTGATGACTTTTCTGCAGTTTAGTTGCAGCCTGCCTTTGTCCTTATACCTGTTTGCCACTGCAAATTCATTGTGGTGGTGACTTTATATTCGGGGGTGGCGAGGCAGTGCACGCGTGCGTGCACTGCAGCCACCCAGAATTGACAGTTTTGAATAGATGTTTTTCTTTGCGTCGTGATGCATTGACCTTTTATGCCGTATTGGCGAGGCCGTACACGAGTGCGTGTACGGCAGCCAATCGAGTTTTTGATGGTTTTAAATTGATATTTCAATTGTTTAAATTGATTTGGATTGCTGATTTGTCGTTTTAACACTGTTTAGTGTTATATCTGCTGTTATCCGATTCTTTTATCGAGGAGTTGGATATACGAGATTTCTGTGACTGTCTTCTATTTGATGTTTGATTATAATTGCTTCTGTGCACTAATAACTGAGTTTGAATTAGACTGGCCCGTGTATTATTTTCTTTTGAATGTAATACTCGGGTCAGACCCGAGTTATTTCAGGTTGTAGATTTTCTTCTTTGAGTTGCTGTTCGGGATTTGAAGACTTTTCGCATCTTCGGAAGTTGTCATTGTTCTTTTGTAGTAGTCGTGTCATTGTATAGAACGATATGTATTCATGTATATTAGTTGATAATGTACGTGTATATATAACCTCTAGAGTCGACAGTTGTAGTTGTATCGTATGTATTGTGTCAACTATGTATTAACTGACATCGGTTATATATATATGAGACTTTTGTTTTTATCTGTGTTCCGCAATTATATTATCTGTGTTATTGTTATATTTAATGTCCTAAACTATTATGAACTATCGTAGTTCGTTTTATACTGATAATTGGATATGTCGATGGGAGTAAATAAATAATAGATGAAAAATAAAAAGTATATACCACTCCTATCGAGATAACCAATATTAGTGTAAGGCCAATTACGGATGGTCGCTCCTATCCAGCCTTATTCTTCGTAATAATAGACAGTATTTCTTTTAATACTCTTTGTTATTATGAGCATAGAGGTGGGGCGTTACAGTTGGTATCAGAGCTTGGGGTTTATGGACATAATATAAAACATAACTTGGATGGAACATATGTTACAACTATTGGTCGATGTTTTATCTGTAATTTGAGTCAAAACTAAAGTTTTGAAATTTTGATGAAATTTTTAAATACCTTTATTTAAAAATAAAAGTGAAACTGTGTTTTGTTAATTTGATTGAATTGTGTTCTGTTTATCAGAGTGCGCAGCGGAAACAGTGAAACTGTCTTCGCTGAGTACAACTCACAATCTTTTTGATTTAAAAATCAGAATACGAAATTGATATGGATTTCATTTGTTGTTTACATAGCTGTGATTATTTTGTTTCTTTGAGAATTTCGAATCCGAATTGAGGATTCGAAGAAATTACAGTTATGTGATTTTTGTTGAAATTTCCGCTGACTTTCTTTTTATTAATCATATATTGATTAGATTTTTGCTGTTTGAATTATCTTCATTGAAGATACATTTGAATGATTTCTTTGTTGATATTGTAATGTGCGTGCAAATATGAATTGCACGTTACTGCATTTATTTTATGTTGAACCGATGCTTGGTTATGAAACGTATTTTGTTGCCGTTATTTTTATAACGGGATTTTACACCAATGCTATATTTTGAAGTACGGTGTTTTGTGGCATTTTGATGAATGAAAATTCACTGATATTACATTTTGATGTAAATTGTTTTGATGTGATTTTGACGTTTTAAAATTTCTGTCGCTTTGGCTTCAGTAACCGTCAAGTTTTAAAAGTTGATTTTCAAGCGGTTATTCCGCAATACTGATTTGTGACCGTTTTTACGGTATTTTGAGAAGTACAATTTCTTTATCGAAATTGTTACTAATATTGCTGCTTTAATCACGTGATTGGAAACTCGTTTTAAAAATGAAAATTGTTTTATAAATTTTTAACGGTTTGCGTTTTCAAAAGGATGAGAAAATGACTTAAACGATTCAGCAAAATCGAGGATTATGACCCCTTTCTTTTACTGTTTCGCTTAACTCCGGACTTGTCCAGTTGAGAATGTGAATTGTTATTTTTGCAAAATAAATAAAATTGCTTTCAGGAATTTTAACAGTTTGCGCTTTCAAAAGAATGAGGAAGCGATTTAAACGTTTCAGCAAAATCGAGGACTATGACCCCTTTCTTTTACTGATTCGCTTAATTCCGGACTTGTCCGTTTGAGAATGTAAAGTGTATTTTTACAAAATACACAATTTTGCACTTTCAAGGAAACGATGAAGTGATTTAAATGATTTAGCAAAAGTGCGGAGTATGGAACCACACTTTTACTATTTCGGTTAATTCCGGACTCGTTAATTGAATATCTGTTGTTTTGATGATTCTACACTTTCAAGGAAACGATGAAGAGAATTAAACAATTTAGTAAAACTCGTGGTTATGGGACATGTGCGTTTACTATTTTGGTTAATTCCGGACTCGTTAATTGAAATATTTGATGTTTTCGTGTGCTTTCGAGCCACTATGTTGGACCTTCGGGTCATATGTTGGACCTTCGGGTCAAATACCAGTACTAGACCTTCGGGTCATATGTTGGACCTTCGGGTCATTTGTTGGGCGCCAAAATTATGTTGAGTACTTGGTAGGCTTCGGCCATATGTTGTTGCACGTGCGGCGAATTAAAAACTCGCCATCTGATGGGATCGATCCAAGCTTTTATGTTGATTTTCTAGTCTTCTTAATTGATTTCTAGATATTTGTTGCATCCAATTATCTGCAGGTAATTGGATATTTGTTGATATGAGTTCTGATTATCGTTTTTGATAATCAGATATTTGTTGTTTCTAATTATCGCTTGTGATAATTAGATATTTGTTGATATGAGTTCTGATTATCGTTTTTGATAATCAGGTATTTGTTGTTTCTAATTATCGCTTGTGATAATTAGATATTTGTTGATATGAGTTCTGATTATCGTTTTTGATAATCAGATATTTGTTGTTTCTAATTATCGCTTGTGATAATTAGATATTTGTTGATATGAGTTCTGATTATCGTTTTTGATAATCAGATATTTGTTGTTTCTAATTATCGCTTTAGATAATTAAATATTTGTTGATTTCGAATTTAATTATCGTCTTTGATAATTAAATATTTGTTGATTTGAAATTTAATTATCGCTGTTAGATAATTAAATATTTGTTGATTTGAGATTTAATTATCGCTTTAGATAATTAAATATTTGCTGATTTCGAATTTAATTATCGCTTTTGATAATTAAATATTTGCTGATTTGAAATTTAATTATCGCTGTTAGATAATTAAATATTTGTTGATTTGAGATTTAATTATCGTCTTTGATAATTAAATATTTGTTGATTTGAGATTTAATTATCGTCTTTGATAATTAAATACTTGTTGATTTGAGATTTAATTATCGTCTTTGATAATTAAATATTTGTTGATTTGAGATTTAATTATCGTCTTTGATAATTAAATATTTGTTGATTTGAGATTTAATTATCGTCTTTGATAATTAAATACTTGTTGATTTGAGATTTAATTATCGTCTTTGATAATTAAATATTTGTTGAATTTGAAATTTGATTATCGTTTGTGATAATCGAATATTTGTTGACTTGAGAAATTTGATTATCGTTTTTGATAATTGAATATTTGTTTTCTGACTATCGTATGAGATAATCATATACTTGTTTTGTCTTCTGATTATCGTTTGAGATAAGTAAATATTTGCGATTTGAAAATTCAATTATCGTTTTTGATGATTGAATATTTGCGACTTTTGAGATTTGAGCTTCGTCTTTTTCTCTGGCGATTCAGGTGAGTAATTTGATTTACTCACATTCAATTCGTGCTCTGTATGGGATTTCTGCTCTGTAACAACCCTACATTTTAGGCTTATTTTATTTTATATTTTATTTCTGTTAAATTGAATTTCCTGATTGAAAAACTTTATTTTAATTTGAAATTATTTTAAACTTGTTTTGTTTCAAATATTTCATTTCTAAAAATATATTTTGATTGTTATGTAAATTATAATTTCAAACTGGTAAAAATTGGATATTTTACTATAAAGTGAATTTCTGTTCAAACTGGTCAAACTTTGACTTTTAAACTTTATATTTAAATATTTAAAATTCTTAAATTTTATCTTTTATTATGAAAATAGATTTAATTCCATGAATACTGCTTTTCGTTTCGTTGAAAACGGACTTATATTGTAGAAGTTATGTAATTTTCAATTTTGTGTATAAACTGTTTATTTTGCAATATTATTTATTTTAAAACATATAAATTATATTTTATTTGTCATATTTTGTTCTAATATATGTTAATATTTTATTTTATGTATAATTTTGTCTTTTAATAATTTCAAAGTGATTATAAAATTTTTCCAAAGCTTGTTGAATTTATTTTGTAATTTTAAAGCCTAATTTCTATTTTCTTTGCTATTTTCTTAATTTAACTATATATAATTAAAATTTATTTATTTATTTTATACATTCACTTTATTTTCTTTGTTTTACTTTATTAATATTCACTTTACATGTATTTAGATTAGAATAGATTTTTCCAAAGATTATTTGAATTTGTTTCAGTTTATTTAACCTAGTTTGTATATAGTGTTATTTTTCTTCATTTAATTTAATTAATATAAAATTTATTTATTTATTTTTCTTATTTACTTTATTTCTGAGTTTATTTACTCTTTATTATCAGATTTATATATATATAAGTTAAATTAAAATAGAGGAAATTTGAAAGGTCGTGACTCTTGATTTGCTTAAGGGTTTTGGTTTTCTACCTCTTTGTTTTCCAAACTCCTGCATTCACTTTTGCTTGGCCGACCTAAATTCTTTCAGCTGCACAAATTTTTCTCATTCATTTCGTATCAAAACCTTCTCTTCTCAAAGAAAAATAGCCGGCCATTGCTTCACAAAAATTTTGGGTAAAAACTTCTTCTTTTTCCTTTGTTTTCTATGTTTTCTTCTTTGTTTTCATGTGTTTTGCCTTGCCTTCATCCCCTTCTTTGGATCGGCCTGACCACATCCACCACCTTGGCCACCTCCACTACCATCCCCTCTGACCAACATCACCTCCAGCCCCTTCCCATGCCATAGCCGAGCCCCTTTGTGATGTGAATCCACCATAGTTTTGAGCAACATCACCTACATGGTCAAGCCGAGCACACCTAGGCCTATCACCACCTCTCTCTTCCACCTAGGCCGACCAACCACCACCACCACTGACCAGATCTCAACCTAACACACCTCTGCACCTCCCCTACAGCCCACACCTGAAATATCCAGGCCCCTATATGCCTTGGCCGAGCCATAAGATGCTTTGAAAATCCATGTTTTTGGCCATTGAACACTAGACTTTGCTTCACAAACAATTGCACCAATTCCTCTATACATGGCCGACCCCTATAGGTCCAAAACCAGATCCTAGAACATGCCATAGCCGTGTATTTTCCAGCCATGGCTAAGCCTATGTGGGATGGAGGCAAGTGAAATTGGTTTGATAGTGTTTTGTGCAAGCATTTGCAAGTTATGTAAATTGTTGTTTAGTGTTTATTAATGTATATTTGAATTGTTTTGTCCCATGTATCCAAGGAATTTAACCTTGTCTCTCACACCCAAATCATCATCATACTCTCGTGCTTTTGTGGATTCTGTGATGTGTGTGTTGGTTGTCTTCTCCAGCTCAATACGGGTGAGTTATTCTCACCAGACAATATGTACCTATATAACTAGTAAATTGACACCCTGTGAATCTGTAGAAATATATTATCATGTTATATATGCCTATATTATTATCATATGATGTTCACACCTGTTATTACACCTGTTATATCATATGTTACTGTTATTTAATGTTATTCTGTTATTTATATCTGTTATCACCATTGCAAGTTCCCTGTAGATTAGAATCACTATGGGTTGAAATGATACATACCCGAACGGACTTTAGAATAGGGAAAAATCGTTATGGGCTGAAATGATAGGCCTGAATGATTTTTATTTAAATTATTTTAACTTGGGATTGCGGGTTTGAAATGATAGAACCCGGATTTTTCTTTTTTTAACTGCGGATTGAAATGATACATATCCGTATCACTTGACCTAGGTTAGAAAATTATATACAGGCCCGTGGTTATTTTATAAAGTGTTTTGAATATTTTTAAGTATTTTAAAAATATAAATTTATGAAATTTGATTTAAATAGATTTTGAAATGTTTAAAATAAAGAAATTATGATTTTTCTATGTGTTAAAAATGTAATTAATGAATGGTTTAACTGGATTTTTGAAATATAACTTAAGTTGGAAATTTGGAATTTGGTTAAAAATGATATTTAAGTTATATAAATAAAATGATATTAAATTTTATTTGGAAATGGTAAATATGATAATTTGATTAAATGTGAATTTAAGTGATTTATTAAAGTATTATTGATTTTTTCTATGAATTTAAGTGGTTAAATAAATGAATGTTTAAAAGTGATCTTTTAAAATATAACTTGACTTGGAAATGTGAAATTTGGTTTTAATTAAAGGTTTTAGTTAATTAAATAAAATTGGAAATTTAGTTAAATTTGTGAAATGGTAATTTAAATTTGAAGCGTTAAGTTATTTGTTGAAATGTGAAGAATTGGAAACTTTTACACTTAAATTTATTAAGTAAATTGTTGAAAATTGGATTTAATTATAAGAAATTTATTGTGAAAAAGATACATGTTAAATGATATGTAAATAAACATTTTAAATGTTAAATTATGATTTTTAAAATGTTTAAAGAGTTTAAAATGAAGTTATTTAATTGCTGGAAATACACTAAAAAGCTGGAAATCACTTTTAATAGCATTCAGAAATGCTATGGTTCTGAATTACACTAAAATTTGAATAAAAGGGCTACTACAGCATTTCTGAAATGCTGCAGTTGCTGCAGTTGAACTTATAGGCTAATATTGAACCCAGGTCTATTATAGCATTCTCTGGAAATGCTATAATGGTCTGCAGTCTTTGCTGAAACCAAATTTAACCCTTGTTTTGAAATCTGAACTACCGCAGCACTTCTGAATTGCTGTCTTTTCTGTTTTGAACTATAATTCAACTAAAACTGAGTTTTAACAGCAGTTTTAAGTGCTGTCTTTGCTGAATTAAAAATGTTTTCAAATATAACTTATAGCAGTTGTTTTTAAATGCTGTGAAATGCTGAAATTTTAATAATTAGGGTTTTTGACTTAGTAAACGAACTCAGAATGGTTTGAAACTTTGAAAATTGAATACTTGATTTGAAAATATAATAATTACACTTTTAAAAGGTTTAAATGAATTATTTTGATTGGAATATAAACTATTTAAAGGTGATTTGAAATGATAGTAAATGAACGATATCTTTGAATTTAAAAGGTATTTAAAGTTGAATATTGGATTTGAACTGATAGGATATTTTATTTTATTAAAATGATTTGAAATGAAGTTTGTAAGGATATGATATTTTATTATATTAAAATGATTTGAAATGAAGTTTTGAAATTATATGAAAATTTAAATATATGGAAATGGTTTGGAATTGATTTAATCTTTATTTTTGATAAAGATATGGTTTGAAATGATATTTTATTTTGAAGTAAAGTATTGTTTTTAAAAGTTATAACCACGGGTTATAATAACGTTGGGTTGTTAAAGAGACCGGGATCGGATATGGACATACTCTCTGTCTTACCGAAAACCACTTTGGCAACCGTGTACGCGGTGGAGATTCCAGAATGAAGTAGGATGGTGGCGACGATCCTAAGGTATATACGTGGACCCAACTCCCGTGAGTTGGCATAAGGTGGCTAAAACAGGAGCGATTGACGGACCAATGAGGTAGCACCTCTGATCGGACACACTTCTTCGATACCATTCTATTACTTGTGATTGATTTGGTGCGCACCCTTGATTTGGGAGTGTTGTTCGAGGTGGGCGGTAGTGGCTGCTATGCGTCACCACCAGTCCGGATGCGTAATTGGTATATCTACCCTGGCATTGCCTAGTTGTGCCGTGTCACCTACCATATCGAGCTTTACTACGATTATGATTTTAAGATCCGACCGCGTTAAGGTTCTCCATCCCCTTAACGCTATTTTCTATATGATTATACTTTACTGATTAGACACTACTGTATATAGCGTATATTACTACATAGTAGATAGTTTAACGGATCCTTAGAGGATGGGCGGTCCCAAGCATCTTCTAAGTTACTTGTACCCTTATTACAGTTCGCTTGAGTTGGTTTACATTATATAAGTATATATTGTCCTGACTCGAGTGTTTTGTGTTTTGCTTTACGCTCGGGTCAGCCTGAGTTATTCACAGATTTGGATTTCCACTCTCTTGGAGATTTGAATCGCTGGAGATTATCTGCTTGTCATGTCCTATCTATTCCAGTTCCGTTGTTCTACTCAGCTTGTACTTGGTTATTTTATTGAGACTTTTGTTGTACTCTATTTCTTCTGTTGTATCTTATGTAACTCTGATATATTTATATAGTAGCTTCATGAACTACTATTTCTTTTACTTCCGCTGCATTATTTTACTCTGTGTCTGTGATCTGTGATTATATTTATTTACTGTATATTCTGAGATTTGCCAAATTTTATTTACAACGCGGTATTTTGAGCAATTCAACTCCGGCATGAGTGTCTACCTATACACTTATAATGGATGCGAATGGTTGAAAATATCGGGTCGTTACAGTTGGTATCAGAGCTTTGGCTTTGAGGCAAAACTTAGAATGTATGGTAAATTTATTTACAGAATCACTTTCGTTCGAGTTTGAATCTCTTCCTTTGATTCGTTTTCCTTTGAATTTTGGAACGTTCCCTGCGGTTCCGAAATTCATTCGTGTCCCTCACTATTCATCATCTTTTGATTCTGGAGTATCCCATGACTCCACTTCCAATGATCTTTATAGTGAATTGGCGGTCTCGCCAATATTCTAATTTTCTTGTAAAAGGGTGAAAATTCTTTATAATCAGCATCGATTCATCAGAGATTTATATTTATCCTTGGTTTAGATGCTAATATCTTTTATTATTCCAAACTCTATCTCTTGAGATTGAAGGTAGATTTACCCCAGAAAATCCACATTTGATCTTATCCATTGAGTCACGGTTGACCCGGTTAAGGTTGTCCGCGATTTATCTAAGCTTACCCATCGCTCTACTCTGTTTAATCATCTTGTCTTTTGTTCCAATCTATCTTCCAAACATTTTGAACTGTACTTGTAAATTAATGTTTTGTTTTATATTGTGTTGTTTGAGTTGTTAATGTTGATTTGGGTTTCCGATCGATTCGTCTGATCAACGCTATCGATAGGATTTCTAAAACACTTTGACAGAACAAACTGACACAATATTATTTTAAAATTTGGTTAATGAAATAAATTTGGATATATAATTTTATGGAACTTAATAAATTGATTTAAATTGATAATTTGAAATGATAATACTTGATTTATCAATTATTGTTCTACAAATGAATTTATAAATAGTTGTTTATAAATTTATTTGGGAACTGAAATGAATTTAAAAACAAGAAATTTAAAGAATTTAATTTCCAATGGTTTCAAACCTTGTGTTTAAATTTTTTTAAAAGGATATTATTTAAAGTATTTTGAATAAAAATTTGTCTCTAAAGGATTTTAAAGTTTAAAAATTAAGTGCTCTTCTCTTTGTCGTTGGAAAATAATTTCGGTGATGACTGCAGCATCATCGACGTTCATTTTCGAGTTTCGAAGTGAAGAGACTGTTCTGTAGTCTTGCTACAGCTTTGTTTTGGAAAATCTAATTGATTTGAATTTCTAAATATGACTGGATTATAATATATATAGATATATGATTTAAATTTGATTTGACATATTATATACATATATTTATTTATCTCTTAGTGGTTTGAAGGGAATCGGAAATTTAATTCTTACATTTTTTCTTAAAGAATAATTTCAATTATAAAAAGAAAAATCAAAATTTTGGATAAATGATTCAAACTTGAGATAATTGAATTGGATAGTTTTATTTGTATATTACAATTGCATTCAAATATAACTTACCTTAAATTTTTTTAGAAGTTAACAATGTAATTGGATAATATACAATATAAAAAGGATTTTTATACACTTAAATTTTAGTTATAAAAGATTAACAGAGGTAAATATTGAAAAAGGAATCTAAAGAGATTTTATTTAAATAACTTAATAATCAAATTGATTTAATATGGAACCTTAAGTCTAACCTAGAAATTTTAATAAAGGTTATTTCCTGAAATGAATATGTTGTATAATAAATAATGTATCTTTGAATAGATAAAATAAAATACATTTGAATTGGACTTTTGGTAATAAAGTTTATTTAACTTGAATTCATAGTTTAATTGATGTCTAAATGAATAAATGTGTAAAGGAATTTGATTGTTATATTTGCTATATAAATATTTATTTATGAAATAGATATGTCTTGAAAAATGAATAATTATGATTCAAATAGTTAAAATGTATTTTTACATCACTAAAAATTGATAATTGAGAATTTGGTTTTCAAATGAAATTTTAAGTGTAACTTATTAAAGGAATATCTATTTATGAAATGGGTATTTTAAATAAAGTGTTAGGTTATGTGTTAAATTAAGAGCTAACTAAAATAGTGAACTTTTAACTTAATAAATGAAGTATAGTTTATTTGGATATTTCATTCATAAAGGTTTGTTTTAATAAGTCATAAGTTAAATGATATCCAAATGAATATTTCTGAAATTAAACTGATTTGAAATATTAATATATCTACTGTAGCATTTTATAAGTGCTGCTGTTTTGAAAATACAATGTTTTGGAAATTTTATAATTGAATGAACTTAGAAATGTTACAGCTTTGAAATGAATATTATTTGACATTGGATTTAAATGGTTTAAATGAAGATTATTTTTAAAAAGGTGTTATGATTTTCAAAGTATTATGTTTTTTTTTTTAGAATAACATTTCCAAAGTGTTATGATTTTAAGTAGTATGATTTCTAAATGATAACATCTCTAAATTGTTATGATTTCAAAACATTATGGTTACAAATCTATTATCTTATTTTGTTTTTCAAACTACCTTTTGGTTGTCCTTATTTCTCTTATCTTGTTACAGAATGGGAAGGCTATTGCTTATACTAGTCTATTTAGAAATCCTTCTGTAATCTTTGATAATCTTTGTTACTCATCTGGATCTGAACACTGTTTTTCCATTCATAGACTGTCGGTCAAGTAAAAAGGGAGATTCAGACTCTAGAGGATCTTTTTCGTGCTTATATTCTTGATTTGATCACCTCCATCTTGTCAAACTTACCTATAACAATAGTTATCAGGTGTAATTCCAATCTTCTTATCATCTTGTCTTAATTCTATTTCATTTTTTTCTTTTTCTGTGCTTTCCTGTACCTCATTCCTTTTCGGGGACGAAAAGTTTTGAGTGGGGGAGAGTGTAACAACCCTACATTTTAGGCTTATTTTATTTTATATTTTATTTCTGTTAAATTGAATTTCCTGATTGAAAAACTTTATTTTAATTTGAAATTATTTTAAACTTGTTTTGTTTCAAATATTTCATTTCTAAAAATATATTTTGATTGTTATGTAAATTATAATTTCAAACTGGTAAAAATTGGATATTTTACTATAAAGTGAATTTCTGTTCAAACTGGTCAAACTTTGACTTTTAAACTTTATATTTAAATATTTAAAATTCTTAAATTTTATCTTTTATTATGAAAATAGATTTAATTCCATGAATACTGCTTTTCGTTTCGTTGAAAACGGACTTATATTGTAGAAGTTATGTAATTTTCAATTTTGTGTATAAACTGTTTATTTTGCAATATTATTTATTTTAAAACATATAAATTATATTTTATTTGTCATATTTTGTTCTAATATATGTTAATATTTTATTTTATGTATAATTTTGTCTTTTAATAATTTCAAAGTGATTATAAAATTTTTCCAAAGCTTGTTGAATTTATTTTGTAATTTTAAAGCCTAATTTCTATTTTCTTTGCTATTTTCTTAATTTAACTATATATAATTAAAATTTATTTATTTATTTTATACATTCACTTTATTTTCTTTGTTTTACTTTATTAATATTCACTTTACATGTATTTAGATTAGAATAGATTTTTCCAAAGATTATTTGAATTTGTTTCAGTTTATTTAACCTAGTTTGTATATAGTGTTATTTTTCTTCATTTAATTTAATTAATATAAAATTTATTTATTTATTTTTCTTATTTACTTTATTTCTGAGTTTATTTACTCTTTATTATCAGATTTATATATATATAAGTTAAATTAAAATAGAGGAAATTTGAAAGGTCGTGACTCTTGATTTGCTTAAGGGTTTTGGTTTTCTACCTCTTTGTTTTCCAAACTCCTGCATTCACTTTTGCTTGGCCGACCTAAATTCTTTCAGCTGCACAAATTTTTCTCATTCATTTCGTATCAAAACCTTCTCTTCTCAAAGAAAAATAGCCGGCCATTGCTTCACAAAAATTTTGGGTAAAAACTTCTTCTTTTTCCTTTGTTTTCTATGTTTTCTTCTTTGTTTTCATGTGTTTTGCCTTGCCTTCATCCCCTTCTTTGGATCGGCCTGACCACATCCACCACCTTGGCCACCTCCACTACCATCCCCTCTGACCAACATCACCTCCAGCCCCTTCCCATGCCATAGCCGAGCCCCTTTGTGATGTGAATCCACCATAGTTTTGAGCAACATCACCTACATGGTCAAGCCGAGCACACCTAGGCCTATCACCACCTCTCTCTTCCACCTAGGCCGACCAACCACCACCACCACTGACCAGATCTCAACCTAACACACCTCTGCACCTCCCCTACAGCCCACACCTGAAATATCCAGGCCCCTATATGCCTTGGCCGAGCCATAAGATGCTTTGAAAATCCATGTTTTTGGCCATTGAACACTAGACTTTGCTTCACAAACAATTGCACCAATTCCTCTATACATGGCCGACCCCTATAGGTCCAAAACCAGATCCTAGAACATGCCATAGCCGTGTATTTTCCAGCCATGGCTAAGCCTATGTGGGATGGAGGCAAGTGAAATTGGTTTGATAGTGTTTTGTGCAAGCATTTGCAAGTTATGTAAATTGTTGTTTAGTGTTTATTAATGTATATTTGAATTGTTTTGTCCCATGTATCCAAGGAATTTAACCTTGTCTCTCACACCCAAATCATCATCATACTCTCGTGCTTTTGTGGATTCTGTGATGTGTGTGTTGGTTGTCTTCTCCAGCTCAATACGGGTGAGTTATTCTCACCAGACAATATGTACCTATATAACTAGTAAATTGACACCCTGTGAATCTGTAGAAATATATTATCATGTTATATATGCCTATATTATTATCATATGATGTTCACACCTGTTATTACACCTGTTATATCATATGTTACTGTTATTTAATGTTATTCTGTTATTTATATCTGTTATCACCATTGCAAGTTCCCTGTAGATTAGAATCACTATGGGTTGAAATGATACATACCCGAACGGACTTTAGAATAGGGAAAAATCGTTATGGGCTGAAATGATAGGCCTGAATGATTTTTATTTAAATTATTTTAACTTGGGATTGCGGGTTTGAAATGATAGAACCTGGATTTTTCTTTTTTTTAACTGCGGATTGAAATGATACATATCCGTATCACTTGACCTAGGTTAGAAAATTATATACAGGCCCGTGGTTATTTTATAAAGTGTTTTGAATATTTTTAAGTATTTTAAAAATATAAATTTATGAAATTTGATTTAAATAGATTTTGAAATGTTTAAAATAAAGAAATTATGATTTTTCTATGTGTTAAAAATGTAATTAATGAATGGTTTAACTGGATTTTTGAAATATAACTTAAGTTGGAAATTTGGAATTTGGTTAAAAATGATATTTAAGTTATATAAATAAAATGATATTAAATTTTATTTGGAAATGGTAAATATGATAATTTGATTAAATGTGAATTTAAGTGATTTATTAAAGTATTATTGATTTTTTCTATGAATTTAAGTGGTTAAATAAATGAATGTTTAAAAGTGATCTTTTAAAATATAACTTGACTTGGAAATGTGAAATTTGGTTTTAATTAAAGGTTTTAGTTAATTAAATAAAATTGGAAATTTAGTTAAATTTGTGAAATGGTAATTTAAATTTGAAGCGTTAAGTTATTTGTTGAAATGTGAAGAATTGGAAACTTTTACACTTAAATTTATTAAGTAAATTGTTGAAAATTGGATTTAATTATAAGAAATTTATTGTGAAAAAGATACATGTTAAATGATATGTAAATAAACATTTTAAATGTTAAATTATGATTTTTAAAATGTTTAAAGAGTTTAAAATGAAGTTATTTAATTGCTGGAAATACACTAAAAAGCTGGAAATCACTTTTAATAGCATTCAGAAATGCTATGGTTCTGAATTACACTAAAATTTGAATAAAAGGGCTACTACAGCATTTCTGAAATGCTGCAGTTGCTGCAGTTGAACTTATAGGCTAATATTGAACCCAGGTCTATTATAGCATTCTCTGGAAATGCTATAATGGTCTGCAGTCTTTGCTGAAACCAAATTTAACCCTTGTTTTGAAATCTGAACTACCGCAGCACTTCTGAATTGCTGTCTTTTCTGTTTTGAACTATAATTCAACTAAAACTGAGTTTTAACAGCAGTTTTAAGTGCTGTCTTTGCTGAATTAAAAATGTTTTCAAATATAACTTATAGCAGTTGTTTTTAAATGCTGTGAAATGCTGAAATTTTAATAATTAGGGTTTTTGACTTAGTAAACGAACTCAGAATGGTTTGAAACTTTGAAAATTGAATACTTGATTTGAAAATATAATAATTACACTTTTAAAAGGTTTAAATGAATTATTTTGATTGGAATATAAACTATTTAAAGGTGATTTGAAATGATAGTAAATGAACGATATCTTTGAATTTAAAAGGTATTTAAAGTTGAATATTGGATTTGAACTGATAGGATATTTTATTTTATTAAAATGATTTGAAATGAAGTTTGTAAGGATATGATATTTTATTATATTAAAATGATTTGAAATGAAGTTTTGAAATTATATGAAAATTTAAATATATGGAAATGGTTTGGAATTGATTTAATCTTTATTTTTGATAAAGATATGGTTTGAAATGATATTTTATTTTGAAGTAAAGTATTGTTTTTAAAAGTTATAACCACGGGTTATAATAACGTTGGGTTGTTAAAGAGACCGGGATCGGATATGGACATACTCTCTGTCTTACCGAAAACCACTTTGGCAACCGTGTACGCGGTGGAGATTCCAGAATGAAGTAGGATGGTGGCGACGATCCTAAGGTATATACGTGGACCCAACTCCCGTGAGTTGGCATAAGGTGGCTAAAACAGGAGCGATTGACGGACCAATGAGGTAGCACCTCTGATCGGACACACTTCTTCGATACCATTCTATTACTTGTGATTGATTTGGTGCGCACCCTTGATTTGGGAGTGTTGTTCGAGGTGGGCGGTAGTGGCTGCTATGCGTCACCACCAGTCCGGATGCGTAATTGGTATATCTACCCTGGCATTGCCTAGTTGTGCCGTGTCACCTACCATATCGAGCTTTACTACGATTATGATTTTAAGATCCGACCGCGTTAAGGTTCTCCATCCCCTTAACGCTATTTTCTATATGATTATACTTTACTGATTAGACACTACTGTATATAGCGTATATTACTACATAGTAGATAGTTTAACGGATCCTTAGAGGATGGGCGGTCCCAAGCATCTTCTAAGTTACTTGTACCCTTATTACAGTTCGCTTGAGTTGGTTTACATTATATAAGTATATATTGTCCTGACTCGAGTGTTTTGTGTTTTGCTTTACGCTCGGGTCAGCCTGAGTTATTCACAGATTTGGATTTCCACTCTCTTGGAGATTTGAATCGCTGGAGATTATCTGCTTGTCATGTCCTATCTATTCCAGTTCCGTTGTTCTACTCAGCTTGTACTTGGTTATTTTATTGAGACTTTTGTTGTACTCTATTTCTTCTGTTGTATCTTATGTAACTCTGATATATTTATATAGTAGCTTCATGAACTACTATTTCTTTTACTTCCGCTGCATTATTTTACTCTGTGTCTGTGATCTGTGATTATATTTATTTACTGTATATTCTGAGATTTGCCAAATTTTATTTACAACGCGGTATTTTGAGCAATTCAACTCCGGCATGAGTGTCTACCTATACACTTATAATGGATGCGAATGGTTGAAAATATCGGGTCGTTACATGCTCTGTTTTTCCTTCTCTTTTAGTTGCTGGAACTCGATTGTTCTTGCTTTTGTTAGTCGTCTGATTTTGATCCCGGATTCCCACGAGGTTGATTCTTTTAATTTGAAGCAGTCGAACCTTTCGATTTCTTATCTAATACTTCCCCGCTGACATTTGCTTTGCTTATACATTCGACATTGCCATGCTCTTTTGGTTGTTACCTTTTATCCATTTATTCCCTATGATTGCGTGGATGCAATTTCTTTAAGGAGGGGAGTCTGTAACAACCCGGTTTTTCGCGTCAATTTATAAATGACGATTAAATCATTGTTAATTGCTAATGTAGATTTTAATCGAATCGGAATCCTTTTTGTAAAAGTTTGTTATCGTCACTAGACGATTGAAATTGATAACAAATTTCTATCAGCAATTTTGATCGAATTGAAATTCTTTTTTTTTTAGTTGTAAAATTCTTTTATAAACATGGTTAAAAGTTATTCGGGCCATTTATAAATACACTCTTCTATTTTTATTGGCCCAATTGTTTTGATGAAGAGTTGATACTTGATACACACTGTCGTTCTTTCTTTTGGTGAATTCAAACCCGTTCCCCATTTCTTACATTCATTCGAAATCCCTAGGCTAAGAAAACAAAACGAACGAAAATGGCGGCTTCGATCTCGTCTCGTTCGATCTGAAAAATTAGGGCTTTGGCTCTTTGTTTCTTTGTCGCTTTGAATTAGAGCTTCTCAGATCGCTCGTTTCTGGAACTCGAAGGCGCCGACCTCATCTTGCTCGAGGCTACTTCGACGTGCTCGTGCTCGATTGGACTTTGGCTTAACTTCGTTCGTCGTCCTCACCGCGTCAGCAACGTCTTCACTTCCATGGCAAACGTGAGCGATTTATTGCTCACATCTAATTCAAGCCATATGATCTTTTGTTTTCGATTTCCATGGTTCTAATTTTGTGGGAAATTGCTGCTTTGAATTTTCTGGTATTTTGACTTCGTTCATAGTTGATTTTGATTCATGAATTCATTGTACAGCTGGCTTCAGCCTTGTTTAAGATTTCCTGTAATTGTTTTGGCGAATTCAATTTCATACTGCCACATGCTACATGGTCACTACGGTTTGGGTTTGAAACTGTTACGTTTGATTTTAATCTTTGTTTCCTTCGACTCCAGTCAGATTTTATGTATGCAATGCCACGTCTTCGACCATTCTTGATTTCCTAAAAGAAACACTGATGATCACGTCGAACTGTCCCATTTGTTCTATGACATTGTTGGTTTGATCCATGTCTTAGTTCACTGTATATTTAGTCTCGTCAGTCTGCATTAGCTTGTACTTCGAGTTGTGTCGTACTGTGTTATTTTGCCTTGAGGTACATTCTGGATGATGTTGCTGCATTGAATTTGGTCATTTATATACTTTATGTATACTCTCGATAATCATGTTGCACTGCATCGCCACTGTTGCAAGTGTTCTTTGATGTTGAGCCACTGTCTGTCACCGTTTATATGTTCCTTTGATAGCTTGTTGATAATTTATATTGTTGTATTAGTCTCCGACATTTCACTGGCTTTGGCTGACATTGTGTATATACATGATGCCTTGATTTTCATTTGGCTTCACTTGAGAATTTGTGTTGCATTAAGCATGTGATCCTCACTTAGGTGTAGTCTGCACTTATATTTGTTTTAGGTTTCTAACACTTTGCTCATTAGCCGGTTCACTGTTCCATGTGTTCACATTGATGTACATGCATTTGTCACGGTTTAATCATCATGATTCTGCCGTGTCTTGTTCATATAGTTATACTGAGTCAAGTTTCATGTATATTTGATACTGCTGTTTCTTCACTGGGTTCCTGCATATATATATAACACCACTTGTTGCTTATGTTATTCTGACTCATGTGCATGTGTCTTTAGCTTGAGTTCACTTTAGTGCATTTGTTACTTGAATCTGGTATACATTGATGAACTGGATCATGGGTTCGATCACCTGCTATGTCTTGTTCATCATTTAGTTCACCTGTGCATTTGTATTGCTGTCTTCATGTACCTGAATGCATGTTGTCACTATGATTTTGTAGTTCAAGTGTGTTATATTACTACCTTCGTTCTCGTAATTGAAGTTCGCACTGCCTAACTCACTGTCACATCCATGTATTGTTCCTCCTGTCCTCTGCTTATCTTAGTGACCTTTCACTTTGGCTGGCATTAGAATGTGCGGCCTGGTTGCTTGCTGATTGATCTTCTTGTGACTGTAATTGTCGTTGCATCCTTGCCTGGCATTCACGCGATGCCACCTCGAAGTCTGCACATTGATATGTTGTATTTCTATCCATGTTTGAACTAGACTGGATATTGAATTTTATTGTGACCAGAGCCACTGCAGTCTCTGTTTTCTGTCGATTGAGTGGAACTGGGGTCGATACTTGATTTTATGTCTTGACCATTTATTTGAAATGCCTTGTTTGTTATCACCTGTGTTGAACCCGATTCGGGGTTTTACCTGGCGATCATTGTGTCTTTGAACCTATGCGTTTGTGGCTGCACTTCATTTATCAGTGCAGTACTCGTTCCATATTGTCTTGAGTTCGAGACTTCTTCATTTGCACATCTGTGTTGCCATATTGATCACTCGTTCATTTGTACATGTTTATTCTCGAGTTGTCCATCTCAGTTGAACTATTGATGACTTTTCTGCAGTTTAGTTGCAGCCTGCCTTTGTCCTTATACCTGTTTGCCACTGCAAATTCATTGTGGTGGTGACTTTATATTCGGGGGTGGCGAGGCAGTGCACGCGTGCGTGCACTGCAGCCACCCAGAATTGACAGTTTTGAATATATGTTTTTCTTTGCGTCGTGATGCATTGACCTTTTATGCCGTATTGGCGAGGCCGTACACGAGTGCGTGTACGGCAGCCAATCGAGTTTTTGATGGTTTTAAATTGATATTTCAATTGTTTAAATTGATTTGGATTGCTGATTTGTCGTTTTAACACTGTTTAGTGTTATATCTGCCGTTATCCGATTCTTTTATCGAGGAGTTGGATATACGAGATTTCTGTGACTGTCTTCTATTTGATGTTTGATTATAATTGCTTCTGTGCACTAATAACTGAGTTTGAATTAGACTGGCCCGTGTATTATTTTCTTTTGAATGTAATACTCGGGTCAGACCCGAGTTATTTCAGGTTGTAGATTTTCTTCTTTGAGTTGTTGTTCGGGATTTGAAGACTTTTCGCATCTTCGGAAGTTGTCATTGTTCTTTTGTAGTAGTCGTGTCATTGTATAGAACGATATGTATTCATGTATATTAGTTGATAATGTACGTGTATATATAACCTCTAGAGTCGACAGTTGTAGTTGTATCGTATGTATTGTGTCAACTATGTATTAACTGACATCGGTTATATATATATATGAGACTTTTGTTTTTATCTGTGTTCCGCAATTATATTATCTGTGTTATTGTTATATTTAATGTCCTAAACTATTATGAACTATCGTAGTTCGTTTTATACTGATAATTGGATATGTCGATGGGAGTAAATAAATAATAGATGAAAAATAAAAAGTATATACCACTCCTATCGAGATAACCAATATTAGTGTAAGGCCAATTACGGATGGTCGCTCCTATCCAGCCTTATTCTTCGTAATAATAGACAGTATTTCTTTTAATACTCTTTGTTATTATGAGCATAGAGGTGGGGCGTTACAGCCACCTCTGGCCATCAGAGTTCACGCAATCGTATCCAAAGTTTCGACTACAACCCACGCTTCATTTCCCCCTGCACCGATCGACTCCGGTGCATTGACGTCGCCACAGTGATTCGAATTCCGACCTTAACTAAAACTTAGGTTTAAACCCTAGATCGTCACCGTTCGACCTCCACGATGATCAGGAATTTCCCTGATCATTTTTCACGAGTTCGTCCATCACCCAGCTACCCTCAGTCATGATCACGAGACCCATCTTTTTATCGATCACCAGAAAATGCCGAAACCTTTTTTTACTTCAACTCACAAATTCTCATGATTTACTAAACTAAAATTCATGATTTTTCTTTTAAAAATCATAGTTTCCGAAAGCATATCATATTATACAGATGAATCTAGAAATTAAAATACTTGAATTTTTGACATGCATTTGATTTCACTGTAAATTCTTATTCCATGTTAAAACTTCTTTCAAATTTTACTTAAATGTATTTTTAGAACCTAGATCTTGATTAAACAAATATGTTTTGTTTGAACCTTAAAGCCTACAGAAGATCAGAGGGAGAGAATTTGGATTTTGAAACAGGTTTGAAACCTGTAAACCTAGAACAGAGCCATTTTCCTTATTCCCAGACATGCACACATCATTCACATGTATATATATACATGCAGGCATAATTACATACATTTAAACATTTTTCATAGCTTCACTCTACAAACATTAGGTTATTGATCAAACTAGAAGTAGTTTACTCACCTGAGAAACTTTGAATAGAGAACAAATTTTGTTTTAAAAACACTGTTAGCCTGATCTTCTTTTCAAACATTTTTCTTGTTTAGTTGAGTTGTAAATAAAGCTTCAGTTGCAAGATTATTTTCTGGTATGCTAAATTTTGATGAACGAAAATGGAACAATAAGTATAAATAGAAAAAGTTGTACAGGGGTAGGTATTTACTGGAACAAAATGTTTTCTTTGGTCAGAGATTTTTTTTCTCTTCTTTGACCAGACAACATTTTGTTGAAAATGAAATGATTCATATACATTTCGAAATGACTCTCTTGTGGGCTTTGAATTGATAGCATTTAATGTTTTCACCCTTATCCATTGATAGGTATGTATATATATATATATATATATATATATATATATCTCTTTTCTTGCCTTGCATATACCCATGTATTTCTATAGTATATATATGTTCCTAGAATTTCCTTTTGTGTTTATAGCTGCATATATCTATATGCCTCCTTATTTATTTGCTTACATGTCATATACACACTTATACGTATACCTATTTTAATACACATTTCTTATGTATATTTTATCGCTATATGTATACATATATGTATACTCACATACTTGCATATTTATATACTTTTCTATATTTCATTTCATATGAGCATATATATACATGTATATACATTCATACGCATTGCTTTTTGTATATATTGTCATTTTATATACATATTCTCATATACACCTTGCTTTATCTTATATATATATTCACATTCATACAAACTTTTCCTATATTTCATATATACATACATTTATATTTTTGTATATGGATATACTTATATATGTATATATTTTAAACATCACAAGATTGTATATATTTATTTATACATATATTTAAGGATATTTTATCGTGATTTAAATGTTGGAGTTTTATAATATACATATTTAATTTAATTTTTCTGCTATACGGTTCATCATATCTAGAGATTTATAAGCCAATATTTATTATAGTTTTTTTAAGCCATTTATATATCCAATATTTCAGTTATCATAAATTCATTTACTCGACCCATCAAAAATTAATATTATGATAATTTAAACCAGTTAATTATCCAATTAATAGACGTTAAAAATCTGCACATTCCTCCCCCCTTTAGAACTTTTCGTCCTCGAAAAGGAACGAAACGAATTAATGAAAATGCTTAAAATAAGATAAATATTCTTTGATCACCTTTAAAACACTTTTTAATATCTATATAATATTATTTCAAAGTAGTTTTTATAAAAATACTTTTATAACTCGATTTTTCGACAAGTCCATCCTTGTTCTCATAGAAATTCGGTCATACGTTGATCAGGCGTAGGACTGAAAATCTATAAGTACTTTGTAAACCCATTTTCAACACCTAGTGAAAATACTTGAAAAAATAATTTTTGTTGAAAATATCGAAAACATTTTTGAAAATAGAGGAAATATCTTTGGTGAGAATGCTCTGGAAATCATCACCCCCATCCATGGTCGCAGTTAACCCGACGTTTACGTTGCCATCCCGGCAAAATCCATAGGTAATTGTAGGCCTCCGCGCCCCTCGATTACACCATGGAACCCGCTATAGATCGTAGTTATACCCGGGCTTTACTTTGCTATCACAGCAAAAACCCATATAACCGTAGGCATCAACGCCCTCGAATTTCGCTGCCAAAAGAATGAAACTCCTCCACTCGACCATAGATCGCAGTCTACCGATGTTACGTTGCCATCCCGGCAAAATCAAGTGTAGACTGTTGGCACTCATCCTCCACACGATTTTCGCTATGGTCCACACAGTAGATCGTAGTGACATCGAGTTACACTGTCGTCACAGCATAACCCAAATGCCCATATAGGCATACGCGCCCTCGACTTTCGCTACCCAATAATCCTCAGGAACTAGTTTGTCTGGACTCCTCACAGGATCAACTTTAGAGCCTCCCCTTCTTTGAGGCTCAAGGCAGTACCACCCTGTGGCACTCCTGAGAAGTTCATTCAAGGGAGCGGCTTTTTCCCCAGAACCACTTTCAAAACACTTTATACTATACACCTATAGTATTTTCCAAATCATACACCTAGTATGAATCTCATATAATTCTCCTTTCTCAAAATCGATTATCCCAAAATCGATAATTCATAAACTAGACTTTCCAAATTCCAAATTTGATTTTCCTCAAAAATCAAAAGCCATTTTAGAAATCCACAGGTTCCCAAAACCTTTTTCCAAAATCATTTTCACAAAATCCTTTATATATACATACATATATATACACATAGATATATATATATATATATATAATAACCTTGGGAAATTTTTTGAATCACTTCGTACTTGTATAAATTTCCTTTTATACTTCAAATATTTTCAAAACACTTTTTTTTCTGGCTATAGATTCAATAAGGTGAGTTTTATCATATATATAACAAAGATACATAACTTTGTTTATTCAAAATCAAATATTCAAATTTGATTGCTCTACAAAGTCACTTACCAAATTACTTACTTCCATAAAGTAAATTTTTACCATAGAAATATCCAATTTCAACTTTACTTCATCATATATTTCACAAAATATACTCTTCATTTCAAAGACCATTTTACAGTTCTTAACCATAAATTTTTAATATCAATTTCATTCAAACTCGTACGATGTCCACATATCATCCGTACGCAATATCAATCTGATCGCTCACTCGATCACATAATTTCACTTCCGAACTAGTATTGTCCCCCCGACATCCTAGTGCGGACTCAGATCTGGTTTCTGAACAGAAACCGTCATTCTCCATGCATAGTCACAACTATGATAGGGAATATCCAAAACCAATCAAAAATCCATATCCAGGTTCGCCGTCGAAAATCGAGTGAAAAATCCTAAATCGGATCGATAATACTATCTCGAAATTCTGTGTTCGAATCTGGATCAAATCAATATACGTACATCCTACGTATTTATGTTCATTGATTATCAGCTAAATCAATTTCTCCTTTCATCCTCACTTTGATTTTATTCACTTATTCACATTTTCCTTAATCCCCATTTGGATTATCACTTCAATTCTTATCTCAGTTGGGTATTTAATCAATAACAGTTTGAACTCCAACCAGTTTATATTTAGAAAATAGCTTGAAAATTTTTAAAATAATTAAGTTGTTGAAAAATAATTATTAACTGTAAAAAGCTGTAAAATAGTTAAGTAATTGTAAATAGTTGAAAAATAGTAATTATTTATAAAACAATTGAAAAATAGTAATTAGTTTATAAATCAGTTGTGAAATTGTTAAATAGTTCCAAAAGTAATTGGAAAACAAGTTTAAGATAGTTTTAGGTTTACAAAGAAAAGTTGTATAGCAAATAGTTTAAATTAAATTGTAATTGAATTTTATAGTGAATTAAATCTACATTTAAATTAATAATTGAATTTGATTGCTAGTTAAATACTTGATATTGATAAATAGTTAATTGTTGTGATTTATTGACTGATTTGGATGTTGACTGTGATGGATGTCTGTTTGTTGACATGTTGGATGATTGGATGTTTATTTATTTATATATATCCCTGTTTTCACCCGGTATATTAATTGAAAGCATATAAATTGTGATTTAAATTATTTCGAATAAATTAAGAAATAGGTTGACATGATATATACCTATGACATTTTGATTTGGATTGAAATGATATATATTTGTTCCTATAATTAAATTGAAATAACAGATCACTTGGACATAGGGTAGAAAATTACATACGGACAGCGGATTGGTTAAATTAAATGGTTTTAAAATCTTAAATTTGGATTTTTGATTAAATGATATTGTTTAAAGGAAATAAACTATGGATTTATATGAATTAAATTATTATCTAATTCAATCTTTGTAATTTTGAAATTGAAATTGGTTAAAGGAAATTGTTTAAAGAATTTAATTGGAAATGTGAAGTTATAATTTATATATGACTTTATTTTTGGAACAGTTCCACTTAGAATGCTCATCGTCCTCCAATGACGATGTTCTGATAGCATTCATCCATTCAAGTTGTCCTGAGTCTGGACAAACCGAATCACCGTCTTCACTATCTTCACGATATCCATTCGTAATGCTCAAATCGGATCGAAGTGGTTTTTGGATAATTTAATCCCATCCCGGTCTCTTCGAAATGATCAACGAATTTTTGTCCAGATTTGATAGTTGGTTTTTTAACTATCAAATAACATCCATAAGCAGTCACTAAGCCCATATTAAATTTTCCAAAATTTATTTTCAAAATATCTTTATAAGATATATATATATATATATATATATATATATATATATTCAAATCCCTTCCAAAATTTCAACTTTTGAGACAACTCAAATACTTATATCCATATCAGGATATTTCAAACCATCTCTTATTTCAACACTTCAAAAAATTATTTGAAAAATATAATTTTTCCAAACCCCTTACTTCTCAACACTTAGGAAAGTTCCATTTATTTCTCTTTCTCAAAATCCTTCACAATTTATATTATAAATTCTCGAACTCGTTTATAATGAATTATATAAGTTTTGGGGTTCCTTAATTGATTTCCTTCAATATTTCCAAAGTCAAAACATTTGTCTATAATTTCAAATATCCATTTCTAACTTCTTTTATGAATAATAATTCATTTTTTTGAAGTTCACTTTTATTTAAATACTTCAGAAATTTTCCTCCATTTTCCCAAATTCCATGTTGAGAATCTCATATAAACCCCATCTACTAAATAAACCCCATTTCCAAACCTCGAGAAGATTTATAAATAAATTTAACTCATTCCAAAATCCTGTATATATAGATAATAAGTATTTTAATAGAATAATAATTTATTTTTAAAACATGTTCAAATAATTATTTAAAATATCGAAACTCTTTTTATAAACATTAATAACTCATTTTTTTTATAAACAAATCGATTTACAAAGCCGATTATAAAAATTAGAATTTTATTTCAAGTAATATTAGATATTTGAAAAATTCACTTCCCAAGTATTTCAATACTAACTAGTTAAAAATTACATAGTTAAATAAATAGAATTTCACTTTTTAAATCAAAACTTAACTTCTTATAAAAATATAATTTTAAAATCCCAATAACCAAATCAATTTATAAATCCCTCTCGATTTACAGCACATCGATCCCATTCTGATTCTCTAACCATCCTTACTTTTCAAAAATAGAATTCACTATTTTTCCCAAAAATCAATTTTTCATATCTCGATATAAATTCACCCTGCGAAATTATATCCCAATTTATCAATTAATTTTCACTTTCCCTTGTTTATAAACATCGCTTATAAATCTATAACTCCTTTGAGTTTCACTTGTTTATTAAAACTAATCCCATTTATAAAATCTCATTTTATAAATCTGTTTCTTAATAAATTCCATATATTTCACAAATCTATTTAAAATATCGATTTCAACTCCTTTTCATATTTTCCAGTAATATCGTTTAAAAATCCATCATTTAAAAATCCTTTTATATAAATTATTTTAAAATCTCTAATTAAATATTTTATAATAATTAAGTAAAATTCCAGAATCAAATTATTTTTTATCCAACTCAACTTCCTTTAAAATAAGCCAAACTCCAATATAAATACTTTTATATCCAAATTCTCTTTTTAATTCCTTCAAATCCAAAAGAAATATTATGGTATTTAAAATACCAAAATCTAAGGCCAGTGCTACTATAGCATCCAATAATTCAAATTTCAACAATAATCTATAACAGATTATCTACATACATCATATATCACTATATATGGAAAAAACAATATATTTGAGAAATTCAGTTGGATCCCTCCAACCTGTTTCCCTGCATCCACAGATGTTAATACAATACAAAAATACCAATCCCGCTTCAAGGCGGGATATCTCGGTAATACAAGGTCATCTGCTATTATGCGGGGCGCATAATGTCTCATCCACTCCAATAGGCGGGAAATATATCCAACTACTAATATATATACTACTATACATATTAACTTCCAACTGATAATTATTATAAATTCAACCACCATTCAATAATTATTTTTAACTATTAAAAAGTTAAATTCGGTAATCCAAATGAGTGAGAATTTCTCACCTTGATTTTTTTTATTTGCCAAATATCCAGATTTTAAACTAAATCGAACGATGTTCGATTTAATTTAAAAAAATTCCAGCTATCACCGATCGACTGCGCATGGATTCCAGATTATAGCCTACTTTATCACAAATCCCCTGCGACTTGTTTTGTAATTTTAGGACCTCTAAATAAAAGGTTATGAATTTTTTATCAGTTAACTTTCCAAATTTGTAATTAATAAAGCTAATTAAAATTTAAATTTTCTAGTTACCTACTTACAGCAATCCCTTCTTCAACTCGAAACTCTTGCCTCAGAGAAATACCGCGTCTACCCCCTTCATCGCAGCCAGGCATCGCGATCTCCCTTTCTGCTCGCGAATCCCCCTTCCAGGTTCGAACGCGAACAAGACAACGACCCTTCCTCAATCAGCTGCATCTCCCCTCATATCGTCGAAGCTCGTCGCCTCCAATCGAACGCCACGCCGGAAATAGTCGCGACACCTCCAAACCCTCTACCAATTCTCCTGGACTTCGTCAAATCCTCTTTTCCATCGACACCCATACGCAAGCGTTCACGCCCCTTGATTTTAGGCTCTCTCACGTGTCTTTTCCTTTATCTCCGATCGTGAGTCGTTCGCTTGTAAAAAAAAAATTTAGTACCGATCGATTTCTATTTTTTTCTTCCTTTTTTTATAAATCAAATAGATATTGAACTGATAGGAGAAAAGGAGGAGGAAACGCGACTTAAATGGTGAAATACGTCTTCTAATTTGAAGTTTATAATTTTTATTTTCAAAAACATCCCGCTTAGCATATCTTAAAATTTCAAACCCCTATTGAGACGTGCCGCCAAGCGTTCCTAATGTTATACCGCTATTCCGAACTGAATGGAACAAGTTTCGAATCCCAATTCGATCGTATGGAGAAGATATCTTTTTAAATCGACTATTTAAATTAAATTCAATTAAATTATTCTAGGCGTTTTCAGATCGTGTGACCACATGGTAAATCCAAACGCTACGAAATTTGAAATCCGATAATAACACACTATTATGGATCTCATGGAACTGGCTTCGTCGAATTCCGAGACTATGCCCGGATCATTATTTTACATCATCAATTAAATCGACGATTTCTAATGTTGACCGAATCACTTGAAATTTCTATTTTAAAAACTTACTAAATAAATTAAAATTCCAAATCCAATATTTAAACCATTTTAATATTCAAAATCAAACGACGAAAAATCCGGATCATTACATTCCTCCCCCCTTAAAAAAATTTCGTCCTTGAAATTGCTAAGGTAGGACGAATGATCCAAACCAAACAACTTATCAAAACTCACTTATTTAAAACTTGACATTCACTTTTCTAAACCCTTTAGTTTCATCCCAACATTTAGTTTCACTTCTGATTCAAAACCCTTTCTTTCAATTTCAATTCAAAATCAACCTTTTTAAGTTAATAAAAAAATTTCCTAAATTTTTCTAACACCCTAAATTTCCGAAATTTTTTGGCATAGTCTCCCTTGTACGGAGAGCCTTTTGCAATATGACAAGAGAGATAAAAATATATACATCAACCACACGGTCGAAAAACAAAATATATATCAATATTTATATTTTTGCGGTATTTAATCCAGAAACATACCTTATATTAGCATTTTTAAGCGAGCGGCTTACTCTTTATGCAATTTGCGCAATCAAACACAAGCAAAGCAGCTCCATGTACCTGTACTTACTCAATTTTAAACATGTAAGTACCAAAACATGAAATTTTAATAACACTTCATTTATTTAGCTAGTTAAACACATAAATTTCATAAACAATGTATTCTAACATATAATCATAAGCAATTATAAGGTTCCGATATTAATTTAATTACTTTCACTCGATCCATATACTTTTTCATTCAATTCGAAATGATTTACAACCCAATTTTTTGCATTCAATCCATATTTATACCAAAAAAATTCATATCCATTCCAAATTGATTCACAATCAACTCATTTACATTCCATTCATATCCACATTCATTATATTCAAATCCATTTTATTAAGCTCGAAACCATTCCATGCTAATTTATTTATGAACCATTTCATACATTTATTTAAGCCAAGCTTCCATCCAAAATTATTAACTAAAGTTAATTGATTTACTCCCAATCAATTCAATTATATAACTTAAGTCCACTACAGTCAAACTCCACTTCAAAATTTTAATTCCCTACTCAAATTCATTCTTGAATTTATTTAAATAATATCCAAAGCTATATTCAATATACTTTTACTTACATTGAATTTATTTATAACTTAAATCATCACTATTTCAAACCATTTCCATTTCATTCGACAATATTTCCAATTATATTTGAATCGCTTACAATTTAAGTCGAATTTATTTATAATTCAAGTTCCATTTCCAATATCCACTTTTAATCCACATCCAATTTTATTCGACCAAGTTAAGCTTCATTTTTTTATTCAACATCTGATTTTTATTTCAAGAATCATTCTATTTAATCGACTTGAGTTCACATTCACTTTATAATTCAAGTTTGAACTTTTATTTCTTCATCAAAATATCGAACCATTTTTATTTTGGTTGTTCTATTCCATTAATTCCAATTTTGTCAGCTATTTAACTTATTTGCTCATAATTCCAAAAAATTTCACTTAAAATTTTATTCCATTCAAAATTTATAACTTATGGTCATACAATCGCTTTATTATTCAATCTCCATATACAATTCGATTCGATAACATTTCTAGTTCCAATTCAAATTTTATTTAACTTAAGTTAAATTCCAATTCATACAATTTATTTTCCACATTTTCATAAATTCTTTATTTGAGTTGATTCTATTTCAAATTTTATAACTTCTAGTTATATATCTATTTCACGACTCAAATTTAAATTCAATATCTTCCATTACATTCAATTCAATCAACTATTAATATTTGTTTCAATTCATATTACTAGTTTCCTTCACTTATACACATCCAATTCTTTTCACTTCAATTCATTTAATTAGTTCACTTTACTAATTTATTCCTTTTAACTTTGCTTAAGTTAACTCGCCATTTCATTATTCCATTCAAACCACAATCAATTAAATTTTTAAAATTTAATCCCTTCAACTTAAGTTAAATTCCCTTTTAACTTTCTCACTTTAAATTTTAATCTCAAAATTAGGTTTTAACACTTCTTTCCCTATTAATATTTCTAAAACCTTTAGCTAGGGATTTCAGATTCAGATACCCGGTACTTATTTCAAATCACCTTGAAATCATATATATATAGCTCCTTCTTGTTTTTAACAAAACATTCTTTGGAATTTTTGAAACCAATTTGGTTTTATCCAACACAAATCTCCTTTCCAAAACAATACTTGTTTTTCAAACAAAATCATCATATCAAATTACTACGGTAGCAAACCTTCACTTAGAAACTCGAAAATGAATACCGATGATGTTGCGATCATCATCGGAATTATTTTCCATTGACTGTAGTGAGTTAAGTGCTATATCACTTCCAAATCCATTTTAAACCATTTTTATTTCAAAAATATTTTCAAAATAACACCAATTTCATTTCCATAAAATTTTGGAAATATTTTCCAAACCTTCCAGGATTTAAATTTTATGAATTCGAGTTTGAGTTCATTTAATTATAATTCATTTGTATAATTCGTACTTATAAAATTTTCATTTGGTTATATATAACCATTCCAATTTTAATAATCTTGCTTTGATTATAATAATAACAACCAAACACACCAATATACTAAAATAATTTGTAGAAAATTATTTCTTTTATATCAAAATATAATTTGGGTAATATTATTTCATTTACCCGCTTCAAACCGTACTGTGTCAGTTTATCGTGTTCAAGTGTTTAGAAACTTCTATCGATTTAGTGGCATCCCACTACTCGACCAGAATTTATATGCCACTCAATAGATAAATTAACACAATATAAAACAATTTATATTCACTAACAATTATGCACTCATATCTATTAGTACACTCAAACTCATTCTAGGGTACTACAGACCCTATCTCTAATGAGTAATCCCCACCAAAGCCAAGGTTCTCTCTTAACCTTCAGCTTTGATATCAAATGTAACAGACGCGATTTTCGACCTTCGAAAATCGACATCAATGCGTTCACTGTATAGCATGTTGAGCAATCGAGTGCCAAAAATACAAGATCATTAGGGGTGAAGAAGAAAGGAGATAAGAAGAAACAGAAAACAACGTCACAGAATCTCACAATCGCAGCGGAACAAAATATAATATATAATAACAGATTTTATACAAAAGAATCTGTAGCTGGTAGTATATATACAATCATCAGAGTACAATAATCAATACATCAATCTGGACAGTTATAATAACGTTACCTGATATACATAACTCATATAGCGGAAATAACCAAGTACGTGATATACGTCTGAAATCCTCCAACTCGTCTCCTGAGCTACATAGCATTCTAACCTGAATCTGTAATACTCCGTCTGACCAGAGCATTATAATAAAATAACACCCGAGTCAGTCTCGAAAACCAGCATGAGAAAACACACTCAATTTGAATTATTAAAGTTATCAAAACCCTTTGAAAAACAAAGGTATCTCGTAAGACCGCGTCACACATAAACACGACAGGTTTTTCCCTTACGATGACCAAAACGTTTTATAGAAAATCCTATGATATTATAATAGTGTCTATGTATAAATACTTATCCAAATAGCCGAAATTGTTACATTAATTAAACAAACTAGGCTCTAGAAACAAAACAGTAAAGGCTCATATTGGAGAATGGATTCCGTACAATGACGGGGCTACTGGGGTACCACCCGCCACAGTACACCTCAAGAAAAATGTACAGAAGACCTCGCTGGGATCCCCTGCCACACAAGACCGGCCTACCCCTAACCTGGATAGTACCGAATATGTTATCACCCTGGGTGTTCCCACCCTTAAAATCGAGAGCTCACTTTTCCATGCACAACCATATCTATAATTAATGATATATTTCCGAGGGTACCTAGAAAGGTGATAACATATCCTAATTGGGTGCGACCCACTTAGCCTTGCTTCATCTCCTCTATTTTAGTCATTCCCGGTTGATGAGGCTTGAGGCTGATGTTGACCTTTCAAGAACAGTTCCACTTAGAATGCTCATCGTCCTCCAATGACGATGTTTTGATAGTATTCGTCCATACAAGTTGTCCTAGGTCTGGACAAACCAAATCACCGTCTTTCCTATCTTCATGATATCCATTCATAACGCTTAAATCGAATCAAAGTTGTTTTTGGATAATTAAATCCGTTCCCGGTCTCTTCGAAAAGATCAACGAATTTTTGGCCAGATTTGATAGTTGGTTATTTAACTATCAAATAACATCCATAAGCAGTCACTAGGCCCATATTAAATTTTGCAAATTTTTTTATCAATATATCTTTATAAGATATATATATATATATATATATATATATATTCAAATCCCTTCCAAAATTTCAACTTTTGAGACAACTCAAATACTTATATCCATATCAGGATATTTAAAACCATCTCTTATTTCAAGACTTAGAAAAATTATTTGAAAAATATATTTTTTCTAAATCCCATACTTCTCAACAGTTAGGAAAGTTGCATTTATTTCTCTTTCTCAAAATCCTTCACAATTTATGTTATATATTCCCTAACTCATTTATAATGAATTCTATTAGTTCTAGGGTTCCTTAATTAATTTCCTTTAATATTTCCAAAGTCAAAACATTTATCTATAATTTAAAATATCCATTTCTAACTTCTTTTATGAATCCTAATTCATTTTTTTGAAGTTCACTTTTATTTAAATACTTCGAAAATTTTCCTCCATTTTCCCAAATTCCATGTTGAGAATCTCATGTAAACCCCATCTACTAAATAAACCCCATTTCTGAACCTCAAGAAGATTTATAAATAAATTTAAATCATTCCAAAGCTCTATATATGAAGATAATAAGTATTTTAAAAGAAAAATAATTTATTTTTAAAACATGTTCAAATAATTATTTAAATTATCGAAACTCTTTTCATAAACTTTAATAACTCATTTTTTTATAAATAAATTACAAAGCCGATTATAAAAATTAGAATTTTATTTCAATTAATATTAGATATTTGAAAAATTCACTTCCTAAGTATTTCAATACTTACTAGTTTAGAATTACATAGTTAAATAAATAGAATTTCCCTTTTTAAATCAAAACTTAACTTCTTATAAAAATATATTTTTAAAATCCTAATAACCAATTCAGTTTATTAATGCCTTTTGATTTACAACACGTCGATCCCATTCCGATTCTCTAACCATCCTCACTTTTCAAACATAGAATTCACTATTTTTCATATCTCGATATAAATTCACCCTGTGAAATTATATCCTAATTTATCAATTAATTTTCATTTTCCTTTGTTTATAAACATCGCTTATAAATCTCTTACTCCTTTGGAATTCACTTGTTTATAAAAACTAATCCCATTTATAAATCCTCATTTTATAATTCCATTTCTTAATAAATTCCATATATTTCACAAATCTATTCAAAATATCGATTTCAACTCCTTTTCATATTTTCCAGTAATATCATTTAAAATCCATCATTTAAAAATCCTTTTTATATAAATTATTTTAAAATCTCTACTTAAAATATTTTACAATAGTTAAGTAAAATTCTAGAATCAAATTATTTTTTTTATCGAACTCAACTTCCTTTAAAATAATCCAAACTCCAATATAAATACTTTTATATCCAAATTCTCTTTTTAATTCCTTCAAATACAAAAATAATATTTATGGTATTTAAAATACCAAAATCGAAGGCCAGTGCTATTATAACATCCAATAATTCAAATTACAACAATAATCTATAACAAATTATCTACACACATCATGTATCACAATATATGAAAAATAAACAATATATTTGAGGAATCCAATTGGATCCCACCAACCTATTTCCCTACATCCATAGATGTTAATACAACACAAAAATACCAAACCCGCTTCGAGAAGGGATATCGTGGTAATATAGGGTCATCCGCTATTATGTGGGACGCATAGGGTCTCATCCGCTCCAATAGGCGGGAAATATATACGACTACTAATATATATACTACTATATATATTAACATCCAACTGATAAATATTATAAATTCAACCAGCATTCAATAATTATTTTTAACTATCAAAAATTAAATTTGGTATTCCAAAAGAGTGAGAATTTCTCACCTTGATTTTTTCCATTTGCCAAACGTCTAGATTTTAAACTAAATCGAACGATGTTCGATTTAATTTAAAAAAATTCCAACTATCACCGATCGACTACGCATCGATTCCAGATTATAGCCTACATTATTATGAATCCTCTGCGACTTGTTTTGTAATTTTAGGACCTCTAAATAAAAGGTTCCGAATTTTTTATCAATTAACTTTTCAAATTTGTAATTAATAAAGCTAATCAAAACTTAAATTTTATAATTACCTATTTTCAACAATCCCTTCTTTCACATAAAACTCTTGCCTCAGAGTAGTACAGCGTCAACCCCCTTCATCGCAGCCAGGCATTGTGATGTCCCTTTCTGCTTGTGAATTCCTCCTTCCAGGTTCGAACGCGAACAAGACACCAACCCTTCCTTAATCAGTCGCATCTCCCCTCATACCCTTGAAGTTCGTTGCCTATAATCAAACGCCACGCTGGCATCAGTCGCGACTCCTCCAAGCCCTCTACCAGTGCTCCTCAACTTCGTCGGATCCTCTTTTCCATCGACATGCATACGCAAGCGATTGCGCCCCTTGATTTCAAGGTCTCTCGCATGTGTTCACCTTTATCTCTAATCCTGAGTCGTTCGCATGAAATTTTTTTTATGAATACTGATCGATTTCGGTATTCTTTCTTCCTTTTTTGAATCAGTGGAATAGATAACGAACTGATAGGAGAAAAGGAGGGGGAAACGCGACTTAAATGGTGAAAGGCATCTTTGTACGTGATACGTGGCGTGACAAATTTGTATAGGGTGGCTATGACTTGATTTGGATTTGAAGTTTGTAATTTTTATTTTCAAAAATATCCCGCTTAGCATACCTTGAAATTTCGAACCCTATTGAGACGTGCCTCCAGGCGTTCTTAATGCTATACCGCTATTCCGAACTCAATGGAACAAGTTTCAAATCCCAATTCAATCGTATGGAGAAGATAACTTTTTAAATCGACTATTTAAATTAAATTCAGTTAAATTATTCTAGGCGTTTTCAGATCGTGCGACCACACGGTAAATCCAAACTCTATGAAATTTGAAATCCGATAATAACACAGTATTATGGATCCCATGGAACTAGCTTCGTCGAATTTCGATATTGTGCCCGGATCGTTAATTTAAATCGTCGATTAAATCGACGATTTCTAAAATTAACCAAATCACTTGAAATTTTAATTTTAAAAACTTACTCACTAAATTAATATTCCATATCCAATATTTAAACCATTTAAATATTCAAAATCAAACGATGAAAAATCCGGATGGTTACAGATTTGATATTATTTTTAAACATATTATTATAATATAAACTGTTTAAAATCTATATTTTTTATATAGTCGAATTATTTTGATTTCCCAAACTATTTTACTATATAAACCATTTTCAATACTCAAACATTTTATATCAAACTATTTAAAACTATTTAAAATGTTTTAAAAACTATTTATACTCTTTAAACTATTCAAACTTTTTTCTAAAAATTCAAACCGTGCAAGTTGGAATGTTTATATTTAAATCATTGATTTAAAACCAAATGTAATTAAATGATGTTATAACCTAAGTTGGAATTTTAAATGATATTTTCAAGTGAAAATGATATATTTTGGGTAAATATGATGATTTTGAAATGAAAGATATTTTGAAGTGTTATTGGTTGTGTTACACGACCTGCATAGACTACCTGCTTAAAAATGTGTGAAGGGGAATCATTGTAAAGCCTTAATGCTATTTTAATACTTTACATTACTGATAGACATTAATATATAGCGTAAGAGAGATGAACAAGTCAGGTTATGCCACGACTTATAAGAAGCCAACGAGTTAAACAGCCTAAAACCTAAGCGGACTCGACGACTTACGACTTAGCTGCTGAAAGAGGATCTACGACTTACGACTTACCGGGTTAGGGAGCTACGACCTAAGAGAGTCTATGACCTAACTGCTGAAGGTAACTCCGCGACCTAGCAATGTTGCGACCTAAAGACTCCACGACCTAGTAATGCTACGACCTAAGAGAGTCTACGACCTAACTGCTGAAGGTAACTCCGCGACCTAGTAATGTTGCGACCTAAAGACTCCGCGACCTAGCAGTGTTGCGACCTAAAGACTTTGCGACTTAAGAAGGTTCCGACCTAATGAGTTACAACTTAGCTTAAGTCGTTCACGACTTATAGCTCCAGTTCCTAAAGACTTAGGAAGTATACGACTCAACAGGCCACGACTTAACAGTTTACGACCTAGTGGATGCACGACTTAAGAACTTCACAGCTTACGACTCATGGTCCTAACGACTCAACGAGTTAAGCTATCTACAACTTAAAGAAAGGGGGTTCCGACTTAACGACTCAGCGAGTTAAGGTCTTACGAGTTAAGGTTTTACGACTTAAGGGTCTTACGACTTAAAGGCTACGAGGTTAAAGTCCAGAGCCCATGCTTATACTACCTCTGATAAGTCGGCTACGACTTAACACTTGTCGAAGACAGCCACAAGATGAGCCTAGAAAAACCATCCCTTAACTCGCTACCGACTTACGACCTAAGACTTCTATAAGTCGGCTACGACTTAGGACTTAGGCAAATTTCCAGAGTCCAAATCAGCTCCTATAAATACCCCACCACTTCCAACTTGGAGTGGACTTTTGGCCATTCATTTCTTCAAGCGCCGTTACGCTGTCGAAGTCTCCTCTCATTCAGCAATCAAAGATCTTCAAGCATTCAAGACACTACAACAATCTTCAAGAGAAGAACTCCTTACATCCAACGCGGATTCGTCGAGTTTCATCATCAAAGATCGAGCTAGTAGTCAAGAGTGCTTTCATGATCAAGTTGTATTGTATTTTGAAGGATATTGTATCAAATTGTAACCGAATCAGCAATAAAAGACTATAAAGTGGACGTAGGCTCAATTACGGGCCGAACCACTATAAATCTGTTGTTCATTTACTGCTTTTATGCTATTTTCAGCTTATATTATGTTCCCGTACCAACGGGTGGTGCTTTCACAATTCTATTACACACACCGGGTGTTAGCGTTCACTTTTTAGCATTAACATTTTGGTGCTTTCATTGAGAGCCCAACTCAGGCGATCATCCACCGTTGCTTCGCAAAGATTCATAAAAAGAACCTCCCTTAAAAACCAGATCCGAAATAATGGCTCCTGGAAGAAGAGGTAGACCTATCAGATCCGGAAATGCTCACGAAGGGACTTCCGCTTCCCCAATAACAGACCAAGCAACTACAACCGTTGGAGTCACCAGGGCTGAATTGGATGATGCAGTTTCTGGATTATACCAACAGATTGAAACCCAAAACGCTTTGATGATGGATACGTTAACTGCTCTGCTCGGGGCAAATCGTCAACCAGAAAACCGTCAAACTACTCTTCCTGAAATGCCACCTTTCCAGACTGATGGTTCTATGCCGCAACCAACTTGTCATGAACATATGCCCGGGCAAACTTCCAAGGGAAGAACTGATGCTTGTCCGGAGGTGACTTTGAACAATAAAGAATACCTGTCCGAAATGGTTAATCGCATCATGAAGAGAGCATGCAAAGCGAAGAGGATGAGAACGATTGGGGATTTTCACCAAGTAGAACTCCGTTTACTGATAGGATCCTGAGAGCGGAGTTTCCAAGGAAATTTGCACCTCCTACTATCCAAGGCTATAGGGGAACCGGTGACCCTAATCATTTCCTATACAAATACGATTGGCATATGACCGGTGCAAGAGCATCAGACGAGATCAAGTGTCGATAGTTTCCAGTATATCTGGAAGGTGTGGCTTTACTTTGGTTCACAAAGCTTCCAGTTCGGTCTGTAGATAAGTTCTCCGACTTGACACAAAAGTTTAAAGAACAGTTCAGATTGTATGCTTCAAAAGCTAAGGATATAATGTCACTGTCTAACCTTGAGCAAGCGCCCGGAGAATCAATCAAATCTTTCTTGAGCCGTTTCAGTATAGCTTTAGCCGAAGTAGAAAATGCGGAACCACGCATGATCCTGACTTATTTGATGCGAGCCATTGATAAATCGAGTAAATTTGGGATATGGCTAAAGATGAAGAAACCGAACTCACTTGATAAATTTTATAAAAAGGCCGACGAGTTCATTCGCCTTGAAAGCCTTTCTACGACTTCGAAAGTGGTTGCTACCCAAACTAATAATAACAATGTCCCATCTAATAAAAGAGAATCTGAAAGTCAGAAAAGGGAGAATGAAGGAGGAAAGAGCCAGGGAAATGAAAAGAAACCTCGCCGCTTCAATCCTTCGAATTTTACTCCTTTAACTGATACACCAAGAAATATCTTTTTTGCAACAAAGGACGTTGTCAGGTATCCTAAGCCACCTGAGATGACAAGAGGTGCAAAGCGTAATGGAAAATTCTGCCAATTTCACAATCAACCTGGCCATGACACTGACCAATGTCGCCAGTTAAAGAATGTGATTGAAGAATTGCTGGAGCAGGGTAAACTCCAACAATACGTTAAGAGAAGCGGAGTCGCTCCAACCTCATCCACTCGGGATCAACAACATCCTACCCATCAATCCGACTCTCTCAACAACACTGCAGTGCAAGATACAGAAAAGCTTGTCATTAATGTTGTCACAGGAGGTCCACACCCAGCAGGCAGAAGTTGGGATGACTACTAATGGTCCACAAAACTGCAACTGGGGCATCTTTCACTTTCTCTGGCATATAAATCCGAAGCTGCAAATCTAGCACAAATGGAAATCCATCTTGGAGATTCTGAAACAACAATAACTAGCATCCATTTTTTACTTAACAACGTTGCTTAAATTTGTTAAAAATGATGATGGATGTGTGACTTCTGCATTGTAAACCGCTGAGAAATCAGTGTGACTGAATAATGAAAAAACTATGCATTCTGTGTTTTCTATTATAAAATGCCTGTTATATTTCGATGTGTAAATACTCTAAATGTATTGCTAAAATGTCGATCTAATATTGCAGGTCATTAAAGCAAAGCTCACCCATCGCAAAGCTAAGCGAGCCTTACAAATCATTTACTAAAGCAAATACCAAGCAACGAAAAATTCCAGATTCAAATCCTATACAAGAAGAACCTCACATAAAAAGTTGGCAACTTCACTGGGGCAAGCCTTCGTTAACCGGTTGTGATTGTCAATATGAACAGACATCCAGCTAGTAACTCGCGTTTGTCCCATGAAGTTATTCAACAGTGAAGTCCCCTTCTTCGGATGAGGCAATTTACTTACAAAAGGAACGAAGATACGCTTGGAAATGATAGTAAAAGATTGCTAGTGGGCAGATGATGGGAGAACATGGCCAAGCAAGCACGGAAGCAACCAAAAGGAAATTTTCTCCTCAATAAAAGGGCCGGTAGAACCACCGAAGGGACACCTTCCCAAGCAGAAGGAACAGGGCCCTTGCTAACTGATCGTGGTGCATCCGATCAGGCAGCTTGCATCCGTCCCGTGGATCTACTCGCCCCTGAGAAGCAACCTTCCTGGCACACCAACCAACCGATGCTCCTTCCCAAAGGTCAACAAAGCCCTCTAACGAGGCACGCCAATAAATGGGAGAGCTTTCCTCAATCAAAAAGATCGGTGGGACTACCAAAGGGGCACTTTGTTAATTAATTGCGATCGTTTGTGCAAACAAACATCCAATCGAGCAACTTGCGTTCGCCCCGTGGACCCCTCCGACCATGAGAAAGTAACTTCCAGGCAATCACAAGCCCTTTTCGGAGGCACAAGCCCTCTTCGGAGGCACAAGCCATCTTCGGAGGCACGCTTCACCATGCTTGAAGCACAAAATCAAAAGCCCTTTTCGGAGGCAAAAGCCCTTTTCGGAGGCACATTTCACCTGTGTAAAGTGCAAAATGCTTCTCTTCGGAGACCCACTTCACCAGTGATGAAATGCTAAAAAGCCCTTTTCGGAGGCACATTTCACCCGTGTAGAAGTGCAAAATGCTTCTCTTCGGAGACCCACTTCACCAGAGCTGAAATGCCAAAATTGCTTCTCTTCGGAGACCAAAATTGCTTCTCTTCGGAGACCAAAATTGCTTCTCTGCGGAGACCAAAATTGCTTCTCTTCGGAGACAAAAATTGCTTCTCTTCGGAGACTAAAATTGCTTCTCTTCGGAGACCAAAATTGCTTCTCTTCGGAGACCAAAATTGCTTCTCTTCAGAGACCAAAAGACCTCTGCAGAGGCGTACTTCACCTTGCTTGAAGTACCAAAAATAAACCCTTTACTGGGGCACAAAAATCAAAACCTTCCTCAGAAGCTCATTTCATTGTGCAGGAAAATTCATTTTTAAACAAATAAAAGTGATCATTCCCAAAAGTCGAAGTATTCTTCTGACAGAAAGAGAAAGTAAAAATTTCTCCAGAAACGAGATATACTCTATTAAAAGCAGAATGATTCCTTCCTCAAAAATGGAATAGTTATTCTCTAATATAAGAGTATCAGTCTTGTAAAAGCGAGAAATATTGCAATGCACTTGTGGTATGGGGGCATATTTAGTTACATTAATAAAAGTAATATACAAGCGACACACCACAAGTTCATTGCAATATCACATAAAGAAGATGTGGAATAAATGCGTTCTTGAAACACAGACAAAAGTTTGTACAAGTAAAAAGAATCGTTTACTCTACACTTCAAATGAAAAACAGATATATTCCTACATACACAAGAATTTGTACAAGTAAAATAGTTATTTTATTCAATACTATGGAAACTTTTTTACATTGTGCAGATTACAAAAAGGAGCGGAGACCGGTATCCGCACAATCTCCGGTCAATACAAAAAGCAGAAAGGACAAAATCAAACTCATTTCTCCTTCTTCCCACCCTTGGAGCCTTTACCCGGCCTAGTAATTAGTTTCGAAGGCCGTATCGGAGAAGAAGGAGAAAGAGATTCAGCCGGATCGACTTCTGCTTCATCTCCAGCAGCAGAAGAACTTTTCTTTCCTTTCTTCGAAACCACACGTTTCCCCTTCTTCTTGGAAGAAGACTCACTCCCCGGAGTGAGAAATGTAGAGAGCTTTGTGTCGTAGTCAAAAGACTGCTCCGGGGTCTTCTCACTATCTTCCAGATCTTCTGCTTTCTGCTCCTCGGAAGCAGGTGGTTCGTCCAAGCCTTGAAGGGCTGCCATCTGTTCTTCCTGTGGACCTGGTTGAGAAGCTGGAAGAGGAGTAACTTGAGAAGGAGGAGGAGCGACAGCTGAAGAAGGAGAAATTGGTGCAGTTTCCGGCACGTCCGCTGCATAATAAAAAAAATCAAAATCAGTATTCTCCGAGGAAAAAGAAGATAGTGGATCGTCAAAGCTTAAGTAATAAGTAAGAAGTTCGTCGAACTCGGTTGAATCGAATAAGCAATTCACTGAATTCGTCTCGTCAAGGTTACCTGGAGAAGCCGGTTTAGCGAGATCAATCTCAAATTCAAGGGCCTGAAAGTCCTTCATTGCCTCTTCTTCTGTAGGAGTGGTCACAACTGGATGTGAAGGATGAGAGCTGGAATCCATAATGTTTGCATCAGCCGAAGTGGAAGTATGAACAGGGGCAGTTAAAGGAGCTTCCTCTTTTGAAAGCTCTTCTCCCAGTGATTCAGCCCGCGCTTTAGCAAGCTGCTCCTTCCCTCTAACAAGAGCGGCGCGGGCCTCATCATCAAGATAGCGAGCCTCAAACTTCGCTTCCTCAAATTTTGCTTCATCATAGCCGGCACCTTTAAACATATCAAGTGCGGCTTCCCACACTTCAGCCTGAGTGATTTCATAATCTGGATCTAGAAAAGCAAGGCTCCCACGACCCAGACCGCAGTGTAAATAAAAGTCGAATAAGGTAGAACTGATGTTTGCTTTTGTTGCCTCATGTGATTGCTCAGTCGCTTCTTTTTCGGCAATGGCAGCAACCCTATCGGTAATAGCCTCATCATGAGCTGTCTCAGCTTTAGCGAGTCGAGACTTTAGTAACTCAATCTCCACGTTCTGGGAGGTGACTTTTTCCCACAGTTCGGCGTTTTCTGTGCGATACTTCTCATTAACGTGCTGTTCGGCGGCAAGTTTCATTTCTACATCTCTTTGTGCAGCATGTGCATCCCGCACTTGCTTCTGAAAGACTTCTTCTTTTTGAGTATATGATGCAGAAGAAGAAGCGAGATTTTCCTTAAGCTGCTTAACTTCAGACGCAAGCTTTGCGTTGTCGTCTGCAATGCTCGTCATCTCCGCATCATGCTGCTTGCGCCATTTGTCCCATTCTGATTTATCGTTCTCCATGGTCATCATCGCCTCAAGGTTAATATGGTTGACCCTTTGAAGTTCATCAACCAACTTCTACCATCCAGACATTCTTTCAATATCAAGCTTGACAGCATCGACATTTCTCAGCATTGCCTGCTTATCAATGGGAACCAAATCTAAGTCAAAACAGACTCCTCTTAGACACCAATTCGGAAACCGGCTCTGAAGCGTTGGAGGGCCGTCTTTAACTTGATATTGCGGCCTGTTAATGATGGTTTGAATATCAGATTCCTTTAGAGGAGGAGAGCCGGCCGGAATATCAGAAGAAATGGGAGCGTTAGCCTTCTCAGAAATAGCAGGCGCGTCACTTGTCTTAGATCGTTTGCTCGATTCATCAGTAATATGAGTCTTCCCTTTGTCATCATAAGACTTTCGCTTATGAGAATCGTAAGTTCTGTAAGAAGAATCATATCGATCAGCATCTCTTCTTCTCTGCCGCTGCTCATAATCCCATTTCTCTTGAGCCTTCCTTTGGGCCCGTTCCTCATCTGTCTCTCTCTGATCACCAAGATATTTCCTAAAGTCATAGGATCCACGACCTCCATGGCGCTGAAATGAGTCATAGTATGAGTCGGAGCGTCCCATCGGAGAATCTGAAAACGGAAAAGAAGTAAAGTTTAGAAATTTCCAGAAAGAAAGAGTAAATGCTTATAAGTGCAGAAAAATCCTAAGTGTGTGCGGCGTGCGAACTACGTGCGTCAAACTACAAACCACGCTTTAGTGCGTGAACGGAGACGACGGGTGTTGAAGGCGTCGAGGTCTGTTTCAAAGAGGAAGTCGCTTCAATGACAGGAGAGTTCGCCTTTGGAATATTATCTTTGAAAAGCTCTTGAGAAGTTATCATTATGTCACTCAAGTCATCAAAGGTGTCATCATTATGATGCTCAGCAGAATTCTCCTTCTCAACTTCCACATCAGTTGATTTTTCAGAAACTCGAGGATTTTCTTCCTCTTTGATAATTGGGGCAAGTGCTAACTTACTGGACGACCCCGCAATGTCGGTAAGAGTAGAACACTTTACCAATGAAGTCTCAACGGTAAGTTCTTTCGGTGAAGGTTCTTTAGTAGAAACGGGGGCATCTGACTCCTCAGCTGAAGAATCAGGGACTTCATGTGACTGAGTGGAGCGGGAAGGATGTAAGAGTCCAAATTCATGGAGTAACTCATCTTTCAATAGGAATTGAACACTCCTCTCCTCAACCGGCACGGCCATAAGCCTCTCAAAGGTAGCCTTGTGACGAGGTTCCCTAGAGGGGGAAGGGAGCGCTGAAACAGTAGAAAAAGAAGTTAACACATGACAATTTGGACTTCGAAGAATTTAGAAAACACAGGGAAAAGATAGATAGTCGTACTTCCCACTCTCCAAATGGCGTAAAATCCCGGGGGACAACGAACAAAGAAAAACTGGCTCAGAAACCCAGGAACGCTTTCGGAAGACCAATAATCAGTTTGCGGTTCCTGGCACTCCTTACAACTGTGATAGAGGGATGGTCTTTGTTCTTTGCAAATGAGCACAGGAAGCAAATTTCTCCAAAACTGGGAAAACGGTCCAGCGTTCTCCTAAAAAGCACACACAGTCCCAGCAGGATGGCATAGCCATTAGGGTTTAGTTGAAAATGGGAGATAGATAATCGAAGGAGAAGTTCTCGAAGACAGTCATTAAACGGTGGAATCGCTCCACTCAAGCACATTTGGCGGTTCACTGCAACAAAGCCGTGGGGCGGCCTAGCAGCAGTGTCATTTACTCCAAGGAGCAAAGCGTCAGATTCAGCAATGCCAAACTGGGTGCATAGTTGACGGAAGACTTTATGACTCAAAGTGGTAGGAGTCCTTTCCGGGGGATCATTCAGCGGGGTAGCAATTGGAAAAGTTTCTCCAGTTGGTTCCAAGTCTTCTTGATGAGATACCATTCTACACAATCAGCTGAATGTTCAAAAGTGAAGGTGCACGTTTCCTAAAAGTGTGAAGTGTTGTGCAAAACTAATGAAAACAAGGAAAAGCAAGTATAACTGAAATTCAACTAACTGACAATCAGTCGATTACGAGATTTCAGAACTTGTTAATACTCAAGTGCAGTGTTAATGCAGACAAATCAGTTTTAATTTACCATTACGATTTTGCTTTAATACTTCACTTGAATTGGTTATTGTATAGCATTGCACTCATACAGTTCATTTATTTAAATTTTTTCTTTGTCAACTAATCTGTCATTCGATGTGGGCGGTCAGTGGCAGTATATTCATCCCAGTATTCTGTGAATGTTGTGTTAAGCAGGTTATTAGCATTAAAGTCAAGACAGTGTGGGAGGAAACACAACACAGTTCAAATTCAAGAGTTCAGCCAACTTCTGTGCAAAAGCATCTAAGTCTTAAGTCGTTAAACGACCTATCGTAGGTCGGGGCTTTTAGGTCGTATTGTGCGAGTCAAGATGTTCAAGGCATGTTCTCTTAAGTCAGATCATTCAAGTCCAAGAATTCAAAGTCATGGAGTTCAAGTTATTAAGTCGTTCAGATGGGTTCGCGAGTTACGATTTAAGGGCTATCTCATTCACGACCTAGTCTTTCAGATGTGCTCGCAAGTTAAATCCTTAAGTGCTAACTCGGCGACGACCTAAGAAAGATTTCCTATGAGTTAAGTCGTTGGTTATCTAATTCTTTGAGTCATCAGCCATAACACTTATAGAGATATGAAGCTTCGGTTTGAAACAACGCATCTTCTAACTCGTCCACGACCTAAGGGACAAGCTACGAGTTAAGTTAAGCCATCAGTCTATTAAGGAGTGCTGCATAAGAAAGGTCTCAAGGCAATGAAAAATTGAAGTCTTAGGTCGTTACCGACCTACGACCTACTTTAGGTCGTATATGACCTAGGACTTAGGTCTCAAGATTTCTATTCAGAACGCGAAGGCCTTAAGTCGTTCGTCTTCTCCCCAATACATCAATTCGCTAAACTCCTTAACCCGTTAACCCATTAGCCTCTCCTCCAACCAAAACTCTCATTCCCTCAGCGCACTTAATCATCCCGAAATCACCATAAACCCGGTCTAATGTCATTCCATCACAAACCACGAATCGATCAAACTGAAATGCTGCTGTCCATCGTCTTGTTCTGACCGACTGTCCAAAGCCAGGACAAGCCGTCTCAAACCCATCAGTAATCAATTGAAACAAGAATTGCAGAGAAGTACGGCATGAGAAAAGGGGGTCGATGGTGAAAATGGGATTCGTAATTGGGTGATAATCGAGGAATGAATAGCAATCTAGTCCACTTACGTGAGAAGGAAATAAGGATGACTGGCAATCGGTAGGTCTGAGTCGTCTTTGGAAAGCTTGAAAAGTCGTTAATGGCGGATTCAAATAGAGGAACAGGTAAAGGAAAAGAAGGAACGACCTAAGCTATTTATACCCTGGGACAGTGAAAGGTGAATCGACACATCCGACCTACGATTTATACTAAGTCATTCGCGACCTACGACTCATCAAGAAGCGAGCTAAGGAAATCGAAGCACACGACTTACGACTTAAGGCGTGTACTTCGAGGGGCAAATGTTAACTCCCTTTTAGCAACGACCTACGAGTTAAGAGAAATGAACAAGTCAGGTTATGCCACGACTTATAAGAAGCCAACGAGTTAAATAGCCTAAAACCTAAGTGGACTCGACGACTTACGACTTAGCTGCTGAAAGAGGATCTACGACTTACGACTTACCGGGTTAGGGAGCTACGACCTAAGAGAGTCTACGACCTAACTGTTGAAGGTAACTCCGCGACCTAGCAATGTTGCGACCTAAAGACTCCGCGACCTAGCAATGCTACGACCTAAGAGAGTCTACGACCTAACTGCTGAAGGTAACTCCGCGACCTAGCAATGTTGCGACCTAAAGACTCCGCGACCTAGCAGTGTTGCGAGCTAAAGACTTCGCGACTTAAGAAGGTTCCGACCTAATGAGTTACAACTTAGCTTAAGTCGTTCACGACTTATAGCTCCAGTTCCTAAAGACTTAGGAAGTATACGACTCAACAGGCCACGACTTAACAGTTTACGACCTAGTGGATGCACGACTTAAGAACTTCACAGCTTACTACTCATGGTCCTAACGACTCAACGAGTTAAGCTATCTACAACTTAAAGAAAGGGGGTTACGACTTAACGACTCAGCGAGTTAAGGTCTTACGAGTTAAGGTTTTACGATTTAAGGGTCTTACGACTTAAAGGCTACGAGGTTAAAGTCCAGAGCCCATGCTTATACTACCTCTGATAAGTCGGCTACGACTTAACACTTGTCGAAGACAGCCACAAGATGAGCCCAGAACAACCATCCCTTAACTCGCTACCGAATTTCGACCTAAGACTTCTATAAGTCGGCTACGACTTAGGACTTAGGCAAATTTCCAGAGTCCAAATCAGCTCCTATAAATACCCCACCACTTCCAACTTGGAGTGGACTTTTGGCCATTCATTTCTTCAAGCGCCGTTACGCTGTCGAAGTCTCCTCTCATTCAGTAATCAAAGATCTTCAAGCATTCAAGACACTACAACAATCTTCAAGAGAAGAACTCCTTACATCCAACGCGGATTCGTCGAGTTTCATCATCAAAGATCGAGCTAGTAGTCAAGAGTGCTTTCATGATCAAGTTGTATTGTATTTTGAAGGATATTGTATCAAATTGTAACCGAATCAGCAATAAAAGACTATAAAGTGGACGTAGGCTCAATTACGGGCCGAACCACTATAAATCTGTTGTTCATTTACTGCTTTTCTGCTAATTTCAGCTTATATTCTATTCCCGTACCAACGGGTGGTGCTTTCACAATTCTATTACACACACCGGGTGTTAGCGTTCACTTTTTTGCGTTAACCATACATATAGATAGTTTAACGGATCCTTAGGAGATGGAAAATTCCGTAACATCTCTTAAGTTATTGCTCGCACGTTATACATTGGATAGGAGAAGTGAAATCCCATAAACATCTATGAACCTATTACACTCATATGTACTTGTTGTTGATTTAACTTACATAAGAAATTTTAGTTCATACTCGAGTGTTTTGTCTTTTCATTTCGCTCGGGTCAGCCTGAGCATTTCAGTGTTTGAAGACTTTATTTATGGAGGATGTGGATAGAGTTTGGTATATTGTAACGACCCGTAAAAATTTAAACTATTTTAATAACGTAATTAGTTGAAATTTTGTGAAATTTTAAACGATATATTTTGAAATATAAATTTGATATTTGGAATGCGTCTAGTTAAACATAGCAACTGGTAAATTTTCGTATGAAAATATGAAAGTTTATTTCGCGCGTAAATTCACTTCAATTTAATCAGTTAAAAAGCAATGAAAATAAAACGTTTTCGAAACCTGAATATTTTTATATAGAAAAATTCTAAATCATCTTCTGAGCAAAGCGTCATTTTTCGTTTTTCAAATTTCGATTGTTATTGCTCCGTCGATCTTATTCTCGGCGAAATAGCAGCATTTTGGTACCGATATCGACTTTTGATCGGATACTCGTACCACTGATATTTGTATATCGTTTTGATCGTCTTGTCGTGCTGATCTCAACAACGTATTCATTCGTGTATTTCGGAAATCCGGTACGCGATGAAATCCATTAAATCGGCAAGCGTATCGGTATTGTTTTGACACTTTCGAATTCTATGACCATTCATTTTCTACTCTCTGTTAAACCAAATTCACATTTGCATTTAATATTCTCGATTGGTGACTTTCGTTATTCCTATTTGGCACATATATTTTCGGTTGTTACTGAAAATTAAGAAATTACATTATATATGTTGGCGTATATAATTGAGAACTGGCCTCTTTCTTCTCCTATCACACGTGGCTTTTGGCTGCTCACCTTCTAATTTTTCTTCCCATTCCTCTTCTCCATATCTAAAACTCAACCCAAAAGCACCCATCACATTTTCTTCCTCCCTTACATTCGCATGCACGTATCCACTTCCTCCAGACCCGAAGCCAGCAACCCATCTCCTCCCTTCCAGCCACGCCTACAAAAGCCTAACCCAGATCTCCAACCTCCACGTCCCTAGCCCACCACGAACCCGAGCAAACATCCACCCACATGACCTCCGAAACCCCACTCCCCTCCAACGAAACCCGTACCCACTTCCACCTCTGCCTGTATGCCACCACTACCGCACGACCTAGCTAGCCCACCGCAACTCGAACCTCCACCTCCGCTCCATTCCACCTCCCAGGCCGAGAATCACTTCGTCTTCCTTTTCTCGGCTAATGATTCAATAAGGTGCATATTATAATATGGTCAGTATTACATCTCGGGGTTTAAAGGTACTTATATATTATAGGTTAATTATGTGTTAGTTCATGTATACAGTAGCATGTATATATTTACAAGGATACGAAGATAAATTTTGTTGGTGATTTGGGGTTGTATACTCTTGTATTTTATAGTTTTATATGGGTTCTGTGTCATGTGAGGGTACATGTATTCCAGACTTTTGTGAATGAGTTATATAAGTATATATATATATATATACACACACTAGTTTATAAAAAGTTACAGTATTATGTATTGTTGAGACAGTTGAGAAAATGTTAGTATATAATGTTTTGTAATGTATATTTACAGTCTGTAACGGTTATATTTGTTTTATATAAATAATACTGATTTATATAAACATTGGTATATTCCAGTTTATATAGTATGAAAGTTTTAAAATCTGGTTAGGTATATATATTTTGATACTTGAGATTTAAGAAAATGATTGTTGGGATTTTATACTGTTTTAATGTTTTGCTTAATTTGAAATACATATATATTCAGTATAAAGGTGTTTGAATACAAAATATGATAGTTATATATATAATTATTGCTTGGCTGAAGTTATATATTTGTTATAAGTTTATTTAAGTATATATACATTATACAGTACCTTATATGGAAAAAATATATATACCATCTGCAGAACTGTTACTTTGTAAAGTGTATGTGTTTCCAGATTTTGTATAATAGCTTACATATATTGTTTATATATATACACACTATTTTGGATCTGTTGGTTTGATTACATAGGTTATATAAATATATATATGCATTAAAGCAGGAATGTTTTGATTTGGTAATATATGTATTACGTGTTTGATTTTAAAAGTATGTTTATTTAAGTATATATATAAGGATATTATATGTATATATTGACTTTTAAGTGTATGCGTCTTAAGGATAATGATTTATATATATATTCTATTTTAATATTGTCTTCAGTTAAACATTGACTTTATAAAATAATTGATATATATATATATATACATTTCTGTACATATCAGGCTTATTTGATTTGGTTGATCTCATCGATTCCAGCCTTACTTTGATCGTCAAATTCGTTCCCACTTTGCTTTGCTTTGAGATCGTTCATTGGTGTAACAGCCCGATATTTTAAACGAAATTTTACTTAAAATTTTACAATTTTGAAATATTGATTTGAAATTTAAAGTATAATAACTAGCATAACACGAAAATTTAAAGCGTTACATCTTGTTACGTTTTTTGTCCGTTCTTAACTTTATATTAGAATCAAATTTTATTAATGATGATAATAGCTATTTTAAATTTGGTTTAAAAAGATACGTTATATTTTTAAGAAACCGTTAACATTTTTAAATTTATTATATAAAAGAAACAAGTAACAAATTGTACGTTACTTTGGGCGTTTTATAATCTCTCTTGGTTGTTTTCCCTTGTTAAAATTGATTTTGTATGCGTTGGCAATTCAAAGTTTCAGCCGTTCAAAAATTTCTTACCCAAAAGCTTGCACTAAATCATTTCACGTGAGAAATAGTCTACTTACCCCTTTACCTCCCTTACGTTTCGTTCAACATTTATTTTGCCTTAAATTCCTCTAACTGATCAAAACCTTGCTTTTGCCTTCTTTCTACAAAAGTTATAGGCAGCTTTTCATTTTGTTTCGTTCAAAATTTTCATTTCTCCAAAAAGCATTCTCTGTAGCTTTTTGTTCAAATCTCGTGAGCAACCAGAAGGTAAGCATACCTTCTTCTTTTATTACTTTTTTATTCTTTTTTTTTTATTTGCTGCTTGCTGTTTGTTTCACTTCTGGACTCCCTGCCGTGCGTTTATTTTCTCAAATTGCTGTTGTAGCTTTTATCTCTCAAAAAACACCACCCAGATCACCCATGCACCATCACGTTTCCCCAACCTGGCCGTGCTCTTCCAGAAACCATCCCACAGCCACTTCTCCACTCAGGTCCCAACCAGTTCGCCACCGCGTCTCCACCACGGCAACCACCAGCCTACCTCCACCCTGTCACCTTTCGACCTGCCACCGCCTGAGAAATTCCACAGCCACGTCTCCACCCAGGACCCAACCCGGTTCGAGTCCAACCTACCACCACCTGACAGAGCCTCCTACCCCAGATCTGTCGCCACCGAACCCACCCAGGCAAAGTCCACCGCTCCTCCGAACGTCACCATACTCAGCGCCTCCTACCCGTGCCAGACCTACCCCATACGTCACCGACCGAACCTACCCCATACGCCACCACCACGTCACCATGCCTCCTCCACGAACCCACGGCAGACCGAGAACCCACCTGTAGTTGTTATTTCTGCTGTTTCTATCATTGTCGTATAAGTTAATTTAAATATGAGTGTCAGCCATGGTCCTAATTCTATTTCCCTATGTAGCCTTTTGCTATTTGTTCTATTTAACAATTTACTCTTTCAAGTCTCTGCTTTAAATTTTTCCCCTGTCATTATCTATTGCTCCTTTAGCACGTTAATGATGTGGTATGAGTGTAGCTTGATACAAGTTGTAATGATTATACCGTAATTCAGGATGTACCTTCACAGTTGTCTTACCAATGTTTTGAAAATGAATACTTGCAGTACACCTTACGTACATGTTCCAAGTTGACAAAAATCAAAATGGTTCACCAATTGTAAAATTGTACGTGACATATTGTGAACCCTGTCAATGACCAGTGCTCGAATTTGTATTGTATTCACCGTTGTTACTTTTGTGAAATGTTGGAGTTATAGTCTATTTGAAGTTGTATATTTTTCCCAAACCTCTGTTTTGGAAAAAATGTTTTGTCACTTTGCAAATTTAAAAGTTATAATCTATATTTTAAAAGTGGTCATGCTATTGCTTTTGATTTTCAACCTGTTACATTTTCGTTTGTTTGCTTCATTGAAAATTCGTTATTCGTGCAATCTTAGATTGATTATTTATTGTGCTTCTGGTTTGAATCTAGTTGGCGCATCCGCTAACAACTGATCGTGCTTTCCGCGTGCGTTCGATAGGCATCATATTTCTTTTTCCCGAATCTCCAGCTCCGTAGAGGTGCGTAAATCTCACACGAATATCCATACTTATATGGTTGTGAAACGACCGCAACTGAATGTGTAGAAATAAATAAATATATAAATGATGTTATAATTTCCGGTGATTTATTTATAGTTGATGTTAATTGTTAAATCTGCATATCGTATAATCTGTTATATTCTGTTCTTATTTTACTGTTATTCTATTCTGTTAAATCACACTGCAAGTTCCCTGTAGAATAGAATCACTATGGGTTGAAATGATACATACCCGAACGGACTTTAGAATAAGGGAAGGTCGTTATGGGCTGAAATGATAGGCCTGAACGATTTTCAATAACAATTTAATTTACTTGGGATTGCGGGTTTGAAATGATAAAACCCGGATTTTTCTTTATAAATTACGGATTGAAATGATATAGTATCCGTATCACTTGACTTAGGCTAGAAAATATTATACAGACCCGTGGTTATTTTTTTTCTGTATTTTCTGGATACTTTTAAATAATTTAAATATTGTAATAATATTAAATTGATTTAAATCGAATTTTTAAAGTGATTTATTTAAAAATAGAAATTATTTTTCTATGTGATAAATATAAATAAATGGAGGAATATTGATTTTTAAAACGAAACTTAAATTTGAAGTTTTGATTAAAAGGAAGATGGGAACTTAAGTTAATTTAATTGAAATGAAATTTAGCTTTTAAATTGGTGGAAAAAAATGGAGTTTAAGTTTAAATGTTGAAATGAACGTAATAAGCAAATTTGTAAGTTTTGGTTGTACTTGTAAAATTTCTCTTTAAATAAATTAGTTAAAGGATTGAAAATGAACATTTTTAATGTATGATTTTATAAGTTTTAACTAGGTAGAATCCGTAACACTTGTTAAATGTTGTGGATTGTATAAGTAAACCAAAAGACTAAAATGAACTAAGGCTATGATAGTACTTGGTAAGTGCTGTTGTAGCAGAAACTAAAATTGAACCTGAACTAATAAAGGGCTACTGTAGCACTTGTTAAGGACTACAGTAGGCTGAAATATGATTTTTGTTTAAAACTGAATTGTTATAGCAGTTTATAAATGTTGTTTTGTTGAATAAAATTGTTTTCAAATATAACTTACCGCCGCATTTTTTTAAATGCCGTGAAAGCTGAAAATTTTAACGTTATTGTTTTTAAGTGAATAAGTGAACTCCGAAAAGGTTAGATTTTAGAAATTTAATATTTGATTTTTAAAAGAATAATGTCTTTGTTTTTAAATGATTTAATTCGAAGTATATTTGATAAATTGTTTTAAATCTATAACCACGGGTTATAATAACGATTGGTTGGCAAAGAGACCGAGATCGGATATGGACATACTCTATGTCGATACCGAAAAACCACTTTGACAACCGTGTATGCGGTGGAGATTCCAGAATGAAGTAGGATGGTGGCGACGTCCTTAAGGTATATTACGTGGACCCAACTCCCGTGAGTTGGCATAAGGTGGCTAAAACAGGAGCGATCTCGGACCAGTGAGGTAGCACCTCTTCTCGGACGCATTTCTTCGATCTTTATACTCTTACTTGTGATTTGACTAGATGGCCATCCTCCGATTTGGGAATGTTGTTCGAGGTGGAACGGTAGTGGCTGCTATGCGTATCCATCAGTCCGTGTGCGTAATTGGTATATCTACCCTGGCATTGCCTAGTTGTGCCGTGTCACCTACCATATCGAGCTTTACTACGATTATGATTTTAAGATCCGACCGCGTTAAGGTTCTCCATCCCCTTAACGCTATTTTCCGATATGATTATACTTTACTTATTTAGACACTATTATAATAGCGAATATTACTACATAGTAGATAGTTTAACGGATCCTTAGAGGATGAGCGGTCCCAAGCATCTTCTAAGTTACTTGTACCTTTACTACAGTTCATTTGAGTTGGTTTACATTGTATAAGTATGTATATCCTGACTTGAGTGTTATGTTTTTATTTTACGCTCGGGTCAGCCTGAGTATTCACAGCTTTGGATTCACCTTTCTGGAGCTCGGAATCACTGGAGATTCTGCTTATCTAGTTATCTTCCTATTTCAGTTTCAGTTGTCTTATTTCAGCTTTTGTTTTAGAGACTTGTGTATTTGGGATTTCTATTGTACTTGTTTCATAACTGTATTGGGTTTCAGACTATGTATTTTGTATTTGATTTTAGACTATGTATTTTAGTGGCTTCATGAACCACTATGGTTATTTGAAATTCCGCTGCGAGTTATTCTGATATTTCTGTGTCTGTGATTCTGTGAATGATTTTATTTGCTCCAAATTTTATTACAATCTGTTATTTTGCATTATTCAAGTCTGACATGTGTGGATTATTGTCGATTTGAATGGTCGAAAATAGTGGGCCGTTACAATTGGATTAATCGATTTTCAAGTCTGCGATAAAATTTGTAGCTTGTCGTATTGCCAAATTCTCTAACCTCGGAAGGTGAGCACTCACTCACGATTAACGTTCTTTTATTTATTAAATTTGATTTCAATTGAAATGACAATTGAAATATGCTGCTGCTAGTTAATTACACTGTTATATATGCTATTGTCTGTATCAGTTCACCTGTGACATTTGACACCATTATCTGTTAATGATTTATGTGATGATAATACAGTTTGGCTGATAGTTGATTGATTGTCGATGTTTATATTTGACGTTAAATTGTTAGTGTTAAATGATAAATAGTATGCAATTGAACTCGATATAGAATAGTTAAATGTTTAAAATTGATTAGTTAAATTTGTATAATATGACCCCTTTCATTGTTAAATCTATTGACACATATGATTTGCTTAATTACACCTTGAACCACTGAATGTATGTTGTTAAATTGATGATGTATGAAATTGTAAATAGATGACAAGTGAAGAAATGTAATAATCTTTAATCTGCATGAAATGATAGTGTAGATTCTAGAAATAATTATATTAATTCGTACAAATAAAAATACGAATTAATACGGTTATTTTGGGATTATTTGAATTGATTATTGGTTTGATATTGATTGTTGTTATTGCTTGTTTATTTACTTTGACACCATCCCAGTTATCACACTGCAAGTTCCCTTTATTATGCTTTGATTTTGAATTGAATTGGAATCGGGTTGAAATGATAAATACCCAAATTGAACTTTGACCTAGGAAAGAAAATTAAATAAACCCGATTGGTCAATAATTTGATTTAAAAATAAAACGAAGATTTTATTTGAATAAATAATATGGTTTTGAAATGAAGTTGAAATTTGAATTTTATTGAAAGGAAAATGTTAATAGTAAAATCTGAAACAAAATATTAACAATGTAATTGAGGAAAGAACGATGTTTAATTTGAGAAATGATTGAATTAAGTTTGAAATGATTAAATAATTAAGTTTGAAATTATAATTAAGTTCGAAATTATTAAACTTTGAAATGATTTAATAATTAGGTTTGAAATTATAATTAAGTTTAAAATTATTAAACTTTGAAATTATTTAATAATTAAGTTTGAATTATTTAATAATGAATTATTAACCGATTAAATTGAATTGAAATTCTTTAATAAGAAAATTTGAACTTTTGAATAAGTGGATTTTACTTCGTAATAAGTGAAATTGAGTTTTCTTTATTAAGTGAGTCTTGGAAATTTATTTAAGAAGTAAATAAGTGAAATTGAATTTCTTTAACAAGAAATGAAAATGTGATATTTTTGGAATTAATATAAGACTTGTAATTGAAAGAATTGATTTGACGAATTTAATTTAATTCAAAATTGTAAGTTTTGATTTAATGAAGTTGAACTTAAGAAATTAATTTGATGAATTGGAAATTTTATAGAAATTGTTTTGAATGATAAAGTAACTAAACGAATATTGAATGAAATCGATAAATGAGTTTAAGTTGATTTGAATGGAAAATTAAATTAATTTAAAAATAATTTCGGAATGAAACTTATATACGAATTCGAATCAATATTTGAATTGTTTAAAATTGAAATTGAAATTGAATTATAAGATTTTGAAATGGTAAATTGAAGTTTTGAAACATAAATATTGGAAATTGGTTTTTTTGAAAGATAAATGAAATGTTGGTTTACGAATTGAAATTGAAATTGAAATTGATTTGGTTTTTGAAATATATAAACGACCAATCGGTGTAATAATCACGGAAGTTATTAAAGAGACCAGGATCGGTAATGGATATACTCTCTATCTGAACCGAAACCACTTTAATAACTATACGTGGAGTGATGATCCAGAATGAAGTGGTTGGAATGATGTTCGTGTTGACTGAAGAAAGAGAACGATAATGGATAGCCTTGACACTTGTGTCAAATTGGAAATGACTAAAATAGGAGCTGTGCCGGGCCAATGGAGGTCAGCTACCTCAAGTGAACACACTTCTTCGAACTACTCATTACTTGTTGTCGATTGGTGCACCCTTGATTTTGGGAGTGTTGTTTCACGGTGTTGCGGGCGCTGCGGCGTTGCGTTCTCACCAGTCCGGATCAGGTGAACGGTAGTATCACTACCTTGGGTATTGCCTCATGTGCCTTGTCATACTTGTATTCCATTTATACGCGACCACTACGATTTGGATTTGTACCTTTAGTATATGGATTGCCCTCTGGTGACTTCCAGTTTTGGGGAAACTACGGTCTTGTATATGCTTTTGGGAATAAAAATGTGTTAAGGGTGGAATGGGCCATGACTTAATGCTATTTTGATATCTTTATTATTACTGATAGACATTATCTACTTATCGTACATTACTACATAGTAGATAGTTTGACGGATCCTTAAAGGATGGTTATTCCAAACATCCTTTGAGTTACTTGTATTTCAATTGCTATTTCACTTGAGTTGGATTTATTAATATAAGAATGTTAATCCTGACTCGAGTGTCTTGTGTTTTTGCTTTACGCTCGGGTCAGACTGAGTGTACCAGTATTCAAGACTCACCTTTAGAGTTGGAGCTTTGCTTGAAGATCCAGCCATCTTTTCTGCTTTCAGTATTCGAAGATTTCAGTGATGTATTCTGAGTTGTATCTGATGTATCGTATTTCTCTTCGGTTGTAAACTCTGATGTAACTTATATATTTATATAGTAGCTTCATGAACTACTATCTCTTTTATTTTCGCTGCAAATTATTACTCTGTGTCTGTGTTCTGTGATTATTTATTTACTGTATATGTTCAGTTTTGCCAAATTTAAATTAACAACGCGGTATTTTGAGCAATTCAACTCCGGCATGAGTGTCTACCTATACACTTATAATGGATGCGAATGGTTAAAATATCGGGTCGTTACAGTTGGTATCAGAGCTTTGGTAGCTCTAGGCAAAACTTAACATATAAAGTAAATGTATTTACAGAATCACTATCATTCGAGTTTCAATCTCTTCCTTTTGACTCGATTCTTTCGAATTTTGGAACGTTCCCTACGGTTCCAAAATTCATTCGTGTCCCTCACTATTCGTCTTCTTCCAATTCTGGAGCACCCCATAACTCCATTTTGAATGATATCTATAATAGGTCGGCGGTCTCGCCAATCTTAGAATGTTTCGTAAAGGAGTAAACTCCTTTATAATAGGCATCGATTTACCGGAGATTTCTGTATCCTCGGTTTATGATGCTATCTATTCCCTGCTATACCTAAATTCCATCTCTTGAGATCGAGTGTTGATTTACCTCGGAATTCAGCATCGATCTTATTTTTGAAGTTACGGACGACCCGGTTAAGGTTGCCCGTGAATTAAATAAACTCATCCATCTCCCGATTGTGGTAATTGAATTGTCTTATCTTCTGTTTCAAACCTATCTTCGAATCGAAATTCTCTTTGATTTGAGTCTATCAAATTTGAATCTCTATCTTTGCTTTGAAATCTATTCTTATATGGTCGAGCGAGGAAGTGTATTTGTAAATTTATATAAAATGTTGTTTTCAAATTTGGTAAACAAAATAGTTTTGGATGATTACATTATATATAAATATAAATTTTCTGAAATTAAATTATTAATGAATTTGTTGTCAGAAATGATAATATTTGATTATCATTTATTGTTGCAAACCATTGATTTTCCAACTTATAAATAAATGGAAATTATAAACTTGGTCTACAAATTGATTGTGAAAATTTAAAAATGAATTTAAAACAAGAATTTGAGAATTTAATTTCCGAGAATTTCAAACCTTGGTTTTAAAGGTTTTAAAATGTACTATCTAAAGTATTTTCGAATAAAATCATTTCATAGAAATTTTTAAATTGTTGAAATCAGTGCTCTTCTCTTTGTCGCTGGAAAATAATTTCGGTGATGGCGGCCGCATCATCGACGTTCATTTTCGAGTTTCGAAGTGGAGATACTATTCTGTAGCTTTGCTACGGTTTTGTTTTGAAAAATATTTTGATTTGAATTTCTTCAGTATAAATTGATTTATATATATATAAGGTATCTTATTTTAAAATTTAATTTGATTTGATATAAATATATTATATATATCTCTAAATCGTTTAAAGTTAATCGGAAATCTAATTCTTAAATTTTGTTAAAGGATGATTTTAACTATAAATAAAACCAAAATTTGGAATAAATATTTAAACTTGGATAATTGAATTTGGAAAATTTTATTTGTATATTGTTCAACTGCATTCTAATACAACTTACCTAAATCATTCAGAAGTTGAATATGTAACTGGATTATATATAAGATAAATTGAATTTATAAATAAAATTCGAGTGTTTATAATAAATGTTATACACTAAAGTTTGATTATAAAGATGTTAATAGAGTTAGATATGATAATAAGTAAAACTCAGTTAATAATGAAATAAATTTGTTTGAAAGAATTATTAAATTTGTTTTGAAAGAATTAATAAAGAGAAATTTGATCAACTTATGAAAATACCTTGAATTTGAAAGCAATTAGTAAATATAAATTAATCGAAACTTTTATGGTTTAAATTTATGGTTTAAATTAGTAAATATAAATTAATTTAATTTGATTTGATATTCAAATTTATGGTTTTAGAAATTGTAAATTGAAGATAATTGAATAATAAGATAATGAATTTAGAAATAGTTGAGATTGATTTTAGTGAAATCAAATGGATTAAATCAATTATTAAATATCAATTAATTTAAATTTGAATTTATATGGTTTAAATTATTTGTTATTTTGTATGTCAAATCTGTTTTTCTTCCTGGTTGTTTCTATTCTCCTACCTCGTTCCTTTTCGGGGACGAAAAGTTTTGAGTGGGGGAGAGTGTAACGACCCGTAAAAATTTAAACTATTTTAATAACGTAATTAGTTGAAATTTTGCGAAATTTTAAACAATATATTTTGAAATATAAATTTGATATTTGGAATGCATCTAGTTAAACATAGCAACTGGTAAATTTTCGTACGAAAATATGAAAGTTTATTTCGCGCGTAAATTCACTTCAATTTAATCAGTTAAAAAGCAATGAAAATAAAACGTTTTCGAAACCTGAATATTTTTATATAGAAAAATTCTAAATCATCTTCTAAGCAAAGCGTCATTTTTCGTTTTTCAAATTTCGACTGTTATTGCTCCGTCGATCTTATTCTCGACGAAATAGCAGCATTTTGGTACCGATATCGACTTTTGATCGGATACTCGTACCACTGATATTTGTATATCGTTTTGATCGTCTTGTCGTGCTGATCTCAACAACGTATTCATTCGTGTATTTCGAAAATCTGGTACGCGATGAAATCCATTAAATCGGCAAGCGTATCGGTATTGTTTTGACACTTTCGAATTCTATGACCATTCATTTTCTACTCTCTGTTAAACCAAATTCACATTTGCATTTAATATTCTCGATTGGTGACTTTCGTTATTCCTATTTGGAACATATATTTTCGGTTGTTACTGAAAATTAAGAAATTACATTATATATGTTAGCGTATATAATTGAGAACTGGCCTCTTTCTTCTCCTATCACACGTGGCTTTTGGCTGCTCACCTTCTAATTTTTCTTCCCATTCCTCTTCTCCATATCTAAAACTCAACCCAAAAGCACCCATCACATTTTCTTCCTCCCTTACATTCGCATGCACGTATCCACTTCCTCCAGACCCGAAGCCAGCAACCCATCTCCTCCCTTCCAGCCACGCCTACAAAAGCCTAACCCAGATCTCCAACCTCCACGTCTGTGACGACCCGGAATTTTTGAGCATTTGAAATAGGAATATTTAATTAATTTTAAATATTCAAAAGATAAATTATTAACTTTAATTTCAAATATCATTATTTATTGGACAAGTAATTGTTGAATTTAAATTATCGAAATTGGTAAATTATTGAATTACAATCGAAAATAGGATAAAATAGAGAATCCTGAGTTTTGAGCCTGTTAAAAATAGTTTAAAGGTTCAGAAAATTTATATTGTTAATATTGAAGATGATGAGACTTTTAAAATTGAATTTAAAAGTGTTTTGTTCAGTTTCGAAAATATATCGTTTAAATTTGAATTTAAAAATAGCCTTCCGGGGCACAGTCTCGGAATTCGTCGAAACCAGTGCCATTGGATCCGTAATATCGTATTATTATCGGATTTCAAATTTCGTAGTGATTGGAGTTGTTGTGTGAGCGTACGACGTGTAAACGCGCTGAAATTTTTATCGGAAAATTCAATTTAAATAATGAATATAAATTAGTTGACTGGTCAAGCATTTCACATCAGTTGCTTTCTTTATCACCTTAAGTCAACATCCTATACCTATGCAGCCACCCTACCTTCCTCTGTTAAATCACGTTTCCTTCCTCTGGAAGACAACGATTTCTTTCCTTTTAAAATATATTTGTAACACAAAAATGGCTGAAGAAATTTACTCTCGTTCAAAACAAAACCCAATCCTCTGGAAAAAAAAAAGAGTGACCGAGTTCGATTCAAAATTAAACTCGAGCTCTCTCTCCCCCTCAATTCCTCAGTTCCACGCAAGGAGTTCCAATCGTACTCGTGGAAAAAAAAAATGAAGCCCAAATCAATCGTTCGAGATCCAATTAGAATCGAAGCGGCCGAAGTTGCGACGTGACAAGCTCTCGCAAGGGAGGCGGCAGCATTTCGCGAGATTGTCTGAGCTAGGGTCGAACGCGCGAGTCTAGACGGTTGGCTGTCGATTGGCGGCAACGACCATGGGTTCGTCGACGACAGTATTGAGGGGATGCTCGGCGTTCATTTCGTCTGGGGTTTGGAGACAGTTGGGCGATGATTTCTATGGGGAGGCCTGGGTTGAATTGTGGGGCGCGGAAGCTCGGTTAAGGATTGCGAACTGGTGGTCAAAATGGAGGTTTAATCGATTTAAGGAAGGAGGCAGTAAAGGTATTCCCTTAATTAATTTTAGCTTATGGATTAGGGGAAGTTAGTTTTATTTTAAACAAAAGTTCTAAACTGTTTTGATTTACAAGAGAGAAAAATTTATAGTAAAGCAAATCCTTATTTTTATTATTTACTAAAGGGAAATACCAGTTAAGAATATGTGCACACCTTTGTTCATTTAAAACAATATATACATTAAATTGAAATTTGTTTAGTTGGTGAAAATATTTTAATGAAATAGAAGTAGTTCACATTTAAATTTATCTGTTTAGCTTTTTAAGTCAAACTCTAAGTCATTTTTCCTAGTATAGGAAGTTGTTAAGGAAATAAATAAAATAGTAAATTTAAATTATTGGTTAATTAAATCTATTAAATGATAATTGATCATTCGATTAATGTAAATATTAATAAGCCGTATAATGTGTGTACAAGGTTATAAACTGGGAAACCGAGACGGGTTGGATCGGGTTGCAAAACAAATCAAAGGTGAGTTAATCTCACTCAGTTAAATTATAATTTAATTTAATTGGTTAAATTTGAATGTCTGGTTAAATGATTGATTTGGTTGATATGATATATATAGTAGTATATAGCAATATATACATATTGGCATATGTATATATTGGAGTTGTTGATATTCCCGCATTATATAGCGGATGAGACCCTATGCGCCGCATAATAGCGGATGATTTATATAAATCCCATATACCGCGATATTCCACTTTGAAGTGGAATTGGTATTGTGCTAACGTTTGTGGATGCAGGGAAACAGGTTGGAGGGATCCAACTGGATTCCTCAAAATTATTTAGATTATTTGATATTATGTTCTATGAATATTGATATCCTGTGATGATTTTTTTGATGATTGAAATATTGGATGATATGGTTGGATTGAATATTTCAATAAAAGGAGTTATCAAAATATATTGAATTGGATTTTGAAAGAAATAAAAGAGTAAATTTTAAGTAAATAATTCAAGTGAATTGGAATAAGGGAATTTCGAAATAACAAGGGAAATATTAACTTTAAACTAAAGTGATATTAAATTTAAAGAATAAAGGATTTATTTTGAATGTAAGGATTAAATTTAATTAAAGGCTAAAGAAGGAATTTTGGAAGTTTAAAATTGGTATTTTCAGTTAAAAAGGGTTTTAACTCAAATAAAGGAATAAATCTAAAAGTTAATGTATTTTGAAATAAATGAAGTAGTAAAGAAAATTTATTTCAAAGTAAAGTAAAGTAAATTGGAAAATCAATTGGAAATTGATTTAGTTGTTTAAAATTGGAATTTTAAAAGAGAAGTGAGATTTTGGAGATATAAACTGGGTTTATAAAGTAAAATAAAATATCAGTGGATATTTGAATATAAATTCAAGGTGGGAATTTATAAAAAGATATGGTTTGGTTTAAAAATAAATGTTGATTTATTTTTAAAAGATGGAAATGAGAAGTGTATTTCTATGGATAGCCAAGTACGTTTTCAAAGCAATTTTAAATATAAGTTAAAAGTTGTAAGTATGTTTTAAAAAGCATGTTTTAGAAAATTGATTATTTCTAAATGTTAATTTTCAAAGTAGGTATTTTTAAAAATCTATTATTGTAGTAATTATATAAAAGTGATTTGCTATTCTGTTTTAAAAAGAGAAATTTAGTTTATATTTATAAAGTGGTTTATTTTAAAGTATATATTTTTAATAAAGTATTAAAGTAGTTTGATTTCAATGTTATAAAATATATTTAAAATAAAGTGTTTTTAAATTATTTTAAAAATAAAAGTATTTTGTACTTGGTGATTCAGTGGAAATAATTATTTGGGAAATGTTTTCCGTAAGCGGAAACTGTTTTGAAATTGTTTTCAAATGAGCTTTGAAAATTTGGAAATATATCTTGGAAAGATATTTGGGCAAATAAATAATGTGGGAAATTATTTATTGTGTGATGGTTGCTTGTGGATGTTAATTGATAGTTAAATAACCGACTATCAATATTGGCCAATGCGCTGATCGTTTCGAAGAGACCGGGATCGAGTTTCCGTATACCGGGATTCTAGGTCTGGAGACTCGAATACCACTTCGATCCGGTTTGTACGTTTCGTGTAACGATTTCGGAGTCGAAGATGGAGCTGTGAAGTGCAAGGGCTAGTCGCTACTAATCCTGAGGATATTTCCAAAATGGATGTAGTAGGAGTAGTGCCTTCGGTTCCGTTCAAACCCAGGACGGACTTGTATGGACGAATGCTTGCGAAACATCGTCAGCGGACGATGGGCATTCTAAGGGATATGTTCTCTAAAAGGTATCGTTTAGCCTCGAACCTCATCAACCGGGAATGACTGAAAATCAGGGGTTATGCAGCATGGCTTCGTGGGTAGCTCCCACTGGAGGGTAAGGTCATCCCTGTCTAGATGTCCCTTTTTATTTCGGCTTAGTGGTGCGGTTGCTGATCCCAACCGTGGGGTGATTTTATTCGGGATCATCCAGTAAGGGATGGTTCCGGCCTTGTGTTGCAGGGGAGCGGGCATACTCCTCGGTACGGTGATCTAGGCCACGTACTGTGATAGGTGGTACCCCAGTGCCTAGTCATTCGTTGGAAATCCATTCTTCCTACGTGCCTTGTACGGTTTTGATTGTGCCCAACTATTGTTGAAATGTGAGATGCAAGCATTTCAGCTAGATTCTAATTTACTTTCTGTAGACACTATTATAATATCAGAGGATTTTGATATAAAGTGTTTTAGCTATCGTAAGGTAAAAACCCGACATGTTTATTTGTGGCGTGGTCTTACGAGATGCTTTTGTTTTCAAAGGATTTTGAAACTTTAATAATCAATTTGAGTGTGATTTTCTCACGCTGGTTTTCCAGACTGACTCGGGTATTGTTTTATATGATGCTCGGGTCAGACCGAGATAAACAGGTTTAGGATATGATGCTGTGGAGCTCAGGAGACGAGCTGGATGACGATACGTACTCCCGTACTTGTTATTATTTTTCCGCTGTGTATTCAGTTGTATGTTATGAATGTTGATGTACTCTGATGATGTATTCTGATGTATTGTATAAACAGATATAGTTTTTGATTTGTGTAAAGATCTGTTGATATATTATATTTTATTCCGCTGCGATGGTTAGATTCTGTTGTTGTTTTCTATTTTTCTTCTTCTTCTACCTCTTCTTTTTACCCAAATGGTCTGGTTTTTCGTGTTAGAAAAACTCGGGTTGTTACAACGTCCCTAGCCCACCACGAACCCGAGCAAACATCCACCCACATGACCTCCGAAACCCCACTCCCCTCCAGCGAAACCCGTACCCACTTCCACCTTTGCCTGTATGCCACCACTACCGCACGACCTAGCTAGCCCACCGCAACTCGAACCTCCACCTCCGCTCCATTCCACCTCCCAGGCCGAGAATCACTTCGTCTTCCTTTTCTCGGCTAATGATTCAATAAGGTGCATATTATAATATGGTCAGTATTACATCTCGGGGTTTAAAGGTACTTATATATTATAGGTTAATTATGTGTTAGTTCATGTATACAGTAGCATGTATATATTTACAAGGATACGAAGATAAATTTTGTTGGTGATTTGGGGTTGTATACTCTTGTATTTTATAGTTTTATATGGGTTCTGTGTCATGTGAGGGTACATGTATTCCAGACTTTTGTGAATGAGTTATATAAGTATATATATACACACACTAGTTAATAAAAAGTTACAGTATTATGTATTGTTGAGACAGTTGAGAAAATGTTAGTATATAATGTTTTGTAATGTATATTTACAGTATGTAACGGTTATATTTGTTTTATATAAATAATACTGATTTATATAAACATTGGTATATTCCAGTTTATATAGTATGAAAGTTTTAAAATCTGGTTAGGTATATATATTTTGATACTTGAGATTTAAGAAAATGATTGTTGGGATTTTATACTGTTTTAATGTTTTGCTTAATTTGAAATACATATATATTCAGTATAAAGGTGTTTGAATACAAAATATGATAGTTATATATATAATTATTGCTTGGCTGAAGTTATATATTTGTTATAAGTTTATTTAAGTATATAAACATTATACAGTACCTTATATGGAAAAAATATATATACCATCTGCAGAACTGTTACTTTGTAAAGTGTATGTGTTTCCAGATTTTGTATAATAGCTTACATATATTGTTTATATATATACACACTATTTTGGATCTGTTGGTTTGATTACATAGGTTATATAAATATATATATGCATTAAAGCAGGAATGTTTTGATTTGGTAATATATGTATTACGTGTTTGATTTTAAAAGTATGTTTATTTAAGTATATATATATAAGGATATTATATGTATATATTGACTTTTAAGTGTATGCGTCTTAAGGATAATGATTTATATATATATTCTATTTTAATATTGTCTTAAGTTAAACATTGACTTTATAAAATAATTGATATATATATATATACATTTCTGTACATATCAGGCTTATTTGATTTGGTTGATCTCATCGATTCCAGCCTTACTTTGATCGTCAAATTCGTTCCCACTTTGCTTTGCTTTGAGATCGTTCATTGGATTAATCGATTTTCAAGTCTGCGATCCAATTTGTAGCTTGTCGTATTGCCAAATTCTCTAACCTCGGAAGGTGAGCACTCACTCACGATTAACGTTCTTTTATTTATTAAATTTGATTTCAATTGAAACGACAATTGAAATATGCTGCTGCTAGTTAATTACACTGTTATATATGCTATTGCCTGTATCAGTTCACCTGTGACATTTGACACCATTATCTGTTAATGATTTATGTGATGATAATACAGTTTGGTTGATAATTGATTGATTGTCGATGTTTATATTGGACGTTAAATTGTTAGTGTTAAATGATAAATAGTATGCAATTGAACTCGATATAGAATAGTTAAATGTTTAAAATTGATTAGTTAAATTTGTATAATATGACCCCTTTCACTGTTAAATCTATTGACACATATGATTTGCTTAATTACACCTTGAACCACTGAATGTATGTTGTTAAATTGATGATGTATGAAATTGTAAATAGATGACAAGTGAAGAAATGTAATAATCTTTAATCTGCATGAAATGATAGTGTAGATTCTAGAAATAATTATATTAATTCGTACAAATAACAATACGAATTAATACGGTTATTTCGGGATTATTTGAATTGATTATTGGGTTGATATTGATTGTTGTTATTGCTTGTTTATTTACTTTGACACCATCCAGTTATCACACTGCAAGTACCCTTTGTTATGCTTTGATTTTGAATTGAATTGGAATCGGGTTGAAATGATAAATACCCAAATTGAACTTTGACCTAGGAAAGAAAATTAAATAAACCCGATTGGTCAATAATTTGATTTAAAAATAAAACGAAGATTTTATTTGAATAAATAATATGGTTTTGAAATGAAGTTGAAATTTGAATTTTATTGAAAGGAAAATGTTAATAGTAAAATCTGAAACAAAATATTAACAATGTAATTGAGGAAAGAACGATGTTTAATTTGAGAAATGATTGAATTAAGTTTGAAATGATTAAATAATTAAGTTTGAAATTATAATTAAGTTCGAAATTATTAAACTTTGAAATGATTTAATAATTAGGTTTGAAATTATAATTAAGTTTAAAATTATTAAACTTTGAAATTATTTAATAATTAAGTTTGAATTATTTAATAATGAATTATTAACCGATTAAATTGAATTGAAATTCTTTAATAAGAAAATTTGAACTTTTGAATAAGTGGATTTTACTTCGTAATAAGTGAAATTGAGTTTTCTTTATTAAGTGAGTTTTGGAAATTTATTTAAGAAGTAAATAAGTGAAATTGAATTTCTTTTACAAGAAATGAAAATGTGATATTTTTGGAATTAATATAAGACTTGTAATTGAAAGAATTGATTTGATGAATTTAATTTAATTCAAAATTGTAAGTTTTGATTTAATGAAGTTGAACTTAAGAAATTGATTTGATGAATTTGAAATTTTATAGAAATTGTTTTGAATGATAAAGTAACTTAACGAATATTGAATGAAATCGATAAATGAGTTTAAGTTGATTTGAATGGAAAATTAAATTAATTTAAAAATAATTTCGGAATGAAACTTATATACGAATTCGAATCAATATTTGAATTGTTTAAAATTGAAATTGAAATCGAATTATAAGATTTTGAAATGGTAAATTGAAGTTTTGAAACATAAATATTGGAAATTGGTTTTTTTGAAAGATAAATGAAATGTTGGTTTACGAATTGAAATTGAAATTGAAATTGATTTGGTTTTTGAAATATATAAACGACCAATCGGTGTAATAATCACGGAAGTTATTAAAGAGACCGGGATCGGTAATGGATATACTCTCTATCTGAACCGAAACCACTTTAATAACTATACGTGGAGTGATGATCCAGAATGAAGTGGTTGGAATGATGTTCGTGTTGACTGAAGAAAGAGAACGATAATGGATAGCCTTGACACTTGTGTCAAATTGGAAATGACTAAAACAGGAGCTGTGCCGGGCCAATGGAGGTCAGCTACCTCAAGTGAACATACTTCTTCGAACTACTCATTACTTGTTGTCGATTGGTGCACCCTTGATTTTGGGAGTGTTGTTTCACGGTGTTGCGGGCGCTGCGGCGTTGCGTTCTCACCAGTCCGGATCAGGCGAACGGTAGTATCACTACCTTGGGTATTGCCTCATGTGCCTTGTCATACTTGTATTCCATTTATACGCGACCACAACGATTTGGATTTATACCATTAGTATATGGATTGCCCTCTGGTGACTTCCGGTTTTGGGGAAACTACGGTCTTGTATATGCTTTTGGGAATAAAAATGTGTTAAGGGTGGAATGGGCCATGACTTAACGCTATTTTGATATCTTTATTATTACTGATAGACATTATCTACTTATCGTACATTACTACATAGTAGATAGTTTGACGGATCCTTAAAGGATGGTTATTCCAAACATCCTTTGAGTTACTTGTATTTCAATTGCTATTTCACTTGAGTTGGATTTATTAATATAAGAATGTTAATCCTGACTCGAGTGTCTTGTGTTTTTGCTTTACGCTCGGGTCAGACTGAGTGTACCAGTATTCAAGACTCACCTTTAGAGTTGGAGCTTTGCTTAAAGATCCAGCCATCTTTTCTGCTTTCAGTATTCGAAGATTTCAGTGATGTATTCTGAGTTGTATCTGATGTATCGTATTTCTCTTCGGTTGTAAACTCTGATGTAACTTATATATTTATATAGTAGCTTCATGAACAACTATCTCTTTTATTTCCACTGCAAATTATTACTCTGTGTCTGTGTTCTGTGATTATTTATTTACTGTATATGTTCAGTTTTGCCAAATTTAAATTAACAACGCGGTATTTTGAGCAATTCAACTCCGGCATGAGTGTCTACCTATACACTTATAATGGATGTGAATGGTTAAAATATCGGGTCGTTACATATATTATATTATTAGTATTATTATGCTGCTTCATTATTGGTATGTTGTTGTTTGTACTCTGATTATGTTGTAAAAATTGTGTAATCAAATGTATATTGTAAAATAGCTTCATAAACTTTTTATTTGATTATTATATTTTGTCATTCCACTGTGAGATTCTGTATTTTGTTTTTTTCTTCTTTTCTCTTATTTTCTTATTAAACCCCATTGACAATCCTTCCATTTCAATGGTTTGAGTTAGACATGTGTGGTTTATTGTCCATTCAAACAGTCCAAAAAGGTGGGTCGTCACGATTTTCCTACCTTCGAAATTTCAAGGATGAAATTCTTTTGAGGGGGGAGAATTAAACATCCCAATATTTTGGTTATTTAACTTTAAATGTTTAATTAACTAATTTTAAAAGTTTAAATTCTAGGATTTCTGGAATTTAATAACTCGAATTCAAATATTGTGCTTATTTAAATATTTGAATTGTGAACTGAATATTAATTTAATGGATTTAATAATATTATTTAACTTCTTTTAATTAATAAATAATATTGATGAATTCAATTTGTAGATTTATTTACAAAAATAAATAGATGGGATAAATATTGATAATTTGATCGAAATTATAATACGATATTCGAAAATGTGAAATTCATTCCGGGGCATTATCATGGATTCTGACGAAACTAGTGCCATTAGATCCGGAATAATAAACTATTATATGATGTTGGGTTTCTTAATGATTAGATGTAACAACCCACGTATTTGTCGATTTTATATTTAAATATAACATCGTTCGTCGGATTTTGGTCCGAAAAGCTACTTTTTGCAAACAGTCGAATTGGGACTCGAGACCACCCCCATTGAGTTCAAAATGACATTTGCGACCTTTTTGAGTATAAACTTCGATATGTTTGGAGTAAGTTGATTTTTGCTACATTTTCACTTAAGGTTTTGGGTTTGGATTTAGGTTCAGCCCACTAACCCAACTCACCTTATATCATTTCTGAACCACTTCTCCTCTTCATTATTTCACTTTCATTTACTAACACCCTAGCTTCATCAAAAATGGAGGAGGAGAGTGGAAACTAAAATCCTAAGCCCTAATCTTCTTTGCAAAGTTGAATTCTTGCTCCAAAATTAAAGAGAAGCCATTGGTAAGCCTCCTCTTTATCTTCTCCAACTCATTCTCTTATCAATTTCAGTTTATTTCCTAAACCTAAATTTGGGAGATGCTTGTTTTGATCTTAGTTGGAGCTTCTTGAGTTAGGATTGAAGAGTGTTTGCCTCTCCTTTGATTTTAAGCTTCTCCTTCCTTGTTCTTGTGTCAAAGGTGAGATTTTTATCTCACATCTTAAACTATATTTATCTTCGATTGTTAGGTATGAATTCCTAACACTTATTCTTGTGCAATTGCACTTGGTTTGGGTTGATTTGGTGAATATTCCAATTTTTAGTGTTTGGAGTTCAATTCTTTAAAAATCCAAACTTTGATCTTTGATCATGATTTTTGTGGTGCATTTAAGAGCGTATATGGCCGGGTAGTCGATGGGCGTAAACCCTTAGTGCCGTTACTCGACCGATTGCATTTCGGAAGGGATTGGCATTCATATGATTGGCATGGGAGTGCTGGAAACAGGCTCCGGTCGACCGACCTCAGGGTCCGGTCGACCGACCTGCTACCCGAGCACTTCTGTCTCTGGTCCGGTCAACCGACTCAGGGAGTCCGGTTGACCGACTTGCTCCTATTTACCAATTATGCCTATATTGCCTATTTTGTTTGAATTTCCAACTTTAATCGATTCGTGTTGTCTCCTGTTTGTTGTTATCATTTCTTAAGACTTTGATGACTCCTCTTTCGGGATGGTACCTCGTTAGGTCGCTCGACCCTATCCCCCTTAGGTCGTTAGACCTCATTTTGTCTTCACTAGGTCGTACCGTTTTGAAGGGGCGTTGCCCCGCACCCCGCCGGGGGCGCTGCCCCCTGGACCCCCGCGACCTGACCGGGCAGGTCGAACCCCGTACCCCCCTTCGTTGGGGATCTTATCCGAAAAACATTCAACAGAATTTCTACTATGATGGTTTTTGGGATTGATTTCTTTGGATTTTTCTCACGTCTTCGAACGTGAATTTATGTGATTCGATTCGTTTCAACAATCATTTTGTGACTTGTCACTTTAAAAATATAAAGGTTTCAATACTAGTAGTAAATATCAAAACTCTTTCATCAAAATGATTTCAACTCTATTTTCAATATCAAACTTATTTATAAAACCATTTTCCAATCTATTAGTATATACAAACCTTTACCTCATTCGTATGAGAAAATATAATTAAACGGCCTAGCAAAACAAGTGGTATGAAACGCTTGCGTTTACTTCGTCGGTTAATTCATGGACTTGTTCGATTGAACCTCTTGTGACAATTTCCTAGTGGAGATCTACAATCTGTTCGTAAATATTTGAGTTAAGCAAGTGGTTATGGGACATGAAACTAAACTCTTATATTTACTAGCTTAGTGTAATCGACACTTCTTTATGATCGATGATGATCATTTTATGGTTTAGACTAGCAATGTGCGATGTCTCTTTGTCCATGTGAAGGACTGTGCTTCGTTTTATTGAGCTCCGTCTCATTTCTTTGTGGGCTAGCAACCCATGTACTTTTAATGTGCTTCGATTCATCTGATGTACCGTTTGCACTACATCGATGTCTCGGCCTTCCGATTCATTGGACATACCGTTTGCACTGCGTCAATGTTCTGAATTGTATTGTCTTTCCGATTCATTGGACGTACCGTTTGCACTGCGTCAATGTTCGATTCATATGATGTACCGTTTGTACTACATCGATGTCTCGGCTTTCCAATTCATTGGACGTACCGTTTGCACTACGTCAATGTTCAATTCATTGGACGTACCGTTTGCACTGCGTCAATATTCGATTCATCTGATGTACCGTTTGTACTACATCGATGTCTCGGCTTTCCAGTTCATTGGATGTACCGTTTGCACTACGTCAATGTTCAATTCATTGGACGTACCGTTTGCACTGCGTCAATGTTCGATTCATCTGAGGTACCGTTTGTACTACATCGATGTCTCGGCTTTCCGGTTCATTGGACGTACCGTTTGCACAGCGTCAATGTTCCGGCTTTCATGCTCCTGTTTGGGATTGTCCATCCTTTTCTTGTGATTTCTGGATTTCTAATTATTGATTTCTGGAATTTATGTTTCACCAGCTTTTACCATTGACATTGATGAGTATGTCATTTTATTGTGGCTTGGTGAATTAAATTAAGAATATGACGTTCTTTTCTCTGTTTTGAGATTATTGAGATATTGTATGACTTTTGTGGGATTTCTAATGTATACTTATCATAGTATGACACCTATTTGTTATCATACGTTTTATTATCATATCTCACATCCTATCTCACTTTATCTGATATTTATAGCTAGACTAATCCGTTTATTATTTTCTTCTTAAATAATACTCGGGTCAGACTGAGATTTTACAGGTGCTTCCTCATGACTTCGTATCTGGAGCCATCTTCTGAGTTTTGGCTAACTACTCTAGTTTAGTAGTTTTTGTTGTATACATTTGAGATTGAGACTCCTTGATGTATACATATTCTTTTACCTTGCACTTGTATCTATTCTTTTGTGTTATGTGGATCTTATTTGACCACTACTCTGATGTACACTTTCATGTGTTATATTCATATCTATTTCCGCCTTTGTGATATGAATTGTCTGTGACTGATTTGTGTTATGTTTATTTCTATATTTGTTTCCGAAGGTTATATATATAGCCACTGTGTGATAGCTTTGAGTTTGTATCGGTATGTCGGATTTCCTCTTGAGATGAAAAGTTATATTTTTATCTGGCATATCGGTACTCGCACAAAGCAATTATACAGATGGTCGCTCCTCAACAGCCTTATTCTCCGTGCTAGTTGACGGCATTACCTCGTAGTGTCCTTGGCTGGTGTGGGTATAGAGGTGGGGCGTCACATTAGACGTATAGTTTGGTCGTGCGAGCTTGAAATGCGTAGCAATTAATTTTAAATATAATTTCATTTAAAAAGCTAACTTCTATATACTTTGGAATTAGGTCTCGAAACTAGTTCCATTGGGTTCGGAATAGGGATATTTGGTATAGAACCCCAATCTGCACACTTTGATTGGAGTTTGAGATTTTTGGCACGAATTGCCTGTTGTTATCGATTAAAATATTATATACCCTACATTTAAACCCCATATCTCCACGTTCTGACCCATACCCCATCACTTCACCTTTTTCCCTACATTCCTTTACATTTTGTTTCCTATAATTAAAAATGAGAGCTTTTCAAATTTCAAAAATCAAAATCTAAGAATCTAGGCAACGAAAAATCATGATTTTGGATCCGTTAAGCTTCTATCGACAAGAGCTACCATCCCATACCCTTTTGGTGTTTGACGAACATGTTTTTCGGAAATGAGCTTTTTGGGGGCAGCAGCTAGGGTTGAGTTTTGTAGGAGATGGCAAAATCAGAGTGTATGGTTGAGTTCGCCTTGCCGTTTAGCACCTAGGGATGAAGTTTTGTGGAGTGCCGCGTCTTGGGGAGGTGTGCGATGACATGGGGGCTTCTAGGGGACCCTATAGGGCATAATCTTTAGGGGCGGGTGGAGGTGTATCCGAGGGGTCAAGGTCGAAGCTCGTGTGAAAACAGACGCATTGTCGAAAACAGGAGGTCAATTCGTTGAGAAACGAAGGAGAAATCGCCGTTTGAAGATTCATGGATTTGGGTTTGTGCATACTGTAATGCATGGCCTATGCATTATCAATTTGAGAAGAAGAATTAGGAAGGGGGTTATACTAGTAGGGTAATTAAGGAATTGATTAAGTTATTAATTGATATAATTTAATTGATAACTTGTAATTTGAATAACTTTTGCATACGAGGTCGGATTCGAGCGTTGTCTTTTGCATTGGACTCATCTCGATGATGGCTACACAATGGAGTTAGTTTGGTTAGATTTGGAGCTAGTGGAATTTTCAAATAAAATCAAACGTCCGTTCAGTTTTAGTTCAAAATCGGAATGCTTCGGTGAAAACTGGAATCAATGTGAGTTTAACTCACATTAAAATTAATTATGTCATATCTATAATGCTATAAACTATTATTGATTGCTTGGATGTTAGTTAAATTGTTTGATTGATTATTGGGTTGGATTTCCATTTGGAAAATGGATGATATATTAACTTGATTGTTATTAACCCATATGATTATATATAATGTCCTTAACCATTATTTTGCAGGAAGAATTTATGGGGAGATCCTGAGGGGTTTCTTGCCAATAATTTTTTATACATCCTTATGCTGTTATATTGGTATTTAATTGAAATAAATCTTGATATTCCATTTAAATTGTATAAGTGTCGTTATAACGATTTTTGCTATACCGTCATTTATTGATTTTCATTCCCAAAACTCCGTCGTGTGTGTTTTGAACTTGAGCTTGGGTTTTCATTAAATAGAATTTTAAAATTCATTAATAATATCAATTAACGGTATTTTAAATTAATAAACCATTTTTATTAATGATTATATAAATTAATTAATTATTTTAACTAATGATGTTTAAAGTTAACTAATAATGTTAACTAATGATTTTGGAATTAATTAATTACTTTATTTAATGATATTTTGAAATTTATTAATCTATTTGATTAATGAGATTTGAATTTAATTAAATCATTTTAATTAATGATTTTAAACTTTAATTAATCATTTTAATTAATGACTGTTTTAAAATTTATTAATTGTTTTAACTAGTGGTATTTGAAATTTAGTTAATCATTTTAATTAATGATATTTTATAGTTAATTAATCATTTTACCAAATGATATTTTAATTTATCATTTTAACTAATGATGTTTAAATTTTATTAATACAATTAATTTATGACTATTTGAACTTAATTAATTGTTTTTATTAAGGGTATTTAAAATATATTAATCATTTTATAATGTTTGAGATTAATCATTCATTTTAATTAATTATTGTTTGAATTTAATATTTTTTTTAATTAATAATACTTGAAGTAAATTAATTTAATAAAAGTGATTAAAGTAAATCAACTAATCCAATGAAAATGTTTTAAAATTTATAAACTGATTTAATAAAGGTTTTAAAGTTAATTTACTGATGATATGAAAGTGTTTGGAAATAATTAATATTGTAAAACTCAATTTAAAAGTTAAAATCATTATTAAATCATTTAAACTCAATTTAAATTCAAAAATAAATTATTCCAAAATAGCGACATTATTAATGATGTCATATGTACTTTTAATTTTCCCAAATAAAATAAATTATTATTTTTTACATATTCTCACTTCTATAGATAAATGAGTCTGAATCCAGCTCCATGCGCGATGTCGGATGGTCAAAGGGTTGTTTATCGATAACACGATTTTCGGTCATTTTATCGCTATTTTTCCATAGTATATATTTTTGTAAATACTTATTACCATTATTATTTATTGTTCAAAACATCACAATCTATGTTAAAAAATCTTGCACTTGAATATTTTGAAAATAAATATAGTTTATCAAAGTAATAAATTTGCGGGTTGTTAAAGACTTCTTCCTTAAAGGAATTTCATCCCCGAAATTACAGCAGAATGAAAACTCGTAGATGTTTGCCCAAAATATTTATTTTTAAACTTATTCTTGTACGATGTATATAGGTCATTCGTACGCATTATCTGATTTGATCTACTATTCGAATCAACAACTTTATTTCCGAACTTGTATTGATTCCACAATCCTCTAGTGTGGACCCTGATCGGGTTTTCTAATCAAAACTTTAGTCTTCCTCACATAACACTGAACTATGATAGAATACTCAAGTACCCAACCATAAAACCTCATCAATGTTCATTATCAAGAGTCGAGTGATAAACACTTTTTAGGACCAGTTTAAATACCTCAAACTTCAGTACTCGAATCTTAGATCAAAATTGTGTGACGGAATGATCTATGTACAACCTATGTACTTATTAACTTTCCAAAATCTTTATGAAAACCTTTCAATTATTAAGTTTCACTCAAAATTCTACTTCTTTATAAAACCTCCTTTATAACACTTATTACTTTTATAAAAATATCATTCATAAATATATCCCTTTATTCATAAAACTTTGTTTATAAATTGATTACTTCAAATATTTATTTACAAAATATTTCTATCTTTTTTTCCAAAAGAAAACCATTTAAATTTAAAAGGTAATTTAGCTTCATTTTCCAAATTTACAATAAACTTCTCTTATTATAATATATTCCTTTTTAACTTTAGAAAATTATCTAGATCGAGAAACTCTAAAATAATACCAAGGAACTAGGTACTACCAGTAGTATCACATATCCTGTTAACCAGAGGGGTAATACTTAGGAGGAATGTTTACCATATGAACACATCTCCTGCCCATTTTTAGTTTTTTTCGAGCCATTCAAACTAGTTATCATAAGAGACTTCCTCTCTTTTCAAATGCTTTATTTGAAATAGTATTATTGTTATTTCAAAAATCCTTTAGGGATTACTTTGTTTTTATAAACACATGCATATAAAATACATTCATATATTTACATTAATCAAATTCCTTAACCCAATGTTATTTATCAAACACCACATAGTCAAAGTGTGAAACAAAGTTCACGAGGTCTTTGTATTTAAATTTTTAACTAATTGATTAATTAATCAATGATAATAACTGAATACTTATTATTATCAACTTTCAAAATTCTTTGAAAACTTTTTCTCAAAAACCTTTTTTGATTAAAATCCTTATTCCATAACCATTTTTTAACTTATCAGGTTTAATTATTATTTATATCCCTTAATATTCTTAGCGTTGTTTTTTAAACTTTGTATAGTCAAATAATGAAATTCTAGTCATAAGATGTTTTTACTTAGATTTTACAAATATTATTTAAATATTGTCTAAGTTATAATACATCTAACTATATATCCATTTTCAAAAATATATTCTTTAAATATAAAATATAATTTTATGTAAAATTATTTCATTTATTAACTTTTCAAAGCAAAAATCATTTATATATAGCATTAATAAATGCATGCTCACATATAATACTCTGAACTCATTCTAGGGTGTTACTAACCCAACCTCTAATGAGTTACTCATCCTAGGGTATTACTAACTCTATCTGTGATGAGACTTTACGCCACCAAAGCCAAGGTTCTCGCTTAACCATGTGCTCTGATACCAAACGTAACAAATAGGATTTTCGACCCTCGAAAATCAACATTAATACATCCTTGGTATTCACGTGCCGCAAATTCAAGTAATGGAAACCCGATCGTTATAGGTAAAAAGAAAATAAAGATAGAAGATAAAACAATGATAGAATCTCACATCGTATTCAACACTGAATTATACATGAAGATAATATGTCCAATCACTCTCAAAATGATGTATCAAAGTTATGGTAAGTACTAATCCAGCCAGGATAGATATAATGGCATATCCCTACAGGTGCTGGTAGATACTTAATACAGTGGAAACTTGAAAACAGATAACTATCTATAGAAGACACTCTAGCTTTAGGCTCCATGCTCCATCCAAAATACTCCAGGATTACCTAACTACTTAGCTACCCGAAAAAACAGGGCACCCAGAGTTTAAGAGGAATAGAAAATAAACCTTGGGTCGGTTATGAGACTGTTGTGAGAAACTCAAAATACGGATATTTGAAAACAAATAGTATCTCATAAGTCCAAGCGGCACCTAAACATAGAACGGGCTTTACCTTATGATAACCAAAACATTTGCCACGCAAAGTTTAGTAATATTATTTTTAATGACAATCTTTGAAAAACATTTTTAATTAAACATATTAAAATAGTCGAAATTGTTATATTGGTTAAATTTGATGGCATAATAGGTTTACAACTAAGCCCGAAGGCATGTATTGGAGAATGGATTCTATACAATGACAAGGTAAGGGACTACCTTTCGTATAGTACACTTCTAGAGGGATGTACCTAGGGTCTAGATACTGGGCGCCTAAACCAACACAGGACCGGCCTACCACTTCCTTAATTGTACATAATATGTCATCACCCAGGTCATTTCCGACCTTTACCGGGACCCCAAGCATACATAACAACCCAAATTATAGAGGGTATCTATAAAGGTGATGACATCTCTTAATGGGTGAGACCCACATAGCACTGCTGCTTCTACCTTGTTTTTTCATTTTTCAAAATGCGAGGCATAAGGCAACATTTACCTTTCATAGCACACAATTTACTTTGAATGCCATTGTAACAACCCGGTTTTTCGCGTCAGTTTATAAATGACGATTAAATCATTTTTAACTGCTAATGCAGATTTGAATCAAGTTTAAATTCATTTGAAAATTTGTTAAAAGAATTGTTTGGGCCTTAAATGAAAATTTGCAACCCATGTTTCTTTAGTTCTACCTGGGTCGTGTTTTATCAAAGAATACCCGTTCCACTTACTCGATCCATTCATTTTTCGTTCGAAACCCTAAAGCTAAATGAGCGAAACAAATGGTGGCTCTGCCTCTCGTTCGTCCCTCTTTCGAAGCTAGGGCTTCTTCAAAACTGAAGACGCCAACTTTTGTGACTCGTTCCATCGATAACCTCAACCTTGCTTTGGCGAGCGACGCTTCTATCTGGTCAAATTCGTCTTCGCTTCGAACAAGTTCGTAGCCCTAAATCGCGAGATGATTTCAGCTAGGTTGAAGCTTCAAAACTTCAACTTTCGATCGAACTGAGGTGAGTTTACTCACATCTATTTCATACTTCAGACGTTGGGTTTTCTTGGCTATTCGATTTCGTTTGAGTATTGGGTTTGATTTCTGGGTTGTTCACTCATTTCGATGTTGTTGATTTCGTTCTGTTTCTATTACTTACTGCCTTGAGCTGATTATGTCTTATACATTCTAATAGTGGCTTCGGCATTTCTGACTGAGGCCATGGTGACTTTGATTTTGAATTTGAGTTTGCTGTGGTTTGATTTCTTGTCACTTGTTTACCTCGGCAGCTCATTCTGTTAGATGTTGGAAATTTATGGTGTTATGTGAATCTCTTATGTGACATTGGCTTGTTCGTATTTTTGCTATGCTTCGCATTCGATTTTGTTTTGTGGTTATGAATTTTGTGGCTCCGGCCATTGTCAGTGTTTTGAGATTGAACTATTTTGATATGTCATTTGCAGTTCCACTTGAACATCTGGATTTGAGTCTATTCATTCTGACCTTTGCCTTGTTGAGTCAGTGAAGTAATTATAGTTTTGAACTAGTTGGTCTGCATGTTGTAGTCTTGATGAACTGTAACTATGCAATTATACTTGTTGTAGCTACTACACTTGATTCTGGCTTTTCCTCATTGCTTCATCCATTCACTGTGGTGCATTTGGCATTTGTCATGCTGGATCACTGTCTGCATTCATTTCAAATGTTGTTGTTATTAGTTGTTTCGTTTGTCAATCCATACCATTGCTGTAATTGCTATACTGTGTCCATTTGAGTAGCATTTCTTTGATCTTTGGTCCCTGTAGTGTTGACATTGTAATTATGTTGAGTCAGTTGCCAATGTATGTCTTGATGCATTTGAACTGTTGTTCATTTGAATTTTCTTTGTTGCCCAGTCTGGTTTCACCTGTGTATAGTCTCGAGTTGCACACTGTAAACTTTGTTGTTCCCTTGGTTGCACTTTGGGTATCACTGATGCTCATTTGTAGTTGGCCTTGTTGCAGTTGACCATCATGTATATTTGTCTTCTACACCGTTGCACTTGTGTAGTTTGTAGTAGCACTATTGTTGTAATTAGGTTGTGACATTGGACTTGAATCTACATACATGTTGTCCATTTTATAGTTGAACCTGAACTTGTCCTCTGATAGTTCATACATTCTCCAGTCTGATTTGAAGTGGTCTCCACTACATCCACTTGGTCATTGCTCCATGCATTGTTGACCTATTCGAATTCTTGGGCAATCATGGCTTTTATTTGTAATAATTCGAACATGCCTTAGGTATTATTTCGACCTCTGGTCATTTGAATTTAGTTGTTTTTGCCTTGAGTTGAACCTGTGTGTTATTTGGAACTTGGGTTTGACCTTGCTTTGAGTTAGTAGCAGTGCAGCACTTGCCTCCCTTGTTAATTCGTTTTACAGACTTGCTTGACCTTGGTTTGGGTTCTGCATTTTTGAGATGCAGTTTCCTTCACTATTGTATCTTTGGGAGTTTGACATGTCTGCATCCATGTTGAAGCTTTGCATATACTTGAGTCTTCTTTAATATGAAGTGGTCTTCATTTTAAAGTCTGTTGCATCTATCCTTGTTCATCAGTTAGTGTTTCTGTAGCATACTTGACTGTGATATTTCTTAAATCACTGTCTGGTTCATCTTGTTGCTGTGGCCTAGTCCTTGTCCACTGTTGCATTATATTGCACCTGTAATTGTTGATGTCTCTGTACATTTGAGTTTGTCACTATGGTCTTTCTGACCTGGTGCCTGTAGTGTTGTTGTCTTTGACTTTGCATTGATGGTTTGCACTATATAGTAATTGTTCTCGGAAAAGCAATACATCCCTGTCTTTTGCTTTGGTACTGCACCATGTTCTTGATTTTGATACCTTCACATTCGGGTTGTTGTTCTTTTAGCACTGATTACTGCTAGTTGGATGTGCATTTGTTTTCAAATAAGATAGCAACACATTGAAGTTGCAGTTTGTATATTCGCCGTGCCCTTAAATTCATGTGGTGGCTGCATTTTTCGTTCCAGTTTTACCCTTGATCCCTTGTGGTGACTTTATATTCGGTGTTGGCGAGGCAGTGCACGCGTGCGTGCACTGCAGCCACCCAAACTCGACAGTTTTGAATTGATTTTTCTTTTGCTTTTGATGCATTGATCTTTTATGCCGTATTGGCGAGGCCGTACACGCGTGTGTGTACGGCAGCCAATCGAATTTTTGATGGTTTTAAAGTGACAATTTCAATTGCTTTAAATTGATTTAGTCGATTTGATAAATTGTTTATTTATCTCTGTTGATGATTTAAATCTGCTGATTTTTGTTAACCACTGTTAAGTGTTATATTGACCGTTATCCGGTTTCTTTGTTTAAAGAATCGGATAGACGGGAATTATTGTGACTGTCGTCTATTTAAATTATCACTGCCTATGTGCACTAATAAACTGGTTTGAATTAGACTGACCTGGGTATTATTTTCCTTTTGAATGTAATACTCGGGTCAGATCCGAGTTATTTCAGGTTGTAGATTTCTTTCTTTGAGTTGCTGTTCGGGATTTGAAGACTTTTCACATCTTCTGAAGTTGTCATTGTCCTTTTGTCGTAGTCGTGTCATTGTACCGTTGCTTCGCAAAGATTCATAAAAAGAACCTCCCTTAAAAACCAGATCCGAAATAATGGCTCCTGGAAGAAGAGGTAGACCTATCAGATCCGGAAATGCTCACGAAGGGACTTCCGTTTCCCCAATAACAGACCAAGCAACTCCAACCGTTGGAGTCACCAGGGCTGAATTGGATGATGCAGTTTCTGGATTATACCAACAGATTGAAACCCAAAACGCTTTGATGATGGATAGGATAACTGCCCTACTCGGGGCAAATCGTCACCCAGAAAACCATCAAACCACCCTTCCTGAAATGCCACCTTTCCAAGCTGCTGGTTCTATGCCGCAACCAACTTGTCGTGAACATATGCCCGGGCAAACTTCCGAGGGAAGAATTGATGCTTGCCCGGAGGTGTCTTTGAACAATAAAGAATACCTGTCCGAAATGGTTAACCGCATCATGAAAGAGAGCATGCAAAGGGAAGAGGATGAGAACGACTGGGGATTTGCACCAAGCAGAACTCCGTTTACTGAAAGGATCCTGAGAGCGGAGTTTCCAAGGAAATTTGCACCTCCTACTATCCAAGCCTATAGGGGAACCGGTGACCCTAATCATTTCCTATACAAATACGATTGGCATATAACCGGTGCAAGAGCATCAAACGAGATCAAGTGTCGATACTTTCCAGTATATCTGGAAGGCGTGGCTTTACTTTGGTTCACAAAGCTTCCAGTTCGGTCTGTAGATAAGTTCTCCGACTTGACGCAAAAGTTTAAAGAACAGTTCAGATTGTATGCTTCAAAAGCTAAGGATATAATGTCACTGTCTAACCTTGAACAAGCGCCCGGAGAATCAATCAAATCTTTCTTGAGCCGTTTCAATATAGCTTTAGCCGAAGTGGAAAATGCGGAACCACGTATGATCCTGACTTATTTGGTGCAAGCCATTGATAAATCGAGTAAATTTGGAATATGGCTAAAGATGAAGGAACCGAACTCACTTGATAAATTTTATAAAAAGGCCGACGAATTCATTCGCCTTGAAAGCCTTTTTACGACATCAAAAGTGGTTGCTGCCTAAACTAATAATAACAATGTCCCATCTAATAAAAGAGGATCTGAAAGTCAGAAAAGGGAGAATGAAGGAGGAAAGAGCCAGGGAAATGAAAAGAAACCTCGCCGCTTTAATCCTTCGGATTATACTCCTTTAACTGATACACCAAGAAATATCTTTTTTGCAACAAAGGACGTTGTCAGGTATCCTAAGCCACCTGAGATGACGAGAGGTGCAAAGCGTAATGGAAAATTCTGCCAATTTCACAATCAACCTGGCCATGACACTGACCAATGTCGCCAATTAAAGAATGTGATTGAAGAATTGCTGGAGCAGGGTAAACTCCAACAATACGTTAAGAGAAGCGGAGTCGCTTCAACCTCATCCATTCGGGATCAACAACATCCTACCCATCAATCCGACTCTCTCTACAACACTGCAGTGCAAGATACAGAAAAGCTTGTCATTAATGTTGTCACAGGAGGTCCACACCCAGCAGGCAGAAGTTGGGATGACTACTAATGGTCAACAAAACCGCAACTGGGGCATCTTTCACTTTCTCTGGCATATAAATCTGAAGCTGCAAATCTAGTGCAAATGGAAAATCAGTCCGGAGATTCTGAAACAACAATCACCAGCATCCATTTTTTGCTTAACAGCGTTGCTTAAATTTGTAAAAAATGATGATGGATGTGTAACTTCTGCATTGTAAACCGCTGAGAAATCAGCGTGACTGAATAATGAAAAACTATGCATTCTGTGTTTTCTACTATAAAATGCCTGTTATATTTCGATGTGTAAATACTCTAAATGTATTGCTAAAATGTCGATCTAATATTGCAGGTCATTAAAGCAAAGCTCACCCATCGCAAAGCTAAGCGAGCCTTACAAATCATTTATTAAAGCAAATACCAAGCGACAAAGAATTCCATATTCAAATCCTATACAAGAAGAACCTCACATAAAAAGTTGGCAACTTCACTGGGGCAAGCCTTCGTTAACCAGTTGTGATTGTCAATATGAACAGGCATCCAGCTAGGCAACTCGTGTTTGTCCCATGAAGTTATTCAACCGTGAAGTCCACTTCTTCGGATAAGGCAATTTACTTACAAAAGGAACGAAGATACGCTTGGAAATAATGATAAAAGATCGCTAATGGGCAGATGATGGGAGAACATGGCCAAACAAGCACGGAAGCAACCGAAAGGAATTTTGCTCCTCAATAAAAGGGCCGGTAGAACCACCGAAGGGACACCTTCCCAAGCTGAAGGAACAGGGCCCTAGCTAACTGATCGTGATGCATCCGATCAGGCAGCTTGCGTCCGTCCCGTGGATCTACTCACCCCTGAGAGGCAACCTTCCTGGCACACCAACCAACCAAAGCCCTCTAACGAGGCACGCCAATAAATGGGAGAGCTTTCCTCAATCAAAAAGATCGGTGGGACTACCAAAAGGGCACTTTGTTAGTTAATTGCGATCGTTTGTGCAAACAAACATCCAATCAAGCAACTTGCGTTCGCCCCGTGGACCCCTCCGACCATGAGAAAGTAACTTCCAGGCAATCAAAAGCCCTTTTCGAAGGCACAAGCCCTCTTCGGAGGCACAAGCCATCTTCGGAGGCAAAAGCCCTTTTCGAAGGCACATTTCACCCATGTAGAAGTGCAAAATGCTTCTCTTCGGAGACCCACTTCACCAGTGATGAAATGCTAAAAAAGCCCTTTTCGGAGGCACATTTCACCCGTGTAGAAGTGCAAAATGCTTCTCTTCGGAGACCCACTTCACCAGAGCTGAAATGCCAAAATTGCTTCTCCTCGGAGACCAAAATTGCTTCTCTTCGGAGACCAAAATTGCTTCTCCTCGGAGACCAAAATTGCTTCTCTTCGGAGACCAAAATTGCTTCTCTTCCGAGACCAAAATTGCTTCTCCTCGGAGACCAAAATTGCTTCTCCTCGGAGACCAAAATTGCTTCTCCTCGGAGACCAAAATTGCTTCTCCTCGGAGACCAAAAATTGCTTCTCTTCAGAGACCAAAATTGCTTCTCTTCGGAGACCAAAATTGCTTCTCTTCGGAGACCAAAATTGCTTCTCTTCGGAGACCAAAATTGCTTCTCCTCGGAGACCAAAATTGCTTCTCTTCAAAGACCAAAAGACCTCTTCAGAGGCGTACTTCACCTTGCTTGAAGTACCAAAAATAAACCCTTTACTGGGGCATAAAATCAAAACCTTCTTCAGTAGCTCATTTCACTGTGCAAGAAAATTCACTTTTAAACAAACAAAAGTGATCATTCCCAGAAGTCGAAGTGTTCTTTAGGAAGAAAGAGAAAATAAAAATTTCTCCAAAGACAAGATATACTCTATTAAAAGCAGAATAATTCTTCCCTTAAAAAGTGGAAAGTTGTTCTCTAAAATAGGAGTATCGGTCTTGTGAAAGCAAGAAATATTACAATATACTTGTGGTATGGGGGCAACATTATACAATTCAGTTACATTAATAAAAGTAATATACAAGCGACATACCACAAGTTCATTGCAATATCACGTAATAAAGATGTGGAATAAATGCGTTCTTGAAACACAGACAAAAAGTTTGTACAAGTAGAAAGAATCGTTTACTCTACACTTCAAATGAAAAACAGATATATTCCTACATACACAAGAATTTGTACAAGAAAAATATCTATTTATTTCAACACTATGAGAAATTTTTACATTGTACAGGTTACAAAAAGAAGCGGAGACCGGTATCCGCACAATCTCCGGTCAATGCATGCAAAAAGCAGAAAAGTCAAAATCAAACTCATTTCTCCTTCTTCCCACCCTTGGAGCCTTTACCCGGCCTGGTAATTAGTTTCGAAGGCCGTATCGGAGAAGAAGGAGAAAGAGACTCAGCCGGATCGACTTCTGCTTCATCTCCAGCAACAGAAGAACTCTTCTTTCCTTTCTTCGAAACCACGCGTTTCCCCTTCTTCTTGGAAGAAGACTCACTCCACGGAGTAAGAAATGTAGAAAGTTTTGTGTCGTAGTCAAAAGACTGCTCCGGGGTCTTCTCGCTATCTTCCAGATCTTCTGCTTTCTGTTCCTCGGAAGCAGGTGGTTCGTCCAAGCCTTGAAGGGCTGCTATCTGTTCCTCCTGCGAACCTGGTTGAGAAGCTGGAAGAGGAGTAACTTGAGAAGGAGGAGGAACGGCAGCTGAAGAAGGAGAAATTGGTGCAGTTTCCGGCACGTCCGCTGCATAATAAAAGAAATCAAAATCAGTATTCTCTGAGGAAAAAGAAGACAGTGGATCGTCAAAGCTTAAGTAATAAGTAAGAAGTTCGTCGAACTCGGTTGAATCGAATAAGCAATTCACTGAATTTGTCTCGTCAAAGTTACCTGGAGAAGCCGGTTTAGCGAGATCAATCTCAAATTCCCGCCCTGAAAGTCCTTCATTGCCTCTTCTTATGTAGGAGTGGTCACAACTGGATGTGAAGGATGAGAGCTGGAATCCATAATGTTTGCATCAGCCGAAGTGGAAGTATGAATAGGGGCAGTTAAAGGAGCTTCCTCTTTTGAAAGCTCTTCTCCCAGTGATTTAGCCCGCGCTTTAGCAAGCTGCTCCTTCCCTCTAACAAGAGCGGCGCGAGCCTCATCATCAAGATAACGAGCCTCAAATTTTGCTTCCTCAAATTTTGCTTCATCATAGCCGGCACCTTTAAACATATCAAGTGCGGCTTCCCACACTTCAGCCAGAGTGATTTCATAATCTGGACCCAGAAAAGCAAGGCTCCCACGACCCAGAACGCAGTGTAAATAAAAGTCGAATAAGGTAGAACTGATGTTTGCTTTCGTTGCCTCATGTGATTGTTCAGCCGCTTCTTTTTCGGCAATGGCAGCAACCCTACCAGTAATAGCCTCATCACGCGATGTCTCAGCTTTAGCGAGTCGAGACTTTAGTAACTCAATTTCTACGTTCTGGGAGGTGACCTTTTCCCGCAGTTCGGTATTTTCTATGCGATATTTCTCAGTAATGTGCTGTTCGGCGGCAAGCTTCATTTCAACATCTCTTTGTGCAGCATGTGCATCCCGCACCTGCTTCTGAAAGACTTCTTCTTTTTGAGTATATGATGCAGAAGAAGAAGCGAGATTTTCCTTAAGTTGCTTAACTTCAGACGCAAGCTTTGCGTTGTCGTCTGCAATGCTCGTCATCTCCGCATCATGCTGCTTGCGCCATTTGTCCCATTCTGATTTATCGTTCTCCATGGTCATCATCGCCTCAAGGTTAATATGGTTGACCCTTTGAAGTTCATCAACCAACTTCTGCCATCCAGACATTCTTTCAATAACAAGCTTGACAGCATCGACATTTCTCAGCATTGCCTGCTTATCAATGGGAACCAAATCTAAGTCAAAACGGACTCCTCTTAGACACCAATTCGGAAATCGGCTCTGAAGCGTTGGAGGGCCGTCTTTAACTTGATATTGTGGCCTGTTAATGATGGTTTGAATATCAGATTCCTTTAGTGGAGGAGAACCGGCCGGAATGTCAGAAGAAATGGGAGCGTTAGCCTTCTCAGAAATAGCAGACGCGTCACTTGTCTTAGATCGTTTGCTTGATTCATCAGTAATATGAGTCTTCCCTTTGTCATCATAAGACTTTCGCTTATGAGAATCGTGAGTTCTGTAAGAAGAATCATATCGATCAGCATCTCTTCTTCTCTGCCGCTGCTCATAATCCCATTTCTCTTGAGCCTTCCTTTGGGCCCGTTCCTCATTTGTCTCTCTATGATCACCAAGATATTTCCTAAAGTCATAGGATCCACGACCTCCATGGCGCTGAAATGAGTCATAGTATGAGCCGGAACGTCCCATCGGAGAATCTGAAAACGGAAAAGAAGTAAAGTTTAGAAATTTCCAGAAAGAAAGAGTAAATGCTTATAAGTGCAGAAAAATCCTAAGTGTGTGCGGCGTGCGAACTACGTGCGTCAAACTACAAACCACGCTTTAGTGCGGGAACGGAGACGATGGGTGTAGAAGGCGTCGAGGTCTGTTTCAAAGAGGAATTCCCTTCAATGACAGGAGAGTTCGCCTTTGGAATATTATCTTTGAAAAGTTCTTGAGAAGTTATCATTATGTCACTCAAGTCTTCAAAGGTGTCATCATTATGATGCTCAGCAGAATTCTCCTTCTCAACTTCCACATCAGTTGATTTTTCAGAAACTCGAGGATTTTCTTCCTCTTCGATAATTGGGGCAAGTGCTAACTTACTGGACGACCCCGCAATGTCGGTAAGAGTAGAACACTTTACCAATGAAGTCTCAACGGTAAGTTCTTTCGGTGAAGGTTCTTTAGTAGAAACGGGGGCATCTGACTCCTCAGCTGAAGAATCAGGGACTTCATGTGACTGAGTGGAGCGGGAAGGATGTAAGAGTCCAAATTCATGGAGTAACTCATCTTTCAATAGAAATTGAACACTCCTCTCCTCAACCGGCACGGCCATAAGCCTCTCAAAGGTAGCCTTGTGACGAGGTTCCCTAGAGGGGGAAGGGAGCGCTGAAACAGTAGAAAAAGAAGTTAACACATGACAATTTGGACTTCGAAGAATTTAGAAAACACAGGGAAAAGATAGATAGTCGTACTTCCCACTCTCCAAATGGCGTAAAATCCCGGGGGACAACGAACAAAGAAAAACTGGCTCAGAAACCCAGGAACGCTTTCGGGAAGACCAATAATCAGTTTGCGGTTCCTGGCACTCCTTACAACTGTGATAGAGGGATGGTCTTTGTTCTTTGCAAATGAGCACAGGAAGCAAATTTCTCCAAAACTGGGAAAACGGTCCAGCGTTCTCCTAAAAAGCACACACAGTCCCAGCAGGATGGCATAGCCATTAGGGTGTAGTTGAAAAGGGGAGATAGATAATCGAAGGAGAAGTTCTCGAAGACAGTCATTAAACGGGGGAATCGCTCCACTCAAGCACATTTGGCGGTTCACTGCGACAAAGCCGTGGGGCGGCCTATCAGCAGTGTCATTTACTCCAGGGAGCAAAGCGTCAGATTCAGCAATGCCAAACTGGGTGCATAGTTGACGGAAGACTTTATGACTCAGAGTGGTAGGAGTCCTTTCCGGGGGATCATTCAGCGGGGTAGCAATTGGAAAAGTTTCTCCAGCTGGTTCCAAGTCTTCTTGATGAGATGCCATTCTACACAATCAGCTGAATGTTCAAAAGTGAAGGTGCACGTTTCCTAAAAGTGTGAAGTGCTGTGCAAAACTAATGAAAACAAGGAAAAGCAAGTATAACTGAAATTAAACTAACTGACAATCAGTCGATTACGAGATTTCAGAACTTGTTAATACTCAAGTGCAGTGTTAATGCAGACAAATCAGTTTTAATTTACCATTACGATTTTGCTTTAATACTTCACTTGAATTGGTTATTGTATAGCATTGCACTCATACAGTTCATTTATTTAAATTTTTTCTTTGTCAACTAATCTGTCATTCGATGTGGGCGGTCAGTGGCAGTATATTCGTCCCAGTATTCTGTGAATGTTGTGTTAAGCAGGTTATTAGCATTAAAGTCAAGAAAGTGTGGGAGGAAACACAATACAGTTCAAATTCAAGAGTTCAGCCAACTTCTGTGCAAAAGCATCTAAGTCTAAAGTCGTTAAACGACCTATCGTAGGTCAGGGCTTTTAGGTCGTATTGTGCGAGTCAAGATGTTCAAGGCATGTTCTCTTAAGTCAGATCATTCAAGTCCAAGAATTCAAAGTCATGGAATTCAAGTTATTAAGTCGTTCAGATGGGTTCGCGAGTTACGAGTTAAGGGCTATCTCATTCACGACCTAGTCTTTCAGATGTGTTCGCAAGTTAAATCCTTAAGTGCTAACTCGGCGATGACCTAAGAAAGGTCCTATGAGTTAAGTCGTTGGTTATCTAATTCTTTGAGTCATCAGCCATAACACTTATAGAGATATGAAGCTTCGGTTTGAAACAACGCATCTGCTAACTCGTCCACGACCTAAGGGGCAAGCTACGAGTTAAGTTAAGCCATCAGTCTATTAAGGAGTGCTGCATAAGAAAGGTCTCAAGGCAATGAAAAATTGAAGTCTTAGGTCGTTACCGACCTACGACCTACTTTAGGTCGTATATGACCTAGGACTTAGGTCTCAAGATTTCTATTCAGAACGCGAAGGCCTTAAGTCGTTCGTCTTCTCCCCAATACATCAATTCGCTAAACTCCTTAACCCGTTAACCCATTAGCCTCTCCTCCGACCAAAACTCTCGTTCCCTCAGCGCACTTAATCATCCCGAAATCACCACAAACCCAGTCTAATGTCATTCCATCACAAACTACGAATCAATCAAACTGAAATGCTGCTGTCCATCGTCTTGTTCTGAACGACTGTCCAAAGCCAAGACAAGCCGTCTCAAACCCATCAGTAATCAATTGAAACAAGAATTGCAGAGAAGTACGGCATGAGAAAAGGGGGGTCGATGGTGAAAATGGGATTCGTAATTGGGTGATAATCGAGGAATGAATAGCAATCGAATCCACTTACGTGAGAAGGAAATAAGAATGACTGGCAACCGGTAGGTCTGAGTCGTCTTTGGAAAGCTTGAAGAGTCGTTAATGGCGAATTCAAATAGAGGAACAGGTAAGGTTGGGAAGGAACGACCTAAGCAATTTATACCCTGGGACAATGAAAGGTGAATCGACACATCTGACTTACGACTTATACTAAGTCGTTCGCGACCTACGACTCATCTTAAGTCGGTCACGATCTAGCGCACTCATCAAGAAGCGAGCTAAGGAAATCGAAGCACACGACTTACGACTTAAGGCGTGTACTTCGAGGGGCAAATGTTAACTCCCTTTTAGCAACGACCTACGAGTTAAGAAATGAACGAGTCAGATTGTGCCACGACTTATAAGAAGCCAACGAGTTAAGAAGCCTAAAACCTAAGTGGACTCGACGACTTACGACTTAACTGCTGAAGGAGGATCTACGGCTTGAACGACTTACGACCTACCGGGTTAGGGAGCTACGACCTAAGAGAGTCTACGACCTAACTGCTAAAGGTGACTTTGCGACCTAGCAATGTTACGACCTAAAGACTTCGCGACCTAGCAATGTTGCGACCTAAAGACTTTGCGACCTAGCAATGTTGCGACCTAAAGACTTCGCGACTTAAGAAGGTTCCGACCTAATGGGTTACAACTTAGCTTAAGTCGTTCACGACTTATAGCTCCAGTTCGTAAAGACTTAGGAAGTATACGACTTAATAGTCTACGACTCAACAGGCCACGACTTAATAGTTTACGACCTAGTGGGTGTACGAGTTAAGAGCTTCACAGCCTACGACTCATGGTCCTAACGACTCAACGAATTAAGCTATCTACAACTTAAAGAAAGGGGGTTCCGACTTAACGACTCAGCGAGTTAAGGTCTTACGAGTTAAGGTCTTCGACTTAAGGGTCTTACGACTTAAAGACTACGAGGTTAAAGTCCAGAGCCCATGCTTATACTACTTGTCTGATAAGTCGGCTATGACTTAACACTTGTCGAAGACAGCCACAGGATGAGCCCAGAACAACCCAATCCCTTAACTCGTCACCGACCTAGCCCAATCCCTTAACTCGTCACCGACCTACCCTAAGTCGGCTACGACTTAGGACTTAGGAAGATTTCCAGAGTCCAAATCAGCTCCTATAAATACCCCACCACTTCCAACATAACGAGGAATTTTTTTGGCCATTCATTTCTTCAAGCGCCGTTACGCTGTCGAAGTCTCCTCTCATTCAGCAATCAAAGATCTTCAAGCATTCAAGACACTACAACAATCTTCAAGAGAAGAACTCCTTACATCCAACACGGATTCGTCGAGTTTCATCATCAAAGATCGAGCTAGTAGTCAAGAGTGCTTTCATGATCAAGTTGTATTGTATTTTGAAGGATATTGTATCAAATTGTAACCGAATCAGCAATAAAAGACTATAAAGTGGACGTAGGCTCAATTACGGGCCGAACCACTATAAATCTGTTGTTCATTTACTGCTTTTCTGCTATTTTCAGCTTATATTCTGTTCCCGTACCAACGGGTGGTGCTTTCACAATTCTATTACACACACCGGGTGTTAGCGTTCACTTTTTAGCGTTAACAATAATGTACTTGTGTATATAACTTCTAGAGTCGACAGTTGTAGTTGTATCATATGTATCGTGTCAACTATATTGTAACTGACATCGGTTATATATATATATGAGATTTTTGTTAATCTGTGTTCCGCATTTATATTATCTGTGTTATTGTTATATCTAATGTCCTAAACTATTATGAACTATCGTAGTTTGTTTTATACTGATAATTGGATATGTCGATGGGAGTAAATAAATAATTGATGAAAAATAAAAAGTATATACCACTCCTATCGAGATAACCAATATTAGTGTAAGGCCAATTACGGATGGTCGCTCCTATCCAGCCTTATTCTTCGTAATAATAGACAGTATTTCTTTTAATACTCTTTGTTATTATGAGCATAGAGGTGGGGCGTTACAGTTGGTATCAGAGCTTGGGGTTTATGGACATAATATAAAACATAACTTGGATGAAACATATGTTACAACTATTAGTCGACGTTTTATCTGTGATTTGAGTCAAAACTAAAGTTTTGAAATTTTGATGAAATTTTTAAATATCGTTATTTAAAAATAAAAGTGGAATTGTGTTTTGTTGTTTGGATGAAATTGTGTTCTGATGATTTGATTGATTTGTGTTCTATTTATCAGAGTGCGCAGCGGAAATAGTGAAACTGTCTTCGCTTAGTACAACTGATAATCTTTTTGATTTAAGAATCAAAATACGAAATTGATATGAATTCCAATTGTTATTTACATAGCTGTAATTATTTGTTTCTTTGAGAATTTCGAATCCAAATTGAGGATTCGAAGAAATTGCAGATATGTGATTTTTGTTGAAATATCCGCTGGCTTTCTTTTGTACTAATCATCTATTGATTAGATTTTGCTGTTTTGAATTGTCTTCATTGAAGATACCTTCGAATGATTTCTTTGTTCATTCTGTAGTATGTGCAAAAATTTGAATTGCGCGTTACTGCATTTATTTTTACGTTGAACCGATGCTTGGTTATGAAACGTATTTTGTTGCCGTTATTTTTATAACGAGATTTTTACACCAATGCTATATTTTGAAGCACGGTGTTTTGTTGCATTTTTGAGGAATGAAAATTCACTGACATTACATTTTGATGTAGATTGTTTTGATGTGATTTTGACGTTTTAAAACTACTGTCGCTTTGGCTTCAGTAACCGCCAAATTTTAAAAGTGGATTTTCAAGCGGTTATTCCGCAATACTGATTTGTAACCGTTTTTACGGTATTTTGAGAAGTACAATTTCCTTATCGAAATTGTTACTGATTTGCTGTTTTAATCACGTGATTGGAAAATTGTTTTAAAATGAAAATTGTTTTATAAAATTGTAACAGTTTGCGTTTTCAAAAGAATGAGAAAGCGACTTAAACGATTCAGCAAAATCGAGGATTATGACCCCTTTCTTTTACTGTTTCGCTTAACTCCGGACTTGTCCAGTTGAGAAGGTGAATTGTTATTTTTACAAAATAAATAAAATTGTTTTCAGAAATTTAACAGTTTACGCTTTCAAAAGAATGAGGAAGCGATTTAAACGTTTCAGCAAAATCGAGGACTATGACCCCTTTCTTTTACTGATTCGCTTAATTCTGGACTTGTCCGTTTGAGAATGTAAAGTGTATTTTTACAAAATACACAATTTTGCACTTTCAAGGAAACGATGAAGTGATTTAAACGATTTAGCAAAAGTGCGGAGTATGGAACCACACTTTTACTATTTCGGTTAATTCCGGACTCGTTAATTGAATATCTGTTGTTTTGATGATTCTACACTTTCAAGGAAACGATGAAGAGAATTAAACAATTTAGTAAAACTCGTGGTTATGGGACATGTGCGTTTACTATTTTGGTTAATTCCGGACTCGTTAATTGAAATATTTGATGTTTTCGTGTGCTTTCGAGCCACTATGTTGGACCTTCGGGTCATATGTTGGACCTTCGGGTCAAATACTAGTACTAGACCTTCGGGTCATATGTTGGACCTTCGGGTCATTTGTTGGGCGCCAAAATTATGTTGAGTACTTGGTAGGCTTCGGCCATATGTTGTTGCACGTGCGGCGAATTAAAAACTCGCCATCTGATGGGATCGATCCAAGCTTTTATGTTGATTTTCTAGTCTTCTTAATTGATTTCTAGATATTTGTTGCTTCCAATTATCTGCAGGTAATTGGATATTTGTTGATATGAGTTCTGATTATCGTTTTTGATAATCGGATATTTGTTGTTTCTAATTATCGCTTGTGATAATTAGATATTTGTTGATATGAGTTCTGATTATCGTTTTTGATAATCGGATATTTGTTGTTTCTAATTATCGCTTGTGATAATTAGATATTTGTTGATATGAGTTCTGATTATCGTTTTCGATAATCGGATATTTGTTGCATTTAATTATCGCTTTTGATAATTAAATATTTGTTGATTTGAGATTTAATTATCGCTTTTGATAATTAAATATTTGTTGATTTGAGATTTAAGTATCGCTTGAGATAATTAAACATTTGTTGATTGAGATTTAATTATCGCTTTTGATAATTAAATATTTGTTGATTTGAGATTTAAGTATCGCTTGAGATAATTAAACATTTGTTGATTGAGATTTAATTATCACTTTAGATAATTAAATATTTGTTGATTGAGATTTAATTATCGCTTTTGATAATTAAATATTTGTTGATTTTAGATTTAATTATCGCTTGAGATAATTAAATATTTGCTGATTTGAAATGTAATTATCGCTTTAGATAATTAAATATTGGTTGATTTGAAGTTTGAATATCGCTTGTGATAATCGAATATTTGTTGATTTGAGAAATTTGATTATCGCTTGTGATAATCGAATATTTGTTGATTTGAGAAATTTGATTATCGTTTTTGATAATCAAATATTTGTTGAATTTTAAATTTGATTATCGCTTGTGATAATCGAATATTTGTTGATTTGAGAAATTTGATTATCGTTTTTGATAATCGAATATTTGTTGAATTTTAAATTTGATTATCGCTTGTGATAATCGAATATTTGTTGATTTGAGAAATTTGATTATCGTTTTTGATGATTGAATATTTGCGATTTTTGAGATTTGAGCTTCGTCTTTTCCTCTGGCAATTCAGGTGAGTAATTTGATTTACTCACATTCAATTCGTGCTCTATATGGGATTTCTGCTCTGTTTTTCCTTCTCTTTTAGTTGCTGGAACTCGATTGTTCTTGCTTTTGTTAGTCGTCTGATTTTGATCCCTGATTCCCACGAGGTTGATTCTTTTGATTTGAAGCAGTCGAACCTTTCGATTTCTTATCTAATACTTCCCCGCTGACACTTGCTTTGCTTATACGTTCGACATTGCCATGCTCTTTTGGTTGTTACCTTTTATCCATTTATTCCTTATGATTGCGTGGACGCAATTTCTTTAAGGAGGGGAGTCTGTAACAACCCGGTTTTTCGCGTCAGTTTATAAATGACGATTAAATCATTTTTAACTGCTAATGCAGATTTGAATCAAGTTTAAATTCATTTGAAAATTTGTTAAAAGAATTGTTTGGGCCTTAAATGAAAATTTGCAACCCATGTTTCTTTAGTTCTACCTGGGTCGTGTTTTATCAAAGAATACCCGTTCCACTTACTCGATCCATTCATTTTTCGTTCGAAACCCTAAAGCTAAATGAGCGAAACAAATGGTGGCTCTGTCTCTCGTTCGTCCCTCTTTCGAAGCTAGGGCTTCTTCAAAACTGAAGACGCCAACTTTTGTGACTCGTTCCATCGATAACCTCAACCTTGCTTTGGCGAGCGACGCTTCTATCTGGTCAAATTCGTCTTCGCTTCGAACAAGTTCGTAGCCCTCAATCGCGAGATGATTTCAGCTGGGTTGAAGCTTCAAAACATCAACTTTCGACCGAACTGAGGTGAGTTTACTCACATCTATTTCATACTTCAGACATTGGGTTTTCTTGGCTATTCGATTTCGTTTGAGTATTGGGTTTGATTTCTGGGCTGTTCACTCATTTCGATGTTGTTGATTTCGTTCTCTGTCTATTACTTACTGCCTTGAGCTGATTATGTCTTATACATTCTAATAGTGGCTTCGGCATTTCTGACTGAGGCCATGGTGACTTTGATTTTGAATTTGAGTTTGCTGTGGTTTGATTTCTTGTCACTTGTTTACCTCGGCAGCTCATTCTGTTAGATGTTGGAAATTTATGGTGTTATGTGAATCTCTTATGTGACATTGGCTTGTTCGTATTTTTGCTATGCTTCGCATTCGATTTTGTTTTGTGGTTATGAATTTTGTGGCTCCGGCCATTGTCAGTGTTTTGAGATTGAACTATTTTGATATGTCATTTGCAGTTCCACTTGAACATTTCGATTTGAGTCTATTCATTCTGACCTTTGCCTTGTTGAGTCAGTGAAGTAATTATAGTTTTAAACTAGTTGGTCTGCATGTTGTAGTCTTGATGAACTGTAACTATGCAATTATACCTGTTGTAGCTACTGCACTTGATTCTGGCTTTTCCTCATTGCTTCATCCATTCACTGTGGTGCATTTGGCATTTGTCATGCTGGATCACTGTCTGCATTCATTTCAAATGTTGTCGATATTAGTTGTTTCGTTTGTCAATCCATACCATTGCTGTAATTGCTATACTGTGTCCATTTGAGTTGCATTTCTTTGATCTTTGGTCCCTGTAGTGTTGACATTGTAATTATGTTGAGTCAGTTGCCAATGTATGTCTTGATGCATTTGAACAGTTGTTCATTTGAATTTTCTTTGTTGCCCAGTCTGGTTTCACCTGTGTATAGTCTCGAGTTGCACACTGTAAACTTTGTTGTTCCCTTGGTTGCACTTTGGGTATCACTGATGCTCATCTGTAGTTGGCCTTGTTGTAGTTGACCATCATGTATATTTGTCTTCTACACCGTTGCACATGTGTAGTTTGTAGTAGCACTGTTGTTGTAATTAGGTTGTGACATTGGACTTGAATCTACATACATGTTGTCCATTTTATAGTTGAACCTGAACTTGTCCTCTGATAGTTCATACATTCTCCAGTCTGATTTGGAATGGTCTCCACTACATCCACTTGGTCATTGCTCCATGCATTGTTGACCTATTCGAATTCTTGGGCAATCATGGCTTTTATTTGTAATAATTCGAACATGCCTTAGGTATTATTTCGACCTCTGGTCATTTGACTTTAGTTGTTTTTGCCTTGAGTTGAACCTGTGTGTTATTTGGAACTTGGGTTTGACCTTGCTTTGAGTTAGTAGCAGTGCAGCACTTGCCTCCCTTGTTAATTCGTTTTACAGACTTGCTTGACCTTGGTTTGGGTTCTGCATTTTTGAGATGCAGTTTCCTTCACTATTGTATCTTTGGGAGTTTGACATGTCTGCATCCATGTTGAAGCTTTGCATATACTTGAGTCTTCTTTAATATGAAGTGGTCTTCATTTTAAAGTCTGTTGCATCTATCCTTGTTCATCAGTTAGTGTTTCTGTAGCATACTTGACTGTGATATTTCTTAAATCACTGTCTGGTTCATCTTGTTGCTGTGGCCTAGTCCTTGTCCACTGTTGCATTATATTGCACCTGTAATTGTTGATGTCTCTGTACATTTGAGTTTGTCACTATGGTCTTTCTGACCTGGTGCCTGTAGTGTTGTTGTCTTTGACTTTGCATTGATGGTTTGCACTATATAGTAATTGTTCTCGGAAAAGAAATACATCCCTGTCTTTTGCTTCGGTACTGCACCCTGTTCTTGATTTTGATACCTTCACATTCGGGTTGTTGTTCTTTTAGCACTGATTACTGCTAGTTGGATGTGCATTTGTTTTCAAATAAGATAGCAACACATTGAAGTTGCAGTTTGTATATTCGCCGTGCCCTTAAATTCATGTGGTGGCTGCATTTTTCGTTGCAGTTTTACCCTTGATCCCTTGTGGTGACTTTATATTCGGTGTTGGCGAGGCAGTGCACGCGTGCGTGCACTGCAGCCACCCAAACTCGACAGTTTTGAATTGATTTTTCTTTTGCTTTTGATGCATTGATCTTTTATGCCGTATTGGCGAGGCCGTACACGCGTGTGTGTACGGCAGCCAATCGAATTTTTGATGGTTTTAAAGTGACAATTTCAATTGCTTTAAATTGATTTAGTCGATTTGATAAATTGTTTATTTATCTCTGTTGATGATTTAAATCTGCTGATTTTTGTTAAACACTGTTAAGTGTTATATTTACCGTTATCCGGTTTCTTTGTTTAAAGAATCGGATAGACGGGAATTATTGTGACTGTCGTCTATTTAAATTATCACTGCCTATGTGCACTAATAAACTGGTTTGAATTAGACTGACCTGGGTATTATTTTCCTTTTGAATGTAATACTCGGGTCAGACCCGAGTTATTTCAGGTTGTAGATTTCTTTCTTTGAGTTGCTGTTCGGGATTTGAAGACTTTTCACATCTTCTGAAGTTGTCATTGTCCTTTTGTCGTAGTCGTGTCATTGTATAGAACGATATGTATTCATGTATATTAGTTGATAATGTACTTGTGTATATAACTTCTAGAGTCGACAGTTGTAGTTGTATCATATGTATCGTGTCAACTATATTGTAACTGACATCAGTTATATATATATATATATATGAGATTTTTGTTAATCTGTGTTTCGCATTTATATTATCTGTGTTATTGTTATATCTAATGTCGTAAACTATTATGAACTATCGTAGTTTGTTTTATACTGATAATTGGATATGTCGATGGGAGTAAATAAATAATTGATGAAAAATAAAAAGTATATACCACTCCTATCGAGATAACCAATAGTAGTGTAAGGCCAATTACGGATGGTCGCTCCTATCCAGCCTTATTCTTCGTAATAATAGACAGTATTTCTTTTAATACTCTTTGTTATTATGAGCATAGAGGTGGGGCGTTACATCCATATTTCCATTCCACAATCACACAACTGATTTCTACAAACGAACAGCTTCTGAGCTCGTATGTCTCAGGAAAGGGTGTTAAGCTAAGAGAAGTTGCCTTCTCCCCCACCAAACAAATGGTATCTCAAAAGAGCACGCCACACATAAATAGACGGGTTTTTATATTATGATAAACAAAATATTTGCTACGCAAAATCTGGAACTATTATTTTTAATAACATTCCTGGACAAATGTTTTTTTCAAATAAACATATTAAAATAGTCGAAATTCTTACATTGGATAAATTTGATGGCATAATAGGTTTACAACTAAGTCCGAAGGCACTTATTGGAGAATAGGTTCCATACAATGACAAGGTAAAGGACTACCTTCCATACATTACACCTTCAGAGGGATGTGCCTAGGGTTTAGATACTAGGCGTGTAACAACCCGCATATTTTACAATTGTATATTTAAATGTTTTATTTAAATATAGCATCGTTAGTCGGATTTAAGTCCGAAATGTAACATTTTGCAAACAGTCGAATTGGGACTCAAGACCACTTCCATTGAGTCCAAAATGGTGTTTGCAACCTTTTTAAGTATAAACATCGGTATGTTTGGAGTTGAGTGAAATTTTGATATTTTCATTTAGGGCTTTGGGTTTGGGTTTCAGCCCACCAACCCATCTAATACCCTAACACTCCATTCAACTCCGCTTCATTCACTCATTCCTTTTTCTAACACTCTAGCTCAAGAGAAATGGGGGAAAAAGATTGGAAATAGAAATTCCAAACCCTAGTTTGATTTGGAAACACAAGTTCTTGCTCCAAAATCAAAGAGATGCTTTGGTAAGCATCCTCTTCATCTTCTCCGTCTCTATCTCTCTTCAATTTCAGAAATTCCTAAACTCTAACTTAGGAAATATTTTCTTATTAGCTTAGATTGGAGCTTCTTGAGTTGAGATTGAAGAGGAATTGGTCTCTCCTTTGTTTTAAAGCTTCTCACTTGTGTTTTGAGTTTAAAAGGTGAGTTTTTAAACTCACATCTATGTCTATATTTTTGATAGTTGTTTGGTAGTAATTCCTAACATCTATTCCTTGTTCATTTTCTTTTGAATTGAATTGGTTTGATGAATATTCCAATTTTTAGTGTTTTGAGGTCAAATCTTTAAAAATCCTATCTTTGATGTTTGAACACGTTTTTGGGGTGTTTCGAAGAGCCATACAAGGCTGGGTTGTCGCTTGGCGTAAATCCTTAGTCTACGTTGCTCATCCGTTCGCCTCTGGTTAGGATTTTGCCCCACTTTGGGGCTAGGCTGAAAATGCTGTAGAAGCAGGTTCAGTCGACTGAACCAGGAGGTCAGTCGACTGAACCAGGGGACAGAAAATGCTCTAATACCATGCTGTGACTCACCACCTAGCCACTGTGTGGTAGCTTTGAGTTTGTATTTGATATGTCAAATTTCCTCTTGAAATGAAATGTAAGTTATATTATCTGACATATCGGAACTCGCACAAAGCAATTACACAGATGGTCGCTCCTCAACAGCCTTATTCTTCGTGCTAGTCGACGGCATTACCCCGTAGTGTCCTTGGCTAGCGTGAGTATAGAGGTGGGGCGTCACAGGGTGCTTGAACCAACACAGGACCGGCCTACCACTTCCTCGATAATGTCGAATATGCCATCACCTCGGTCGTTCCTGACCTTTTCTGGGATCCCAAAGAAAACATAACAACCCAAATTATAGAGTGTATCTAGAAAGGGACGACATCTCCTAATGGTTGCAACCCACATAGCCCTGCTGCTTCTACCCCATTTTTGTCATTTTTGAGGTGCGAGGCTTAAGGCACCGTTTACCTTTCATAGCACACATTCCACTTTGAATGCCACATTGTCAATTCATGATTACACAACTGATTTCTGCAAACGTATAACTCCTGAGCTCATACGTCTCATGAAAGGGTGTTAAGCTAAGGGAAGTTGTCTTCTCCACCAACAAACAGATGAAACGTTTATAAAGATCAATCAACTTGACCGCAAAATGCAATGTCAGACATTCGTCCATATAGGTTGTCTAGGAACAGGACAAATCGAAGGAACTCTCCTACCATATCCTATTGGGAATCATCCCTAGGACTAGTATCGCGCAACCCTTGCATCAAATATCAAATAAAGATACTATTGCCACATTTATATAATATAGGAAATTTCCCCCGAGGGTCAGTGAGAAGCAGCCCTTAATTTTATTTACTATCATTTCATGTCTTTAATTCAAATACGTAGATTGGTTTGAAGTGGTTTCTGGATAAGAATCACTCAAATCCGATCACGGTTCCTTTGAACCAATCATTGATAAAATGATATTTAAGTAAATAGGTGCTTATCATTTGATTAATTACTTCCTTTTTATCAAAAATAATATCTTCTAGATACATATATCTTTAAAACATTTCTTTCCAGTATATACGGAGTCATTAAACCTCTCTTTAACTTTGGAAATACCAAATCATTTTCATAAGTCATATTGGAAAACATTATTGAGTTAGAAAGGTCGATAGAAATTATACTAATTCTACTCAACATTAATTTCCGTATTCAACCTTTACTATTCGTCGAATAATGGTGAAATCACCTTTTAAATTCACATGGGTAGTACGAGTTCCCTCTTTGGAATTAAATACCAAGTATAAGAAGATTATCATTATACAATCCAAGTTGTATTAAATTAAATTTTTAAATTTGAATCTTTTGTACTGGTCTCGTTTCCAACATTTTGACCTTATCTATTCCTCGCCCAGGAAAGAGGCCAGGTGAGCCATGGAACTGGTTGCTCCTGAACAAATCCTTAGTTTAAGCGCCTCACATCTGGATCTCACTGATAGAAAAATCCAGTCTACTCATCGGCTTTTAGGGCCAAGATTAAATCACTTGATTTTAACAGCCTTTCTTTAAATCATTTATTTAAACCTTTATAATAAATTATAAAACATACAAATCATCTTTAAAATACTTAATTATTTATTTGAAAACATTTATAAAGGAATTTAGAAAGAATACCTATGTTTAAATCCATATTTCAAAAGTTATTAAAAGTGATCTAGAAAATGCTGCGAATAGTGCTTTTAAAGCTTATTTGATCAAATTAACTTTTCTATCATTTGGAAATCCCTTTTTATAACTTATATATCTTTTAAAATATTTAAATTATTTATAGGATTTATTCCATATTTTTGAAGAATTAAAAATATCATTGTTAAAGAATTTGTCGCTTTGGTTTCCGAATTGCTGAACAACGACTTTTTTGAAAAATTGTTTTGCTCATATTTCAAAATCTACAAAAATGATATCTCAATTTTTTTATTGAAAACTATAGTTCTAAGAGTTCGAAAAATTCTTATTACAAAGAATTTGCCTCTGTATCCATCGAATAAATGGATTTAACTTTCTACTGTGCGAAATCGTGAACTACCGTTACATGACGTGCCTATTTCAACTTGAATTTCATGTTCTATTCAAACTTTACCGAAACACTTTTAAATGTTTATAAAACATTATTAAATCATTTTAAACCATTTTCAAAAGGTTTAAAAATTCGATATAAACCATTTCATTTATAAAAGGGAAAGTGATTTCTTTGTGATATTTCGAACGTCTATTTAAACGTGACTTGTTTTACACATTCAAAAAACAATATTTCACAACCAAACATGATAATCAAATCATAGCAACCAAACAACATATCATATCATCATCCTATATATATATATATAAGTGAAGTTTTCTCACCTCGGATTAAACAGTTAACTTAAAAAGGGTTATAGCTTCGCTAACTTGAACTTTAAGCTCATGAACCCTTGCACTAATCCCTCTAGATGGCTCGGCCCTTGCTTGGGATGGTGGTAGGTGCTCATGGCCTTGGCTAGGAGGGGAAGAAGGCTCAACTATGGAGGAATATGGTGGTGGCCGTGCGGTAATTTGGTGGAAAGGAGAAGTTTTGTGATAGTTTTTGAAGTGGTTTGACATACACACACGTGCATATACACACACTTTACAGTTTAATTTTATTTTGCAAATATTTTTTCCATTATTTCTTTAAGTATGGTAGCCATGAAAATAGAGAGGAAGCTTCGGAAAACGAAGAAGAAAAAGTGAATTGAAGTGGAGATGGATGGTGGGTATTTATAGGCAAATGGAAGGAGTAAAATATCGAGATATTTAAGTGCATATACATTATCTTTTGCTCACCATCCCATACCCCTCTTACCTCACATGCTTCGACCGAAACCTCCCCCCCACCCCCAATGCTTGGCCATGTGCATGTACTTGGATGTGCCAGAGGTTGACTTTAGGATGCTTAAGGGTTAAGGAAATGAGAAAATATCTTGATATTTTTGGTTATTTTATATTAAAATGTATTTGTATGTATGTGTGTATCCATTTACATATGAATGTCTATATGTGCATATGTATGTCACATATAATCCACAATATTGCATAACTTCTACACAATGAATCGTTATGAATTCCGATTTCGATTTCCGGGCATATTTTCTCTTCTTATTTTATATACATATATCTGTAAACAAAGTTTAATAATAATATTTCTATCATTATATAATAATTAAAAGGGAAATTTAATAATTAAAATAATTATTAAATCATTTAAACTCAATTTAAATTCAAAAATCAATTATTCCAAAATAGCGACATTATTAATGATGTCATATATACTTTTAATTTTCCAAATAAAATAAATTATTTTATTAATATTCTCACTTATATATATAAATAAGTGTTTCTATCCAGCTCTATGCGCTATTTCGGATGGTCAAAAGGCTGTTTATTGATAAAATGATTTTCGATCATTTTATCTCTATTTTTCCATAGTATATATTTTTGTAAATACTTATTACCATTATTATTTATTGTTCAAAACATCATAATCTATGTTAAAAAAAATCTTATATTTGAATATTATAAAAGTGAATATAATTTATCAAAGTGATAAATTTGCGGGTTGTGACAATAAACATATATGATTCCTTACCTGAAATCCTAAAGAAATTAACTGATAGAGCTTCGCTAGGTTCCCAAAGTATGTTGTGAATAAAATTGAGGGGGCTAAGCTCTTATTTATAGTGGTTGAAATGGACCAGAACAGCCGAATTTAAGTCGGTTTAAAATAATTTAATCTGGTACATTCATGGTAGCAAAAACCCTAGGTGCCATAACCAAAACCGATCAACCGTCGCTACCCGCCGGTTAACCGCTAGCGGTTAACCGGTCCTATGTGAGCGGTCGACCGGTCCTTCTATTATGGGAATGATGATTTATTGCCGTTGTTTTAATTATTTATTCCTTAATTACCTCTTAACGTTAAAGTTAATTTTAACTATTACTTAACCCCCAAGTTTAGTTACTATTAACTTTCAAATTTCAAATTTAGAATTATTTAATTATTTAATTTTAGTTCCACTTAAATTATTTTGAATCCAAAAACTTCAAACGTCCATAACTTTTCCATTTGAGCTCTGTTTTCAACAAATTATATATGAAATTTGACTAGAATTTCACCATGAACACAACGACATAACTTTCAAGGTCCAATTCTGACTTTTGCAAAATTTCCATTTTTAACCATGTCTTATTTAATTAAATTATATAATTTATTTATTTTCTTTTCTTTTTACAGGGTGTTACATTCTCCACCTAAAATGATTTCGTCCCCAAAATCTTTCTAAAGGGCAAAACTATGTAACGCGTAAAAAACATCTATGTTATAAAACCTAGATATTTACACAACCATCTACTCAACCAAAAGTGCAATGTGATTATGTATGTAGACATACTATAAGTGAGCTCAATCCTAGCGTGAGTGTATGATCGTGATATATAATTTTGTACGTAAAAAGACATAAACATGCATAAAATTTCTATATGTGTGCAAAGTGATGGTGAAAAGTGTATGCAACCATCTCCTGCCATCCAATCTAGCACCCACGATGTAACCAAAACCTAAACTTGGAGAAAAAGTTTGCTAAAGAAAAGCTTAGGATGAGAACTCCTTATGCTTTCCATTCGACTTTCTCCCCATTATACTCAAACCAACGTAATTTCTTTGTTGGGAGTTCCTTAGTTCCATCCTCCATAATGTGTGCGGTGGCACGGGACGCTATTAGCTCCATCTCAATAGACTCAAATTGATCAGGCTCTATTACTGTGGTTATGCTATGAAGGCAGTTCCCCAAATGTGAAAGGTGAAATACAACATGGACTCCTACAAACTTATCTGGTAACTCCACTCGATACCCAAAATTTATTATTTTTCTAAAAATTGGGAAAGGCCCAAACAAATCTTAGTGCCAACTTTCCTGAATTTCTGTAAAGACCCAGATTATTGAAATAAAAATAATTTTGGAAAAAATTGGAAATCAGTTAACAAAGAATATTTAAAGAATAGAATAGTTTGAAAATAAATATTTAGAGTGAGTGAAATAATTAAATAAGAGGATAGTGATTTCTCAATGAATAATAATAAGAAGAAAATGATCAAGTATGAGTGAGTTTTACATACACATATCTTATATATATATATTAAATATGAGTAGCTAGAGAAATATAAAGTGATAAAATAAATCCTTCCGATAATTAAATTGCATAAAACCAGTTTAGTATTATTTGTGCGTAAATACATTTTTAAAATAAATCAAGAGAAAAATTAATAGTTTGAAATAATAGCTAGGAATAATAATAAAAAGGGGTATGAGTGAACTATTCGGGTTTAACAAAATATACAATGAAGCTAAGTCATACAAATAAATAATGTATAGGTAAATCATGCAAATAGCATGTACACAGAAAAGCAGAGAAGCAACTGCTTTTACCTGAAATGGGAATCAAAAGAAAATGGCATAATTAGCCATAAACATGCATACAAACTTCTCTTATTTTTGTGAGGATAAAATGGGTTTTTCCTCCAATAAAAACCTTAGTTAAATGATTTAAATCAAGGGGGAAGCAGTAGTTGTCTTTGAGGGAAAAGCAGAAACATATTTTCAAAAAAAATAGAAGGGAAGAACTCACACTATCTTCAAGCTTAAGCATTCTCGGGGAAGAGAAGAGGAAGGTGAGTGATTAATCACTTATGAGATTTGAGGCATTAAGACCCAAGTTAAGGGCAGCCAAGTTATTTTATATAAAAATTACATTATGTTTTTCTGTTTGATTTTATTCTCTGAATGAATATATGTTGAACATGGATGGTATTTTGGCTGAGCCTTTGATTGAGATTTTAATCTGTTTTGATTTGTTATGGTTGTTTCAATTTTTTCTTTGAAATATAAATAATCAAGCATATACCCTGATCACAGAAATGGATTTTATAATCTAGGTTTTATAAGAAAATGAGCTAAATATTTACTGGGAAATAAGGTATCAAAGAAAAATGAAGTAGGCAGTGTGGATAATGAGGTTCATGCTTATGTCTAGTTCATTTAAAAATTGATATGAACAAAGCAAAATTATATATATGTGCTGATTTGTTCAGATCATAAGCCAACATGTTTTCATGGGTTTTTCTCAAAAACCATATCCTATGTTCACAGTAAAAATAAATATAGTATTCCATATGATTTCATCAGATTTATGCAAGCAATGGGAAAATTTCTAGAATAAATATATAAGCAGGATTTAGAAAATATGATTATGCAAAAAAATGACTTTGAAATGAGATGTGCAATTTTGTATGAATGTTTTGTATGTCTGGATGTAATCTTTGAGTGAGTTTAATAATTTTTGACTTATGTAATGAAGGAAAGAACATAAGTATCTCTGGAATTAAAAAGAAAAATTCCCCAGAAAATAAATAAGCATGTTCACTAAATTATAAAATAATTTAGGAGTAGTGCCTTGATCTATTCATCATCAGGTGGATGATGGGTATGTGCATGACTTGCTTAAGTCCTATAGGCCTCTATGTAAAGGGTTAACAGAAATGAGCCCCTTTGCAATGCACACATGGTGTTCAATGGCAAGAGTACAGACCAAATAAAATGAAAATGAGGTTGAGAAATTATGCTATGGAATTTAGGATGTTATTCCATAGGAGCTAGTGCATGTACAACTGAATGAAGTAAGATGGATCAATGCTTGGATGTATGATTGTTAAATAAGTTTAAATATACACATACCCAGGTTTTAATATGAAAATGAATAGCATCAAATATATGAGCTCTCTACCTAGTCATAGTAATTTACAAGTTATTGCAATCTTTGATTTCACTCACACCAGAATTTATTTCTGACCCTATTTGTTGCCTTTGCAATAATTGGGGTGTCTCATTTTTATTGAGGCAACTCAAAGTATTGCTATAGGGAAAGATGCATGAGTAGCTTGCTTGCATGGATATCTGGAGATCTTGATGAATTTAAAGTGTTTGAGAAAAGTAGCAGTATTATTGTAATGAATATGTTAGGCAAAACTCTATTATGCTTTAAGTATTTTCAGAATTGGAATTTGCTTGTTTTCTTGCAAAGGACATGTAAAAACTTAAGTATTATATGTGTTTTTATGAGTTACTGATTTAAGCAACTTATTTTGATGTTCTCTGGTGGAATATGATGAAGGAAATGATGCCATGTAATATGATATGTGGACATATATTCCTTAGCAATGTTCAATTAATTTTAATTATAAAGATGAAGTTGTTTTTGAAAAGCATGTACTAAATTTGTTAAGTGGGTGGGTTGAATCTAGTCTTTGCTAACCAGTAAGGCTTGACCATGACTTATAATTGATATAAGTCAATGCAAAAGCCTGAAGACATAGCCTGTAATCCTATCTGGACATCTAATTTTCCATTAAAAACTTGTATTGCTTTGTGTAATAAGTTCATATGCATGCTTGGTATTTGTAGGCTTCACTGCAACTATACTTAACTAAACCTTATTATCTAGATACTTGATTCAAGTCTGGTTGCATTTGGTTATAGTCAAACCTGTTGTAGTTTGTAGTATCAGGTGGTCTTGTTTGTAATGAGCATGTCCATTACTCTACAGCATATTGATCCCTATCATTTGTTACTTACTTAGAGAACATCAATTGTCTACAGTATAGGTTCATCTGAAAGTTTTGCATTACTCTGATTTTTGACATTGCCTTGAGCATACTGTCTTCATGTATAAGCTAAGTCTCTATTTGATTTGTTGGTTTGAGTTTGCATTTTGTTCAATTGTATTGTTTTCCTCTGCTTGGCCTTTAACTAGTTTACTAGTTTATTATTCATATGATCATTGCATACTTCATAAACCAGAATATGAGTATTTTACCTGACATAAAAATGTTGTATTTGAAATAAGAATCCCGGGCTAAACTAATATGCATGAGTTGTTTAACACCCTATATCAATCAAAAATCAAGTATTAAATACCTAAATCCCAAAGATTAAATACATGGGTTGTAAATCCAGAAATAAATTAATCTGGGCTATAGAACAAGCTCGGAAACAAAATAAGAAAATAAGAAGTGGTAATATTTGAATTAAATATTAATCAAGCTTGAATTAAAAAAAAGATTAAAAAAGTAGAAATGGCTATGTGACACAAAATCTCTCAAATGTGAGAAATATTGTGTGATTGAATTTCTTTGCTATTTTAATTACTCTGATAGGCAAAGAAACATTTATATATCTTCATATATATAAATGATATGATTTGATTTATATACTAATATTTTTATATTGGTAAAATTCTGGATCTTGGGGGAATTAATTAAAAGATAGTGATCCTTTGTTAAAAAAACTCATCTGAAAATCATTTTAAATAAATGCAAGAAGAAGTGGTATCAGAGCTATGTTAACAAGAACATAGCATATGAAAAAAAATTATTAAAATAATAAATATAATATTCTCAGTAGGAATAAATTGCTGCAATAATTAAATTAGAAACAAGACTAACTAGCTATGCAATTGAATAGTGAATCATGGTAGGAAGACCACCAAGCACTGGAGCAGGATCCTCTAATGCAACACCATTGGTTAATTTGCAAGATTTGGTGAGGGCATTTAGGGAAGGAGCAGTGCAGAGGGAAGAAAATCCTCATGATGAGTTAGCTAAGCTATTGAAAACATTTTCAAATTTAGGAGGCAAGGATTTTGAAGGCACTGAAGGAGTCATGGGTGTGCAAACATGGCTGAGAACCTTAGGAAGAATATTTGCAGACATGCAAATAAATGATCAAAGGAAGAGGCAAATAGCTTCCAGAAGGCTCAAGGGAGCAGCACTAGATTGGTGGGAGGTAATCATCACAGGAAGACCAGAAAATGAGATAACATGGGATCAATTCAAGGAGATGCTTGAGGCCAGATTTGTCCCAGCAATAGCTAAGGCAACACTGCTTGAGGAATTCATAAGGCTGAGACAAGGACCAATGAGTGTGACTGAATACACTCAAAAATTTGAGAGCTTGTCTAAGTATGGAACCATGCTCATAGGGAATGAGGAATCAAATAATTCAAGATTTATTCAAGGACTTAATGCTGGTTTAAGTAGAGCAATGCTACCGTACAAAGACAATACATTTGATCAAGTCATAGATCTCACTCTTTCTTTTGAACAACATGATAATGCAAGAGAGAATTTTAGGAACATGAAGGATAATAATCAAAAGAAAGGGAAAAATAGAGCACATCCTTATGACAAGAAGAATGTAGATAAGAAAGTTAAGGAGCAGCCACTGGGGAAATTAAGAAGAAAGTTACTTGCTACAATTATGGCAAAGAAGGACAAATGAGCAATAGGTGTCAAGAAGCTAAGAAGACCCCATTCAGTTGTTATAATTGTGGGAAAGAATGCCATATCAAAAGGAATTGCCCAGAGTTCAAGAAAGGAGCAAAGATAGGAGCATTGGAAGGCAAGGCAAAAGCAAGTGCAGTGGAAAATTCTGGACAATTGGAAGGTATACTTCTAATTAAAAATTATCCAATCTCAGTTATATATGACACTGGGGCTACACATTCTTTAATATCACAAGACATAGTGGATAAATTGGCTCTCACATGCAATTTAGTTGAAAAGCCTTTGTTTATTCAGAGTCCCCTAGGTAGCTCTTGCCTACTAGGATTAAGATGTTTGGGAGTAGAATTAAACATAGGTGGAAATGTGTTTAAATCTGACTTAATTGTGTTGAAATATCGTGGAATAGGAATTATTCTAAGGGTAGATTGGTTGAGTAAATTCAAAGCAGTTTTGAATTTAGAAAATTTTACTATTTCTTTGAAAACAGAAAATGGTAAAAATATTGTAGTCATGATTGAAACAGCCAAGATAAATTTCCTTAATCAAATATGGAGCATGATTGAAAAAGAATTGACTCTAGAAGATATAGAAGTGATAAAGGAATACCTAGATGTTTTTGTAGAAGTTATAGGAGTTCCAGAAAATAGGCAAGTTGAATTTCAAATAAGGTTAATCCTAGGATCAAGTCATTTCATCAAGAAGCCTACCAGAATGGGTCCAAAAGAATTAGTGGAATTAAAACAGCAATTGGAGGAATTGGAGCAGAAAGGCTTCATAAGGCCTAGCAGTTCAAACTGGGGTTCTCCTGTAGTATTTGTGAAGAAGCATGATGGTACAATGAGAATGTGTATTGATTACAGGGAATTAAAAAAAGTCACCATCAAGAACAAATACCCACTCCCTAGAATTGATGATTTATTTGACCAATTAAATGGAGCAAAAATCTTTTCAAGGCTAGACTTAGCCTCTGGATTCCATCAGATGAAGGTTGAGGAGGAGAGTATTAAATGCACTACATTCAATACAAGGTATGGGCTATATGAATTTTTAGTAATGCCTTTTGGATTGACAAATGCACCATACTATTTTGTAGATTTAATGAATAGGACATTTAGAGATTTTTCTAGATAAATTTGTAGTTGTCTTTATTAATGATATACTGGTATATTCAAAATCAGAAGAGGAACATGCAAAGCACTTGCATTTGGTTTTGTCAAGATTAAGAGCACAAAATTTAAAGGCAAAATTTACTAAATGCACATTTTGGCAAAATGAAGTTAAATTTTTGGGACACATTATATCTCAACTGGGGGTTAGTGTAGACCCAAACAAAGTCATGGCAGTGCAATCATGGAGTAGACCGAAATCAGTGACTGAGGTGAGATCATTTTTAGGAATGGCAGGTTACTATAGAAGGTTTATAAAGGACTTTTCAAGAATAGCCATTCCACTGACCAAGCTAACCAAAAAGGAACAACCATATGTGTGGACAGAAAAGTGTGAACAAGCTTTTGAATCATTGAAGAAAGCATTGATGAAGCTCCAGTCTTGCAAGTTCCAGAGGGAAATGAAGGATTAGTGGTATATACAGATGCTAGTGGGTCTGGGTTAGGGACAGTACTCATGCAACATGGTAGAGTCATAGCATATGCATCAAGGCAACTCAAGCCAAATGAAACTAGATATGCTACACATGACTTAGAGCTTGCTGCTGTTGTTTATGCATTGAAGCTATGGAGACACTACTTATTGGGTACTAAATTTGAATTGTTTACAGACCATAAATCACTTAAGTATTTGTTTTCCCAAAAAGACATGAACATGAGGAAACATAGGTGGGTAGAATTTCTAGCTGCCTATGAGCATGATATATTATATACTCCTAGAAAAGCTAACAAAGTGGCAGATGCATTGAGTAGGCATCAAGCAAGATTGGCAAGTTTAATGATGACTTAATTCAAGGATTTAACAATCCTCAGTGAAGTAGAAATAAAGAAAGAAATTGATGCATCAGATAAGGCACACAGTGACATGATTGAATATGGGAAATTAAGTCTCATATCCTTAAGATCAACCCGGTTGATAAAATAGGAAAAATGAAAAATCAAGATACTAATATAAAAGAAAAGAAGGACATGATATCACAAGGTATATCAGTGGAAAATTATGAAGTTGATGATAAAGGCTACTTAAGGAAGAAAGGGAATCTCTGCATACCCAATGTGGAAGAACTGAAGCAAGAGGTTATGGATGAGCACCACAAGACCAAATACAACATGCATCCAGGAGGTACAAAAATGTACCATGATCTTAAAAGGAATTATCGGTGGCCAGGAATGAAAGGAGCAGTGGCAAAATATGTAACAAAGTGTTTAACCTGCCAACAAGTCAAGGCAGAATACCAAAGACCCTCAGGCCTACTACAACCTTTAGAAGTGCCTACCTGGAAATGAGAAAGTATTTCAATGGATTTTGTGGATGGCTTGCCAAGAACAAGAAGAGGCAATGATAGTATTTGGGTAGTGGTTGATAGGCTCACAAAAACAGCACATTTTATTCCAGTGAATTCAAACAGAAATGCTCATAAGTTAGCTCAATTATTTGTGAAAGAGATAGTAATATTACATGGCATCCCCAAGACTATCATTAGTGATAGAGACACCTTGTTTACCTCAAGGTTCTGGGGTAGCTTTCAAGAAGCCATGGGGACAGAATTAAGCTTAAGCACAGCCTACCACCCACAAACAGATGGGCAAACTGAGATTGTTAACAAGATTTTAGAGGATTTACTTAGAGCATGTATACTTGACTTTGGAGGCAGCTGGGAAGATCATCTCTACTTAGCTGAATTTGCATATAACAATAGCTACCAATGCACAATAGGTATGGCTCCATTTTAGGCCTTGTATGGAAAGCCTTGTTTATCTCCTGCATGTTGGATGGAGGTAGGTGAAAGAGTATTGCTTGGACCAGAACATGTGAAGGAAACTTCTGCAAGAATTGAATTAGTGAGGCAGAGAATGAGAGCAGCCCAAGAAAGACAAAAAGCATATGTAGATAAAGGGAGAAGGCCAGTGGAGTTTGAGGTAGAAAATTATGTGTTTCTCAAGGTTTCACCAATGAGAAAAATACTGAGATTTGGCAAGGCAGGAAAATTAACACCAACATATATAGGTCCATATGAAATTATTCAAAGAGTAGGAACTTTGGCTTATAAGCTAAAATTGCCAGAGTAATTGAGTAACATACATGATTTATTTCATGTATCTCAATTGAGAAAATGGGTGCATGATAAGGAGACCATTCTTGAATCTCCTACACATGTTGAAATTCAAGAAAATTTGATTTATAAGAAAGAACCAGTGGGCATTGTGGCTAGAGAAGAAAAGAAATTGAGAAATAAAATAATTAAATTGGTTAAAATCCAGTGGAGCTTAGATAAGAATGATTGTACATGGGAGCCTGAAGATAGGATGAAGGATAAATATCCTAATCTATTTTCTGCATAAAGGTATTCCTAAAATCATAATAAAATTTAAATATTACTTATGTGTATTTGATTGGTTTTGAATGCATGAGTTTCTGAAATTTCTGAAATGAAATTATACTATGTAATGAAAAAAATAATATTAAATAAATATAATAATAATTGTGGGACACAATTCCTTTTAGGAGGAGAGTATGTGAAGACCCAAATTATTGAGATAAAAATGATTTTGGAAAAAATTGGAAATCAGTTAACAGAGAATATTTAAAGAATAGAATAGATTGATAATAAATATTAAGAGTGAGTGAAATAATTAAATAAGAGGATAGTGATTTTTCAATGAATAATAATGAGAAGAAAATGATCAAGTATGAGTGAGTTTTACATACACATATCTTATATATATATATATATATATTAAATATGAGTAGCCAAAGAAATATAAATTGATAAAATAAATCCTTCTTATAATTAAATTGCACAAAATCAGTTTAGTATTATTCATGCATAAATACATTTTTAAAATAAATCAAGAGAAAAATAAATAGTTTGAAATAATAGCTAGGAATAATAATAAAAAGGGGTATGAGTGAACTATTCAGGTTTAACAAAATATACAATGAAGCTAAGTCACACAAATAAATAATGTATAGGTAAATCATGCAAATAGCATGTACATAGAAAAGCAGAGAAGCAACTGCTTTTACCTGAAATGGGAATCAAAAGAAAATGGCATAATTAGCCATAAACATGCATACAAATTTCTCTTATTTTTGTGAGGATAAAATGGGTTTTTCCTCCATTAAAAACCCTAGTTAAATGATTTAAATAAAGGGGGAAGCAGTAGTTTTCTCTGAGGGAAAAGCAAAACATATTTTCAAAAAAAAAATAGAAGGGAAGAACTCACACTATCTTCAAGCTTAAGCATTCTCGAGGAAGAGAAGAGGAAGGTGAGTGATTAATCACTTATGAGATTTGAGGCATTAAGACCCAAGTTAAGGGCAGCCAAGTTATTTTATATAAAAATTACATTATGTTTTTCTGTTTGATTTTATTCTATGAATGAATATATGTTGAACATGGATGGTATTTTGGTTGAGCCTTTGATTGAGATTTTAATCTGTTTTGATTTGTTATGGTTGTTTCAATTTTTGCTTTGAAATATAAATAATCAAGCATATACCCTGATCACAGAAATGGATTTTATAATCTTGGTTTTATAAGAAAATGAGCTAAATATTTACTGAGAAATAGGGTATCAAAGAAAAATGAAGTAAGCAGTGTGAATAATGAGGTTCATGCTTATGTCTAGTTCATTTAAAAATTGATATGAACAAAGCAATATTATATATATGTGCTGATTTGTTCAGATCATAAGCCAACATGTTTTATGGGTTTTTCTCAAAAACCATATCCTATGTTCACAGTAAAAATAAATATAGTATTCCATATGATTTCATCAGATTTATGCAAGCAATGGGAAAATTTCTAGAAATAAATATATAAGCAGGATTTAGAAAATTTGATTAAGCAAAAAAATGACTTTGAAATGAGATGTGCAATTGTGCATGAATGTTTTGTATGTTTGGATGTAATCTTCGAGTGAGTTTAATAATTTTTGGCTTATGTAATGAAGGAAAGAACATAAGCATCTCTGGAATTAAAAAGAAAAATTCCCCAGAAAATAAATAAGCATGGTCTCTAAATTATAAAATAATTTAGGAGTAGTGCCTTGATCTATTCATCATCAGGTGGATGATGGGTATGTGCATTACTTGCTTAAGTCCTGTAGGCCTCTTTGTAAAGGGTTAACAAAACTGAGCCCCTTTGCAATGCACACATGGTGTTCAATGGCAAGAGTTCAGACCAAATAAAATGAAAATGAGGTTGAGAAATTATGCTATGGAATTTAGGATGTTATTCCATATGAGCTAGTGCATGTACAACTGAATGAAGTAAGACGGATAAATGCTTGGATGTATGATTGTTAAATAAGTTTAAATATACACATACCCAGGTTTTAATATGAAAATGAATAGCATCAAATATATGAGCTCTCTACCTAGTCATAGTAATTTACAAGTTATTGCAATCTTTGATTTCACTCACACCAGAATTTATTTCTGACCCTATTTGTTGCCTTTGCAATAATTGGGGTGTCTCATTTTTATTGAGGCAGCTCAAAGTATTGCTGCAGGGAAAGATGCATGAGTAGCTTGCTTGCATGGATATCTAGAGATCTTGATGAATTTAAAGTGTTTAAGAAAAGTAGCAGTATTATTGTAATGAATAAGTTAGGCAAAACTCTATTATGCTTTAAGTATTTCCAGAATTGGAATTTGCTTGTTTTCTTGCAAAGCACATGTAAAAATTTAAGTATTATATGTGTGTTTATGAGTTACTGATTTAAGCAACTTATTTTGATGTTCTCTGGTGGAATATGATGAAGGAAATGATGCCATGTAATATGATATGTGGACATATATTCCTTGGCAATGTTCAATTAATTTTAATTATAAAGATGAAGTTGTTTTTGAAAAAGCATGTACTAAATTTGTTAAGTGGGTGGGCTGAATCAGGTCTTTGCTAACCAGTAAGGCTTGACCATGACTTATAATTGATATAAGTCCATGTAAAAGCATGAAGACATAGCCTGTAATCCTATCTGGACATCTAATTTTCCAGTAAAAACTTGTATTGCTTTGTGTAATAAGTTCATATGCATGCTTGGTATTTGTAGGCTTCACTGCAACTATACTTAACTAAACCTTATTTTCTAGATACTTGATTCAAGTCTAGTTGCATTTGGTTATAGTCAAACCTGTTGTAGTTTGTAGTATCAGGTGGTCTTGTTTGTAATGAGCATGTCCATTACTCCATGGCATATTGATCCCTATCATTTGTTACTTACTTAGAGAACATCAGTTGTCTACAGTATACGTTTATCTGAAAGTTTTGCATTGGTCTGATTTTTGACATTGCCTTGAGCATACTGTCTTCATGTATCTGCTAATTCTCCATTTGGTATGTTGGTTTGAGTTTGCATTTTGTTCAATTGTATTGTTTTCCTCTGCTTGGCCTTTAACTAGTTTACTACCTTATTATTCATATGATCATTGCATACTTCATAAACCAAAATATGGGTATTTTACCTGACATAAAAATGTTGTATTTGAAATAAGAATCCCGGGCTAAACTAATATGCATGAGTTGTTTTAACACCCTGTATCAATCAAAAATCAAGTATCGAATACCTAAATCCCAAAGATTAAATACATGGGTTGTAAATCCAGAAATAAATTAATCTGGGCTATAGAACAAGCTGAGAAACAAAAAAAGAAAATAATAAGTGGTAATATTTGAATTAAATACTAATCAAGCTTGAATTAAAAAAAAAGATTAAAAAAGTAGAAATGGCTATGTGACACAAAATCTCTCAAATGTGAGAAATATTGTGTGATTGAATTTCTTTGCTATTTTAATTACTCTGATAGGCAAAGAAACATTTATATATCTTCATATATATAAATGATATGATTTGATTTATATACTAATATTTTTATATTGGTAAAATTCTAGAACTTGGGGGAATTAATCAAAAGATAGTGATCCTTTGTTATAAAAAAAATCATCTGAAAATCATTTTAAATAAATGCAAGAAGAAGTGGGTCACTTCACTTTCCAAGTCTTACGACCTTCATACGTTGCTATTCAACTCTATCTTTTCGAAATCTTGCGAATTAAATCTGGTCCTAGTAGGATTTTTTCCGTGATTTCCCACCAACAATTTGCGATTTGCATAGCCTGCTATAAAGCACTTTGAAGGGCGCCACACCAATCGTCTATTGGTAATTATTATTATATGCAAATTCTACTAAAAATATGTGTTGATCCCAGTGTCATCTAAAGTCCATGATGCAAGCTCTTCAACAAATCCTCCAAGATGTTATTCATTCCTTCAGTTTTTCCATCGGCCTACGGGCGGTAAGTAGTGCTAAGATTCAACGAAGTTCCTATAGCTGTCTACGAACTCCTTCAATATTCGCTAGTAAACAAGGGGTCTCTATCACTAATGATGCTAACCGAAATTCCATGAAGTCGAACCACCTCCTTGATTTAAATCTATGTTATAGACGTTGTGGTCCAATTGCTCCTAATGGGAAACCTTCTTCTTCGTCCTTGTCCAATTAGAAAATCCTCTTCATATCCCTATATATTTCTTGAATGGTGACATTCCAAGCTAAAATTTATTTTTTCCAAAACCCTAAAGTTTCTGTGAATGAAGTAATCTTTTATTTATGGTTACTAACCTAATTTCCTCATTAACTTCCAGTCCTACCTACAGTTTACTGCTAGTTAAGTGTCCCTATAAAATTTTATTATTTACATTGTTTCTCAATATACATATATTCAACTAGCGGTTTAATCACATCCATAAAGTCAATACAGTAATAAAACATGGACATATCTTATACTATATCTTATGCTATTTCAATAACTGAGGGAGACAACTAGCAATTACAACCCAAAAATTCTAAAAGAAATTTTTGCTGGAAGCTGCCATTTATCAACAATTAGTGTAAATGGTGTTGAGGTCCTAACATCCCTTACTAAATTAAGATGAACATTCCTAATATATCATTCCACTATCGCATATCTTCCTTAATTTTCCTTCTTGGTTTCAAATAAATGTGGCCCATCCATTACTTCAGTTAAAGTTGATCATTATTGTCAAAATTGGACCATCTCTAATCAATCCTCATCTAAATCTCTTTAATCTATTTACCAATTTCATAATCCACCCGTCACACCTATTAAATTTTCCCATAAATGCCATATTACGTTCCTTAACCAGTCCTCTTTTTATCCCTTTTTATCACTCATTAATTAAAATTTTATTTCCCGTTAATTTTCTAATCAATATCCATCAATCTTAATCTAATAATTACTAACTATTACGTATATAGTCGTAAATTATGCTATTTATAAATATTTTTATTTTTATTCATTAAGTGTGGTTATATGTGTCTGTGTGTGTGTATCTATATATTTCTAACTACTAATTTCTAAACTAGAATATTTATTTCTTCATTTTCATTAATCAGAGCTATTCTTCCAAAAAGGATTATCTTTATAACTTTTTGATAAATTGACCAAAAGAAAAATCTTCACTACGTCTGAAATTACAAGGAATTTTTTCCTTTTATTGAAATACATAGTATAAACTATGGAAAAGAATATCTATATCTTACACCTTTCTTTCCCCTTTTGGTATATTTTGGTATATTCCTTGTTAATTCAAATGACGCAGTTTTGAACATATTTTAGAATTGGATAATTTATGAAAATTACTCGGAAACCGCTCCAAATAAATTAAATGATAGAAATTTACATTCCAAGTCATCAAGGGTAACCTAATTTACAATCCAATTATAGATCTAGAATTTCTTTACTACTACTAATTTCTACAAATAAAGGTTTGAGACTGATTTCAAATTTCCTGATCAGGTTGTACATACTATTCCCATTTTATTCATATCCTAAAATCTTTACCGTGTCTTATCTAGGTAGTAATCCCTATCTACTCTGTATTAAAATTTTGGTTTAGTTCTCATCATTCCTTATAAAACTAAAATTTCACAACTATGAAATGCCAAATCTGAAATCTTTATTTTTTGAAAATATAAACCTAGAAACCTTTATTAAGGCTTCTAAATTGCTTCGTTCCAAAAAGGAGTAAAGTAATCTCCCTTCTTAAAAATTTTCTACTTCAAAGATTTATTCCTTTAAAAGTTGGACTTTTAATTCATAATACTAAAAAATTGATAGGTTTTCAAAAAGGAACTACAATTTTTTTTCCCTTTTTAATGGCTTCCGATAATAAAGAATTACTTCTTTTAAAAGTTGTACTAAAAACCAAAAACAATTATAAACTCGGTTAGCATACCAAATAATCATTCACACATTTTTTTCAGAAACATCTTGTATAACTTTTAAACAATAAAAAGTCGAGTAGACAATGATAACTCCTATCATAATATTTCCTATCCTATTCCTATAGCTTCTCTCTTGTATTATTTTTAAATAGACTACTAATTCTACAACTATAATAAATTCTTAATGCTACCATCTATTTCGCTTTTATTCTCCGCATTCGCTTATACGGTAATATTCCTCCAACCAACCTTATTTGGCATTCTTATCCTTCAATTTTCTATTTTCCTATTTCAATCAAGTGCCATATCCATTTATACACCCTTAAAAAAAGATTTTAAAGAAAAAACTTCCAAATTTATAGAACCGAAGTTCCACAAACGGGGTTTTAAGTCCCCACACAAACAAAGAGATATCGCACATTGCTAGTCTAAATCACAAAATGATCATCAATGATCGACAAGTGTAAATTATACTAAGTTAGGAAATATAAGAGTTTAGCTTCATGTCCCATAACCACCAGCTTAACTCAAATATTTACGGACAGATTGTAGACTTCCACTCTAAAATAAGTGTAAATTACACTAAGCTAGTAAATATAAGAGTTTAGCTTCATGTGCCATAACCACTAGCTTAACTCAAATATTTACGAATAGATTGTAGACTTCTACTCGAAAATAAGTGTAAATTACACTAAGCTAATAAATATAAGAGTTTAGCTTCATGTCCCATAACCACTAGCTTAACTCAAATATTTACGAACAGATTGTAGACTTCCACTCGAAAATTGTCATAAGAGTTCAATCGAACAAGTCTAAGAATTAACCCACGAAGTAAACGCAAGCGTTTCATACCACTTGTTTTGCTAAGTCGTTTAATTGGATTTCTCGTACGAATGAGGTAAAGGTTTGTATATACTAATAGATTGGAAAACGGTTTTAAAACGAGCTATGTATTTAAAAGTAGTGTTGAAATCGTTTTGATGAAAGAGTTTGAGTATTTACCACTAGTATAGAAACCTTCGTATTTGAAAGTGACAAATCACAAAAATGATTGTAGAAACAATCAATCACCAAAAATTCACATACGAAGACGTGAATTAAATCCAAAGAAATCGATACCAAATCCATCAAAATAGATATTCCCAAAAATCCAAAGAAAGAAGTTATCAAGGTCGATAAAAGTAATAACAACTAATCAGAGCAACAAAAATTGATAAACAATGGAAATTCAATCAAGAAAAGCCTAAATAGGCAAAAACACACAGTTCCAAACGTTTGGGGGTCAATCCAGACGTTTGGATTTAGGTTTTGGAAATTCCAAAAAAACCCTTCCAGACGTCTGGTTCGGCAATCCAGATGTCTGAAACCTTTTCAGACGCCTGAAATTATAATTCAGACGTTTGAAACCTTTTCAAACGTCTGGAATTATAATTCAGACATCTGAAATTAGTCTCTGTCTTTTTTTATAATGTACGTGCATACATTTTTCTCTCCATGTCCAAACCAGACGTCTTGACTTGATCACCAAACGTCTGGTCACCTGGTCTGGGCAACAATTTGCCTAGACCAAAGTGGCCAAAACGTATCGGAAGCGATCGGACAAGCAACGGTGACTAAGGATTTACGCCAAGCGACAACCCGACCTTATAGGCTCTTCGATACATCCCAAACATCAATGTCCAAACATCATTTTCATAAAATTGGACCAAAACACCAAAATTTGGAAAATTCACCAAATCAAAAACAAATGAATACGCACAAGTGCTAGGAATTCATACCTAACAACAATGATAGCTATAGACGTAGATGTGAGTTAAAGAACTCACCTTTTAAACTCAAAAACACGAATTAGAAGCTATAAAGCAAGGCAAGAACAACCACTCTTCAATTTTAACCTAAGTAGCTTCAATCTAAGCTCAAAAGAAAAACATTCCCTAAGTTAGGGTTAGGAATTTTCTGAAATTGAAGAGGAAATGAGATGGAGAAGATGAAGAGGATGCTTACCTAAGCTTCTCTTAGATTTTGGAGCTAGAACTTGAGTTTGCAAATGAATCTAGGGCTTAAGAATTTCTAATTCCTTTTCTCTTTCCCCATTTTTCTGAAGCTTGAAGTGTTAGGAATTGATAGAATGAATGAAGAGGAGAGGGGGACTGAGTTAGTGTGTTAAGATGGGTTAGTGGGCTGAAACCCAAACCCAAAGCCCTAGTAGAAAAATAGCAAATTCTACTCAACTCCAAACATATCGATGTTTATACTCAAAAAAGTTGTGAATGCCATTTTGGGCTCAATGGAAGTGGCCTCGTGTCCTAATTCGACTGTTTACAAAAAGTAGCTTTACGGACTTTAATCCGATTAACGATACTATATTTAAATAAAACATTTAAATATACAAGCGTAAAATATGCGGGTTGTTACAGACTCCCCTCCTTAAAGAAATTGCGTCCTCACAATAATTAAGAGGAAAATAAAAAGTAACAACCATAAAAGCATATCAACACAAAAGAAGATTTGAAATAAGAAGTTCACCATAAGGAGCACGAAAGAGTAAGTCTGGATGTGTTTGCTCGATGAATTCTCAGGATTCCCAAGAGAAATCCTTAGAATTTGAGGACCATTGAACTTTCACAAGAAGAATATCTTTATTTTGGAGGCGTTTAACCTCCGAAGCAATGATATGAATAGAATGTTGCTCAAAAGTCAAATTTGTTGAAACTTCAATTTCTTCAAATACACTGGGCTCAAGAATAGAATCGGAATCCCTAAGGTATTTCCGTAGTTGAGAGACATGGAAAACGTCATGAATAGCAGAAAATTGAGCCGGTAATAAAAATGGCGATAAGCCACGGAACTAATACGTTCAGTGATGGGAAATGGACCCATATAACGAGGTGCTAACTTTCCCGATCAACTGAAACACACAACGCCCATCATAGGTGAAACACAAATGAATATCAATAAAATCTGGACCTAAAACCAGCTTCTCACTGGCTTCAAGCCAACATGAAGGAGATCGGCACGGCCTTCCGTAAAGTGTCTCGAAAGGTGCCATACCAATTCTAGATTGAAAGATATTATAGGAAGAAAACTCAACAAGAGAAATATGACCTTCTCAACTTCCACCAAAAATTAAGAACACATGCACAAAGAATATCTTCAAGAGTTTGATTCACACGCTCGGTTTGTCCATCAGATAGAGGACGATAAGCGGTGCTAGAATTAAGCTTTGTTTCCAAAGCTTTTGAAGACCTTTCCAAAATCCACTAGTAAAATAATGGATCATGATTGCTAATAATAGAAGTAGGAACTCCATGCAATTTAACAATTCCTTTGACATAGAGTTTAGCAAAAAAGGGTACGGTCCAAAAGAGAAGGACGAGCCTCAAGGCTACACAAAACAAGAGTTGGACATAAATTGGATTCACGATCTCGAATCTCACAAGTGGATAAAGTATCAAGATCATTCCACTCGGATATCATCATAGAAACAACTGCTTGTTGCTTTCGGCTAAGGGCATCAACACGATTATCCTTTTCCGCAGTACATAGAATATCAAGATCATAAGATGCAAGCAACTCAAGCCAACGTTGTTGATGCAAATTAAGTTCCTTTTGAGAAAATAAATATTTCAAAGATTTATGATCGGAGTAGAGAACAAATTTCTCTCCCAAAAGATATTGACGCCAAATTCTAAGGGCGAAAATAATAGCCGCGAGCACTAGATCATGAGTGGCATATCTAGTCTCGGCAAGCTTTAATTGTCAAGAAGCATATGTGATACACATTCCCAATGCAAGAGAATGATACCCAAACCAATACTACTAGCATCGGTACAAACAATCAATTCTTGGTTACCTTCGGGAATCGCAAGAATAAGAGCATCGGAAAGAAGTTCTTTGAAATGATCCTCTTTCCCGAAAGGCTAAGACATTCAAAATTATAATTAACTTTATGTAATTATCTCCTTAGAAAAGTTTACTTTTCACAAGAATTTACTGTGTTTGACTGTCTCATCATAGCGTTTAGGAGATTCCTATCGATAACGTTGATCAAGTGCATCGACCAGAATTCTTAAAGCAGTCAATGGGCAAAACAACACAAAATCATCTTCTATATGATAAACATGTCTCTTAGAAAATTTTACGAATATTCTTTGTTCGTTTTAAGAACAAAATCCAATCATACCTATAAATATCTTATTAAAAATATTTACAAATTTTAAATTGTTGTTTCATCCATAATCAATAAATACAAGGATAAACTCACTGAGATATTCATAGAATACTCGATTCATAAGATGGATGAAATAAGGTAGAAGGTTCGTCAAACCGAATGACATAACGAACCACTCACAAGAATCATAACGAGTGCGGAATGCGGTAAGTGGAATGCTATCCTCCCCAACTCGTAGCTGATGAAAACCGATGGCAAGGTCGAGCAGAAAAGACCTTAGCACCACACAATAGATTGCTTAGGTGATAATCCTAAGACAAGCTCAAATATACCGGGAAATTCACAAACTACTTGAATGAGAGAAATAACACTTTCCTCATCCAGTGGGTTTAAAGAATAAAATGATGCCACCGAATTTGAAAATCAAAATCATTAAGAGCAAAAGAAATCTGCTTAACAGATTGAGGATGTCGAAGATGAATAGTCCACATTGGACATAGGATATGGGCTTCATAATGATTAAGCCAATCCTTTCCCAAAAATCAATTTCGAAGCCTAAGTAACGCATAACATGCAAATCGGCTCGAAAAGAATAATCACATAAAATAATCTCGACATTTTCACAAAGTAAATTGAGTGTTGCGGATCCATCAATCGAATTTGCAATTCTCAATGAAGTCATCAAGCCCATAATATTAAAAGAGAAAGAATCATCAAGTTCTTTTGATATAAAATAATGAGATGAACCCGTATCAAAAAGAACTCGAATATAATAATCACAAAACAAATATCGTCAAGGATAGAATGCGAAATACCTTGACCAAGAGAAGGGCTAGTAGAGGCTTGCACAACATTTAGCTTTCCCCCTTTCTTGCCTTGAAGTTTGGGACATGAAGATATATAATGATCCGAACTTTCGCAATAGCGGCAAGAAATAAGCCTTGGACACCTATTTATATAGTGGTCCTTAGAGCCACAATTGTAGCATTCTCCACGATTAGGGATTGGAGTCTTTGCTACTGAAATTGCCTGCTTCCCTTTCTTGTTGGGATTAGGGCTTTCGAACTTAATATGCCTCTTCTTGTTGATGTTGAAGTTTTATTTGGCATCCAGAACTTCAACACCACTTTCTTTATCGGCCTCTTCTAGTCGAAGAGTGATATCAACAAACTAGTCGAAAGGCACTTCTAATCTCAGAGGTAAAAGCTTTATGGGGTTTTTACTCAAAGCACAGATAAACTTTTGATTCTTTACAAGATCCAAAAGCTGTTGGGCAGACAAGAATACGCCATCCAGAGAAGGACTACTGGATTGACCAGCGCTATGACTGCCAGATTTAACCATCTCTTCTTCTTTAAGAAAGAAAGAAAGAAGAGGAAAAGGTTATTCGCAAAATGAATATCAAACAAACTTGATTGATAAAACAAGGCATCATAAAAAGAAATAGGATAGAATGGTACAAAGACTCGAATTAAATCCTATGGCACGATTCCTAAGAAAGACTTAGGACAATGATCCTTGCTAGATTATTCTATATTGTTCCGAAGTTTGGCTCTGATACACCATGCTGTGACGCCCCACCTCTATACTCACGCTAACCAAGGACACTACGAGATAATGCCATCAACTAGCATGAAGAATAAGGCTGTTGAGGAGCGACCATCTATGTAATTGCTTTGTGCGAGTACCGATATGTCAGATGATATAACTTACGTTTCGTTTCAAGAGGAAATCCGACATATCAAATACAAACTCAAAGCTACCACACAGTGGCTAAGGGGCCTTTGGAAACAAATATAGAAATAAACATAACACAAATCAGTCACAGATATTCATATCACAAAGGCGGAAACAGATATAAATATAACACATAGAAGTGTACAACAAAGTAGTGGTCAAACAAGATCCACTACATCACAAAAGAATAGATACAAGTGCTAGATAAAAGAATAATTATACATCAAGGAGTCTATATCTCAAATGTATAACAACAAAAACTACTAATCTAGAGTAGTTAGCCCAAAAATCAGATGATGAACCCTGGTAAGAATTCAAGCAGAAGAACCTGAAATATCTCGGTCTGACCCAAGTATTATTTAAGAAGAAAATAATAAACGGATCAGTCTAGTTATAAATATCAGATAAAGTGAGATAGGATAAGAGATATGACTAAAAACGTATGATAACAAAAATGCCATACTGTGTCAAGTATACATCAATTAAAAACAAAAATCATACAATATCTCAAAACATCTCAAACACCAAAAAGAATCACATTCTTTAAATTATTCACCAAAACACAAATATTGATAGAGCTTATCAATGCAAACCACGAAAATTGGTGAAACACAAATTCTAGAAATCACAACCAGAAATCCAGAAATCACAAAAGGGGGGAGGCCTATCACAAACGGGAGCATGAAAACTCACCAACACGTGTATCACAAACAGAACGCTATTCCATGGGTCGCTAACCCAATAAATGAATCGAACATCGACACACCCTAAAAGATACGCCTCTTGCACATATTCGGTCCTGTTGCAGTTCCCCATGCGGACGATGAGCCAAACATCGACGCACCCTAAAAGATACGACTCATGCATAGACTCATTGAGCCGATTGCTCCACGAACGGTCCAAAGACCATGGGTCTCTACGCCACCAAATTGAACCGATGTTCCACAAACGGGGTTTTAAGTCCCCACATAAACAAAGAGACATCGCACATCGCTAGTCTAAATCACAAAATCATCATCAATGATCGACAAGTGTAAATTACACTAAGTTAGTAAATATATGAGTTTAGCTTCATGTCCCATAACCACTAGCTTAACTCAAATATTTACGAACAGATTGTAGACTTCCACTCGAAAATAAGTGTAAATTACACTAAGCTAGTAAATATAAGAGTTTAGCTTCATATCTCATAACCACTAGCTTAACTCAAATATTTACGAATAGATTATAGACTTCCACTTGAAAATAATTGTAAATTACACTAAGCTAGTAAATATAAGAGTTTAGCTTCTTGTCCCATAACCACTAGCTGAACTCAAATATTTACGAACAGATTGTAGACTTCCACTTGAAAATTGTCACAAGAGTTCAATCGAACAAGTCTAAGAATTAACTAACGAAGTAAACGCAAGCGTTTTATACCACTTGTTTTGCTAAGTCGTTTAATTGGATTTCTCGTACGAATGAGATAAAGGTTTGTATATGCTAATAGATTGGAAAACGGTTTTAAAATGAGCTTTGTATTTAAAAGTAGTGTTGAAATCGTTTTGATGAAAGAGTTTGAGTATTTACTACTAGTATAGAAACCTTTGTATTTGAAAGTGACAAATCACAAAAATGATTGTAGAAACAATCAATCACCAAAAATTCACATACGAAGACGTGAATTAAATCCAAAGAAATCGATACCAAATCCATCAAAATGGATATTTTCAAAAATCCAAAGAAAGAAGTCATCAAGGTCGATAAATGTGATAACAACTAATCGGAGCAACTAAAATCGATAAACAATGGAAATTCAATCAAGAAGAGCCTAAATAGGCAAAAACACACGGTTCCAAACGTCTGGGGGTCAATCCAGACGTCTGGATTTAGGTTCTGGAAATTCCATAAAAACCCTTCCAGACTTCTGGTTCGGCAATCCAGACGTCTGAAACCTTTTCAGACGTCTGAAATTATAATTCAGAAGTCTGAAACCTTTTCAAATGTTTGAAATTATAATTCAGACATCTGAAATTAGTCTCTGTCTTTTTTTTATAATCTGTGTGCATACATTTTTCTCTCCAGGTACAAACCAGACGTCTGGACTTGATCACCAGACGTCTGGTCACCTGGTCTGGGCAACAATTTGCCTAGGCCAAAGTGGCCAAAACGTATCGGAAGCGATCGAACGAGCTACGCGACTAAGGATTTACGCCAAGCGACAACCCGGCCTTATAGGCTCTTCGATACACCCCAAACATCAATGTCCAAACATCATTTTCATAAAATTGGACCAAAACACCAAAATTTGGAAAATTCACCAAATCAAAAGAAAATGAATATGCACAAGTGTTAGGAATTCATACCTAACAACAATGATAGCAATAGACGTAGATGTGAGTTAAAGAATTCACCTTTTAAACTCAAAAACACGAATGAGAAGCTATAAAGCAAGGCAAGAACAATGTAACGACCCTGAATTTTATATAAATTTAAATTGATAATTAAATTAATTTTTGAATAAAAAAATTGTGGAATTAACTAATAGATTGATTGCGAGTTTCCCCTATCCAATAAATTCTATATAAATCATTTAAAATTTAAATATGGTATATATATGTATATATGTGAATATATATGTATACGGGCATATATGAGTAAATTTGAACTTTTATATGTATATATTGGATTTGAGTTTAACTCTTAAATAAATGGTTTAAAAAAAATATAAACGTAAAAGTATAGACAATTGACACAAATATAAAAATAAATGATGTTAGGTTTGGAATTGATAGTTTCTGTTATAAATAGAAATAACAAACAAAAATAAATAAATATATATATACATATAGAAATACAAGATAATAAATATTAAAGTAAAATAATCATAATAAATATTTAAGCTAGAGATGGAGATAAATACAAAGTAAATACATAAGATAATTATAGATAAATACATATAGTAAATACATTAAATAAATTATAACAACATATTAAAATATAGTCAAGTATGTACACTTGCAAAATGAAGACAATAAGATATATGAGTATGAAGACAAAGCAAAGGAAAAAGAAGACACTAGTATATATAATACATTCAAGTATGAACAAGAGAAAAATGATAAGTGTAGATTGTACAAAATAATTTATGCAGTCCATAAAAATATCATATCAGCCGAGACAAACCAGGCAAGTAAAGTATGTTGCCTGTAAAGTAGTATGCAAGGTAAGAATAAACAAAGTAAAAGAAAAATATCAACATACATAAAAAAATGAAACAAGTAAACATAAGGTACTTAGCAATTAATGTTAGGATCTTGAGTACCCAACACATTATCATCTCAACCTCCACAAATCTGCCTGGCCAGAGAAAAGAAAAGTAAAGAAAGAAAGAAATCTGATGAATTGTACAACTAGAAACAAAATAAAATATATTTGTACAAGCCTAATTAATATCAGCCTCCATTTACTAGCAAGTATCATCTGCCTCTTGTACAACCAAAATAATAACTTGTACAAATTCTATTCCCTGTAAACACCTATACAAACTTATCTTTTTATACATATCTTCTTGTTCGTTCACTAGAGAAAATTTTATCACCATTTTACAAACTTAAAACATCTCAACTAATCAAAACAAACCAGAGAGATTTCAAAACAAGTAAACCTGAAATCAAAGTCTTGATCATAGCATCATCATGTTCCAGTCTTAAAGCATTCCAGTTTCAAAGCTTCTTCAGTTTTAAGGAGATCAAGCAATGCAAAGTGTTCAAATTTTTCAAAGCTTCGGTTTCATCCAGTTTCAAAACTCTGTCTTTTAATAAGGTGAGCAAACTCCTATTTTTTCGAAGCTTAACCTGTTTTGATATCTTGATGCTTGTGAGTAAACATTTCTTCTTTGAAATTTTGGAGCAAAGTTAAATCAGGTTTTATTTGTGCATGTGTTTATGCTCATATGAATATTGTTGTTCTGTTGAGTATATTGTGCATCATGTTGTTCTCTGGTTCCAGGTTACAGAGTACAAACTCTAATCAAAATTTAATTATCTTTTACTTAACCATTTTTAGGACTTAGGATTTATCTTAAACATGTTGTTTTGTTCTAAAGTAAAGTTCAAAAATTTGTCTAAGGTAAAATAATGTTGGAATATCTCTGAAAACAAGATAGAACTGAGGAAAATGTTCATGTATGTTAAAATCCATCATCATAGATTTCTAGTTCATGTTTATAATTTGAATCTATACTGAAAAGAAGAATTTTTAAAACAAAAATCAAAATTTTTAGCAATAGGATGGACGAGCATTTCGGGGTTGTCAAGAAATTGGTTTTGGAGGAAATTCTGGTGGCCAGGGGATCTATGGTGGTCGGGATCTTGGCTGAAGATAGGTGAAGGACCAGGGAGCTCGGAAAAATTGGTTGATGAAATGTCTGATCATCATGGCGGCGGTGGTGGGTTAATTTAGTTTTTAACCCTAAATTTGGTCGAGCTGAAATAGAGGATTCCTGATTCGTCTCTGGTGGTTCGAGCTTCACCGGACCAAGGTGGATGGTTCGGTGATGGTCAGAGAGTTGGTGACCGAAGGTACATCGACTTCTGGTGGTCGGCGATAGGAGTTCGAGGCAAATTCATGCGAGGTGGTGGTACTTGGAAGTGTTTGAAGTTGGGTTCGATAGTGAGAATTCCAGTTTGTCAATGATTTGGAATTATGGGTGTTTGTGAGCCTCAGGGGGTTCATCGCTGATGTGAGGAAGGTGGTGAAGTTGATCGGAGCTTGCCAGAACTCCGGTGCATGTGCACGAACCTATGAATGGGTATCATGTTTTATGTTTGGAGGAGAAGGATTTTTACTCGAAGACAACATCAGGAAGTTTGGATGAGGGCTCGAGTCCGGGCTCGTGTATTTTTAAGTATATATCGGGTCACTTTTAAGACTAAGTCAAGAAAAAAAATGGAAGCTATCGGGTTGATTTTCTGTGAAACCCAAAGAAAATGAGAATGTTTCTCAGGGGTGACTCGAAGCAGGTCTCGAGCTTGATATGTAAGCAGTTTTTGTTTTCAAAATTCTTAAACTTTATACATTCTTAAATTATGTTTTAAAATGATGGATTGGATTTAAAAGATGAAATCAATTAAAGAAAAATCAAAGAAATTAAATTATCTTTTGGTTTATTAAAACGACTAACGATTTTGTTAAATAAAATTTCTTAAAAAGTAATTACTTAATAAATTGTTAAATATTAAAGGTTGATTAAATGAATAAATAAGATTTAAATAAATTAACAATTAAGAGTTAATTAATTAAGAGAGTTAATTAATTAAGATAATTAATTAAGAAATGAAAAATTAATGGAAATAAATAAGATCTAATCAATTGTAATTAATTGTAATTTATCATTTATTTAATATTTTAAATGTAAATATTATGTGATTAATAAATTTAAACTACATGATTAATTCATCTTAATTGAAGATGCTTTGATTATGTTTGATTGTTGTAAGTTGGATTGATATTCCTATTTTGTGATATGATGCTTTTTGGATATAAATTGCTTTGTATTGAGCTGTGATATCTGTGATATGTTTCTTGTGAATGTAAAACCCCTTGACCCGTAAAACGGCACTTGAATTTCGATGCGACAGGGAGTCGGATTCCAGTTGGTTATCCGAAACCCACATCGAATTGTAATAGTGAATCTTTGTGACTGATAAATTTATTTTATCAATGAATCTGTGAATGAAGATAAGCATTGTGGATTATACCGCTTATCGATATTGATATATTTGTGATGATTGATGATGTTGCACTATTGTGTGTAAAACCCCTGGACCACACTTATACACACACAAATATGGATTTCACGTGGAAATCGGTTAAGTCACAGATGATTTAAATTCAATGTTTTTGAAATTGGAAATTGGGGTTTAATGTGAAAAGCTTTTGAAAAGGGGTTTTTGAGAATAAAAGTTATTTTGAATAACTTGATAAAGTTTTGAAAATTTAAATAATTTGATTTAAATTTGAATTCAAGTTAGAAATTGAATTCTATGATTTGAAACTAGGGATTAAAGATGTTGTACAAGTTATATATGGGTTAAACCATTTTTGATTTGGGAATTTGAATTTAATTCAAGGGTTTTAACTCGTGTAAATATAACTGGATTTTTCCGAAACGGAAACTACTTGTTTTCAAATAATAATTGCTTTCATTTTAAGAAAGGATTTCCAAGTTGTGTTAAAAGGTTTCAAGTTTGAAATAGAATTGAAATGTTTTGAAAACTATGAAATGAGTCTTTGATTCAAAGACCGGATGAGTTAATCCAACTTGAAATAGAATTGTTTTGAAAGGCTATGAATGAATCTTTGGAAACTAGTTTTGAAAGCTATAAGTTAAATCTTGACTTAAAGATTTAACGAGTTAATTCAATTGAAATGGAAATTTTTTTGAAATCCATGAATGGGTCTTTGTGAATGGGGTTAACTTTGTGAATTGAATCTTTTTGTTTAAAAGATTAAAAGTGTGGAAATTTTTTCAATGGTTTTTGAAATGAATCTTTTTGTTTAAAAGATTGGAAATGGTAAATTGTTTTAACCATTCGAATGAAAAGTTTTGGGCTTTAAGCTGTGATTTAACTGAGAGCCCGGTATCCATATGATTTTTAATTGCGCTCGTTATTCGGTTTAGCCGGGAGAGGACCTTTGTGTCATATAACCCATTCCGAATAGTGATACGACGATATGGATAGCATTTGAAGACCAGTGGTGAAGACCGGCTATTTGCTAGAGCGATAGGATGACCTATCGATTTTCTCTACATCATGGCTCCGGTATAGAGATTCCCTAAGTGATGGGAAGTCTGATCGAGATTGTGAATACCCGGATTTGCAAGGGCTTCTTCGGAAGTGCCTTCGGTTCTGTTCGAACCCGGAACAGACTTGTATGGATGTGTGTCTGACATTACACTTTGAGATGTAAAGCTGGTTTCTATCAAATACATTTCTGTTGGTGGCGGAGAATTTATTCTCTTAGCTTAACACCCTTCTCTGAGACGTACGAGCTCAGAGGTTATGTAGTTGATGGTTACTAGTGATACATTCCCAATTTGGTAATGTGGCATACGAAGTGCTGATGATCATTTGTTGGTTAAAGCGTGCTTTGTGAAAAAGCGTTGCTTTGTGAAAAAGCGTGGCTTCGTGGAAAAGCGTGGCTTTGTGAGAAAGCGTAGCTTTATGGACGAGACTTCGTCGAGCCTCACAACCCGGTAATGGTCGAAACAGGAATGTTGCGGCAAAGGTTTGTAGGGGTAGCGCCCCTAGGGTATGTCATTTCCTTCTGGATAAAAGGTGTTATCATGGTATGGAGCCCAGATATTTTACCTATGTTGATGCTGCACAGTAATTATACTTTGTGGTTGTTGCTTTGTGATCGAGGTACCTCGGATAAAGGTCGGTAACGACAGGGGGATGACATGACTCGTGTGTTAGTTACCTAGTTACAGCTGTACAGCGTGAGGTAGCGTCATTGTATTAGTTACCTAGTTACAGCTGTATAGCGTGAGGTAGCGTCGGCCTTGTGTTTGCAGAGATCCGGTTAGGTTCTCGGGGCGTCTTTCCAGAGGCGTTTCCATTTCGGCAAGGAAGTTCCATTGCCTGATCATTTGTTGGAAATCCAAAGAAACAATAAGAGCCAGTATGGTTTTAGTTGTATTACCTGCTATGGAATGTGACGGTAACCTGCTATTGAACATCGTAGCTATAGTAGGCATACAATAATGGTTGTATGCTGGCTAAGATTAATATTGTATTTTCGAAATGTTTTCACACTATGCACTAGTAATAATATCAAAAGGATTTTTCCTTTGAGTAGTAAGCATGTGTGACTATCATAAGGAGAAATCTCCTCCAATTCTACGATTGCATTGTGTGTGTGGCGGGAGGCCTTATGGTAGTTTCATTTTTGAAAAGCATTGCGGATTTCAATGTTAAACTTCTTTTGTTATTTGTTTAAAGATAAACTGTTTTGTTGCTCACACCAGTCCCATAACTGATCCGGAGTTTATTGTTCCCTTCCTAAACTCTGGGTGCCCACAATTTTCCACAAGGGCTGTCTAGAGTTGGGTTTCTCAGATATTCAGGTTTAGTAGATTATCTGGAGATGGTTCAGTTCTTGGAGTTCAGGACTGCACTTGCTTCGCTTTGTGGTTCGAGCTTGTCATTGGAGTGGTTGGAATCAGTCTCTCTGACTGATCATTTGGAGTTATCATTTCAGCTTTCCGGTGTATCATTATTTATCTCTAATATTGTTGTATCATATTGATATCATTGTTGTATATCATTATGGATATTGTATTCATTGGATTGTATATGATATCGTTGATTTCTTTATTCCGCTGTGTTGTTATACTTAATGGTATTATAAGCTCCGGTGAACCAGATTCGGCGTTTGAATCTGCAGCATTTTGAGTACAAGTGAAGTACGGGTGCCGATTTTCGAAGGCCGATTTCAGGGTCATTACATTTGGTATCGGAGCTAAGGTTGAACTTTAGCTCAGGAGTATAACACATTAAGTAGCTCATTAGAGATAGGGTGAAGTATACCCTAGAATGAGTATTCCTCAGATATCCGTTCGAATGTCTCAGTAAATTCTCTTACTATCCACTGATAGTGAGTATGAGTACAAGAAGAGGATGAGATATGGGACAGGGGAGTACGACTATAATTGGTCAATACCCTGAAACAACGAGGAAACAATCTTTTCTCTATCAATATCTTTTGTTCGTCATCTTTTTTCAATTCTTCGATAGTTCCTGGTAGATCCAGGAAGGAGATTCGATATGTTAATGTGGGACATAAACTCCGGGATGGCCAAAATTGTCTGTTTGGATGAATTGTTGCTTTGATTGCTATTGTTGATACGTACAATTTGGTCTCTAAACTAAAAGATTTGAAATTGTATCCATATATCTATCTATTCTTTGGGTTCCAATATATTCTACGAATGGTTAGTTATCCCTTCGGACTAACCGATGCCACTGTATATTTCGTAGATCTGGATAACCCGAGTATTTTGTGAAGTGTTAAACAGATTCGTTCTTGTATCTGTTATTGATATTCTGATTTGGTAAGCCAAATGCAGAATAAATATTCAGTTTGATTTGATGGAATGTTCTTCATCTATCTTTGTGTCTCCCTGGCAAATTTCGAGGATGAAATTCTTTTAAGGGGGAAGTCTGTAACGACCCCGAATTTTATATAAATTTAAATTGATAATTAAATTAATTTTTGAATAAAAAAATTGTGGAAATAACTAATAGATTGATTGCGAGTTTCCCCTATCCAAATAAATTCTGTATAAATCATTTAAAATTTAAATATTGTATATATATGTATATATGTGAATATATATGTATACGGGCATATATGAGTAAATTTGAACTTTTATATGTATATATTGGATTTGAGTTTAACTCTTAAATAAATGGTTTAAAATAAAAAAATATATATAAACGTAAAAGTATAGACAATTGACACAAATATAAAAATAAATGATGTTAGGTTTGGAATTGATAGTTTCTGTTATAAATAGAAATAACAAATAAAAAAAAATAAAAATATATATATATATATATAGAAATACAAGATAATAAATATTAAAGTAAAATAATCATAATAAATATTTAAGCTTGAGATGGAGATAAATACAAAGTAAATACATAAGATAAATTATAGATAAATACATATAGTAAATACATTAAATAAATTATAACAACATATTAAAATATAGTCAAGTATGTACACTTGCAAAATGAAGTATGAAGGCAAAGCAAAGGAAAAAGAAGACACTAGTATATATAATACATTCAAGTATGAACAAGAGAAAAATGATAAGTGTAGATTATACAAAATAATTTATGCAGCCCATAAAAATATCATATCGGCCGAGACAAACCAGGCAAGTAAAGTATGTTGCCTGTAAAGTAGTATGCAAGGTAAGAATAAACAAAGTAAAAGAAAAATATCAACATACATAAAAAAATGAAACAAGTAAACATAAGGTACTTAGCAATTAATGTTAGGATCTTGAGTACCCAACACATTATCATCTCAGCCTCCACAAATCTGCCTGGCCAGAGAAAAGAAAAGTAAAGAAAGAAAAAAATCTGATGAATTGTACAACTAGAAACAAAATAAAATATATTTGTACAAGCCTAATTAATATCAGCCTCCATTTACTAGCAAGTATCATCTGCCTCTTGTACAACCAAAATAATAACTTGTACAAATTCTATTCCCTGTAAACACCTATATAAACTTATCTTTTTATACATATCTTCTTGTTCGTTCACTAGAGAAAATTTTATCACCATTTTACAAACTTAAAACATCTCAACTAATCAAAACAAACCAGAGAGATTTCAAAACAAGTAAACCTGAAATCAAAGTCTTGATCATAGCATCATCATGTTCTAGTCTTAAAGCATTCCAGTTTCAAAGCTTCTTCAGTTCTAAGGAGATCATGCAATGCAAAGTGTTCAAATTTTTCAAAGCTTCGATTTTGTTAGCAGCAAAATTGGTCACTAACCTCGTTGAGAAAGATTGTGTAGAGAGATTAATGAAGAAGATGAATTAGAACTGAAATATAATGAAATTCAATGCCAATCGAACAACAAAAACGAGAACACCAGATTTATAGTGGTTCGGCGTAACTGCCTACGTCCACTCTGAGTTTTGATCTTTATTTCTTTCACAAGTAGTTGAATATAGATACAATCCATATATTAATGACTTGAATACAAGTTTGAATTAAAAAGAGGAGAGTATAAAAAATGGCAGAGTCTCCCCAGTGTTCTCCCGAAAAAGGTCCCTTTTCACTATGACCCTGCCCCTCTATTTATAGACAAATATGGGCTGGACTTCCCAGGTGGGCTTGGTGGCCGAACACTCTAGCCCAAGTGTAGTGGTCTTTGTATGCCGAACCAAGTAGACCGAACACGTTGACGCCGAACCACCTTCTCAATGCCGAACGGTACGTTTGATGGGTGGGAAGTGCAGAATAGTTGTCAGTCGAAGCCGAACGTGCCTTCTGGCTGAACAATGCTTCTTAGCCGAACGATCCTTTGGCCGAACGATGTTGCCATGTAGAGTAGTTATATACGCCGAACGTCTTCTAACACCGAGTACCACTGGATGCTGAGTACTCCTTGATGACGGGTACCATGGATGCCGAGTACCATGGATGCCGAGCACTACGCCGAGTACTATGAGATGCCGAGTGCTACCTGATGCCGAGTACAATGGATGCCGAGTACTTCGCCGAGTACTCCTAGATGACGGGTTCCATGGATGCCGAGTACTTCTCCGAGTACTCCTAGATGCCGAACACTCTCTGATGCCGAGTTCCACTGGGATGCCGAGTACTACGCCGAGTACTCCTAGATGCCAAACACTCTCTGATGCCGAGTTCCGCTGGGATGCCGAGTACTACGCCGAGTACTCCTTGATGTCGAACACTCTCCGATGCCAGTTCCGCTGGATGCCGAGTACTAGTTGCCTGGTCAAATCTCCAGGAAACACTTGCCCCCCAAAGTGTGTCGTGTGAAGCAACACAACACGCTTTGAACTATGTATCCTCCATGTCTCGTTTCAAATCCTTGACTAAATTCTAATGGAGATGCCTTCTTGAGAATATCAGTGGTCATCCGTGTCTCATTCTGCAGAGTTAATAGGCTTCGGCTATCTGATCTAGTCTTCTCTTAATAACCCTTAGTGAGAATTCAATTTCTGTTGATTTCAAGAAGTCGAACTTTTTCGAACGTACACATGCACGTTCAGGTACATGTTCTTTCCATTGGCTCTCGGATGCGTTTTATATGCTCATAAGTCATCGCCAACTCCATCTAGTTTAATTGCAATTCAATCGCGATTCCTTGTTTGTATTTTCTGTGAAATAAGGGTTGCAATCAGCCACTTGAGGAGTTTTCCAAACCTCTCTTCAGTACAGACTCTATGATTTTGTTCACAGCTTCAACCTGTCCATTTGCAGTTATAATGGATCATGGAAGGTCATAAGGACAGATGACGTTACGGATAAAGAAGTTGATTATTTTCTTCATCTTGGTCGTGGTTAAGAGTTCTTCATCTGCCCATTTGGTGACGTAATCAACTGCTATGATGGTGTATTTCGCACCACCTTTAGGATCGACAAGAAGATGATTTCAGTGCCCCCAAGTGGCAAACGGCTATGAACTAGCCATTTGAATAATTTCCATCGGTGGGGTTCCCGAATTCTTTGCAAACATCTTGCATTCGTCACATTGTCTAGCATGATCAACTGCATCTGGGTTGACGGTTGGCCAGTAATACCTATAGCAGAGTATCTTCTTTATCATGGTTTTCCCCCTGATGTTATTACCGCATTCTTCTTCATAGATTTTGCTCAAGATATCATCATGGGCGATATGCCGAAGCATGGGGATGGATAAACTCCTTTTGACACACGAATTATTCTTAGATGATTTGGCGTGAAGCTTTGAGGAGGATCCGTCGTTTTCCATTCCTCCATTCAGTAAGAATTCCTCATTGTAGATAGTCTTTGATAGGAGTCAACCATGACACCTTTTCATTTTGTTCGCTGAGTACGTGTGTAATGATGTAATACGTGAAGTCGGTTGGTAGCTCTTGGACTTGGCCGAGAAAAGGAGCAAGACAATGCCCCTTAGCAAGATCAACTTCCTTAAATTTGTATACTACCAATCAAGAATCACAAAAGATATGTAAAGTTTTCACTTCAAATCCTCTAGCAAGTTTGAGGCTGGGAGTTAAGGCTTCATACTAAGCATCGTTGTTTGTTACAGGTAAATCGAGTTTTAGGATGTAGAAGATTGATCGTTCCTCGGGAGTCATTATCAAGCCATAACACTGATCATTGGATGCTCCATCCGCGTACATTTTCCATCTTATGGTTGGTTATCTGCTACTCTTCGAGTAGTCATCTGAGGTAGTGAATTTGGGTGTGAGGTCTGCTAATTTCCGTCCTTGGATAGCCCTTCATGGAAAATAAGTGATATCAAATTAGCTTAGTTTGATATTCTATTTAAGTAGTCTTTCAGACGTCTCGGATCATTGTATGCCTTGTCGCAACGGCTGGTAGGCATAGACGTTGATGGGGTGAGCCTAAAAGTAAGAGTGGAGCTTTCATGATGAAATCAATAGAGATTGTGCTAGCTTTTGTAGCTTCAGGTTGATATCCAATGCATGGCTCGCGATAGTTAATGAAATCACACATGCATGTCAGAATGGGTCCAAGGGAACATATCATCATTTATTCAGACAAATCCAACTAATTCTTTTATCATCATTGCACTGAGCTGTGATCCGATATTCAGCACCCGAAAAGGGTCGCCATGGCTGGCTGTAATGTCGACCGTCAACTTAGCAGGTGCCATCCCAGATTCTTTGAGTAAAGATGTAACTATTTTGCATAACATTCAATGTGAAATATGGTTGGGACGGCCAATGTTGATGGTTACTCTAGTCGAATCCTAGAGTCTTTTCATGAGTTATTAAGTCTAATAGTGAAGGGCTCTGAATGCTCTAATAGATTATCAGCAAATGGCCAAAAATCAGGCTTAAAAGCGCATTAAAGGAAATGTCGAGTGGGGGTCAGCCTCGAGTGGCACGCAACTGTATAGCTGGATCTTGCTATTAGTTTGAATTTGCTTGTGCATTCGAGTAACGCACTTTCTATTTAATGCATTCATGATTCTTTACCCGTCCTTCGGGTTGGAGTGAAAGTCAATTGCCCATGAGCTAAGGTATCGATTTAACGATTCTATCTCTAGGCATCCTTTCGGTCGTTGCCTTGAGTAGCTGTAAGCACTATATATAAGTTTTAATACTGAGCTATCATAGCCAGTTTTTGGATGACCATGCGTCTTCTCCCAATCTCGGGTTGATAAATGTACTGCATGGGCGGCTGAGTCTCGTCCTAGCTATGTTTATGTTTTCACCTACACTCCAAAGACATAAAGGTGATTGATGAATAGTCGGTTCACATTCCTCTTGCTTCTCGCTGGTGCCCCCAGGTCTGGAGCATATACCGATAAGTAGGAAGGCCAGCCACGCCCACTTTAGCTTTACTCTCTTTCCCGTTGGATCGTCGGATCATGTCAGTCGATGGGAGACTAGGTCTCGCCTATCTTGGATTTTATCATGGTTTTCCATTCCAAGAGGAATACTTCGATGCCACGTAAGTTTCGGGGCATAATTTGGACAGTGGATGGTCATCCACGTCCACTTTGGTTCATGCTCTGTAATCAGATCTCGGGGCAAAGTTGGCTACAAATGCAGTCGGGTTATGCTCATCCAGTTTCATACTCCTCCTGACGAATCGAACGAGGGTGCTGGAGAATTTTTGACCAAGTATTCGTGGTTTACCCTATTTTCCATACTCTGGGGGTCTTAGTTTTTCAAAAAACATCCGAGTCACATTCGTATGTGCTTGGTGCGGATCGGCATTGATCCTTGGTCTGAGGTATGATATAGTAGGTTGCTCGTAGCTTTGGATGCCGTTTCGATTGGCTCTGTATTGAGGCCTCCCTGCAGTTGCTGCCTCAAGTTATAAAGAACGCCACGCTAGAGCTACAATAAGCTGTCGTATTCAGCTTTTTAGTGTTTTGTACCCCTGCCCCCAGTAATGATTTGGCCAGGTCACTGGTTGGATGGTCGAACTCCATCCTCAACGGGTTAATAATCCTCCTGTCGATTCCAGGTCGAAGTTTTCGGAATAGAAAATGGTCGGAATCCACTTGTCTATTTATCGATGTTTATACACCACTCTGCATTCTGGTGACTTAGTATTATTCTCCCACCGGTTGACTCGCGCCCAATTTGTGTTCATGCTTCGGTCCACGCTCCGGGGACTTAGAGATTCGTCGAACGGTTTATGCTTTAGTCCATAGTTCGAGACGCAGAGATTTTCGTCAACTCGTTTATACTCTAGTTCGCATTCTGGGAACTTAGAGTAATCCGGCCCGCTTCTGGGATTTAGGGATTTTTCTGAAGTCGTCTATAATCTAGTCCATGCTCTGGGGACTGAGAGTACTGTAGTCCGCACTCTGGGGACGTAGAGGTTTTTGAGTCATTTATACTCTAGTCCACACTCAGGGACTTATAGTACTTTAGTCTGCATTCTGTCTCCCATTCCAGAGGGTGAGGATGGCTGAGAGTTTTCCCTAACCTGGTAGATAATCCTTCTCTTTAAGGTTCTCTTTAAGATTTCGAAAGTCGTTATTCTTTATGCAGGACTATTGCATTCTTGTTTTCCACGATTTTGTGCAGGCCGTTCTGACCCCGAGCACACTCCGAGGAGCGATGTCGCCAAGGAAGTGGGGGAGAAAACAAGTGAAGTCACTCATGCAGGGGAGGCTTCTGGTCCAGACGCTCAGGTGATCGGAGCGCTCGACGAAGACAAGTCTGAAACCTCCTCTCCTACCGACGGGGGTTATGAAGTAGAAATTACAGGCGCCTCTGAGCATACATCCGAATTGAGCATGGAGGAGCGGCTCGAGAAAGAGAGGGAGGAGATGGTCAAGATCATAGTAGATCCCCGAGTTGTGGACTTGGACGATCCTTTGAACAAGCCGTTGAAGGTCATCCTTCCTGGCGGGTCCAAGCCCATGGAAGGCCCCCGTACTCCTTCAGTTGCTACCCCTCTATCAAAGAAGAGTACCAAGGGTAAATGTTCTGGATAGGAGCCGTCTGGAAAGAAGTTGAAGAAGCACAAGAAGTGATTACTATCCTCGTTCAACGAGGGTTAGTTTAAGTCATGTAATTATTTTCATCTATTTCCTTAGTCCTTGTAGATAGAATGTCGACTCTGAACTTTGGAGGGGTTGTAATAGAAAGTCATTTCTGAATAGGGTTTAGTTCCTTTTTCTGCCTTACAAAAGACTCTTATTGTTCAGTTTACTTTGTGATTGTGATTTTAATCCAAGTAGTTGTGAGTAACATAGACTTCTCAGTCCATCTTCATATAACTCGGAAACTCTTCGGGAGTCGTTGAACTTCCATTCTGTGCTTCGTGCACTTAGAATACTTTCTAGCCCGTATGCCAAGGATTTGACAAATTCAAGTCATTTGTGTCATAGTTCATATTCAGGGAACTTGGAGATCCGATTCACTTATATTCGAGCCCGCACTCTGGGGAGTTAGAGTACTCTAGTCCGCACTCTGGGGACTTGGAGGTTTAAGTCATTTATACTCTAGTCCGTGCTCTGGGGACTTAGAGTACTCCAGTCCGCAATCTGGGGACTTGGAGGTTTAATTCGTTTATACTCTAGTCCACGCTCTAGGGACTTAGAGTACTCCAGTCCGCACTCTGGGGACTTGGAGGTTTAAGTCGTTTATACTCTAGTCCGCGCTCTGGGGACTTAGAGTACTCCAGTCCGCACTCTGGGGACTTGGAGGTTTAATTCGTTTATACTCTAGTCCACGCTCTGGGGATTTAGAGTACTCCAGTCCGCACTCTGGGGACTTGGAGGTTTAACTCGTTTATACTCTAGTCCACGCTCTGGGGACTTAGAGTACTCCAGTCCGCACTCTGGGGACTTGGAGGTTTAAGTCGTTTATACTCTAGTCCATGCTCTGGGGACTTAGAGTACTCCAGTCCGCACTCTGGGGACTTGGAGGTTTAATTCGTTTATACTCTAGTCCACGCTCTGGGGACTTAGAGTACTCCAGTCCGCACTCTGGGGACTTGGAGGTTTAAGTCGATTATACTCTAGTCCGCGCTCTGGGGACTTAGAGTACTCCAGTCCGCGCTCTGGGGACTTAGAGTACTCCAGTCCGCACTCTGGGGACTTGGAGGTTTAATTCGTTTATACTCTAGTCCACGCTCTGGGGATTTAGAGTACTCCAGTCCGCACTCTGGGGACTTGGAGGTTTAACTCGTTTATACTCTAGTCCACGCTCTGGGGACTTAGAGTACTCCAGTCCGCACTCTGGGGACTTGGAGGTTTAAGTCGTTTATACTCTAGTCCGCGCTCTGGGGACTTAGAGTACTCCAGTCCGCACTCTGGGGACTTGGAGGTTTAATTCGTTTATACTCTAGTCCACGCTCTGGGGACTTAGAGTACTCCAGTCCGCACTCTGGGAATTGGAGGTTTAAGTCGTTTATACTCTAGTCCACGCTCTAGGGACTTAGAGTACTCCAGTCCGCACTCTGGGGACTTGGAGGTTTAAGTTGAGAGCAGTCGTATTTACACTCTTTAATTTGTATTCATCCACTGTATCGAGGCTAATTTCGTCGAATGAACAATCGAACTACGTTTGCTCACGGAATGGGATTCTGCCCCCCAGGATGAGGGATGGAATTTGAAAAATGGACGATCGATTCTCGTCCGCTTGGTGATTATAGGTCTTCCAATCAAGTCAAGGAAGGAGGTATATGACAGATGGTTGGATCACATCCATGTTGGGTTAGATAGCCAAATCTCTTGCAATTTTCTCCGTATCTCCTTCTAGAAAATAAGGATAATAGATTGTTGAGTAGACAAAGTAAGTTGCTATGTTCCTAGGTGCAGTCGTGTCCATATATTGACAGCGATGGTTAGCGAGTACGCAGTCTACCATAGCTACTTCAAGTTGGGCTTTCGAACAACCTTTCGTGTTCAGGGTAGGATTTGATGTGTAGATGATCAAATCACGTCCACTTTAGACGGATCCCGGCATCACTGAGCTTCATGAGGGGTATCTGTATTTTGTCGAACTTTGTTCTGTGACTCGATTGGAGTGGATGATTGGGCCATATTCATTCCAAGCAGTTTAGGTCTCCAAGTCAAATGTGGAGGTCGATGAATGGATGGTCGGTTGTTCAAATCGATCATAAGTTGAGCATACGAACTCGGATCGCCTTGAAACTTGGAATGTTGGCTTCCCTGGCTTTGATTGTTATGTCTTGTTAATCGTGGCTCAATCCAGACTCGGACAAAATCCATTGATATCCATAGTGAGTCTTTGTGTAACCGATCTCCAAGACGAACTGTCACTGGTTTCTAATCAAGTTCTTGGTGTCACGGCCTTGCCAAAAGGCGGGGTAGCATTTGCCACCCAAAGGATGTCTTGTGTAAACATGACGTGCTTTGAAAAACCGCAGTCTTTCATGCTGAATATTTCCGTTCAGTTGATTGCTTGACAGTTATCTTTTAATCGTTTCGTTGCAATCTTCTTTTAGACAAATGTTCAACTAGCGTGCTTTGCTTTGGTTCTGCCCCCAGTTTTGGGGATGAGTATGGAGTTGATGTATGTTTATACTCCGTCTCGCACTCTGGGAGTACAGAGTTGAGTAGATGTTTATACTCCGTCTCGCACTCTGGGAGTACGGAGTTCAGTAGATGTTTATACTCCGTCTCGCACTCTGGGAGTCCGGAGTTAAGTGAATTTTTATACTCCGTCTCGCACTCTGGGAGTACGGAGTTCAGTAGATGTTTATACTCCGTCTCGCACTCTGGGAGTACGGAGTTAAGCGAATTTTTATACTCCGTCTCGCACTCTGGGAGTACGGAGTTCAGTAGATGTTTATACTCCGTCTCACACTCTGGGAGTACGGAGTTGATTAATGTTTTACCCCGTCTCGCACTCTGGGAGTACGGTGTTAAGTAGATGTTTATACTCCGTCTCGCACTCTGGGAGTACGGAGTTGTGCGAAGGATCGTTGTGTATCAACCTATTTTTAGCCATGATGTGATGGCTTGCCCCCGAGCTCGAGTTTCACTTAGCAAGTGGCCGGCCGTATCGCAGCCGCTCTCTACTTGAATAAATTCCACTTGCAGGATGGAATTCAGCTCTGCGCGCATCGTGATGTTGTACATTGTATTTAATCCATAGCCCCAAATCAAAGGCATATGGTTGATGATGAGCGATAGAATTATGCTCGTCCAGATGTAACTCCATACGTCCGATCACGGTCTGCGTAGATTGGTTGGCAACCAAATCTGAGTACCTGGTCACCTGCATCGTTTTGAAAGTAGTTTAGTTCAAGCTATTCGTAGTTCATAGAACAATTGAAATAGAGATGGAGATGGAAATAATTCAAAGAAGATTATAGTAAATCTCATTGATATGTGAAGTAGCATCGTGTGCTCGCTATTCGACTCCACCCCTAGCTCATTTCAAAGGGATGTTGGCCGTCAACCGTCCAATTGATAATCATAGCCCTTTATTAATAGGCATCGGATATTCGCTGCCCGCCATTCTGCAGGACTTGTACATACTATTGAAGCTTTCCTTTCCAGGTCATCTTTTCGATCACACATCGGAGGTGTTTGTAATCGCCCGTGTTAGGATCAGCAAGCATCCGGGAATATACAACATTCCCCTGATTTTCTTTAGACTTTGGTGTACTCTCTCGAGGTTGGTTTCCAGTACCACTCCGAGTCGTGAGTCTTCAAGTAGAGGTTGTCAATTGAATCTTTCAAAGAGCATATGAGCTGAATTCTGAAGTCTTGTTTCGGCTACTGGGATCTACATCCTTAGCCAACGGGCCTTCATTGTTATTTTTCTTAGTCTGCTCCACTCCTCCTCACTTTAGTTCTGATTCATTTTGTAAAAGAAGCGATCCATAGTCGTAGGAGGCTCTTTAGCTAACTAGTTGCCAAAATATATCTGGAGGTCGACTTTCCTCAAACGCGATCAGTATGATACCCTTGTTAGTATTTGAAATAAATTGCTTAGAGCATTGGTTTGCTTGGAGTCATATCATCTATGTTCTCCAATCTTTGGGAGTACCGCTTGAATAGCGGTTGCTTGTTCGTTCCCTTGATGTCGTTCATAAGCTGCCGCTAGATCCTCTATGCCCTGGTCGATCATGGGATGTCAAGGAAGTGGATAGAATGTTCCTTTCTTAAGTTGAGTTTTGAATTCACTATCCGGAGGCACTGCGCTGCCAGAGTACCCGAAATTTTTTTTTTTTAAAATTTGGGTCGTACCCGAATTTTTTTTTTTTAAAATAAGGGTCATACCCGATCCATATACTTTTTGTATAGGGACCAGTCAAATTGTTTTGTGAGAGAGAGATCGGTATACAGTGCATGGATCGGTCTGGATACTTCGTTCGGCATAGAAGTACCGTTCGGCATACAGAAGTATCGTTCGGCATTGGGGCGTTCGGTGTTGGCATGTGGCTCAGCCAAAGCTGTTCGGCCAAGGCTATTCGGTAGAGTGGATCGGCCTGGAGTGGTTCGGCCAAAGCTGTTCGGCCAAGGCTGTTTGTCCAAAGTGGATCGTCCAGAAGTGGTTCGGCCAAAGATGTTCGGCATCCACACTTGTTCGGCATTCACACTGTTCGGCACAACCGAGTCGTTCGGCATACAATACCGTTCGGCATTACAGAGGCATTCAGCCTAGAGGTATGTTCGGCCTGGAAGAGCGTTCGGCCTAGAGGTATGGTCGGCCTGGAAGAGCGTTCGGCCTACGCCTCTTCTGGAGCGTCCGGCATACGCCTTTTCTGGGGCGTTCGGCATACGCCTTTTCTGGGGCGTTCGGCGTACGCCTTTTCTGGAGCGTTCGGCGTACGCCTTTTCTAGAGCGTTCGGCGTACGCCTTTTCTGGAGCGTTCAGCATATGCCTTTTCTGGAGCGTTCAGCATACGCCTTTTCTGGAGTGATCGGCCGAATTGCCTTCAGAGGAGGGTCGGCCTTCATTCAACTTGAGTGCAAACTTCAACGTCCAATCCCCAGATCTTGCGTACATCAGTGAATCCAATCTACGACTATCATCTTCCCTTAGATTTCTTTCAAATCTGAGTAGAATAGGAAGTTTTCTAGTAAACAACTGGATCTATCTCGCGGATATGGAAATCCACTAGTAGACGATGAGATCCAATCAAGCTGAGAATTCAATTCTCAGTGAAAGCACCAAAGTGTTAGCACCAAAATTGGTCACTAACCTCGTTGAGAAAGATTGTGTAGAGAGATTAATGAAGAAGATGAATTAGAACTGAAATATAATGAAATTCAATGCCAATCGAACAACAAAAACGAGAACACCAGATTTATAGTGGTTCGGCGTAACTGCCTACGTCCACTCTGAGTTTTGATCTTTATTTCTTTCACAAGTAGTTGAATATAGATACAATCCATATATTAATGACTTGAATACAAGTTTGAATTAAAAAGAGGAGAGTATAAATAATGGCAGAGTCTCCCTAGTGTTCTCCCGAAAAAGGTCCCTTTTCACTATGACCATGCCCCTCTATTTATGGACAAATATGGGCTGGACTTCCCAGGTGGGCTTGGTGGCCGAACACTCTAGCCCAAGTGTAGTGGTCTTTGTATGCCAAACCAAGTAGACCGAACACGTTGACGCCGAACCACCTTCTCAATGCCGAACGGTACGTTTGATGGGTGGGAAGTGCAGAATAGTTGTCAGTCGAAGCCGAACGTGCCTTCTGGCTGAACAATGCTTCTTAGCCAAACGATCCTTTGGCCGAACGATGCTGCCATGTAGAGTAGTTATATACGCCGAACGTCTTCTAACGCCGAGTACCACTGGATGCCGAGTACTACGCCGAGTACTCCTTGATGATGGGTACCATGGATGCCGAGTACCATGGATGCCGAGCACTACGCCGAGTACTATGAGATGCCGAGTGCTACCTGATGCCGAGTACAATGGATGCCGAGTACTTCGCCGAGTACTCCTAGATGACGGGTTCCATGGATGCCGAGTACTTCTCCGAGTACTCCTAGATGCCGAACACTCTCTGATGCCGAGTTCCACTGGGATGCCGAGTACTACGCAGAGTACTCCTAGATGCCGAACACTCTCTGATGCTGAGTTCCGCTGGGATGCCGAGTACTACGCCGAGTACTCCTTGATACCGAACACTCTCCGATGCCAGTTCCGCTGGATGCCGAGTACTAGTTGCCTGGTCAAATCTCCAGGAAACAGGTTTCATCCAGTTTCAAAACTCTGTCTTTTAATAAGGTGAGCAAACTCCTATTTTTTCGAAGCTTAACCTGTTTTGATATCTTGATGCTTGTGAGTAAACATTTCTTCTTTGAAATTTTGGAACAAAGTTAAATCAGGTTTTATTTGTGCATGTGTTTATGCTCATATGAATACTGTTGTTCTGTTGAGTATATTTGTGCATCATGTTGTTCTCTGGTTCTAGGTTACAGAGTACAAACTCTAATCAAAATTTAATTATCTTTTACTTAACCATTTTTAGGACTTAGGATTTAACTTAAACATGCTGTTTTGTTCTAAAGTAAAGTTCAAAAATTTGTCTAAGGTAAAATAATGTTGGAATATCCCTGAAAACAAGATAGAACTGAGGAAAATGCTCATGTATGTTAAAATCCATCATCATAGATTTCTAGTTCATGTTTATAATTTGAATCTATACTGAAAACGAGAATTTTTAAAACAAAAATCAAAATTTTTAGCAATAGGATGGATGAGCATTTCGGGGTTGTCAAGAAATTGGTTTTGGAGGAAATTCTAGTGGCCAGGGGATCTATGGTGGTCGGGATCTTGGCTGAAGATAGGTGAAGGACCAGGGAACTTGGAAAAAATGGTTGATGAAATGTTTGATCATCATGGCGGCGGTGGTGGGTTAATTTAGTTTTTAACCCTAAATTTGGTCAAGCTGAAATAGTGGATTCCTGATTTGTCTGGTGGTTCGAGCTTCACCGGACCAAGGTGGAAGGGTTCGATGATGGTCAGAGAGTTGGTGACCGGAGGTACAGTGACTTCTGGTGGTCGGCGATAGGAGTTCGAGGCAAATTCAGGCGAGGTGGTGGTACTAGGAAGTGTTTGAAGTTGGGTTCGATAGTGAGAATTCCAGTTTGTCAGTGATTTGGAATTCTGGGTGTTTATGAGCCTCAGGGGGTTCATCGCTGATGTGAGGAAGGTGGTGAAGTTGATCGGAGCTCACCAGAACTCCGGTGCATGTGTACGAACCTATGAATGGGTATCAGTGTTTTATGTTTGGAGGAGAAGGATTTTTACTCGAAGACAACATCGGGAAGTTTGGATGAGGGCTCGAGTCCGGGCTCGTGTATTTTTAAGTATATATCAGGTCACTTTTAAGACTAAGTCAAGAAAAAAAATGGAAGCTATCGGGTTGATTTTCTGTGAAACCCGAAGCAAATGAGAATGTTTCTCAGGGGTGACTCGAAGCAGGTCTCGAGCTTGATATGTAAGCAGTTTTTGTTTTCAAAATTCTTAAACTTTATACATTCTTAAATTATGTTTTAAAATGATGGATTGGATTTAAAAGAGGAAATCAATTAAAGAAAAATCAAAGAAATTAAATTATCTTTTGGTTTATTAAAACGACTAACGATTTTGTTAAATAAAATTTCTTAAAAAGTAATTACTTAATAAATTGTTAAATTTTAAAGGTCGATTAAATGAATAAATAAGATTTAAATAAATTAACAATTAAGAGTTAATTAATTAAGAGAGTTAATTAATTAAGATAATTAATTAAGAAATGATAAATTAATGGAAATAATTAAGATCTAATCAATTGTAATTAATTGTAATTTATCATTTATTTAAGATTTTAAATGTAAGTATTATGTGATTAATAAATTTAAACTACATGATTAATTCATCTTAATTGAAGATGCTTTGATTATGTTTGATTGTTGTATGTTGGATTGATATTCCTATTTTGTGATATGATGCTTTTTGGATATAAATTGCTTTGTATTGAGCTGTGATATCTGTGATATGTTTCTTGTGAATGTAAAACCCCTTGACCCGTAAAACGACACTTGAATTTCGATGCGACAGGGAGTCGGATTCCAGTTGGTTATCCGAAACCCACATCGAATTGTAATAGTGAATCTTTGTGACTGATAAATTTACTTTATCTATGAATCTGTGAATGAAGATAAGCGTTGTGGATTATACCGCTTATCGATATTGATATATCTGTGATGATTGATGATGTTGCACTATTGTGTGTAAAACCCTTGGACCACACTTATACACACACAAATATGGATTTCACGTGGAAATCGGTTAAGTCACAGATGATTTAAATTCAATGTTTTTGAAATTGGAAATTGGGGTTTAATGTGAAAAGCTTTTGAAAAGGGGTTTTTGAGAATAAAAGTTATTTTGAATAACTTGATAAAGTTTTGAAAATTTAAATAATTTGATTTAAATTTGAATTCAAGTTTGAAATTGAATTCTATGATTTGAAACTAGGGATTAAAGATGTTGTACAAGTTATATATGGGTTAAACCATTTTTGATTTGGGAATTTGAATTTAATTCAAGGGTTTTAACTCGTGTAAATATAACTGGATTTTTCCGAAACGGAAACTACTTGTTTTCAAATAATAATAGATTTCAATTTAAGAAAGGATTTCCAAGTTGTGTTAAAAGGTTTCAAGTTTGAAATAGAATTGAAAAGTTTTGAAAACTATGAAATGAGTCTTTGATTCAAAGACCGGACGAGTTAATCCAACTTGAAATAGAATTGTTTTCAAAGGCTATGAATGAATCTTTGGAAACTAGTTTTGAAAGCTATAAGTTAAATCTTAACTTAAAGATTTAACGAGTTAATTCAATTGAAATGGAAATTGTTTTGAAATCCTTGAATGGATCTTTGTGAATGGGATAAAGTTTGTGAATTGAATCTTTTTGTTTAAAAGATTAAAAGTGTGGAAATTGTTTCAATGGTTTTTGAAATGAATCTTTTTGTTTAAATGATTGGAAATGGTAAATTGTTTTAACCATTCGAATGAATAGTTTTGGGCTTTAAGCTGTGATTTAACTAAGACCCCGGTATCCATATGATTTTTAATTGTGCTCGTTATTCGGTTTAGCCGGGAGAGGACCTTTGTGTCATATAACCCATTCCGAATAGTGATACGACGATATGGATAGCATTTGAAGACCGGTGGTGAAGATCGAGTATTTGCGAGAGCGATAGGATGACCTATCGATTTTCTCTACATCATGGCTCCGGTATAGAGATTCCCTAAGTGATGGGAAGTCCGATCGAGATTGTGAATACCCGGATTTGCAAGGGCTTCTTCGGAAGTGCCTTCGGTTCTGTTCGAACCCGGAACAGACTTGTATGGATGTGTGTCTGACATTACACTTTGAGATGTAAAGCTGGTTTCTATCAAATACATTTCTGTTGGTGGCGGAGAATTTATTCTCTTAGCTTAACACCCTTCTCTAAGACGTACGAGCTCAGAGGTTATGTAGTTGATGGTTACTAGTGATACATTCCCAATTTGGTAATGTGGCATACGAAGTGCTGATGATCATTTGTTGGTCAAAGCGTGCTTTGTGAAAAAGCGTTGCTTTGTTAAAAAGCGTTGCTTTGTGAAAAAGAGTTGCTTTGTGAAAAAGAGTTGCTTTGTGAAAAAGCGTGGCTTTGTGGAAAAGCGTGGCTTTGTGAAAAAGCATAGCTTTGTGGACGAGACTTCGTCGAGCCTCACAACCCAGTAATGGTCGAAACAGGAATGTTGCGGCAAAGATTTGTAGGGGTAGCGCCCCTAGGGTATGTCATTTCCTTCTGGATAAAAGGTAATATCATGGTATGGAGCCCAGATATTTTACCTATGTTGATGCTGCACAGTTATTATACTTTGTGGTTGTTGCTTTGTGATCGAGGTACCTCGGATAAAGGTCGGTAACGACCGGGGGATGACATGACTCGTGTGTTAGTTACCTAGTTACAGCAGTATAGCGTGAGGTAGCATCAGTGTGTTAGTTACCTAGTTACAGCTGTATACCGTGAGGTAGCGTCGGCCTTGTGTTTGCAGAGATCCGATTAGGTTCTCTGGGCGTCTTTCCAGAGGCGTTTCCATTTCGGTAAGGAAGTTCCTTTGCCTGATCATTTGTTGGAAATCCAAAGAAACAATGCGAGCCAGTACGGTTTTAGTTGTATTACCTGCTATGGAATATGGCGGTAACCTGCTATTGAACATCGAAGCTATAGTAGGCATACAATAATGGTTGTATGCTGGCTAAGATTAATATTTTATTTTCGAAATGTTTTCACACTATGCACTAGTAATAATATCAAAAGGATTTTTCCTTTGCGTAGTAAGCATGTTTGACTATCATAAGGAGAAATCTCCTCCAATTCTGCAATTGCATTGTGTGTGTGGCGGGAGGCCTTATGGTAGTTTCATTTTCAAAAAGCATTGCAGATTTCAATGTTAAACTTCTTTTGTTATTTGTTTAAAGATAAACTGTTTTGTTGCTAACACCAGTCCCATGATTGATCCGGAGTTTATTGTTCCCTTCCTAAACTCTGGGTGCCCACAATTTTCCACACGGGCAGTCTAGAGTTGGGTTTCTCAGATATTCAGGTTTAGTAGATTATCAGGAGCTTGTTCAGTTCTTGGAGTTCAGGACTGCACTTGCTTCTCTTTGTGGTTCGAGCTTGTCATTGGAGTGGTTGGAATCAGTCTCTCTGACTGATCATTTGGAGTTATCATTTCTGCTTTTCGGTGTATCATTATTTATCTCTAATATTGTTGTATCATATTGATATCATTGTTGTATATCATTCTGGATATTGTATTCATTGGATTGTATATGATATCGTTGATTTCTTTATTCCACTCTGTTGTTATACTTAATGGTGTTATAAGCTCCGGTGAACCAGATTCGGCGTTTGAATCTGCGGCATTTTGAGTACAAGTGAAATACGGGTGCCTATTTTCGAAGGTCGATTTCAGGGTCATTACATTTGGTATCGGAGCTAAGGTTGAACTTTAGCTCAGGAGTATAAAACATTAAGTAGCTCATTAGAGATAGGGTGAAGTATACCCTAGAATGAGTATTCCTCAGATATCCGTTCGAATGTCTCAGTAAATTCTCTTACTATCCACTGATAGTGAGTATGTGTACAAGAAGAGGATGAGATATGGGACAGGGGAGTACGACTATAATTGGTCTATACCCTGAAACAACGAGGAAACAATCTTTTCTCTATCAATCTCTTTTGTTCGTCATCTTTTTTCAATTCTTCGATAGTTCCTGGTAGATCCAGGAAGGAGATTCAATATGTTAATGTGGGACATAAACTACGGGATGGCCAAATTTGTCTGTTTGGATGAATTGTTGCTTTGATTGCTATGGTTGATAGGTACAATTTGGTCTCTAAACTTAAAGTTTTGAAATTGTATCCATATGTCTATCTATTCTTTGGGTTCCAATATATTCTACGAATGGTTAGTTATCCCTTCGGACTAACCGATGCCACTGTATATTTCGTAGATCTGGATAACCCGAGTATTTTGTGAAGTGTTAAATAGATTCGTTCTTGTATCTGTTATTGATATTCTGATTTGGTAAGCCAAATGCAGAATAAATATTCAGTTTGATTTGATGGAATGTTCTTCATCTATCTTTGTGTCTCCCTGGCAAATTTCAAGGACGAAATTCTTTTAAGGGGGGAAGTTTGTAACGACCCCGAATTTTATATAAATTTAAATTGATAATTAAATTAATTTTTGAATAAAAAAATTATGGAATTAACTAATAGATTGATTGCGAGTTTCCCCTATCCAAATAAATCTTGTATAAATCATTTAAAATTTAAATATTGTATATATATTTATATATGTGAATATATATGTATACGGGCATATATGAGTAAATTTGAACTTTTATATGTATATATTGGATTTGAGTTTAACTCTTAAATAAATGGTTTAAAATAAAAAAAATATAAACGTAAAAGTATAGACAATTGACACAATATAAAAATAAATGATGTTAGATTTGGAATTGATAGTTTCTGTTATAAATAGAAATAACAAATAAAAATATATATATATATATATATAGAAATACAAGATAATAAATATTAAAGTAAAATAATCATAATAAATATTTAAGCTAGAGATGGAGATAAATACAAAATAAATACATAAGATAAATTATAGATAAATACATATAGTAAATACATTAAATAAATTATAACAACATATTAAAATATAGTCAAGTATGTACACTTGCAAAATGAAGACAATAAGATATATGAGTATGAAGACAAAGCAAAGGAAAAAGAAGACACTAGTATATATAATACATTCAAGTATGAACAAGAGAAAAATGATAAGTGTAGATTGTACAAAATTATTTATGCAGCCCATAAAAATATCATATCAGTCGAGACAAACCAGGCAAGTAAAGTATGTTGCCTGTAAAGTAGTATGCAAGGTAAAAATAAACAAAGTAAACGAAAAAATATCAACATACATAAAAAAATGAAACAAGTAAACATAAGGTACTTAGCAATTAATGTTAGGATCTTGAGTACCCAACATATTATCATCTCAGCCTCCACAAATCTGCCTGGCCAGAGAAAAGAAAAGTAAAGAAAGAAAGAAATCTGATGAATTGTACAACTAGAAACAAAATAAAATATATTTTTACAAGCCTAATTAATATCAGCCTCCATTTACTAGCAAGTATCATCTGCCTCTTGTACAACCAAAATAATAACTTGTACAAATTCTATTCCCTGTAAACACCTATACAAACTTATCTTTTTATACATATCTTCTTGTTCGTTCACTAGAGAAAATTTTATCACCATTTTACAAAATTAAAACATCTCAACTAATCAAAACAAACCAGAGAGATTTCAAAACAAGTAAACCTAAAATCAAAGTCTTGATCATAGCATCATCATGTTCCAGTCTTAAAGCATTCCAGTTTCAAAGCTTCTTCAGTTTTAAGGAGATCAAGCAATGCAAAGTGTTCAAATTTTTCAATGCTTCAGTTTCATCCAGTTTCAAAACTCTGTCTTTTAATAAGGTGAGCAAACTCCTATTTTTTCGAAGCTTAACCTGCTTTGATATCTTGATGCTTGTGAGTAAACATTTCTTCTTTGAAATTTTGGAGCAAAGTTAAATCAGGTTTTATTTGTGCATGTGTTTATGCTCATATGAATATTGTTGTTCTGTTGAGTATATTTGTGCATCATGTTGTTCTCTGGTTCCAGGTTACAAAGTACAAACTCTAATCAAAATTTAATTATCTTTTACTTAACCATTTTTAGGACTTAGGATTTAACTTAAACATGCTGTTTAGTTCTAAAGTAAAGTTCAAAAATTTGTCTAAGGTAAAATAATGTTGGAATATCCCTGAAAACAAGATAGAACTGAGGAAAATGTTCATGTATGTTAAAATCCATCATCATAGATTTCTAGTTCATGTTTATAATTTGAATCTATACTGAAAACGAGAATTTTTAAAACAAAAATCAAAATTTTTAGCAATAGGATGGATGAGCATTTCGGGGTTGTCAAGAAATTGGTTTTGGAGGAAATTCTGGTGGCCAGGGGATCTATGGTGGTCGGGATCTTGGCTGAAGATAGGTGAAGGACCAGGGAGCTCGGAAAAAATGGTTGATGAAATGTCTGTTCATCATGGCGGCGGTGGTGGGTTAATTTAGTTTTTAACCCTAAATTTGGTCAAGCTGAAATAGAGGATTCCCAATTCGTCCCTGGTGGTTCGAGCTTCACTGGACCAAGGTGGAAGGGTTCAGTGATGGTCAAAGAGTTGGTGACCGGAGATACAGTGACTTCTGGTGGTCGGCGGTAGGAGTTCGAGGCAAATTCAGGCGAGGTGGTGGTACCTGGAAGTGTTTGAAGTTGGGTTCGATAGTGAGAATTCCAGTTTGTCAGTGATTTGGAATTCTGGGTGTTTGTGAGCCTCAGGGGGTTCATCGCTGATGTGAGGAAGGTGGTGAAGTTGATCGGAGCTCGCCAGAACTCCGGTGCATGTGCACGGACCTATGAATGGGTATCAGTGTTTTATGTTTGGAGGAGAAGGATTTTTACTCGAAGACAACATCGGGAAGTTCGGATGAGGGATCGAGTCCGGGCTCGTGTATTTTTAAGTATATATCGGGTCACTTTTAAGACTAAGTCAAGAAAAAAAATGGAAGCTATCGGGTTGATTTTCTGTGAAACCCGAAGCAAATGAGAATGTTTCTCAGGGGTGACTCGAAGCAGGTCTCGAGCTTGATATGTAAGCAGTTTTTGTTTTCAAAATTCTTAAATTTTACACATTCTTAAATTATGTTTTAAAATGATGGATTGGATTTAAAAGATGAAATCAATTAAAGAAAAATCAAAGAAATTAAATTATCTTTTGGTTTATTAAAACGACTAACGATTTTGTTAAATAAAATTTCTTAAAAAGTAATTACTTAATAAATTGTTAAATATTAAAGGTTGATTAAATGAATAAATAAGATTTAAATAAATTAACAATTAAGAGTTAATTAATTAAGGGAGTTAATTAATTAAGATAATTAATTAAGAAATGAAAAATCAATGGAAATAATTAAGATCTAATCAATTGTAATTAATTGTAATTTATCATTTATTTAATATTTTAAATGTAAGTATTATGTGATTAATAAATTTAAACTACATGATTAATTCATCTTAATTGAAGATGCTTTGATTATGTTTGATTTTTGTATGTTGGATTGATATTCCTATTTTGTGATATGATGCTTTTTGGATATAAATTGCTTTGTATTGAACTGTGATATCTGTGATATGTTTCTTGTGAATGTAAAACCCCTTGACCCGTAAAACGGCACTTGAATTTCGATGCAACAAGGAGTCGGATTCCAGTTGGTTATCCGAAACCCACATCGAATTGTAATAGTGAATCTTTGTGACTGATAAATTTATTTTATCTATGAATCTGTGAATGAAGATAAGCGTTGTGGATTATACCGCTTATCGATATTGATATATCTGTGATGATTGATGATGTTGCACTATTATGAGTAAAACCCCTGGACCACACTTATACACACACAAATATGGATTTCATGTGGAAATCGGTTAAGTCATAGATGATTTAAATTCAATGTTTTTGAAATTGGAAATTGGGGTTTAATGTGAAAAGCTTTTGAAAAGGGGTTTTTGAGAATAAAAGTTATTTTGAATAACTTGATAAAGTTTTGAAAATTTAAATAATTTGAATAAAATTTGAATTCAAGTTAGAAATTGAATTCTATGATTTGAAACTAGGGATTAAAGATGCTGTACAAGTTATATATGGGCTAAACCATTTTTGATTTGGGAATTTGAATTTAATTCAAGTGTTTTAACTCGTGTAAATATAACTGAATTTTTTCGAAACGGAAACTACTTGTTTTCAAATAATAATAGCTTTCATTTTAAGAAAGGATTTCCAAGTTGTGTTAAAAGGTTTCAAGTTTGAAATAGAATTTAAATGTTTTGAAAACTATGAAATGAGTCTTTGATTCAAAGACCGGACGAGTTAATCCAACTTGAAATAGAATTGTTTTGAAAGGCTATGAATGAATCTTTGGAAACTAGTTTTGAAAGCTATAAGTTAAATCTTGACTTAAAGATTTAACGAGTTGATTCAATTGAAATGGAAATTGTTTTGAAATCCATGAATTGATCTTTGTGAATGGGGTTAAGTTTGTGAATTGAATCTTTTTGTTTAAAAGATTAAAAGTGTGGAAATTGTTTCAATGGTTTTTGAAATGAATCTTTTTGTTTAACAGATTGGAAATGGTAAATTGTTTTAACCATTCGAATGAAAAGTTTTGGGCTTTAAGTTGTGATTTAACTGAGACCCCAGTATCCATATGATTTTTAATTGCGCTCGTTATTCGGTTTAGCCGAGAGAGGACCTTTGTGTCATATAACCCATTCCGAATAGTGATACGACGATATGGATAGCATTTGAAGACCGGTGGTGAAGACCGGGTATTTGCGAGAGCGATAGGATGACCTATCGATTTTCTCTACATCATGGCTCTGGTATAGAGATTCCTTAAGTGATGGGAAGTCCGATGGAGGTTGTGAATACCCAGATTTGCAAGGGCTTCTTCGGAAGTGCCTTCGGTTCTGTTCGAACCCGGAACAGACTTGTATGGATGTGTGTCTGACATTACACTTTGAGATGTAAAGCTGGTTTCTATCAAATACATTTCTGTTGGTGGCGGAGAATTTATTCTCTTAGCTTAACACCCTTCTCTGAGACGTACGAGCTCAGAGGTTATGTAGTTGATGGTTACTAGTGATACATTCCCAATTTGGTAATGTGGCATACGAAGTGCTGATGATCATTTGTTGGTCAAAGAGCGCTTTGTGAAAAAGCGTTGCTTTGTGAAAAAGCGTTACTTTGTGAAAAAGCGTGGCTTTGTGAAAAAGCGTAGCTTTATGGAAAAGCGTGGCTTTGTGAAAAAGCGTAGCTTTGTGGACAAGACTTCGTCGAGCCTCACAACCCGGTAATGGTCGAAACAGGAATGTTGCGGCAAAGGTTTGTAGGGGTAGCGCCCCTAGGGTATGTCATTTCCTTCTGGATAAAAGGTGATATCATGGTATGGAGCCCAGATATTTTACCTATGTTGATGATGCACAGTTATTATACTTTGTCGTTGCTGCTTTGTGATCGAGGTACCTCGGATAAAGCTCGGTAACGACCGGGGGATGACATGACTCGTGTGTTAGTTACCTAGTTACAGCTGTACAGCGTGAGGTAGCGTCAGTGTGTTAGTTACCTAGTTACAGCTGTATAGCGTGAGGTAGCGTCGGCCTTGTGTTTGCAGAGATCCGGTTAGGTTCTCGGGGCGTCTTTCCAGAGGCGTTTCCATTTCGGTAAGGAAGTTCCTTTGCCTGATCATTTGTTGGAAATCCAAAGAAACAATACGAGCCAGTACGGTTTTAGTTGTATTACCTGCTATGGAATGTGGCGGTAACCTGCTATTGAACATCGTAGCTATAGTAGGCATACAATAATGGTTGTATGCTGGCTAAGATTAATATTGTATTTTCGAAATGTTTTCACACTATGCACTAGTAATAATATCAAAAGGATTTTTCCTTTGCGTAGTAAGCATGTTTGACTATCATAAGGAGAAATCTCCTCCAATTCTGCGATTGCATTGTGTGTGTGGTGGGAGGCCTTATGGTAGTTTCATTTTCGAAAAGCATTGCGGATTTCAATGTTAAACTTCTTTTGTTATTTGTTTAAAGATAAACTGTTTTGTTGCTCACACCAGTCCCATGACTGATCCGGAGTTTATTGTTCCCTTCCTAAACTCTGGGTGCCCATAATTTTCCACACGGGCAGTCTAGAGTTTGGTTTCTCAGATATTCAGGTTTAGTAGATTATTTGGAGCTGGTTCAGTTCTTGGAGTTCAGGACTGCACTTGCTTCTCTTTGTGGTTCGAGCTTGTCACTGGAGTGTTTGGAATCAGTCTCTCTGACTGATCATTTGGAGTTATCATTTCTGCTTTTCGGTGTATCATTATTTATCTCTAATATTGTTGTATCATATTGATATCATTGTTGTATATCATTCTGGATATTGTATTTGTAACGACCCAGAATTTTGAACAAATTAAATTGAGAATATTTAATTAATTTTAAATATTTTAACGGTAATTTAAATTGAATCCCCGATAAACTTTTGAATTTGGCGATTAAATGATAAAATTTAATCTGTTGATAGTCGAATAAAAATTTGAATCTTCAATTTAAAGCTAAAGAAAAATATTTCAAACGCTTGTAAAATTTATATTGATAACACTAAAGATAACAGAAGCTTCAGAATTGAGTTTGAAAACGATTTGTTCAATTTTGAAATTTAATCGTTCGAATCGATATTTAAAAATAGTCTTCCGGGGAACAGTCTCGGAATTGGACGAAACGAGTTCCATTGGATCCGTAATATTTTATTATTACCGGATTTCAAATTTCGTAATTATCGGAATTGTTATGTGAGCATACGATAAGCAAACGCGTCGAGAATTAAATTGAAATTTGATTTAAAATTTGTACAAATCAAATCACAACCACCCTATAATCGTACTCAAGCCACCCTACATCTGAACGCGTTGATCTATTGTCCCCTTCCTCGTTCAAATCACGCAACTTCATTTCAAAGCAGATAAAATTTTAAATCAGAGAAAAATGGCGTTCTTAAATCTTCGTTCTAAATCAAGGCATGCCGGGCCTTTTCCCATCATCTCGTTCTACCTCATTCACAAAAATATGGCACTGTCTTCCAATTTGAAAAATAAAATAAAAACAAACGAACAATTCCTTTCGTTCGAAAACAATTCGAACTGATAGAAAAAGAAAAGGAAAAAGAAAAGGGGATCGAGGCAAGCTTGGTGGTTTAGGGATCGCGAATTCGATTTGGGGGAGCAGGGGCGACCATCAGGCAATCGCGAAGCTCGTGGCAACCGGAGGTGAAGGCGGCGACGCGGCAGGGCTTCGTGGCCGCGAATTCGCGTAGTCGATTTGGGTTCATCGCAATGTTGGAGGGGGAGGCAATTGAACTTCGTGCTCGCGTGATTTGGGGTTTCACGTTGGGCTCAGTGTCGCGTGCGAGAGGCGGAGACTGTTCGTAGGGGTTTTGTTCGCGAGGTCGCGAAGTAGTTGCAGGCGGATGATGTTGGCATTCAACTGTCGAGACGTGATGGCGAAGAGACTCGCGATGGTCGCGACTGGATTACGATTCGGGTGATGTTCGACTAGGCTGTGGAAGGTGGCAGTCGCGAGTTCAAGCGATGGTGCTTCGATGAGGCGACTTTGCGGTGATGTAAATGTTAGTCAAAGCCTGGGTCGCCTCCTTCTGTTCGGTGAGGTATCATTTTATTTTAAATTTAATTTGATAAGTGAGTTACAGTGAAAATATATGCACAGAAAAAATAAAATAAATAAATACTATACAGATAAAGTTTTAAAATTTTAAATGTTATAGAAATTGGTAAAAAAATAGATTTACAATGCTGTCAAGTATATATGTATATACATAAAACTTATTTTGGAGTCTGTAAAGATTTATTTTAAAATGTACATAGATTTTAATTTATAAGTGTACATGAGTTTCAAAAGGAAAAGAAAATATTGCAGTAAGGTAATTTTAAAATATATGTGATTTCAAGATAATAATATGCGTATTTGCATTTATACAGTAAAACAGAAAGTTAAACTTTTATTCACTGCAGGATATTCAAGTGTAAAACAAAAGATTTATTTCAGAAAAATAAATGTTTACAGTTTATATAAATGGAAGTTTACAGTTATAAAAATTTGGCTAAGTAAATAAATGGAACAATAATTTAAGTGTTCGATTTAATTCGAATATTGATATATTGTGTAAATTGTTATACAAGGTTAAACCGTGAAGAAATAATCAAAAATGGAAATGGGATGGCAAATTTAAAAGCTAAGGTGAGATTTTTCTCACTCAAAAATGAAGTGGAATTTTCAGTTATTTATTGATTGATTTGATTGCTATATTGGATGTGCTATTAGATATAGTAGGATATATCTATATATATATAGCAATATATACATATTGGCATATGTATATATTGGATTGATGATTTCCCGCCTCGTATAGCGGATGAGACCCTATTGCGCCGTTAGTAAGCGGATTTTATAAAACCCATATACCGCGATAGTTCCGTACTGGAGCGGAATTGGTATTGTGCTAACATCTTTGGATGCAGGGAAACAGGTTGGAGGGATCCAACTGGACCCCTCACATTGATTGAATTTATTTCTATTGTGATATGAATCTGTGAATGATTATAGTGATGCTATTAATCATATTGATATCTGGAAATTGTTTGAAAGCTAAAATTTAGCTGAATGGATGTTTTGACATCATTGGATTCCAAAGATAAACGAAATTGAATTTTTGAAATTCAAGTAGAAAATTTCTAAGTGAATCAATTTTAGAAATTGAATAAATTTTGAAGAAAGGAATTTTAAAGTATAAAAAGTTAATTTTTATAATCTTATCGAATTAATTCCAGAATCAAGTGAAAATGTTAATTAAATGGATTTCGTAAAATAGTGATTATAATTTGAAGAATTTAATTTAAAAATTTGGATTTTTAAATAGATTGAAAGAAACGATTGAAATGTATTTCCTAAAAAAGGAATTTATTAAAAGAAGATAAGTTGGAAATCCAACTAGAAATTTAATCGGTAAATTGAAATAAATTGGGAAATCAATGTAAAATGATTTCAATTTGAAGAATCCATTTTAAAACAGAATATTGAATCATTTGAGAAAAAAATGAGGAATTTACTTAGTAGTGATAAATTGATTTGGTATTGAATTTTTTATAAATAGAATTGGAATTTATAAAAGTTGTTTATAAATCCGAATTACTTATATTGACAAGTAAAATATAGAAGTTAAATAAAAGAAAATTTATAAGTCGAAGTTGTTATTAAAATAGAAATAGAATCTATAAACGTGTCTATAAATTCAAAATCAGTTGAATCTGAGAAATTAAATATAGAAGATTTTTAAAGAAGATATATTCGCGATTTTGGATAGCGAATTTTTATTGAGATAAAAATGTGTAGAAATGATTGAAATTGGGTTAAGTGAATTATATTCACGATTTTGGACAGTGAATATATTATTAAATAAAATGGATTTATTTTTGAAGAAGTAATATTAAAAGTGAAGTTAAACATTTTAGAGATGTTTTAAAATGTATTATGAATCGAAAGCATAGATTTCCGCAGTTCTTGTTGAAATAGACGTTTTCGAAAAATAAGGAAATGGGGGACTATAACACTGTTGTTATAGTAAATGATTTCCGAAAGGAAATGTTTTTGATGTAGTATTGGGATTTATATATCTATCTAAATTTTGAATCCCTATACTATTGATTTCGAGTCGTCGTAACGATGTTTTACGCAACATTCGTTTTGACTCAAATAGATGTTAAAATTTATGATTTCCTTAAAGAACGAAATATATACTTAATATTGATTTAAGTATATTGAATATTTTCAAATGTTGAAAATAAATAGATTTGTGAATTACTTATTAAATAAGTATGGAAATACTTTTCCAATATGAAATGAACTGTTTTGAGATTTTATCTTCTTAAAGATAAATTGAAAATGAATATTGGAATCGATTTGAAAATCGTATATCAGTAGATATTTTTGAAATATAAATTCACTATGGAATTTATAAAAGAAAGGGAAGTTGTTTAAAAATAAATATCGATTTATTTTTGGAGTGTGGAAATTTTATATCTAGTAAAAGATATTTTTGAAGATGAAATAATTTGGAAAATTATTTGGAATCTGGTGATGTTGCGCATCTTTATTGATAGTTAAATAACCGACTATCAATAATTACCTTTAGATAGGTATTTGTTGTGAATTGGATGAATTTGAATGCCACACTTATTTTGAATAATCGCTCACTTAGCCGGGAAAGGACCATGGGGTCGTATAACCCATTCCGAATATGTGATACGTCGTTATGAATTGCATTCGAAGACCGGTGTTGAAGACCGGATATTTTTGAAAACGGAAGGATTACCGTCGAGTTACTCTACATCGGCTGATCTCCGGTTTAGAGGTTTTATCACCCTTAGTGACGGGAAGTCCGGACGTGATTAGAAAATTATCCGGATATGCAAGGGCTTCGTGAGAAGTGCCTTCGGTTCTGTTCGATCCCGGAACAGACTTGTATGGATTGTGTGTCTGACGTTACAATTTGAGATATAAAGCTGATTTCTTTCAAATACATTTCTGTTGGTGGCGGAGAATTTATTCTCTTAGCTTAACACCCTTCTCTGAGACGTACGAGCTCAGAGGTTATGTAGTTGAAATTTATCAACGATATATCCCAATTTGGTAACGTGGCATACTAAGTGTTGCTGTGAAATGATCAGTGTTTGATCATTTGTGATATGATCATTTGTTTGATCTTATATCTTTGTGATCATAGGTTGATCATTTTGTTTGACCCGAAGCAGGGCTTTTTGAGAAAGCGTAGCTTTGTGGACGAGACTTCATCGAGCCTCACACCCCGGAAATGGTCGAAACAGGAAGGATGCGGCAAGGTTCTAGGGAGTAGCGCCCCTTAGTGTATGTCATTCCTTCTGGATAAAGGTGGTATCATGGTATGGAGCCCAGATACTTAACCTCTGTGGTTGCTGCAAAATTTATTTCTTTGTGGTTGTTGCGAATCGGGGATCCTCGGGAAGATCGGTGACGATCGGGGGATGGCATACGCGTGTCAGTAGTTACCTATTTTTGCAGAGGTAACCCGGCCTTGTGTTGGCAGAGATCTAACCGTAACGTTAGGTTCTCGGGTCGTCTATTCCAGGGACGTACCCATCGTGGAAAAGGAAGTTCCTTAGCCTGACCATTTGTTGGAAATCCAAAGAAACAATACGAGCCTTTACGATTTCAATTGTATAACCTGTCTCCTCAGGAGGCAGCTATAGCAGGCATAATATAATGGTACCTATGCTGGCTAAGATTTATATTCTACTTTCGAAATGTTTTCCACTATGCACTAATAATAATATCAAAAAGAATTTGATTTTTGCGTAGTAAGCATCTTTGACTATCATAAGAAGAAATCTCCTCCAAGTCTGCGTTTGCATTGTGTGTGTGGTGGGAGGTCTTATGGTAGTTTCATTTTCCAAAAGCATTGCGAATTGACATTAAAGTTTTCCTGTTGTTTATTTTAAAGATAAACTGTTTTACGATCTCACACCAGTCACCATGACTGACTCGGAGTTTATTGTTCCCTTCTAAACTCTGGGTGCCCACCAATTTCCACACGGGCAGTGTAGAGTTAGATTATCAGGATACTCTGGATATTCTGGAGCTTTGGAGATGAGCTGGATGATGAGACGTAGTATTTGTATCTGATAGTATTTATTCCACTGTGTATTCTGTATGAGGACAAGTTATATAACTGTCCATTGTTGTATATGACTCTGATTGATGTATGTATAAAACGATATAGTTCTTTGTTTAAAGATTATTCATTTACGTATTATATATTGTTCCGCTGCGATATATGAGATTCTGATTTTGTTCTGTTGTTCTGTTGTTCTTTCTTTCTTCTTCTTCTACCTTTTTCTACTTTCTAAAACCCTCACTACTGGAGTTTCCGGCACTCGATTGCTCGGCAGTCGATAAAGTGAGTATCGATGTCGAATTTTCGAAAGTCGAAAATTCCCGTACGTGACAGCGTGGTATCAGAGCATATGGTTAAGCGACAACCCTGCTCTGTTGGGTGTTACTCATTAGAGATAGAGTCAGTAGTACTCTAGAATGAGTTTGAGTGTAATAATAGATATGAGCGCGTATTTGTTATTTGAATATGAATTTTTTTTGTATTGTGTTGACTTATCGGTTGATTGTTTATGGATTCTGGTCGGTGCAGTCTAGCTAACTGTAATCGATAGGGGTTTCTAAACTCTTAAACAAGATAAACCGACACAGTATTGTTTTAAATAGGGTAAATGAAATAATTTTGCCCAAAACTATTTTTGTATAGAAAAGAAATAAATTTCTGTAAATTATTACAGTATATGGTTACATGGTTGTTAGGAAAGTGATAATATTGAAATGTTATCATTATTATATGAAATTGAATAAGAAATTGAAATCATAACTCCAAAGTTAAGGAAATAAATTCACATACAAATGAAATTTAAGAATGTAAATTATAAATGCGAATTGTAATTTAAAACGGAATTGCAGAGAAGTTTTTGGAAATGTTTTGAAAAGAATTTGAAAATTTGGGTTTTGTTTTGAAAATTCAAGGGATAAATTGAATTGTTTTCAAAAGAATGGTTTTGAAAATGTTATTAAGACTCTGGAATACTATATATAAAAATATTATGAAATTGATAACTTATAAAATATTGAAATCTGATTGGAATAAAATTCAAATTGTAAATGAATTTATAACTTGGAATAGAATTCAAGAAGGTAATTGAAAATTTAAAATTCAATAATGGAATGAAATTAGTAAGGTGAATGTATCAATGATCTTATAAATCGAAATGTAAGTAAGTCGAAGACTTATAGAATATTTGAAATTTGATTTGGAAATCAGATTCGAATTTGAAATGAAAGAATTAGTGAATGAGTTTCAGAATGAATAAATAAATTTGAAGTTGTAAGTAAGTAAAACTGAAATTGAAGATGAATGTGAAACTTTGTTTTGAATTTGTTAGTAAATGTAATTCATGCTGAATATTGAAATTTAAAATGAATTAGTAAATGAAAGATAATCGATAAAAATTCAATATTCAGAATAGAAGATAAAATTGAATTCAAGTGAATTTGAAATGTAAATTTTAAGGAAAATGAATAGGTGTAACTTCAACAGTGAAGTAAAAAAAATGATATAACAAGCATATATTGAAAATTTTGTAATAAGATTTGCAAAATGGTTTGAATGTATAACTAGATATTATGGCTAGTAGGTCATACAGGTGTATAAAGGAATTGGAATTGAATTGCAAAGATAAAATTGAATTGCTCGACAAAAGGTATGTATTTTGAATTTCAATATGAGATTTGCTGATTTCTTCTCTAGCCGCTTGGCTTTTTCTTTTTCTTTTTGAAATCTGAGAGTCCGTAGGGACGTTTTGTAGTCGTACCGTATTAGCCGCGCAAAGGAGACGCTGGCGAAATTTTTCGATAATTTAGAGTGTTAGAAAAATTTTTGAGAAAATTTTGAAAGTTTAAATTTGAATTTAAATTTGAATTGTTAAAGAAAACAATGATGTTAGAAGAGTATGAAAATGTTTAGAAATTTAGTTGAATGATAACGAATCTTTAGTAGAAAGATTTGTTTTGAAATTTGATAAAACTACTGAATTGTGATAAATAGTAGACGAGTTAAGGACATTTTTTCCTAACTTGTAATTTCGAGGACGAAATTCTTTTAAGGGGGGAAGTCTGTAACGACCCAGAATTTTGAACAAATTAAATTGAGAATATTTAATTAATTTTAAATATTTTAACGGTAATTTAAATTGAATCCCCGATAAACTTTTGAATTTGGCGATTAAATGATAAAATTTAATATGTTGATAGTCAAATAAAAATTTGAATCTTCAATTTAAAGCTAAAGAAAAATATTTCAAACGCTTGTAAAATTTATATTGATAACACTAAAGATAACAGAAGCTTCAGAATTGAGTTTGAAAACGATTTGTTCAATTTTGAAATTTAATCGTTCGAATCGATATTTAAAAATAGCCGTCCGGGGAACAGTCTCGGAATTGGACGAAACGAGTTCCATTGGATCCGTAATATTTTATTATTACCGGATTTCAAATTTCGTAATTATCGGAATTGTTATGTGAGCATACGATAAGCAAACGCGTCGAGAATTAAATTGAAATTTGATTTAAAATTTTGTACAAATCAAATCACAACCACCCTATAATCGTACTCAAGCCACCCTACATCTGAACGCGTTGATCTATTGTCCCCTTCCTCGTTCAAATCACGCAACTTCACTTCAAAGCAGATAAAATTTTAAATCAGAGAAAAATGGCGTTCTTAAATCTTCGTTCTAAATCAAGGCATGCCGAGCCTTTTCCCTTCATCTCGTTCTACCTCATTCACAAAAATATGCACTATCTTCCAATTTGAAAAATAAAATAAAAACAAACGAACAATTCCTTTCGTTCGAAATCAATTCGAACTGATAGAAAAAGAAAAGGAAAAAGAAAAGGGGATCGAGGCAAGCTTGGTGGTTTAGGGATCGCGAATTCGATTTGGGGGAGCAGGGGAGACCATCAGGCAATCGCGAAGCTCATGGCAACCGGAGGTGAAGGCGGCGACGCGGCAGGGCTTCGTGGCCGCGAATTCGCGTAGTCGATTTGGGTTCATCGCAATGTTGGAGGGGGAGGCAATTGAACTTCGTGCTCGCGTGATTTGGGGTTTCACGTTGGGCTCAGTGTCGCATGCGAGAGGCGGAGACTGTTCGTAGGGGTTTCGTTCGCGAGGTCGCGAAGTAGTTGCAGGCGGATGATGTTGGCATTCAACTGTCGAGACGTGATGGCGAAGAGACTCGCGATGGTCGCGACTGGATTACGATTGGGGTGATGTTCGACTAGGCTGTGGAAGGTGGCAGTCGCGAGTTCAAGCGATGGTGCTTCGATGAGGCGACTTTGCGGTGATGTAAATGTTAGTCAAAGCCTGGGTCGCCTCCTTCTGTTAGGTGAGGTATCATTTTATTTTAAATTTAATTTGATAAGTGAGTTACAGTGAAAATATATGCACAGAAAAAATAAAATAAATAAATACTATACAGATAAAGTTTTAAAATTTTAAATGTTATAGAAATTGGTAAAAAAAATAGATTTACAATGCTGTCAAGTATATATGTATATACATAAAACTTATTTTGGAGTCTGTAAAGATTTATTTTAAAATGTACATAGATTTTAATTTATAAGTGTACATGAGTTTCAAAAGGAAAAGAAAATATTGCAGTAAGGTAATTTTAAAATATATGTGATTTCAAGATAATAATATGCGTATTTGCATTTATACAGTAAAACAGAAAGTTAAACTTTTATTCACTGCAGGATATTCAAGTGTAAAACAAAAGATTTATTTCAGAAAAATAAATGTTTACAGTTTATATAAATGGAAGTTTACAGTTATAAAAATTTGGCTAAGTAAATAAATGGAACAATAATTTAAGTGTTCGATTTAATTCGAATATTGATATATTGTGTAAATTGTTATACAAGGTTAAACCGTGAAGAAATAATCAAAAATGGAAATGGGATGGCAAATTTAAAAGCTAAGGTGAGATTTTTCTCACTCAAAAATGAAGTGGAATTTTCAGTTATTTATTGATTGATTTGATTGCTATATTCGATGTGCTATTAGATATAGTAGGATATATCTATATATATAGCAATATATACATATTGGCATATGTATATATTGGATTGATGATTTCCCGCTTCGTATAGCGGATGAGACCTTATTGCGCCGTTAGTAAGCGGATTTTATAAAACCCATATACCGCGATAATTCCGTACTGGAGCGGAATTGGTATTGTGCTAACATCTTTGGATGCAGGGAAACAGGTTGGAGGGATCCAACTGGACCCCTCACATTGATTGAATTTATTTCTATTGTGATATGAATCTGTGAATGATTATAGTGATGCTATTAATCATATTGATATCTGGAAATTGTTTGAAAGCTAAAATTTAGCTGAATGGATGTTTTGACATCATTGGATTCCAAAGATAAACGAAATTGAATTTTTGAAATTCAAGTAGAAAATTTCTAAGTGAATCAATTTTAGAAATTGAATAAATTTTGAAGAAAGGAATTTTAAAGTATAAAAAGTTAATTTTTATAATCTTATCGAATTAATTCCAGAATCAAGTGAAAATGTTAATTAAATGGATTTCGTAAAATAGTGATTATAATTTGAAGAATTTAATTTAAAAATTTGGATTTTTAAATAGATTGAAAGAAACGATTGAAATGTATTTCCTAAAAAAGGAATTTATTAAAAGAAGATAAGTTGGAAATCCAACTAGAAATTTAATCGGTAAATTGAAATAAATTGGGAAATCAATGTAAAATGATTTCAATTTGAAGAATCCATTTTAAAACAGAATATTGAATCATTTGAGAGAAAAAATGAGGAATTTACTTATTAGTGATAAATTGATTTGGTATTGAATTTTTTATAAATAGAATTGGAATTTATAAAAGTTATTTATAAATCCGAATTACTTATATTGACAAGTAAAATATAGAAGTTAAATAAAAGAAAATTTATAAGTCGAAGTTGTTATTAAAATAGAAATAGAATCTATAAACGTGTCTATAAATTCAAAATCAGTTGAATCTGAGAAATTAAATATAGAAGATTTTTAAAGAAGATATATTCGCGATTTTGGATAGCGAATTTTTATTGAGATAAAAATGTGTAGAAATGATTGAAATTGGGTTAAGTGAATTATATTCACGATTTTGGACAGTGAATATATTATTAAATAAAATGGATTTATTTTTGAAGAAGTAATATTAAAAGTGAAGTTAAACATTTTAAAGATGTTTTAAAATGTATTATGAATCGAAAGCATAGATTTCTGCAGTTCTTGTTGAAATAGACGTTTTCGAAAAATAAGGAAATGGGGGACTATAACACTGTTGTTATAGTAAATGATTTCCGAAAGGAAATGTTTTTGATGTAGTATTGGGATTTATATATCTATCTAAATTTCGAATCCCTATACTATTGATTTCGAGTCGTCGTAACGATGTTTTACGCAACATTCGTTTTGACTCAAATAGATGTTAAAATTTATGATTTCCTTAAAGAACGAAATATATACTTAATATTGATTTAAGTATATTGAATATTTTCAAATGTTGAAAATAAATAGATTTGTGAATTACTTATTAAATAAGTATGGAAATACTTTTCCAATATGAAATGAACTGTTTTGAGATTTTATCTTCTTAAAGATAAATTGAAAATGAATATTGGAATCGATTTGAAAATCGTATATCAGTAGATATTTTTGAAATATAAATTCACTATGGAATTTATAAAAGAAAGGGAAGTTGTTTAAAAATAAATATCGATTTATTTTTGGAGTGTGGAAATTTTATATCTAGTAAAAGATATTTTTGAAGATGAAATAATTTGGAAAATTATTTGGAATCTGGTGATGTTGCGCATCTTTATTGATAGTTAAATAACCGACTATCAATAATTACCTTTAGATAGGTATTTGTTGTGAATTGGATGAATTTGAATGCCACACTTATTTTGAATAATCGCTCACTATTCGGGTTAGCCGGGAAAGGACCATGGGGTCGTATAACCCATTCCGAATATGTGATACGTCGTTATGAATTGCATTCGAAGACCGGTGTTGAAGACCGGATATTTTTGAAAACGGAAGGATTACCGTCGAGTTACTCTACATTGGCTGATCTCCGGTTTAGAGGTTTTATCACCCTTAGTGACGGGAAGTCCGGACGTGATTAGAAAATTATCCGGATATGCAAGGGCTTCGTGAGAAGTGCCTTCGGTTCTGTTCGATCCCGGAACAGACTTGTATGGATTGTGTGTCTGACGTTACAATTTGAGATATAAAGCTGATTTCTTTCAAATACATTTCTGTTGGTGGCGGAGAATTTATTCTCTTAGCTTAACACCCTTCTCTGAGACGTACGAGCTCAGAGGTTATGTAGTTGAAATTTATCAGCGATATATCCCAATTTGGTAACGTGGCATACTAAGTGTTGCTGTGAAATGATCAGTGTTTGATCATTTGTGATATAATCATTTGTTTGATCTTATATCTTTGTGATCATAGGTTGATCATTTTGTTTGACCCGAAGGAGGGCTTTTTGAGAAAGCGTAGCTTTGTGGACGAGACTTCATCGAGCCTCACACCCCGGAAATGGTCGAAACAGGAAGGATGCGGCAAGGTTCTAGGGAGTAGCGCCCCTTAGTGTATGTCATTCCTTCTGGATAAAGGTGGTATCATGGTATGGAGCCCAGATACTTAACCTCTGTGGTTGCTGCAAAATTTATTTCTTTGTGGTTGTTGCGAATCGGGGATCCTCGGGAAGATCGGTGACGATCGGGGGATGGCATACGCGTGTCAGTAGTTACCTATTTTTGCAGGGTAACCCGGCCTTGTGTTGGCAGAGATCTAACCGTAACGTTATGTTCTCGGGTCGTCTATTCCAGGGACGTACCCATCATGGAAAAGGAAGTTCCTTAGCCTGACCATTTGTTGGAAATCCAAAGAAACAATACGAGCCTTTACGATTTCAATTGTATAACCTGTCTCCTCAGGAGGCAGCTATAGCAGGCATAATATAATGGTACCTATGCTGGCTAAGATTTATATTCTACTTTCGAAATGTTTTCCACTATGCACTAATAATAATATCAAAAAGAATTTGATTTTTGCGTAGTAAGCATCTTTGACTATCATAAGAAGAAATCTCCTCCAAGTCTGCGTTTGGATTGTGTGTGTGGTGGGAGGTCTTATGGTAGTTTCATTTTCCAAAAGCATTGTGAATTGACATTAAAGTTTTCCTGTTGTTTATTTTAAAGATAAACTGTTTTACGATCTCACACCAGTCACCATGACTGACTCGGAGTTTATTGTTCCCTTCTAAACTCTGGGTGCCCACCAATTTCCACATGGGCAGTCTAGAGTTAGATTATCAGGATACTCTGGATATTCTGGAGCTTTGGAGATGAGCTGGATGACGAGACGTAGTATTTGTATCTGATAGTATTTATTCCGCTATGTATTCTGTATGAGGACAAGTTATATAACTGTCCATTGTTGTATATGACTCTGATTGATGTATGTATAAAACGATATAGTTCTTTGTTTAAAGATTATTCATTTACCTATTATATATTGTTCCGCTGCGATATGTGAGATTCCGATTTTGTTCTGTTGTTTTGTTGTTCTTTCTTTCTTCTTCTTCTACCTTTTTCTACTTTCTAAAACCCTCACTACTGGAGTTTCCGGCACTCGATTGCTCGGCAGTCGATAAAGTGAGTATCGATGTCGAATTTTCGAAAGTCGAAAATTCCCGTACGTGACAGTATTCATTGGATTGTATATGATATCGTCGATTTCTTTATTCCGCTGTGTTGTTATACTTAATGGTGTTATAAGCTCCGGTGAACCAGATTCGGCGTTTGAATCTGCGGCATTTTGAGTACAAGTGAAGTACGGGTGCCGATTTTCGAAGGCCGATTTTAGGGTCATTACAAACAACCACTCTTCAATTTTAACCCAAGAAGCGTCAATCTAAGCTCAAAAGAAAAACATTCCCTAAGTTAGGGTTAGGAATTTTCTAAAATTGAAGAGGAAATGAGATGGAGAAGAGGAAGAGGATGCTTACCTAAGCTTTTCTTAAGTTTTGGAGCTAGAACTTGAGTTTGCAAATGAATCTAGGGCTTAGTAATTTCTAATTCCTTTTCTCTTCCCCCATTTTTCTAAAGCTTGAAGTGTTAGGAAATGATAGAATGAATGAAGAGGAGAAGGGGACTGAGTTAGGGTGTTAAGATGGGTTAGTGGGCTGAAACCCAAACCCAAAGCCCTAGTAGAAAAATAGCAAATTCTACTCAACTCCAAACATACCGATGTTTATACTCAAAAAAGTTGTAAACGCCATTTTGCGCTCAATGGAAGTGGTCTCGAGTCCCAATTCGACTGTTTACAAATAGTAGCTTTTCGGACTTTAATCCGATTAACGATGTTATATTTAAATAAAACATTTAAATATACAATCGTAAAATATGCGGGTTGTTACACCAAACGCGGTGGATCTTGGCCTTGAAAGGTGGAGGGACTTCGGATCATCATCAAAATTCACAAAAATCCAACCCAAAAACGAAGCCTCTTTTAACCGACTTTAGAACAAGTTACTCACGAAATTTTAAAAAGTTGTCAAAGAGAAAGTTATTGGAAATTATCTTCTCTACAATTTAAAAAGAAGAATTACCCAATTTTGATTTGTTTTGATGGAGATATGGTCAAAAGAAGAAGTGGTATTTTCGGACTTGAAAAATGGGTCCAAAAGTGGGTCTGAAGGAAATGAAATTTGGACATAACTAAGCTCAAATTTTGAGGAAGGATACCAATGAAAGTTGTAGCCACTAATTTTATATGGTTTGAAAAAAGAAAACCTCCATTTTGTTAAGAAAGGAGAAAGATATGGCAGAAGGAAGAGAAGGCCAAAATTGAAGAAATGAAAGGGGTATTTATAAGCAAAAAAAAAGTAAATTACCTAAACACCCTTTGTCCTTTACCCTCCACTTCCTTTTGCCATCTCACGTTCATGTACCTCAGCCCACACTCATGTCCCCCCTCCTTTTCCAAGTTTTAACATGTTTAAACATGTTTTGATGACATGACATTCACTTTTTCATTAAATTATATTTTATACTTACATAATAAACCATATCTAATTATATATACTTAAATGTATACATAATTATATACATACACTATATAGTTCTTGCTTGTTTATATTTGTATGTGTATATATATACAAAAGACTTTACAACATTTCGATAACATTTAGCTGAAGAAAAGTCAAAAATTTGGAAAATGAATTCCAGTCACATTTCTGATTTTTCTTCGAACTTTATATTTTTGTAAACAAAATTTGAAAACTATTTCACCATCACTATTTCTATTTAAAAGAGTTTTTTTTAGTTATAAAATCTATTATTGAATATTTAAAATTAATTAAATATTCCAAAATCAAAGCGTTGAAATTATGGGTCGTTACATTTCATAGGTAGTCGATGATGGAACTCACTGTCGATTTTTGATTTCCGACCTAGATGTGAACTTAAACTAAAATATTTGAAGTTTTTAAAGTTTGATCTACTATTATTGATCAAATAGGCGCTAGTCAAAGACAGGATGGAAAGCTACTGAAGATGTTTAGTGCCTCAGAGGCAGCTGTAGAGCTAGAACATATAAGGCAATAACATAGTGACAAAAAGGAGGACTTCCAAAAGGTAGTAGGCTATTGTCCCCAATGTGAATGGACTTTATAAAGTAGTACTTAGGGAGTGTCATCAATCTTGATTGGCTATACACTCCGGTGGAAATAATATCAGTAGCGATCCTATGCGTACATTTTATTGTGAAGGTATAAAGAGAGATATAACAAAGTTCATTACTATATATCAAACTTCTCCGTGCGTTAAAGTTGAGTAAAAGAAGCCCAGTTGTCTTTTTCTTTCTTTAGCGATTCCTAAGTGGAAGTGGAAGAAATATCAATGGAATGGATTACCAAGCAACAAAGGTGAAATGAGTGTATATGGGTTTTCATAGATAGTTTGACGAAGGGTGCTTATTTCATTCCTTTGAGGACAACAATAACAACTGCAGGATTAGCAAAGCTGTTTGTGAAGGAGACAGAATATCCTCATGGTATTACTAAGAATATCATAAGTGATAGAGATCCCTAATTCATGAACGAGTTTTGGTAGAGTTTATAGTGACAGTTAGACATAGAGCTTAGCTTAAGTGCCATGTGTCATCCACGGACTGATGGTCAAAAAGAGAGGATAAACCGCATACTTAAGGACTTCTTATAGGCTTGCATTCTCGATTTTGATTGCTCGTAAAGGCATGACACTTTTGAAGCCTTATATGGACAACCGTGTAGATCACTATTTTATTAGGAGGAATCTGGCGACCAATAGATTATTGTACCTGATATATTATGAGAGACTACTAAGAAGATTAACCTTATCGGTAAGAGAATGAAAGCAGCTCAAGATCGTCAAGAGATTTCTACTGATAGGAGAAGTACAGATTTAGAGTTCTCCGATATCAGTATTAATTAAGGTTTCATTATTAAAGAATGTGGTTAGACTTAGTATGTTAGGAAAGTTGGCACCATGATTCGTTAGGCTCTTTTCAATAGCTGAGAGGACCAAAAAGTTGGCATATAAGATCAACCTTCTTGATAAGATGGATGGTGTACACAATGTCTCCAATGTATCTCACTTGTTGAAATGTGTGCATGATACCAATGATATCATCGAATCAGATAAACTTGATGAAGTAGTGGTTGAACCGAAAGTAGCTCGATCACGAAAGCATATTTATATAGTTGGACATAGTATGATGCAGCTTAGTAGGAAAAGTGCATAGTAAGTTTGAGTTTAGGTGAGTAGTAGTGTGGGTGATAATACTTAAGAACAGGATGACAACAAGTGATCTTTCTATCCATAAATTTTCACCTGTACTTTTTACTAGCTTATGTTCAATTACATGATTTTATAACCTAGTTTAGTATAGTTTATTTACATGATTTCTATGGCTATTATGCATACTGGTAATGGTTTGTTAGTTGTGTTTATGCATGCTAGTTTATTTTCATGTTTTCTATGTTAGTTTAGTTATGTTTTTCTAATACTGGATTTCAGGGATGAAATTATTTTAATCGTAGAAGAGGAAAACAGCTCATAAATTTACATCTAACAATTAAAGTAATTAATTTAATAATCAAATTATTAATTAAATAACAAATATTGAAAAGGGAATTTCTGTAAATTAAATAAACAAGCCCTAAACTATTACCATTATGTATAGGTGATTTTTTTGATCGCAATGGACTATAGATTTGTATCGTTTGGAGTTATGGTGAGAGAATAATGGCAAAAATACGAGTTTATCAAAATGGGAAAAATTCGAGAAATTAACAAATTTCAGCTAGCTCACTTAGCTAATTTCAACCAACCAATATTAGCTAGAGAAAATCACATTTTAAATCACTAATTACATTTCTAATACTCTTCACCTCCATTAACCTAACTTCTCCATGAAGAAATTCGGCCCTTAACCAAAATAAATACTTTAAAGTCAAAGTAAATTCATATTAATTCAAATCAAGCCAAGAGCAAGACTTATACAGGTTAATAATGCTTTTATAGAGGCTCATTTTTGGTAGACCCGGTCTTGGCTGGATTTGGATGTGTTTAGGTGTTCTTATTTCTTGGAAGGACGATCTGGGTGAATGGGACACTAATTTAAATTATATTATGGTCTATATTTGTGTATATGCATATCTATGTGAATTTATGTTAGGGGTATTGCTAGATATACATCCTAAACGAATTTTATACTGATTTATGTCAGGCAATGATTACATATCACTTAAGACCCATATATATATACGTATACATATATGTATATGTATATGTATATGGACGTATATATAGAGATACACACAGACACGTAAAAATTAATAATAAACAAATAAATAAGATAAATTAATTAAATAAGATAAGTGTAATGACCCGTAAATATACCGCTTTAAATAAATGATCGTTTAGCTTTATCGATATAACAATAATTTTGTAAATAATTATTTATATTAATTTATATGATTTTACAAATAAAATATGATCATTTTAGTTAGTTAAGAATGATAAGAAAATATTTATTCAAAATTTGTTTACAAATATATGCATATTAATTTAACAGAGAAAATATGACTGAAAATCGGAATCGGGATTTGTAACGATACAACGAGTGGAAGTTGTGGAACGTTGTAGGAATATGTAATATACACATACACATGTACATGTGCATACATGAGAACATGCACATAAACATATATATACAAATATAATTAAGTATAAAAATATAATATAAAATATATAAGATATTTTAAGCTTTCTTACTCCTTAAGCATACGTAAGACAACATATGCATACATGAGATGATGAAAGTAATGAGCACATGGAGTGGGAGCTTTTTCCATGCCTAGGGGGGAAGTGATGGAGATGGAGCCATGTGATGATGTTGATGCAAAAGATGATGTGTGCATAGATATTTTTACTCTTTTCTTTTCCTATAAATACCCTACCCTCTTCTCTTTATTTTCATTCATCTTCTTCTTCATATTTCTAAGCTTTGTCTTCCTCTTTAGTGACTTATACCCTAAGAGAAATAATGACAAAATTTATTTCAAAAATAATTTAAACTATAATATATAGTTATGTATACTTAAACACCTCAAAACAATCCTGAAACTCTACCTTTTCTCCTTGTTCTTTATGATCTTCACCACACTTCATCACAGACTGAGCATTCCTTACTCCGCCCTAGGCCATGCACCCCCCAAGCCACCCAAACTTTGATTAAGGCATCTAGGAGCTAAAGCCCGAAGAATACTGAGCTTTGAAAACTGAATAGCAGAGCTATAGCGAATTTTTAATTAATCGTTGAAAACTGAAGGTGAGAACTCCAAAACTATTATATTTATTTTGGATGATGATATTATGGTTGCAATGGATGTTTAATATGCGTTGATCATCAAGTTTGGTTGTTTTATATGAATATTGAATATATATGCAGGTCACGGAAATACAAATCGATAAGCACAAAGGAAATCACTTTCCTCTATATTAATGAATTGGTGTATATGGAATGTTAAACCCCTTTAAAAATAGGTTAAAATGAGTTTTAAATGTTCTATAAACATTTAAAAGTGTATTGGTGAAGGCTGAATAAAAATTTCGCGTCATAAAATACAAACGAGTGCAAAAGATGGAATATAGCTCGAAATTCTTCGAGATAAGAATTTTTCGAACTTTTATATCCATAGATTTCAAACGAAGAAAGAAAATCGAGATTTGGACTAGTAGATTTTGAAATACGAGTAAAACAACTTTTTGGAAAAATCGCGGTTTTGAAGTTAAGAATCCAAAACTGGATTTCTCTGAAAACGACGCTTTAAAATTGTTTAAAATGTGGAATAAATCTTATAAATCTTTTAAAAATGTTATGTAGGTGATTTAAGTTATAAAAATGAATTTCAAAAAGATAAAAAGTCGTTTTGGTCAATATAGCTTTTAAAAGCACTTTTTGCAGCACTTTTTGCAGCATTTTCCGCAGCACTTTTCTAATAACCTTTGAAATTTTGTTTTAAAATTAACAATTCTTTTCCAAATCTTTCATAAAAAATTTCAAGTGAATAATTAAGTGTTTTAATGATTATTTGGAAGTTTTATAGTTTATTTAAAAGAATTTAAATAAACGATTTTAAAGACAAGCTATTACAAATTAAGTGGTTTAATCTTGGCTCTAAAAGCCAACGAGTAGACTGGATTTTCCTATTCGTGAGATCCAGATGTGAGGTGCTTAAACTAAGGAGACGTTCAAGAGCAACCAAAGCCCAAGCTCACCTAGCCTCTTCCCTGGGTGAGGGATAGATAAGGTCGAAATGTCCGAAACGAGTTAAGTAACAAAAGGTTTTTAAGAAATCAAAGAATTTGATAAGAGAGGTTTAATGATTCCGTATATGCTGGAAAGAATTTTTGAAGAAATATATATCTCCAAAAGAGATTATTTTAAAAGAACTAAATCAATTAAAGAATGATTCCCTATTCATTGAACATCTTTTATCGATGATTGTTTCGAAGGAACAGGGGTCGGATCTGGATGATTCCTGTTCAAAGACCACTTCAAACATATTTACATAATCAATGTGAAGACATGAAGATAATGCTGGATGATGGAATTTAGGGCTACTTGTCACTAACCCTTGGGGAAAATTTTCCCATATCATATTATGTGGTAGTAGTTCTCTATTTAAGATCTTCGATGCAAGGACTAATCGCTACTAATCCTAGGGGTACTCCCAATAGGATGTGGTAGGAGAGTGCCTTCGGTTTGTCCTATTCTGGAAAACTTGTATGGACGAATGTCTGACGTTGCATTTCTAGTTAAATTAGTGATCTCTATGAATGTATTATCTGTTTGGTGGCGGAGAAGGCAACTTCTCTTAGGTTAACACCCTTTCCTAAGACATACGAGCTCAGGAGTTATACGTTTGAAGAAATCAGTTGTGTGACCATGGGAAGGCAGCGTGGCATTTGAAGGAAGGTAATCGTTACCTCGGGCCTCATACCCAGAAATGGCCGAAACAGGGTAGATGCAGCAAGGCTATGTGGTTCGCAACCATTAGGGTATGATCATCCCCTTCTTTATTTATTTCTACCCACTATGACGTTCAGGTTTAAATTATTGTGGTGTATGCTAAGAGACGTCTCAGATAGGTCGGTAACGACCGGGGTAATGACATATTCGATACTTTCTAGGAACAGGTATGCTGGTCTGGTTTTGGTAGAGAACCATCAATTGGGCCTCGGTACATTCCTCTAGAGATATGTGACCATAGAATGGTAGTGTGGCATTCAAAGGAAGATGATGTGCTATATGAAAGGTAATCGTTACCTTAAGCCTCACACCCAAAAATGGTCGAAACATGGTAGATGCAGCAAGGCTATGTGGTTCGCAACAATTATGGTATGATCATCTTCTTCTAGATATATTTCTACCCGCTATGACGTTCGTGTTTAAATTATTGTGGTGTATGCTAAGAGATGTATCAGATGGGTCGGTAATGACCTGGGTGATGACATATTCGGTACTATCTAGGAAGAGTTAGGCTGGTCTTGTATTGGTAGAGGACCATTAGTTGAGCCTCGATACATTCCTCTAGAGATGTACTGCCGGAAGGTAGTCCCTTCACCTGGTCATTTGTATGGAAACCCATTCTCCAATAAGAGCCCGTACGATTTTAGATGTAGAAAGCCTTGTATTACATGGTGTTATGTTGGAACTTAATAATGCAACAATTTCGGCTAAGATTAATAAGTTTAATTGCAATTTTTTTTCAAAAAAATGTCATTGAAAATAATATCCCTTATTTTTATGTAATAAAGATTTGGTTATCATAAAGTAAAAAATCATCTGTGTTTATGTGCGTCATGGTCTTATGAGATACCTTTTTGTTTTCAAACATCGTATTTTGAGTCCTCACAGCAGTCGCATGACTGACCTAGAGTTTATTTTGTTTTACCTTTAAACTCTGGGTGCCCTATTTTTTTGGGTAGCCAAGTAGTCAGGATTCCGTTTTGGAGTATTTTGGGGAAAGCATGCTGGAAGGGATTTTTGGAGTATGGGGCTGGAGCACCCGATGTGGATATCTATATATCTATTTATTTTATTTTTTCCACTGTGTCTAAGTTCGTTAATACCAGCAAGTGTGGGAGTAGGCAGTTATAAATGTTCCTGGTTGGGTTAGTTCATACCAAAACTCTGATGTACCCCAGTGAGAGTTGCTGTATGTACCATCTATCTATTTAAACGTAATGTGAGAATTTGTGTTCCTATCTTTTACTTTACTTTACCCCTGAAAATCTGCCTCCCCGACACTTGGATTATGGGACGTGAATACAGTGAATGTATTAGTGTCGATTTTAAAGAGTCAAGGAGACGGGTCTTCACATTTGGTATTAGAGCTAAAGGTTAAGCGACAAACTTAGCTTTAGTGGGGTATGATTCATTAGAGATAGGGTTAGTAATGCCCTAAAATGAGTTTAATCTTTGAGAGTGCGCATTTAGAATCCTTATCTGAATAAACTCAAGTTGTTCTATGCTTAATACCCATTCCCCAAGATAATTTCATCTTTGCATTCTAAAGATTTCTTGCTAAATTCAGGTAGTAAGACATGAGTACTCGTAGAGGGTGAGGAAGGGGAAATAGCAGCACCACAACAACCAATAGTCGAGCTCCAACCGCTGTTGTTGAAGAAATAGCTCCTGTATAACCCCAGGTTAATTTTTCCACCCTATGCAATAATTTTACCATCTTAGGAGAAAACCCTTCAAGGGTACAGAAGCTATCATTGAAGTACAGGCTTGAATCAAATCATGTGAAAGAATCGTTAAGGCGTTGGATATTGGTAATGAGCAAAAGAGATTTTTGGCCTCGTGGCAATTACAAGAAGGAGCTCTGGCTTGGTGGGTGTCCATTACCCTAATGATTCAAAGGACAATTTCTATTGGGAAAGGTTTAAGGAGGTTTTGGAGGAGCAGTACATGCCATTGTCTAGGAAATCTTGTCTTTACAAAAGCTTTATGGATCTGAAGCAGGACGAAATGACTATTGAGGTGTATGCAAATAAGTTCAACGAATTCTCTTGTTTTGGGCCAGGTCTAATTGACACGCCTTTAAAGATAAACGAGAAGTTTATTTCCGGGATGAACGAGAAGTTCCATAGCAGGATGACTGCCCATGTTAAGGGGTCATTAATAGATTTGCTGGATATAGGATTCCGTTACGAAACATTGGACAAGACGAAGCCGGCGGTATCTAAGACCAACAATTGCCAACAAAAGGGCTACCTAGCAACTAATTGCAAGAAATCCAATGGCCACCACCAAACTACAATAATTGTCATCAACCATGGCACATGATCAAGGATTGTCTGATCATGAGGAAAGGAGAGCAAGACAGAGTCCAAGCAATAAAGGATGAGCCTTCAACCTTTCAGGATGTGAAGGGCAAGGGAGTTTTGGAAGGTAATATTTTTATTGAAGATAATTTAGTTAGACTATTGTTTGATACATGAGCATCTCATAGTTTTGTTGCTAAAAGAATCGTAGAAGAATTAAAACTTGATCCTATGTTAATTGATACCCCTATTTGCATGACAAATCATATAGGTGGTACTACTAACCTTTGTATGAATTGTGAAAAAGTCCAAATTTCACACTCTTCCCATTAATTCCCTTTTGACCTATTTGTCTTGGAATTTATTGGATTCGAAATTTTGCTCAGTATGGATTGGTCAACTAAGCACGAAGCTATTCTAGATTGTGTAAAAAGAATGGTTTGAGTAAAAACAAAGTTAGGGAATTTTATAGAAATACCTTTTGGAGATCCTAGTCCAAGGAGGGTAAGTTTCCTATATGCAGTAGATTCATCCCAGGAAGGATTAGAAACAATACCGGTTGTTAAAGAATTCCTAGACATCTTTGAAGAAGTAAAGAGTTTACCCCCGCATCGGGAAATCGAGTTTTGTATTGACTTGATTTCTGGTGCAAGACCAATTAAACAACATGATCGAAGGATGGCTCCAAAGGAGAGGGAGGAGTTAAATAACCAAACCCAGGAGCTATTAAAGAAAGGTATAAGGCCGAGTCGTTCAAGTGGGGATTGGCAGTAGTTTATGTTACCAAGTTGAATGGATCTCTAGGATTATGTGTAGATTACCGAGATCTGAATAAACAAAAGATTAAGAACAAGTATCCTCTACCTCGAATAGATGACTTATTTGATCAGTTACATAGTGCTCGGCTATTCTCAAAAATGGATCTAGCTATAGGATTCCATCAACTAAGAATCGCAGAAGAATGCATCCATCAAACTGCATTTAAAGGTCCAAACACTTTCTTCGAGTGGGTGTTTATGCCTTTTGGGCTAACCAGTGCACATGCTTATTTTGTAGACCTTATGAATAGAGTATTTAGAGATGTACTCAATAAATTTGTGTTAGTCTTTATCGATGATATCCTTATCTATTCTAAGATAGAAGAAGAACACGTAAGTCATCTAGAAATTATGTTGGAGATATTGAGAAATAATGTGCTTAAAGCCAAATTCTCAAAATGCCATTTCTGGGAAAGGGAGGTAAGATTACTCGGACATATATTGTCAAGGGACAGGATTTTAGTAGATCCTGTAAAGGTTGCAGCCATTCTAAATTGGAAGCAACCACAAACTCCCAAAGAAGTTCGTCGCTTCTTAGGTCTGGCAGGGTACTATAGAAGATTCATTCAAGACTTCTCAAAGATTGCCTACCACCTAACGAAGTTGAATATGAAAGATGATGAATTTATCTAGACTCCTAAATGTGAAGCAGCATTCCAAAAATCAAAAAGAAGTTAACAACTGCTCCTGTTCTAGCAATTATAATTGGAAATAGTGGAGTAACCGTTTATATGGATGCTTGTGGAGAAGGAGTTGGTGCAGTTTTGATCTAGGAAGGGAAGGTGATTGCTTATGCAAGTAGACAACTAAAGAATCATGAGAAGAATTATGCAACACACAACTAAGAATTATTAGCCGTGGTGTTTGCAATAAAATATGGAGGAACCATTTGCTGGGTGAAAAGTTTATGCTCTTTACGGATCATAAATCTTTGAAGTATCTTTTCACTCAAAAAGATTTAAACATGAGGTAGCAATGTTGGTGGAATTTCTCGCGTCTTATAATCTAGATATTTTATACACACCTTGGAAAGCCAACACAGTAGCGGATGCATTGAGTAGGAAGTATGTTGTTATTTCTTATTTGGTAGTAACTCTAACTCTTTTGGAAAAAATTTCCAGTAAACAAAAGGAAGATGGTTTTTTAAGAAAAATTTATAAGAATGTATGCCAAGGGTAGAATTCAAGCTTCAAAATAGATAACCATGGAGTTTTATGATTGAATGGGCGAATTTGTGTTTCGGATGTGGAAAATCTTAGGCAGGAGGTGTTAGCTAAATGTCGCAAATCCAAACTTAACATCCATCCTGGAATTTAAAAAATGTACAAAGATATGAAATGCACATTTTGGTGGAAAAGCATGGAGAGGGACATATCCATTTATGTTAGTAGATCTGACAATTGTCAACAAGTCAAAAGCGACCAACAGAAAATTGCAGGGTTACTTCAACCTCTGGAGATTCCAACTTGGAAGTAGTTGGATCAAATATCAGTGGATTTCATTGATGATTTACCTGGAACAAGGAAGGTAAACGAAGGCATTTGGGTTATCATAGACCGATTAACTAAAAGTGTACACTTCATTCCAGTAAAGCCAACAAGGACATCTGCAGGCCTCGCCGCGATATATATGAAGGAGATTGTTCGATTACATGGAGTTCCAAGCAGTATAGTAAGCGATCGGGATCCAATCTTTACTAGTTAGTTTTGGGAAGAATTACAGACAGCTTTGGGAACAAGGTTGAATATAAGCACTGCCTATCACCCTCAAACCGATGATTAGAGAGAGAGAGTTAACAGCATTTTGGAAGATCTTCTAAGAGCATGTATTCTAGACTTCGGAGGCTCATGGGAAAATCATTTGCATCTAGTACAATTCTCCTATAACAGTAGTTATCAAGCTAGTATCTACATGGCACCATATGAAGCTCTATATGGTCGTCCATGCAGGTCACCAGCATGTTGGATCGAAACCGTAGATCAGTTAGTACTTGGTCCTGATATGATTAGAAAGAAGCTAAAGGAAGCCAGAGCAGATAGAAAAGTTATGCAGACCAAAGGCGTAGAAATCTGGAATTCTTAGTGGGAGATTCGGTCTTTTTAAAAGTCTCTCCAATGAGAGGAGTGGTGAGATTTGGAAGAGCTAGGAAGTTAGCACCTCGATACGTTGGACCATTTCCCATTCTTGAACGAATCGGCCCACTAGCTTATTGAGTGCAATTACCAGAAAGGTTGGCAGGAGTGCATAATGTTTTTCATGTCTCATTTAAGGAAACATGTGCATGGCCCAGAGCAAATCATAGAAACAGCTGCTCAGGAAGACTTGGAGGTGGAACCGAATTTGGCAGTTATTAGACGACCTACTCGAATCGTTGACCGTGATGAGAAACAATTAAGGAGGAAGGTAGTAAAGTTTGTCAAAGTTCAATGGAGTGGAGACGCTAAGGATTGCACTTGGGAAACGTAGGATGGAATGAAAAAGGCATATCCCGAAATTAGGATGGAAGAATGAATTGTATAAATTATATCGTTGTAGTGTACTCACCGCCTGTGGTGTAGTCACTTATCCATACTTTTGTATATATTCATCATATCGAATATATTTCCTTTTGAGCTATTTCTTTCTTATCTTAATTTCAAGAACAAAATTCTTTTAAGGAGGGGAGTCTGTAACTACCTGTAAATATATCACTTTAAATAAATGATCGTTTAGCTTTATCGATATGATAATAATTTTGTAAATAATAATTTATATTAATTTATATGATTTTATAAATAAAATATGATCATTTTAATTAGTTAAGAATGATAAGAAAATTTATTTTCAATTTTTTTTACAAATATATGCATATTAATTTAAAACAAAAAAAATTTGACCGAAAATCAGAATCGGGATTTGTAACGATACAACGTGTGGAAGTTGTGCAACATTGTAGGAATATGTAACATAGACATACACATGTGCATGTGCATACATGAGAACATGCACATAAACATATATACACAAATATAATTAAGTATAAAAATATAATGTAAAATATATAAGATATTTTAAGCTTGCTTACTCGTTAAGCGTACATAAGTCAACATATGCATACATGAGATGATGGAAGTGATGGGTACATGGAGGGGGAGCTTTTGCCATGCCTAGAGGGGAAATGATGGAGATGGAGCCATGTGATGGTGATGCAAAAGATGATGTGTGCAAAGATATTTTTTTCTCTTTCTTTTCCTTTAAATACCCTACCCTCTTCTCTTCATTTTCATTCATCTTCTTCTTCATATTTCTAATATTTGTCTTCCTCTTTAATAGCTTCTACCCTATGAGAAATAATGGTACAATTTAATTCAAAAATAATTTAAATTATAATATATAGTTATATATACTTAAACACTTCAAAAATATCCCGAAACACCAATTTTTCTCCTTGTTCTTTGCGATCTCCACCCCACTTCGTCATCGACCGAGCATTCCTTGCTCCGCCCAAGGCCGTGCACACCCCAAGCATTGCTTAAGGCATCTAGGAGCTAAAGCCCAAAGAATAGTGAGCTTTGAAAACCGAATAGTGGAGCTATAGCGAATTTTTAATTAATCGTTGAAAACTCAAGGTGAGAACTCCTAAACTATTATATTTTATTTTGGATGATGATATGATGGTTGTAATGGATGTTTACTATGCTTTAATCATCATGTTTGGTTGTTTCATATGAATATTGAACATGTATGCAAGTCACGGAAATACACGTCGATAAGCACAAAGGAAATCATTTTCGTCTATATTAATGAATTGGTGCACATGGAATGTTAAACCCCTTTAAAAATGGTTTAAAATGAGTTTGAGATGTTTTATAAACATTTAAAAGTGTTTTGGTGAAGTTTGAATGAAAACTGAAAATTTAGTCAAAAATAGGCGAGTCACGTAACAGCATTTCGCGATTTCGTGCCATAAAAGTCAAGCGAGTGTAAAAGATGGAATATAGCTTGGAATTCTTCGAGATAAGAATTTTCCAAACAATTATATCCATAGTTTTCAAACGAAGAAATAAAATCAAGGTTTCGATAAGTAGAGTTTGAAATATGAGTAAAACAAGTTTTTGGAAAAATCACGGTTTTACAGTTCGAAATCCAAAACTGGATTTCTTTGAAAATGAGGCTTTAAAATTGTTTAAAAGTGTGGAATAAAGCTTTTAAAATATTTTTAAAAGTGATTTGAGTTATAAAAATGAATTTCCAAGTCGTTTTGATCAATATAGCCTTTAAAAGCACTTTTTGTAGCACTTTCCGCACCACTTTTCTAATAACCTTTGAAATTTTGTTTAAACTTAACAATCCTTTTCCAAATGTTTCATAAAAGTTTTCAAGTGAATAATTAAGCGTTTTAATGATTATTAGAAGTTTTACAGTTTATTTAAAAGAATTTCATAAACGATTTTAAAGAAAAACTATTATAAATTTAGTGGTTTACTCTTGGCTTTAAAAGCCGACGAGTAGACTGGATTTTTTTATTCATGAGATCTAGATGTGAGGTGCTTAAACTAAGGAGAAGTGCAGGAGCAACCAGTGCCCTAGCTCACCGGGCCTCTTCCCCCGGCGAGGGATAGATAAGGTCGAAATGTCGGAAACGGGTGAAGTATAAAAAGGTTTTTAAGAAATCAAAGAATTTGATAAGAGGGGTTTAATGATTCCGTATACACCGAAAAGAATGTTTTAAGCAATATATCTCCAAAAGAGATCTTTGAAAAAAAAGAACTAAATCAATTAAAGAATGATTCCCTATTCATAGAACAGCTTTTTATCTATGATTGTTTCAAAGGAACCGGGGTCGGATCTGGATGATTCTTATCCGAAGACCACCTCGAACCTATTTATGTATTCAAAGTAAAGACATGAAGATAATGTTGGAAGATGGAATGTAGGGCTACTTGTCGCTGACCCTCGGGGGAATTTCCCATATCATATTATGTGGCAATAATTCTCTATTTAAGATCTTCGATGCAAGAACTGATCGCTACTAATCCTAGGGGTACTCTTGATAGGATGTGGTAGGAGCCTGCCTTTGATTCGTCCTGTTACTGGAAAACTTGTATAGACGAATGTTTGACGTTGCATTTATAGTTAAATTAGTGATCTCTATGAACGTATTATTCGCTTGATGGTGGAGAAGGCAACTTCTCTTAGCTTAACACCCTTTCCTGAGACATACGAGCTTAGGAGTTATATGTTTGAAGAAATCAGTTGTGTGACCATGGAAAGGCAGTGTGGAATTTAAAGGAAGGTAATCGTTACCTCGGGCCTCACACCCAGAAATGGCCGAAACAGGGTAGATGTAGCAAGGCTATGTGGTTCGTAACCATTAGGGTATGAACATCCCCTTCTTTATATATTTCTACCCACTATGACGTTCAGGTTTAAATTATTGTGGTGTATGCTAAGAGACATCTCAGATAGGTCTATAATGACCGGGGTGATGACATATTCGGTACTACCTAGGAAGAGGTATGCTGGTCTTGTATTGGTAGAGGACCTTCAGTTGGGCCTCAGTACATTCCTCTAGAGATGTACTGTCGGATGTTAGTCCCTTCACCTAGTCATTTGTATGGAAACTCATTCTCCAATAAGAACCCATACGATTTTAGATGTAGAAAGGCTTGTATTACGAGGTGTTATGCTGGAATTTAATAATGTAACAATTTCGGCAAAGATTAATAAGTTTACTTGCAAATGTTTTCAAAGAAATATCATTAAAAATAATATCCCTTATTTTTAGGTAATAAAGATTTGATTATCACAAGGTAAAAACCTATCCGTGTTTATATGCGACGTGGTCTTATGAAATGCCTTTTTTTTCAAACATCATATTTTGGGTTCTCACACCAGTCCCATGACTAACCTAGAGTTTATTTTGTTTTCCATTTAAACTCTGGGTGCCCTATTTTTTCGGGCAGCCAAGTAGTCAGGATTCCATTTTGGAGTATTTTGGGGAAAGCATGCTGGAAGAGATTTTTGGAGCATGGAGCTGGAGCACCCAATGTGGATATTTATCTATCTATCTATTTATTTTATTTTTTCCATTATGTCTAAGTTATTTAATACCAGCAAGTGCGGGAGCAAGCAGTTATAACTGTTCCTGGTTGGGTTAGTTCATACCAAAAATCTGATGTACCCAAGTGAGACTAATTGTATGTACCATATATATCTATTTTAAGGTAATGTTAGATTTTGTGTTCCTATCATTTACTTTACTATACCCCTTAAAATCTGCCTCCCAGGCACTTGGATATACGGCACGTGAATACCGTGGATGTATTAGTGTCGATTTTCGAGAGTCGAGGAGACGGATCTTCACAATAAGGTTAAAAATGTAAATTTTGAAAAGTCAGAATTGGACCACAATAGTTATGTCGTTGTGTTTGTGGTGAAATTCTGATCAATTTTCATATATAATATGTTGAAAACAGAACTCAAACAAAAATGTAATGGACGTTTGAAGTTTTCAAATTCAAAATAATTTAAATGGAATGCAAATTCAAACAATGAAATAATTCTTAAATTTGAAATTTAAGAATTTAACAGCAACTAGACTTAAGGGTTAAGTAGTTGTTAAAATTAATGTTAATGTTAAAAAGTAATTAAGGATAAAATAATTAAAATAATGGCAACAAATTATCGTTCCCATAATTGAAGGACCAGTCGACTACTCAACATGGATCGGTCGACCGCGGTCAACTGGTGAGTAGTAGCAGTCAACCAGTTAAGGTTGTGGCGGCTAGGGTTTTAGCAACCATGAACGTACCGGATTATATTATTTTAAATTGACTTAAATCTGATGGTTCTGGTGCATTTCTTAGTCTTTCTATTTTAGTAATTGATTAGTGTAGTTCAGATTTGAAATATACCATAAGATGTTTTAGTTTACGAAAACATCATATTAAAAATCCCCAAAACATTGATTAGTGTAGTGTAGGGTATGGGTCATAATATAGAGGACTTGTTTCAAGGATTGAAGGTATTAAGTGGCTATGTGAAGGCCCTTCCCTTCCGTATGTTGGAATTAGTAAATGTTCGAGTTTATGGGTTAGGCAAGGTAGAGGAGATCTTGGGAAAGGGAATGCTTTGATATGAATTATTAAGCGGCTGAAGAGTTTTCGTGGAATGTCAGCTAGATAGTTACTAGTGAGGAGTCCGCCTTGGGGTAGGTATTAAAAGATGGAGACCTGCCTTAAAGAGGTATTAAATAGTCAGAGTCTGCCTAGTTCTCATTAAAAGGTATTAAGTGACTTGGATACTATCTTTTACATTGATAGGACATTATTAACGATGGATATGGGTTATTGTATTGAATGCGAGATGGCTAAGGGCTTATATTTGGAAATCCATTTTGACTTACAATTGGAAAGCTTTTGCACTTATATTTGGAAATATTTAGGACATAGGAAAAATGTGAAAGACATGTTCCTATTTAAATTATGCTGCCCAAGTACTTCTATAGTATGTTTCGAGATTATTATTCACCAGACATACGTTGTTTTAACTGCCTCCTCATTACAACACATGTTAAGAAAGATGACAATGTTGAAGGCGAAGGCATATAGAACGCTTGCACCGGTTTATCTATTTCTCTATTCATGTTATTTTCAGATGTATTCAATGGAAATTATTGTATTCTTAATATGAGGTACCATGGATAAAAAACTGTTATTATCAGTTTTGTGTTATGGTATTTATGGAATTTTGAATTTATAATAAAATGGGTACTGTTTTTATTATTATATTTTATCCTTTTGCTGTGAGATTTGAATGTGAAGATATATAGCTCTGTATTGTTCTTTTTACCGACCAACAGCCAGCTTTGAAATAGGTCTAATTTTCGATGGGTATTTTCTGGACCGGAATTTATGCCCGTTACAAGGCGGGTTGTTACATTTGGTACCAGAGCAAGGTTACTCAATCAATGGGGGTAGGTATACGTGTGAGAGGTATACTTGTTATTTTTTAAAAGTATTTTTCAAAACCATACTAAATGTAAATGAATATTTTTATTTTGAATATGCGCCTAACTCTATAAATTCTGAATATAGAAGCGACCATATTCTGAAAGAATGGACGAAGCAACTATAAGAATGGGAAAAAATAAATAGAGTTAAATTTATACTCCTACTCTGATTACCCATGGTGAGAGGTTGAATCGTAAGGTATGGACTAAGAAGATCATGAGTGCAACATAGAAAAACACCTCAGAAGCAGAACGATACTTGTCTCCTTTGTTTGACCTAGACTTCCTTATAATTGTGAACTCTATAAGCATAATACACATCAATGTCCACATTAGATTTAATTAGAACATTAACGTAAATCATATAATAAATAATAGGGATAGGAAATGTGGATGGAAAATCGAATAAATAAAGGAAATTAAGGAAATTATTAGGGTATAAATGAAATAATTAAGGAAATATATTTAGAATGAATAAATACGGAGTTATAAGAATTTAATAAGGATATAAATGGAATAATTAAGGAAATTATTAGGGTACTTCCTTATGGAATAAATACGGAGTTATAAGAATTTAATAAGGATATAAATGGAATAATTAAGGAAATTATTAGGGTAGTTATGGATAGATAAGGAAGGCATATAGGAAAAATTAGAATGAATAAATAAATGTATTAAAAATTGTCCAATCAAAATAGTAATCATGTATTATGGACAATCGACCTTTATAGAAATAAGGAATAAACATGTTAGCTAGTTACCAAATATTATAAGGTAATATATTAGTAAACATCCGTAAGTAAGATGTAAAGGATTGCAAGTTTCCGTAAGAAGGTGTACACCAATCACCATTAGATGATAACCATATTTTTATAAAGATTGAGTGAGGAAGGAGAATGTTCAATAGAAAGGACATTCAAAGTCAATTCCTAATCCATCCTTATGTGAAAGAAATTGATAAAAGGTTTTTGTAAAATTCATTAGAATGTTTTGAATGGGGTTTTCAAAGGATTTAGTAGGAAGTTGTAATTTTGAAAGAGCAAGAAAATTTAGAAATTCATAATTTCTAAATTTGTTGAGTTGAAAGGTTCTAACCTAAAAAGGATTTTTTATTCTTGAAATTCATAGTTTAAAATTGATTGAGTCATAATGTTTTTGGTTTAAAGATTTTTGATAAAGGGATTTTTTAGTTTTGAAATAAACATAAAGTAGAACGTAGATTGGACTTGATGATTTTTCCTACCCATTTTATGGCGCAGCGACCCATGGTCTTTGGACCGTTCGTGGAGCAATCAGCTCAATGAGTCTGTGCATGAGTCGTATCTTTTAGGGTGCGTCGATGTTTGGCTCATTCGTCCGTGTGGGGAACTATACCACAACCGAATCTGTGTATGAGGCGTATCTTTTAGGGTGCGTCGATGTTCGGTTGATTTATTGGGTTAGCGACCCATGGAATAGCGTTTCGTTTGTCGTACACGTGTTGGTGAGTTTTCATGCTCCCGTTTGTGATAGGCCTTCCTCCTTTTGTGATTTCTGGATTTCTGGTTGTGATTTCTAGAATTTGTGTTTCACCAATTTTCGTGGTTTGCATTGATAAGCTCTATCAATATTTGTGTTTTGGTGAATAATTTAAAGAATGTGATTCTTTTTGGTGTTTGAGATGTTTTGAGATATTGTATGATTTTTGTTGTTAGTTGATGTATACTTGACACAGTATGACATTTTTGTTATCATACGTTTTTGGTCATATCTCTTATCCTATCTCACTTTATATGATATTTATAGGTAGACTGATCCGTTTATTATTTTCTTCTTAAATAATACTCGGGTTAGACCGAGATATTTCAGGTGCTTCTGCTTGACTTCTTATCAGCGTTCATCATCTGATTTTTGGGCTAACTACTTTAGATTAGTAGTTTTTGTTATTATACATTTGAGATATAGACTCCTTGATGTATAATTATTCTTTTGTCTAGCACTTTTATTTATTCTTTTGTGATGTAGTGGATCTTGTTTGGCCACTACTTTGATGTACACTTCTATGTGTTATATTCATACATATTTCCGCCTTTGTGATATGAATATTTGTGACTGATTTGTGTTATGGTTATTTCTATATTTGTTTCTGAAGGCCCCTTAGCCATTGTGTGGTAGCTTTGAGTTTGTATTTAATATGTCGGATTTCCTCTTGAAACGAAACGTAAGTTATATCATCTGACATATCGGTAGTCGCACAAAGCAATTACACAGATGGATGCTCCTCAACAGCCTTATTCTTCGTGCTAGTTGACGGCATTACCTCATAGTGTCCTTGGCTAGCGTGAGTATAGAGGTAGGGCGTCACATTTGGGCCTTGTGCACCATACTTTGGCCAAACCATAAGGCCACCAAATCTTCATTTTCAAAGCATATAGCATGGAGCTAGGTCAAAGACAAGTTCTAGTGGAAGTTCGAAGTGGTTTTGTAGCTTTTGGGTGAGTATAGCTCACGAATTCATTTATAAGTTCTAACTTTAAATATGATGCTTAATTTGATATTAAATATTATCATTTGATTTTTAAGTATGTTGGATGTTTGGTTTAGACAATGTTGTATGTTGTTGTATGTGATTGGAAGTTGGACTTGAAATGAAATCTAATGTTGAAGTTAGTTTGAAAGCTATGATTTTGGATTATAGTTGTTGCTTATGTATGTTGTTATCGCATGTGTTTGGATGTATGAGCTTATGTATGTGATGTATGTGCTAAAAAAGGTAGCATTTTGACTTGTTAAAATGACAACGAGACCCATTGGTTTAAACTTGTTTCGTAACTTAACTTTTAAAAATATTTTGTAAAAGTTTTAAAGACCGTACCTTTGTTTTCTAAAAATTTATTCAAAGTTTATATAATAGTTTAAATATAATATAATGAGTTTGAAAAGTGATTTAGAGTATAAAACGAATTTTTGAAATTTTAGGTCGTATAGCGATAGTCGTTATAAATGCAATTTGTGAAAAACGAACTCTTTTTGAATCTAAAATGTTTTAACTTAAGTATCCTTTTGAAAAGTGTTTATCAACATATTTTAAATATTTAAAAGAAATTATAATTTAATTAAAAAATTATTATTTAATTATTTATTTAAAAAATTTAGTAAGGTAATTAACACTTAATCATTAATTAAGTTAGGGTAATTAGTACTTAATTATTTTTAAGCAAGTTAATTATAATTTTTCAATTAATAAATAGTTAATTATTATTTAATTAAGATTAATTCAATCGTTTGTTTGAGAAAGGGTTTAATTATTAATTAATTATTAATCAAATTTAATTTAAGTTACGGTTTAATTAAAATTTGATTATGATTTAATTATTTTAAATAAAGGTTTAGTTTAATATTTAAATTTTAATTAGGGAATAAGTTATTAATTAATTGAGATTAATTAATTTAAATTGTTATTTAATAATTAGTGAAAAATTAATTACGGTTTAATTATTTATTTAATAGTTAATTACTATTTAATTATTAATTAAAGCTTTAATTATTTTTAAAATAAAGGTTTAAATGTTATTTCATTATTAAATAAAGTTTGAAAGTTTTAAACCACTTTAATTCTGAATATCGGTTTTGTTTACAAGAAGCAAGTTTCTTTAAAGGAAGATTTTAAATACAAGGGATTTCTTTGTCGATTACCCTTAAGTAGTCCTAATTGAATATGAAACCCAACGACATGAGTTTAGTAGAATATATCATCGTTCTGTGAATTAACTTGTATTTGACATATGTTTGGTAGAATAAATCATCGTTCTATCATAATTCACCAAGTAGATTATGTTGACGTCTATTAGGCAAAATAAAAACTCATTTTGCCATTATATTAACTTACATATGTCTATAGTAGAAAAAATCCCCGTCTGCAATTACAGTAACTTGGACATTTTACTTATATGTTGACTTGTTTGTTGTCGCTTAATTCCCTTATACATATATGCTTGTTATGTAAATACCCATGTTATAACTTGAAAAGTAAATGCCCTCTCATTTCTCGGGAATTTCTCTAAAACTCAGTTAAATGAGAACCATTATGGTCACTAAGCTTCTTTCTGATTTTTAAGTACAATCGTTCTTTTAATAATGGTTTCAAGTTAAGTAATGATTTAAGTAAAGGTATTTTAAACAATTGTTTTGTCTATCAAATGGACTTTATTAAATGACTTAATTGAAGATCTTTGTTTTAAATAAGGAATATTTATAAGAAAGTTTTATAAATGATTTTTGGATATTTATAAAGGATGTTTTATAAAGAGATATATAAATGGTTTTGATATTTATAAAAGAGTTTGTAAATTTAACTTGGTGATTTATAAAGACTTTTGTAAATGGGTTTGGAATTTAAGTAAAGGAGTTTCATAAATAAAAGAGATTTACTAAGAGGATTTATAGAAGGAAATTTATAAAAGGATTTGAGCTTGGATTTCCTTTAACTGAGCTTCTTAATTCTGGTGGTATGAACATTCGTTCCACACTTAACACCGAAGGAATACTGTTTGAGGTTATCTTTTTCTCTAATTTAAATACATTTTGTTTTGATCCTTTAATATAGTTTGTAAATGAGAAATATTTCATAAATGTTTTGTGAATGTACTTATGTCAATGGGATAAGTATATGAATGTTTTTGATAAACACATTTGGGAAGAGCTTTAGTAAATGAAAGATTTAGTTGAGGCTTAGTGGTTGCTATAGGTAATTAAATCTCTGGATTGGTTGTTGCTTGTTTATTTGATAGTTAAATAACCGACTACCAAATCTGGACCGAAATAACTCTGGAAATATCTAGGAGAAACACGTGAGTTATATAGCATAGTCATCTTCGATGATGTTGTACTATGCGTATAAATCTTGTTTTGTTCTCCTAGGACAAATGATAGAGAGATTCGTCTACTTAAACGGTTGGAGAGTCATCCCTACTCCTATGTATTGCTTGATCATTTCCAAAAGAATCGGGGTTGAGTTTACCGGAACTATTGAATGTTATTTTAAAGAGACCGGGATTAGATAAGTATAAATTATATGAAAACCACTTCGATCCAACTCAAGCATTTCAAACTGAAGACATCATAAAGAATATGGAATCGAAGATGGAGCTTTTGAAGTGCAAGGGCTATTTGCTACTAATCCTGAGGGTGATTCCAAAATGGATGTAGTGGAGGTAGTGCCTTCGGTTTTGTTCAAACCCAGAACGAAATTGTATGGATGAATGATAGCATTGAAATTCTTCTTAGAGGGCAGTATTAGCATTCCAAGATGGTCTACTAAGAGTAAAGGTAAAGCGTTGCATCAAACCTCACAACCTAGGAAATGGCTAAAACAGGGTAGATGTAGCAGGGCTATGTGGATCGTTTCCACTAGGGTCAATCGTCACATTTCCAGATTAACATATTATAGATTTGGTTGTGCATGAGAGCTCTCGATAAAAGTTGATAACAACTGGGGTGATGTTATATTCAGCACTATCAAAGTTCAGGGGTAGGCCGGTTCTATGTTGGCAGGAGTGGAACAAGTTCAAAGCCTGACCCCAGGTACATTTTATCTAGAGGTGTACTATACGGTTGAGATAGTCCCTTACCTTGCCACTTTTGCAATCCATTCTGCAATATGTGACATGCAGACTTGATTGTAAACCTATTATGCTGGAATTTACCAATGTGACAATTTCGGTTATGATTAATACGTATTTGTATTCAAGACATTATCATAATATCATTGGATTTCTATAAAAATGTTTTGGTTACCGTAAGGTAAAACCCCTTCTGTGTTTATGTGCGGTGTGGTCTTACGAGATACCTTTGATTTTAAAATTATTTTACAAGTTATAATAAAGTTCCTTGTGATTTGAGTTTCTAACGCTACTTTTACCAGACTAACTCGGGCGTTGTTTTCCTATATTGCTTGGTGTCAGCCCGAGCATATTTTCTAGATTTAGCTTGATTCTTTGGAGCTTTCAGGTGACGAGATGGATTCTCCAAGGCATATTCACGTATCTTACACTCTTCCGATGTTAGTTTTCCTTGATGTTTGTTTTTTTATATGTATCGGCAATTGTAAGGATAGGTTGTTATAACTGTCCAGGCGGATAATAGGTTATTGTACTCTTATGTTGTGTATAATAATGATGATTTCTTTTTGTAAAGACTTATTCATATTATATATTACTCGTCGCATTTTAGGAGTATTCTGTTCTACCTTCTTTTCTCTTCACCCTAAACGACTTGTCTTTCGGACACTTAAATGATCGGCACATGAATACCGAGGATGTATTAAGTGTTGTCTTTAGGTGTAAGAAAGGCAGATCGTTACAACGTGGTATAAGAGCTTAGGTTGAGCGAACACCTAGGCTTTGGTGGGATTAACTCATTTGAGATAGGGTAAGTAAGACCCTAGAATGAGTTTGAGTGTATACATTGAGTGCGTATTTGTTAGTTCTATAAAATATTTTATATTGTGCTGATTTATCGGTTGAGTGGTTTATGAATACTGGTCGAGACGTGGGGCACCATGGTATCGATAGGGGTTTCTAAACACTTAAACATGGAAAATCTACATAGTATTGTTTTAAAATCTTATAAATGAAATAATTTTACCTAGTAATATATTTTGTACACAAAGAAATAATTTTCAAAAATTAAGTAGAGTTATATATGATGTGAATGTTGTTAGGAGTTGATAATATTTGATTATTATATAAGGTTTGATTAATTATGCTCGTCTAGTTTGAGCATTAACTATTTATGAGTGGTTCATAAGAAATTTTCCTAAGTAACAGTATGGGTTGGATAGGTAGGAATTTGCGGGAATATTGAATCGAACACCTTGTGAATTAAGTTTCACGGTTTGACTATAAGGCATTCGAAGATATGTTGGGTTAAAATTGGATTTTAAATTAAGATGTTTATTAAAAAGAAATATTTTGGATGAGTTTGTAAAAAATTAATTTTATAAATCATAATTATAAAAATATGTTTTGAAAATAAGATGGATTTTCAAAGAATTTAAATCTTTGGGACTTTGATAAAGTTTTCAAATGATTTTTGGTAAAATAGTAATAATTTTACCTAAAAATACTTTGAGGTATAAATATTCTAAAAAAGGGGAATATGAGAGTAAGATTTATCTTTGGAAAGTTCAAAAAATGAGTCTCGATATGTTTTATGATGATCTGAATAATCTTCTCAGTGACAATCGAATGTTTGCTTAGGCAGATGTGATAGCGCACTTAGTAAATTATTCTCTTTATCATTGTACGATCGAAATAAGTTCGAATTCGAATTAATCTAAAGAAAGTGGATGATAAATATTTTGTTAAAATCTATTTAGTTGGAAACATATATAGTATTGTTTCAAAAAGGGATTTGAAAGAAGTATTTTTATAATTAACTAGTTCGAGTTCCTCGAAAGTGACTAAAATTTGGCTGGAGATGTGTTCGGATGGTAAACACTTCCCTAGAGAATTACCCTTCATGGCAAAGGGATTTATGGTACTATTCAGTAGTACCTAGTTCCTTGATATCATTTAGAAGTTCCTCGGGCTATATATATATTTTTCTAACGGTTAAAACTAAAGTTTCGTTTCAAAAAGATTTTTGAAGTAAAATCTGGGTATTTGGGTCCTAAGTTTTCAAAATAATTTATTAACAAGGTTTGATAAACTTTGTTTTTTTAAATTGTGTCATTTGATTTTAACATCTAGGGAGTGAAAAAATTATTTGATGTTATTAGGGAACCTAATAAATGTCTTTACCTTAGATGTGTCTAAGAAAAAGTAGACTCTAGGATGGAGTTTGGATACCCACATCCTACTCTCCTTAGCTACTTACCAGACCAAATGGATAAAGAGGTTGGATTGGTCGACTAATGTAACGCCCCACTCCGAGACCCACATTAGCAAAGAGTATTACAAGGTAATACCGTCTGCTAATACGGAGAATAGAGCTGGATAGGAGCGACCATATATAGCCTTGTCTTAACTATCTACTGAATACGTCGAAAAATGTAGCACATATTTTTTTTATGTGGCTCGACATATCCAATAGATAATTAATACAAAACTATAATGACTATAAGATCTAACAGAACAAAATATAACAACTCAAATGTAAAACACATCACAGAACAGTAGATCATCACATACAAATACACATACACAGATACATCGCAGAGTATACAAAATGATACATGCGAGTATGTACAAAAAGCTATAAAATGATACATCGCAGTGGTATAGCAACCACAATATACAGGCGAGTCAAAAGAATATACATATCAGAGTTACAACCAAAAAGGACTACACAAAAAGCTATAAAAAAAGAGCTAGCAGAATAGTCAACGCGAAAGAAGAATAGACTAAGTCCAAATGTACCTAACCTGAAACAACTCGGTCTGACCTGAGTATAAAATACACGGGTCAGTCTAGCTAAACAAATCAGTTAGATAAACTAAATGATAATGAACATGCAAGGTCATAAAGTACCATAATAATCTAAAAGATATAACATGATCATCTAACAAAAGATTAATCATAACAAGCCTCATATCATCGGCAACTCAAATAAACAAAGGATATGAATATCTCAAATCAAGCCAAAAAGGAAAATAACAAATACCAATGGAGGTAACACAAGTTTCCATAAGGTAATCGTTATATATCGTGTGGTTCAAAGGACCTACCCTGAAAGGCGATACTCTAGGGAAATATAAATATCAAAAAAACAAAAGATGCACGTGCTCAGTACTGTATAAACAAGGATCCACAAGCCCGAAGGCGACAAACCCAAGTATCTCTCGAACGGTGACGAAGGACCAACTCCAAAAGCGATACTATAGGGCAACAAACCCGAAGGCACAAACCCGAAGGCAATAAACCCGAAGGCACAAACCCAAAGGCAACAAACCGTAGTGGCGAAGGTCCGGAGGCCCAGTACTGGACACCACTAATTGGCAATATGTGTCACAAACCCCTCGGATAGGAAACCCGCAAAGTGTTAACGTATGTCCCATACCACATGTTCGCACTAAATGGTTTACTAACCGTTAGTCAATTCCACACTTCAACCAGTACAAAGTTTACCTCATCTCATCGGTAAACCTGACCCGAAGGTCAAAACGATCAAATGAATAGATTAGGAATTAACTAAAAAGATAAACGCACGTGTTCATAGCATACGTTTTATCTAATCATTTAATTCTCCTCCCTCTTCGCTCGAAGTGCAAAATTGTGTGTTTTATATAGAAATTAAGTTGAAGAAAACGAGTTTTAGGAACGTTACGAAATCGCTTTAGAAATTGCCTTTGAAATTCTCTTATTATAAAGTATATAATTTTTATACTAAAAAAATAATATATAATAATAATTTCAAAAGACCATTTAATTGAAAAAAAAATTCAAAACATATTGTAATACCTGTGTATGAAATCCAGAAAGAAATATCAAGAAAACATCGAAATAACGGAAATTACAGTATTATTCGTTTAAAACAAGCTACGACTCAATATTCGACAGCAGGTTTGAAAACGTTAACAGTATCAAAATGACTTGAAATTTTGCAGGAATGTAGTTCAACATTCCTACTTCAATCTACAAAAAGAATCTTTCAAATCCGATTTGAAACGAAGAATCTGCGTCGTTTCAAAATTGGACCAAAACAAGGTTTTAAACACTGAATTACAGCAAGCTGGGAGTACAAGTTCGACAGCAGTTTCGAAATAGCAAACGAACCCAGGTTATCATGAAATTCTGCAGGAATGTAAATCAACACTCCTAATTCAATCTGCAAAAAGAATCACTCCAATCTGATTTGAAACGAATGATTTATGCTGTCTCAAACATTGACTCAGGCCATGTTTGCAACAATTCAAAAACCAAAAATGTACAGACCTAAAACCATCTTGGGTTCAACTTCCAGGCATGAAATAGAGGATCAAATGGCATCGGATTGAGCTCAGTATTGGTATGAATGTAGTAGAAAATGTTATCTTTCAAACAAAAAAAAGAATGATGCAATTTGGATAAAATATGAGAACGTTATGATGTCTCAATGTTGAACCCAGACTGTTTTCATTGTAAAACTCTGGGCAAAAACATGGTCCAGGTCAAAGTTTGACAGCATATTTATATAAGCTATCTATGTCGAAATGACCTGAAATTTGGTAGACTTATATTAGAGAACTTCATCTTTCAAACAAAAAAACAATCATACAATTAGAGTAAGACATGAAAGAGATATGCTGTCTCAAACATGGACTCAGGCCATGTTTGCAGCAGCTCAGAAACAAAATGTGCACAGAATTTTCAGGCTGTGCATTGATTTTGCAGCAATGGTTTGAACACTCAAATTACAATATTTTTGGACCAAAATTTTCCGAAATAAAAAGAAATCCGGCAGCATTTTCGTTGCCGGAATCAAAAGTTACAAGCATTCAAAGTGGCAATATGAAACATATCTCAGATAGAAAAACTACACAAATTTATCAACAAAAGCAAATTTTTTCCTACAATTTCTTGCAATTTGAGCTAGGTTCGGCTAGGATTTGTGAGTATTACAACTCACCTTGTTGAATACTTGAGCTAAAAGAGAAAATCGGTGAAAAGGAGCAAGCTTTGGCAAAGATGTTTCAACAACCTAGATATGGGTTTTAACAAACATGCAACACAAGAATTTCGATTAGGCAAACAAACTTGTTCAAAATTGGAATTTGATGAAGTAACTTGGTTTAGAGAGAGATTACCTGAAATATATAGACTCTAATTTGATAATTTCAGCAAGGAGTTGGATAAAATTGGAGAATTAGGTTTTTATTGTGCAAGATGAAAGGTGGGCTACTACTCTTAGTTACATGGAGAAGAAGACTTCTTTGTGTACATACAGGAAATGAGAAAGAGGCATTTTCCTCTTTTTCTTATTAAGTTGCTAAATGGGCTAAGCCCAAAACTAATTAACTTAGCCTCTATTTGAGATTAACACACCAAATCCTATTATACACTAATATATACAAGTTACAACAAATATATGTACATGTTTTCACTTTATAAAAATTATACAACACATACATATTTTCTAAAAATTATTTTACAACTAAATAAAAGAATTTATCTTTAGAAATTTATTTTCATTATTAAAAACCCTTTTTTTAATTTAAATGCACAAATTGCACAATTATTACTTAAAACTCTATTTCTAACTTCTAAAATTACATAAAATTCACTTCCTTGTGTAATAAAACATAACAAATCATATTTTCAACATTTTACAACCAAAATTTATTTTTAAACCAAATTTCCCATTTTTAATTATAATATACCACTTATTAAATGAAATGCTTCTTTTAAAAATATATAAAAGAAACATTTGGTAATAATTATCAAAATTATTGCATTTCTTTATATTAAAATCATGATTAGCTCATTTTGAACTCAATTAACAAAAGTAAAGTTCCAAAACTTTATTTTTCACATATTATTCCCTAAAATCCATTGTTTATTCCAAATAAATAATTTAAATCTCAAATTTATATTTAATTTCATAATATTAAATTATAACCATCATTATAATTTAATATCACAGGTAATCTCCACAACCAAGGTTGTTACAACTAAATTCTATGATCCAAGTTATTTTGGGCCTACATCTGAATAGAATAGATGAATAAGGTCTAAAATTTGATGTTTTGCATATACTCTTAGGATGTAGAAGAGTATCATACAAATTAATAAATTAAAATGATTTTATGAAAAGGTTTCATAAGTAAGTTATATCATTTAAAAAAATGTTTGAACCTAAGCTAAAATTGTTATGAAACGTTGACATAAATTTTTTGGGGAGGGTAGAAGGTAGTTGGGTAGTAAGAACCAATAAGATAAGTATGTAGGTTGTATGTAGTTCATTTTTATTTTTCATATAATTCTCGATCCAAGATTTGAATACATGACTTTGAGGTGTTTTACACAATTCCGGATAAGGATTTATCATTCGATTTATGACGACGAACACTTGGGTGAGGATTCTTAATATGAAACCAAAGTTTTCTATCATAGTATATGGCTATGTAGGAAGAATGGAGTCTCTAATTAAGAAGCCTGATTGGAGTCCGCACTAGAGAATCAAGTGAGCGATACTAGTTCGAAAGTAATGTTATGTATTCGAGTGCATGATCAAATTAGATTTTTGAAAGGAATGATCTATTTACATCATATAGACTGGTGAGTAGTGTTAAGTGTTTCTAGATTAAGGTTGAGATACAATTTCGAGGTCGAAAGTCTTTTGAGAAGGGAAGAGTGTAACGACCTAGAATTTCACCGCTTTTATTTGTGAATATTTAATTATTTTAAATATCCAAATAATAGATTTTATAATTAAAATAAAACTCTTTTAAATAGTAAATAATGATAGTGAAATAGTTTTCCAAATTTGTTTACAAAAATATATAGTTCGAAGAAAAATCGAAAATGTTAGTGGAATTCGTTTTCCGAATTTTTGACTTTTCGTCGGCTAAAAGTTGTTAGAGCATTGTAAAGTCTTTTGTATAAATATACACATACAAATATAAACAAGTTAGAGCTATATAGTGTGTGTGTGTGTATGTATACACTTAAGTATATATAATTAAATATGGTTTATTATGTAAGTATAAAATATAATTTAATGAAAAAGTGAATGTCATGTCATCAAAAACATGTTTAAACATGTTGAAGCTTGGAAAACGAGGGGGGACATAAGTGTGGGCTGAGGTACATGAAGGTGAGGTGGCAAAAGGAGGTGGAGGGTAAAGGACCAAGGGTGTTTAGGTAATTTACTTTGTTCTTGCTTATAAATACCGCTTTCATTTCTTCAATTTTGGCCTTCTCTTCCTTCTGCCATATCTTTCTCATTTCTTAACAAAGTGGAAGTTTTCTTTTTCCAAACCATGTAAAATTTCAGTGGCTATAACTTTTATTGGTGTAACATTTTCAAAATTTGAGCTTAGCTATGTCCAAATCTCATTTCTTTCAGACCTATTTTCGGTCCCATATTTTCATGTCCGAAAATAGCTCTTCTTCTTTTTACCATATCTCTCTCAAAGGAAATTGAAATTGAGTAATTCTTTTTTTTAAATGGTAGAGAAAAGAATTTCAAATAACTTTCTCTTTGACAAATTTTAAAAATTCATGAGTAACTTATCCTCAAATCAGTTAGAAGAAGACCCATTTTTGGGTTGGATTTTTGTGAATTTCGATAATGATTCGATGTCCCTCCACCTTTTAAGGCCGAGCGCCACCGGGTTTGGGCCCTGTGCACCATACCTTTGTTGAACCATAAGGCTACCCAATCTTCATTTTCAAAGCATATAGCATCGAGCTAAGTCATAAACAAGTTCTAGTGGAAGTTCGGAGTTGTTTGGTAGCTTTTGGGTGAGTATAGCTCACGAATTCATTTATAAGTTCTAACTTCAAATATGATTCTTAATTTGATATTAAATATTATCATTTGATTTTTAAGTATGCTGGATGTTTGGTTTAGACAATGTTGTATGTTGTTGTATGTGATTGGAAGTTGGACTTGAAATGAAATCTAATGTTGAAGTTAGTTTGAAAGCTATGATTTTGGATTATAGTTGTTGCTTATGTATGTTGGTATGGCATGTGTTTGGATGTATGAGCTTATGTATGTGATGTATGTGCTAAAAAAAGGTAGCATTTTGACTTGTTAAAATGACAACGAGACACGTTGGTTTAAATTGTTTCGTAACTTTACTTTTAAAAATATTTTGTAAAAGTTTTAAAGACCGTATGTTTTCTAAAAATTTATTCAAAGTTTATAAAGTGGTTTAAATATAATAAAAAGAGTTTGAAAAGTGATTTAGAGTATAAAATGAATTTTTGAAATTTGAGGTCGTATAGCGATAGTCGCTATAAGTGCAGTTTGTGAAAAACAAACTCCTTTTGAATTAAAAATGTTTTATCTTAAGTATCTATTTGAAAAGTATTTATAAACATAGTTTAAATAGAGGGAATTTGGGAAAAGGAAAAACTTTGAAAAAAAATTAAGCTGAAGGACATCAACTTTTATTTTTAGGCTAGAGGACAAAAGATAGTTATAGTTAGCATTATATTCAACTTTTACACTATAAGAAATGCTAGTTATAACTAGCATTATATTCGGTTTTACACTATTAAAAATGCTAGCTATAACTAGCATTGTCCTTCAACCAGAAAAACAAACCTGCTGTCCTTCGGCCAAAAACTTTTTCTAACTTTGTCCTTGTGCCTATTTTCCTGTTTTAAATATTTAAAAGCAATTATAATTTAATTAAGTAACTATTTATTTATTTAATGATTATTTAATTAATTAATTTATGTAGTACTTAGCACTTAATCATTAATTAAGTTAGGGTAATTAGTACTTAATTATTTTTTAAGTAAGTTAATTATAATTTGTTAATTAATGAAGATTTAATTATTATTTAATTAATTATTTTAAGATCAATTATTATTTAATAAATATTAATTAAATTATTTATTTAAGAAATGGTTTAATTATTTATTAATTATTAATCAAGTTAAATTTAAGTTAAGATTTAATTATGATTTAATTATTGGAAATGAAGGTTTAATTAAATATTTAAATTTTAATTAAGGAATATTTAATTAATTAAGATTAATTAATTTAAATTGTTATTTAATAATTAGTCAAAGACTAATTAGGTTTTAAATATTTATTTAATAGTTAATTATTATTTAATTATTAATTAAAAGTTTAATTATTATTAAAATAAAGGTTTAAATGTTATTTAATTATTAAATAAAGTTTGAAAGTTTTAAAGCACTTTAATTTTGAAGATCGGTTTTTATTTCAAGAAGCAAGTTTCTTTAAAGGAAGATTCTAAATCCAAGGGATTTCTTTGTCGATTACCCTTAAGTAATCCCAATTGAATATGAAATCCAATGACATCTGTTTAGTATTATATATCATCTTTCTACTACTTAACTTGTATTTGACATATGTTTGGTAGAATAAATCACTGTTCTACCATAATTCACCAAGTAGGTTATGTTGACATTTATTAGGCAAAATAAAAACTCATTTTGCCATTATATTAACTTAGACATGTTGTTTAGCAAAACAAATCCTCGTCAGCTATTATAGTAACTTGGACATCTTACTTATATGTTGATTTGTTTGTTGTCGGCTGATTCCTTTATACATATCTGCTTGTTATGTAAATACCCATGTTATAACTTGAAAAGTAAACTCAGTTAAATCAGAACCATTGTGGTCACTAAGCTTCTTTTTTATTTTTAAGGTCAATCGTTCTTGTAATAATGGTTTTAAGTTAATAATGATTTTAGTAAAGGCATGTTAAATAATCGTTTTGTCTATCAAAAGGAATTTATTAAATGACTTTATTAAAGGAGCTTTGTTTTAAATAAGGAATATTTATCAGAAAGTTTTGTAAATGATTTTTAGAAATTTATAAAGGAAGTTTTATAAATAATTTTGGAGATTTATAAAGAGATATATTAATGGTTTTGATATTTATAAAAGAGTTTTGTAAATTTAACTTGGTGATTTATAAAGAGTTTTGTAAATGGGATTGGAATTTAAGTAAATGAGATTCATAAATAAAAGGGATTTATTAAGTGGATTTATAGAAGGAAATTTATAAAAGGGATTTGAGATTGGATTTCCTTTAACCGACCTTTTTAATTCTAGTAGTATGGACATTCGTTCCATAATTAACACTGAAGGATTATTGTTTGAGGTTATCTTTATCTCTAATTTAAATAACATTTTATTTTGATCCTTTGATATAATTTGTAAATGAGAAATCTTTCACAAATGTTATGTGAATATACTTATGTCAGTGAGATGAGTATATGAATGTCTTTGACACACACTTTTCAAAAGAGTTTTAGTAAATGAAAGATTTAGTTGAGGCTTAGTAGTTGCTATGGGTAATTAAATCTCTGGATTGGTTGTTGTTTATTTATTTTATAGTTAAATAACCCACTATCAAATTTGGACCAAACTATAAATCTGGAAATATCTTGGAGAAACACGTGAGTTATATGGCACAGTCATCTTTGATGATGTTGTACTGTGCGCATAAATCTCGTTTTGTTCACCTAGGACAAATGATAGGGAGATCCGTCCACTAAAATAGTTAGGGGTGATCCCTGCTCCTATGTACTGTTTGATTAATTCCAAAAGAACGAGGGTTGAGTTTACCCGAACTATTGAATGTGGTTTTGAAGAGACCGGGATTAGATAAGTATAAATTATCTGAAAACCACTTTGATCCTACTCAAGCGTTTCGAACTGAAGACATCTTGGACAATATGGAATCGAAGATGAGCTTTTGAATTGCAAAGGCTACTTGCTATTAATCCTGAGAGTGATTCAAAAAGTGAAGGTAGTGCAATCGATTTTGTTCAGACCCAAAACGAACTTGTATAGATCAATGATGGTATTGTAGTTCCGCCTGGAGGGCATTGTTAGTATTCCAAGATGGTTTGCTAAAAGGAAAGGTAAAAGCGCTGCATCAAGCCTCATAACTCAAGAAATGGTTAAAATAGGGTAGATGCAGCAGGTCTACGTGGGTCGCTCACATTAGGGTGTGTCATCACCTTTCTAGATTATCATATTATGGATTTGGTTGTGCATGAGAGCTCTCGATAAAGGTTTGGAACAACTGGGGTAATGACATATTCAGTACTATCCAAGTTCATCGGTAGGCCGGTCCTGTGTTGGCAGGGGTGGACCAAGTTCAGGGTCTGACCCCAGGTACATTTTATCTAGAGGTGTACTATACGGTAGAGGTAGTCCCTTACTTGCCATTGCTGCAATCCATTCTCCAATAAGCGCCATGCAAACTTGATTGTAAACCTATTATGCCAAACTTTAATAATATAACAATTTCGGCTATGATTAATATGTATTTGTATTCTAGATATATTATAATATCACTGGATTTTCTATAATAATGTTTTGGTTATCGTGAGGTAAAAACCAATCTGTGTTTATGTTCGGTGTGGTCTTACGAGATACCTTTGATTTTAAAAGTATTTTACAAGTTATAATAAAATTCCTTGTTATTTGAGTTTCTCACACTGGTTTTACCAGACTGACCCTGGCATTGTTTTCCTATAATGCTTGGGTCAGCCCGAACATATTTTCTACATTTAGCTGGATTCCCGAAGATGTATTCATGTATCTTACATTCTTTCGCTGCTAGTTGTCCTTGTTGTTTGTTTGTTATATATGTATCATCAATTGTAAGGACAGATTGTTATAACTGTCCAGGCTGATAATAAGTTATTGTAATCTGATGTTGTGTATAATAAAGATGATTTCTTTTTGTAAAGACTTGTTCATATTATATATTACTCGTCGTGCTTTGTGAGATTTTGTTCTATCTTCTTTTCTCTTCACCCTAGATGACCTATCTTTCGGACACTTAAATGATCGGCACATGAATACCGAGGATGTATTATGTGTTGTCTGTAGGTGTAAGAAAGGCAGTTTGTTACATGAACATTGAACCAAACATAGCGTGTCTTCTTCTAAGTGCATTTGCTAGTACATTTCACTTTCCAATAATATAGGAAATGCCGAAGTCATAAGAGGATACGAACTCCAACCACCACTACTAACTTAAGATAATATACTTTTGAGAGAAAAAATATTTCGGGGACTTTTGATCAGTGTATAGCTTAAATCTTTCTCATAACAAGTAACGCCTCTGTGACTTAAGAGCAAATGTAATCGTTATAAACTCCAAGTCATCGGTTGGATAGTTCTTCTTGTGAGGCTTTAGTTTTCTGATTTTATAAGCAACAACTTCCCTTTCAACATCTAAATAGCCCCTTGGTTGGTACCACATGCATCTGTATAAGTTTAGATCCTTCCACCCCTTCAAGAATAACTAAGACATATGCATGTGTCAACTGCTCCGCCAATCTAGCAAAAGCATCTTTGCACCATGTATCCTTATGAACGGTCTATTTTCTTAGTTAGTTATGCCAATAGTGAAACTATCTTAAAGAAGTCCTTAATGAAGTTCCTATAGTATCCATCCAATCCAAGAATGGTACGAATGTTGGGTGCACTTCTCATCTTCCTCTATTCTTATATTTTCGCTACTTTACTAGGATCAACCAAGAATCAATGCTTAGACACAACATGTCCTAAGAAGTACACTTATTTCGTCCTAAAGTGACATTTAGAAAAATTGCCTTCAACTAGTGTTGTCTTAAGATATCCAACCCCATCCTTAAGCGAGTCTTGTGTTCCTCTTTGGTTTGAGAGTAAACCAGGGAATTGTCTACAAAAACAAGTAAAAACTTATTCACCTGAAGACTGAACACATCATAAGGTCTGCAAAATAGGCAGGTACTTTACAAAATATTTGCTTGCCTAAAATAAACATAATTAGATTCCATATATATATATATATATATATCCAATATCAAAAAGGTTTAATTCAAATAGATACTTGAACTTATTTAAATTCTTTTGATCAACCTTAATATTATTATAGAAATAATAATTTACTAAAAACAATCCTGTGACGCCCCACCTTAATACCCACGCTAGCCAAGAACACTACAGAGTAGTGTTGTCAACTAGCACGGAGAATAAGGCTGTTGAGGAGCGACCATCCATGTAACTTCCTTGAGCGAGCATCGATATGTCAGATAGAATAGCATGTACTTTATTTAAGGAGGAAATCCGACATTCCGATACAGACCCAAAGCTATCACATAGTGGCTATATATAATCTTCGGAAACAAACATAGAAATAAACATAACATAAATCAGTCACAGACATCCATATCACAAAGGCGGAAAAAGATATGAATATATATAACACATGAAAGTGTACATCAGAGTAGTGGTCAGAAAGATCCACGATAATACAAAAGAATAACAACACGTGCTATAAAAAAGAATAAGTACACTACATAGAGTCTATATCTCAAATGTGTACATCCAAAAACTACTAATCTAAGTAGTTAGCCAAAAGTCAGAAAAATCCTGAAGAGAAGTCAAGCAGAAGCACCTGTAACATCTCGGTCTGACTCGAGTATTATTTATAAGAAAATAATAAACGGATCAGTCTAGCTATAAATATCAAATGATAAGGTATAGAATGAATAACATGACATGAACATGTAACAACAGAAAAGGGCATACTACTATAAGTATGTAAATGATAATCAACAAGAGATTAATCATTATCACAAGAATCTTCTCAAAGATAAAATAGGGTATCATACCCTAAACTTGTATTCATAACAAGTCAATAACACATGAATTCACTAATGCACAAAAACTAATATCATATCAATGAAAATTGGTGAAGCACAAATTCCAGAAATCAACACAAGAAATCCAGGAAACACATAAAAAGGGGGGAGGCCTAACACATGAACGGGAGCATGAAAACTCACCAACGCGTATAACACATGAACGGGAGCATGAAAACTCACCAACGCGTATAACACATGAACGAGAAGCTATCTCATGGAAGCTATCCATTAATTTTAACACATGAACGACCTGAAGACCATGGGGTGCTACCCCATATATGTGATCGCGAAACATCACAAAAGCGGGGTCTTTAATATCCCGATTTAGATAGAGAGTATATCCATAACCGAATTTCGATCTCTTTAATAACTTCCGTAATTATTTCACCGATTGGTCATTTATATATTTCAAAAACCAAATCAAATTCAATTTCAATTCGTAAATCAACATTTCACTTGTCTTTCAAAAACCAATTTCCATACTTTACGTTTCAAAACTTCCAAATCATAATTTCCAAATCTTATAATTCAATTTCAAATTTCTATTTAAAACGATTCAAATATTGACCCAAGTTCGTATATAAGTTTCATTCCGAAATCATTTAAATTAGTCTAATTTAACATTCAAATCAATTTCAAATTCATTTATCGATCTCATTCAATATTCATTAAGTAAATTTTCATTTAAAAACAATTTCTATTTAATTTCCAATTCAATAAAACAATTACTTAAGTTCAATGCCATTATATCAAAACATACAAATTGAATTAAATTAAATTCGTCAAATCAAATTCTTTCAATTACAAGTCTTACATTAATTTCAATAAATCACATTTTATTTCTTGTTAAAGAAATTCAATTTCACTTATTTACTTACTTAAATAATTTTCCAAAACTTAATTAATAAAGAAATTCAATTTCAATTATTTACGAAGTAAATTCACTTATTCCAAAGTTCAAGTTCACTTATTAAAGAATCCAATTCAATTTAATCATTAACTCATTCAATCTTTTTAATTATTAAATAATTCAAAACTTAATTATTAAATAATTTCAAAGTTTAATAATTTCTAACTTAATTATTAAATCATTTCAAAGTTTAATAATTTCAAACTTAATTATAATTTCAAACTTAATTATTAAATCATTTCAAAGTTTAATAATTTCAAACTTAGTTATAATTTCAAACTTAATTATTAAATCATTTCTCAAATTAAACAACATTCTTTCATTAAAATTCAAATTTCAACTTCATTTCAAAACCGTATTTTTATTCAAATAAAATCTTCATTTTATTTTTTAAATCAAATTATTGACCAATCGGGTTTTATTTAAATTTCTATCCTAGGTCAAAGTTCAATTTGGGTATTTATCATTTCAACCCGATTCCAATTCAATTCAAAATCAAAACATAGCAAAGGGAACTTGCAGTGTGATAACTGGGATGGTGTCAAAGTAAATAAACAAGCAATAACAACAATCAATAACAACCCAATAATCAATTCAAATAATCCCGAAATAACCGTATTAATTCGCATTGTTATTTATACGAATTAATATAATTATTTCTAGAATCTACACTATCATTTCATGTAGATTAAAGATTATTACATTCCAGTTCTTCACTTGTCATCTATTTACAATTTCATACATCATCAATTTAACATCATACATTCAGTGGTTCAAGGTGTAATTAAACAAATCCTACGTGTCAATAAATTTTGACAGTTAAATGGGTCATATTATACAAATGTCATTTTAATCAATTTAACATTTAACTATTCTATATCAATTTCAATTGCATACTATTTATCATTTTAACATTAACAATTTTACATCCAATATAAACATCAACAATCAATCAATTATCGGCCAAACTGTATTATCATCGCATAAATAATTAACAGATAATGGTGTCAGATGTCACAGGTGAACTGATACAATTAATAGCATATATAATAGTGTAATTAACTAACAGCAGCATATTTCAATTGTCGTTTCAATTGAAATCAAATTTAATAAATAAAAGAACGTTAATCGTGAGTGAGTGCTCACCTTTCGAGGCTAGAGAGAAATAGATAACACGAGAAGCTATGATTTGAATCACGATGTGGACTATCGACTGATCCAATAACAAATCTCAAAGCGAAGTAAGCTGAACGCGGATTTTGACCAAAAAGCTGATTGATAAGGAATTCAACAAATAAATCAGAATCTGCTTGATATAATATTAACGAAGAGTATATTATATTATATTATTACTTTTCAAAATCAATGTTTTAAAGCAAGCACGTATTTAAAAATAACTATATATGTAACAACATTGTAAATTCAACATATGTTAAATTAAATACATATGAATTCCAAAACATAAGTTTAACTAAAGCTCATATATTAAAAACTGCAAAATATATACTCTTATTAAAACTCGTGTATTAAAACTTTGGAAATCAACCATATAAATACTCTTGTTAAAATGCCCGACACTTATATTTCACAAATACTAACACACCAGACTAACTTGATACAAATTATACTAATATAGATATAACTACACAGCTTGACATAAAATATTTATATCAACATATACTTATACGCACATAGCTATAAAACAATACTTTCAGCAAAATGCAACTTCAACTGACCCTTATATATAATATAACTAACAAAATATAAATATATATGATACTGTATATCAACCACTTTACAATATAACATATAATACTGTAACAATACTCAATGTAAATCAATTGCTGCAAGTAAAATCATAACAATAAAACGCATATTATCCTTCTTTCCTAAGACAATATATAATGTAAGCATCAATATATATAACAGTTCTAACTTACAAAATGAAAGATGGCCGAAAGCTTTGGGTGGAAGCTTTGGAGATGGGCGGTAGCTAGGTCGGTCGAAGGAGAAGAAAGAGCGGGGCGGAGGGAAGGATAAACACGGTGGTTGATGGCGAAGCAAGGTCGGTGGTAGGCGTCATGTGTGCACAGTCTTGGGAATGGAGGAACGGACATGGGGTGCAGGTCGCAAGGCTGCAGAGTGCGGAGAGGCAGGGGCCAGCGGTGATTGCGGCGAAGGGAGATGAGGCGAATGGTAGATGACCAGGCCGTGGCGGGCTGAAGCTTGCATGCGGGGTTGGGTTATGAACTTCGACTGAGGGTGGTCGGTTGCGTGGAGAAGGCGGAGTGAACTAGTGTTGTTTGGAAGGTGAGCGTGCGCATGCTTGCGCCAGGGAGGAAGAGTAAGGGAAAGGCTCGACTATAATGGAGGAGGAGGGGTTGCGCTCAACAATGGTTCCGGTGGTGGAAGTCTTGGGTTGTGGAGGCGGGTCTCAGTGTTGCTCACGACCGGAGCAAGGCTTGCATGTGGAGTGGTCTCCGGTGGCTGGCGAGTGGTGGGGCGGACGGTGCATGGGTTCGGCTACGGCAGCGAGCGGCGAATGGTGATGCCGGAGTGGAGGGGCTGTGTGTGAGCTTGGTAGTGCATTCATGATGGTCGGTGAGTATTAGAGAGGAGGAGTGGATAGGAAATGAAAGGTGGCCATGGAAGGGACTTGAAACTAGAGTATGAATTGGAAAGGTGGAAGAACATAAACTCAAAACGTATAGGTAATAATGTAAAGCTTTGGAATGGGAAAGGTATAAAGGAAAAGGAACCGTTCACATTAATAAAATAAATGCAACCGTATAAAATTTCTTGTTTCAAAATTGATGGAATAAAAGCACTCCTCAAATGCATTGTAGAGAAAGATGTAAATGAGTCTTGGAAATGAGTATGGAACTCAATTATGAACAACATGGAAATGAAAGAAGATATTGAGAATAGGAATAGGCAGCACAGACAACCGATGGAATAGTGAAAGTTGATATTGATTTTTTTTTTTAAAAAACTAATGGCACTTGGAATATTCACGGCGGTTATTTGAATAGCACAAGAAACAAAAAGCCATGAGACTGGTACCAACGGATTACCGTTCTTCACAAACTCGAAGGCGTATCGGACTACAAAATACCCAAATGAATATACTGCGGCGATTAGCACGATATGATGATCAAAATGGTATGTGGATATTTGCGGTATGATTTAATTTTAAAAATTTCGAATTTCCTAATAGCGGAAAATGCAAGAAAAACCCTGAAAAATAAGATCGACGGAGCCAAAGATGTCCGAATTTGGAAAAACGACAAACTGATTCTTGCTCAGAAGATGGTTTAGAATTTTTCTATGTAAAAATATTTTGGTTTCGGAAACATTTATTTTCATCGCTTTTTAACTGATTAAATTGAAGTAAATTTACGCGCGAAATAAACTTTCATATTTTCGGACGAATATTTTACCAGTTGCTATGCTTAACTAAACGTATTCCAAATATTAAATTTTTATTTCAAAATTTTATCATTTAAAATTTCACAAAATTTCAACTAACTACGCTATTAAAACAGTTGAAATTTACGGGTCGTTACACTCTCCCCCACTCAAAACTTTTCGTCCCCGAAAAGGAACGAGGTAGGAGAATAGAAACAACGAGAAAGAAAAACAGATTTGAAATACAAAATAACAATTAATTTAAACCATATAAATTCAAATTTAAATTAATTGATATTCAATAATTGATTTAATCCATTTGATTTCACTAAAATCAATCCCAACTATTTCTAAATTCATTATCTTATTATCCCATTTTCTTCAATTTACAATTTCTAAAACCATAAATTTGAATAGTCTTTTATTATAATCATATTTTTCAGCAATTTAAATTCTTCTTTATTCCAAATTATTGTTAAATTTATTCTATTTAATATATCTAATCACATATATTTAACCTATATAAATTAATTTAAAACATAAAAGTTTCGATTTAAATTAATTTACATCTATTAACTTCTTTTAAATTCAAGGTATTTCATATGTTGATCAAATTTTAATTTATTAATTCTTCCAAAACAAATTTATTAATTCTTTCAAAACAAATTTATTTCATTATTAACTGAGTTTACTTATTATCCTATCCAACTCTATTAACATCTTTATAATCAAAATTTAGTGTATAACATTTAAAACACTCAGATTTTATTTATAAATTCAATTTATCCTATATATTATCCAATTACATATTCAACTTCTGAATGATTTAGGTAAGTTGTATTAGAATGAAGTTGAACAATATACAAATAAAATTTTCCCAATTCAATTATTCAAGTTTAAGTATCTATTCCAAATTTTGGTTTTATTTATAATTAAAATCATCTTTTAACAAAATTTCAGAATTAGATTTCCGATTAACTTTAAACAATTTAGAGATATATATAATATATCTATATCAAATCAAATTAAATTTAAAATAAGATACCTATATATACAAATCAAATTATACTGAAGAAATTTAAATCAAAATATTTTTCAAAGCAAAACCATAGCAAAGCTACAGAATGGTTTCTCCACCTCGAAACTCGAAAATGAATGTCGATGATGCGGCCGCCATCACCGAAATTATTTTCCAGCGACAAAAGAGAAGAGCACTGATTTCGACATTTTTTAAAATTCTTTGAAAACAGTTTCTATTTGAAAATACCTTCAATAATATACATTTTAAAAATTTAAAACCCAAAGCTTGAAATTACTGGAAATTAAATCCTCAAATTCTAAATGTTAAATTCATTTAAATTTCAAATCAGTTTATAACCCATGTTTAAAATTTATTTATAGAACAATAAGTGATAATCAATTATTATCATTTCAACAACCAATTTAATTAACTTATTGAATTTCAGAAAATTTTACTTATATATATCTATAATATATTCATACAAATTTATTCCATTTTTTCAAATTTGAAAATAATATTGTGTCAGTTTGCTCTGTTCAAGTGTTTTGGAAATCCTATCGATAGCGTTGATCAGACGAATCAATCGGAAACCCAAATCAACATCAACAACTCAAACAACACAATAAAGAAACATTTTTATATTAATAACAAATGCACTACCTCGCACGACGATACAAGGATGGATTTCAAAATAAGTATAGGGATTCAAATTTGATGACTCAAATCAAAGAGAATTTTGATTCGAAAATAAGTTTGAAACAGAAGATAAGATGGATGAGTTCATTTAATTCACGGGCAACCTTAACCGGGTCATCCGTAACTTCAAGAATAAGATCGATGCTGAATTCTGAGGTAAATCAACACTCGATCTCACGAGATGGAATTTAGGTATAGCATGGAATAGATAGCATCGTAAACCAAGGATACAGAAATTTCCGGTAAATCGATGCCTATTATAAAGGAGTTTTGCTCCTTTACGAATCATTCGAATATTGGCGAGACCGCCGATCTATTATAGATAACATTCAGAATGGAGTTATGGGTGCTCCATGATTGAAAGAAAATGGATAGTGAAGGACACGAATGAATTTCGGAACCGAGGGGAACGTTCCAAAATTCAAAGGAATTTGAGTCAAGGGAAGAGATTGAAACTCGAATGAGAGTGATTCTGTAAATACATTTACCCTATATGTTAAGTTTTGCCTAGAGCTACCAAAGCTCTGATACCAACTGTAACGACTCGATATTTTGGACCATTCGCATCCATTATAAGTGTATAGGTAGACACTCATGCCGGAGTTGAATTGCTCAAAATACCGCGTTGTTAATTTAAATTTGGCAAAACTGAACATATACAGTAAATAAATATAATCACAAATAACAGACACAGAGTAATAATTGCAGCGGAAATAAAAGAGATAGTAGTTCATGAAGCTACTATATGAATATATAAGATACATCAGAGTTTACAACAGAAGAGTAATACGATACATCAGATACAAATCAGAATACATCACTGGAATCATCGAATACTGGAAGCAGAATAAATGGCTGGATCTTCAAGCAAAGCTCCAACTTCAAAGGTGAGTCTCGAATACTGGTACACTCAGTCTGACCCGAGCGTAAAGCAAAAACACAAGACACTCGAGTCAGGATTAACATTCTTATATTAATAAATCCAACTCAAGTGAAATAGCAATTGAAATACAAGTAACTCAAAGGATGTTTGGAATAACCATCCTTTAAGGATGGTTATTCTATCTACTATGTAGTAGTGTACGATAAGTAGATAATGTCTATCAGTAATATAAAAAGATATCAAAATAGCGTTAAGTCATGGCCCATTCCACCCTTAACACATTTTTATTCCCAAAAGCATATACAAGACCGTAGTTTCCCCAAAACCGGAATTCACCAGAGGGCAATCCATATACTAAAGGTACAAAACAAATTCGTAGTGGTCGTGAATAAATGGAATACAAGTATGACAAGGCACATGAGGCAATACCCAAGGTAGTGATACTACCGTTCGCCTGATCCGGACTGGTGAGAACGCAACGCCGCAGCGCCCGCAACACCGTGAAACAACACTCCCAAAATCAAGGGTGCACCAATCGACAACAAGTATAAGTAGTTCGAAGAAGTGTGTCCACTTGAGGTAGCTAATCCTCCATTGGCCCGGCACAGCTCCTGTTTTAGTCATTTCCAATTTGACACAAGTGTCAAGGCTATCCATTATCGTTCTCTTTCTTCAGTCATCACGTACATCATTCCAACCACTTCATTCTGGATCATCACTCCGCGTATAGTTATTAAAGTGGTTTTCGGTTTAGATAGAAAGTATATCCATAACCGAATTTCGGTCTCTTTAATAACTTCCGTAATTATTTCACCGATTGGTCGTTTATATATTTCAAAAACCAAATCAAATTCAATTTCAATTTCAATTCGTAAATCAACATTTCACTTGTCTTTCAAAAACCAATTTCCATACTTTACGTTTCAAAACTTCCAAATCATAATTTCCAAATCTTATAATTCAATTTCAAATTTCTATTTAAAATGATTCAAATATTGATCCAAGTTTGTATATAAGTTTCATTCCGAAATCATTTAAATTAGTCTAATTTAACATTCAAATCAATTTCAAATTCATTTATCGATCTCATTCAATATTCATTAAGTAAATTTTCATTTAAAAACAATTTCTATTTAATTTCCAATTCAATAAAACAATTACTTAAGTTCAATGCCATTATATCAAAACATACAAATTGAATTAAATTAAATTCGTCAAATCAAATTCTTTCAATTACAAGTCTTACATTAATTTCAATAAATCACATTTTATTTCTTGTTAAAGAAATTCAATTTCACTTATTTACTTACTTAAATAATTTTCCAAAACTTAATTAATAAAGAAATTCAATTTCAATTATTTACGAAGTAAATTCACTTATTCAAAAGTTCAAGTTCACTTATTAAAGAATCCAATTCAATTTAATCATTAACTCATTCAATCTTTTTAATTATTAAATAATTCAAAACTTAATTATTAAATAATTTCAAAGTTTAATAATTTCTAACTTAATTATTAAATCATTTCAAAGTTTAATAATTTCAAACTTAATTATAATTTCAAACTTAATTATTAAATCATTTCAAAGTTTAATAATTTCAAACTTAGTTATAATTTCAAACTTAATTATTAAATCATTTCTCAAATTAAACAACATTCTTTCATTAAAATTCAAATTTCAACTTCATTTCAAAACCGTATTTTTATTCAAATAAAATCTTCATTTTATTTTTTAAATCAAATTATTGACCAATCGGGTTTTATTTAAATTTCTATCCTAGGTCAAAGTTCAATTTGGGTATTTATCATTTCAACCCGATTCCAATTCAATTCAAAATCAAAACATAGCAAAGGGAACTTGCAGTGTGATAACTGGGATGGTGTCAAAGTAAATAAACAAGCAATAACAACAATCAATAACAACCCAATAATCAATTCAAATAATCCCGAAATAACTGTATTAATTCGCATTGTTATTTATACGAATTAATATAATTATTTCTAGAATCTACACTATCATTTCATGTAGATTAAAGATTATTACATTCCAGTTCTTCACTTGTCATCTATTTACAATTTCATACATCATCAATTTAACATCATACATTCAGTGGTTCAAGGTGTAATTAAACAAATCCTACGTGTCAATAAATTTTGACAGTTAAATGGGTCATATTATACAAATGTCATTTTAATCAATTTAACATTTAACTATTCTATATCAATTTCAATTGCATACTATTTATCATTTTAACATTAACAATTTTACATCCAATATAAACATCAACAATCAATCAATTATCGGCCAAACTGTATTATCATCGCATAAATAATTAACAGATAATGGTGTCAGATGTCACAGGTGAACTGATACAGGTAATAGCATATATAACAGTGTAATTAACTAACAGCAGCATATTTCAATTGTCGTTTCAATTGAAATCAAATTTAATAAATAAAAGAACGTTAATCGTGAGTGAGTGCTCACCTTTCGAGGCTAGAGAGAAATAGATAACACGAGAAGCTATGATTTGAATCACGATGTGGACTATCGACTGATCCAATAACGAATCTCAAAGCGAAGTAAGCTGAACGCGGATTTTGACCAAAAAGCTGATTGATAAGGAATTCAACAAATAAATCAGAATCTGCTTGATATAATATTAACGAAGAGTATATTATATTATATTATTACTTTTCAAAATCAATGTTTTAAAGCAAGCACGTATTTAAAAATAACTATATATGTAACAACATTGTAAATTCAACATATGTTAAATTAAATACATATGAATTCCAAAACATAAGTTTAACTAAAACTCATATATTAAAAACTGCAAAATATATACTCTTATTAAAACTCGTGTATTAAAACTTTGGAAATCAACCATATAAATACTCTTCTTAAAATTCCCGACACTTATATTTCAAAAATACTAACACACCAGACTAACTTGATACAAATTATACTAATATAGATATAACTACACAGCTTGACATAAAATATTTATATCAACATATACTTATACGCACATAGCTATAAAACAATACTTTCAGCAAAATGCAACTTCAACTGACCCTTATATATAATATAACTAACAAAATATAAATATATATGATACTGTATATCAACCACTTTACAATATAACATATAATACTGTAACAATACTCAATGTAAATCAATTGCTGCAAGTAAAATCATAACAGTAAAACACATATTATCCTTCTTTCCTAAGACAATATATAATGTAAGCATCAATATATATAACAGTTCTAACTTACAAAATGAATGATGGCCGAAAGCTTTGGGTGGAAGCTTTGGAGATGGGCGGTAGCCAGGTCGGTCGAAGGAGAAGAAAGAGCGGGGCGGAGGGAAGGATAAACACGGTGGTTGATGGCGAAGCAAGGTCGGTGGTAGGCATCATGTGTGCATAGTCTTGGGAAAGGAGGAACGGACATGGGGTGCAGGTCGCCAGGCTGCAGAGTGCGGAGAGGCAGGGGCCAGCGGTGATTGCGGCGAAGGGAGATGAGGCGAATGGTAGATGACCAGGCCGTGGCGGGCTGAAGCTTGCATGCGGGGTTGGGTTATGAACTTCGACTGAGGGTGGTCGGTTGCGTGGAGAAGGCGGAGTGAACTAGTGTTGTTTGGAAGGTGAGCGTGCGCATGCTTGCGCCAGGGAGGAAGAGTAAGGGAAAGGCTCGACTATAATGGAGGAGGAGGGGTTGCGCTCAACAATGGTTCCGGTGGTGGAAGTCTTGGGTTGTGGAGGCGGGTCTCAGTGTTGCTCACGACCGGAGCAAGGCTTGCATGTGGAGTGGTCTCCGGTGGCTGGCGAGTGGTGGGGCGGACGGTGCATGGGTTCGGCTACGGCAGTGAGCGGCGAATGGTGATGCCGGAGTGGAGGGGCTGTGTGTGAGCTTGGTAGTGCATTCATGATGGTCGGTGAGTATTAGAGAGGAGGAGTGGATAGGAAATGAAAGGTGGCCATGGAAGGGACTTGAAACTAGAGTATGAATTGGAAAGGTGGAAGAACATAAACTCAAAACGTACAGGTAATAATGTAAAGCTTTGGAATGGGAAAGGTATAAAGGAAAAGGAACCGTTCACATTAATAAAATAAATGCAACCGTATAAAATTTCTTGTTTCAAAATTGATGGAATAAAGGCACTCCTCAAATGCATTGTAGAGAAAGATGTAAATGAGTCTTGGAAATGAGTATGGAACTCAATTATGAACAACATGGAAATGAAAGAAGATATTGAGAATAGGAATAGGCAGCATAGACAACCGATGGAATAGTGAAAGTTGATATTAATTTTTTTTTTAAAAAAACTAATGGCACTTGGAATATTCATGGCGGTTATTTGAATAGCACAAGAAACAAAAAGGCATGAGACTGGTACCAACGGATTACCGTTCTTCACAAACTCGAAGGCGTATCGGACTACGAAATACCCAAATGAATATACTGCGGCGATTAGCATGATATGATGATCAAAATGGTATGTGGATATTTGCGGTACGATTTAATTTTAAAAATTTCGAATTTCCTAATAGCGGAAAATGCAAGAAAAACGCTGAAAAATAAGATCGACGGAGCCAATGATGTCCGAATTTGGAAAAACGACAAACTGATATCTTGCTCAGAAGATAGTTTAGAATTTTTCTATGTAAAAAATATTTTGGTTTCGGAAACATTTTATTTTCATCGCTTTTTAACTGATTAAATTGAAGTAAATTTACGCGTGAAATAAACTTTCATATTTTCGGACGAAAATTTTACCAGTTGCTATGCTTAACTAAACGTATTCCAAATATTATATTTTTATTTCAAAATTTTATCATTTAAAATTTCACAAAATTTCAACTAACTACGCTATTAAAACAGTTGAAATTTACGGGTCGTTACATTTATACCATTATATAAAATGGTTAATAAATATTTATACCAATATATTTCTATCTTCTTTTTAATACCGTATCCCTTATTTATAAAAGATGGACTAATTTTTTAAGAGTTTTTTAAAAACCTTTTCTTTGTAAATCAAAAATCTCTATTTAAAATATTTCATAAAACTATTAATTTATAATATCCAAAAATTGTACTTTTTATTTTAATATAAATTTCTTCTTTAAAAATTCAAGAAAACTTATTAAACCATATATAATTTCCAAAATCACTTTGTAATCTCTTTTTAAATCAAATAATTATTTAATAGTATTTTAAAATACTAAAAATAAGGCCTAGTGCTACTAAGGCACTAAATAAGCAAAATCATATCCATGCCATCAAATATAGCATCCAGCAAGTCGTATATCACAATATATATATATATATATATATATATATATATATATGAAAAGTAAAATCAACAGTGTGAGGAATCGTATTGGATCCCTCCAACCTATCCCACCGCATCACATACAGTATATAATCATAAAATATAAATCAACCGCTTCAAGGCAGGACCGTATACAAAGGGTCTTCCGCCCTTAAACGGGAACGTAATAGGGTCTCATATCCACTCTAAGGGCGGGAATATATCCAAACCAACAATATAAAATAGTAAATCATCCAAACAGTCAATAGAAATCAACAATAAAATATCCACACATCCAATAATAATTTCTCTTGACTATATAATATTCAGGTTAACCAAAAAGGTGAGTTTAACTCACCTTGTTTCGAGAAGGCGCCAAAGCGCTTTGATCCGAATTAAAATTGAATGGGCATTCAATTTTAATTCAAATTCCTACGATCTTCAAAACCATCTAATCAAACTCAATTGCGTAGAATTCGCTGATACAATCGCAACTTAACTCGTCGCGCTCGATTTGGACCTCATATGAATTTGGTATGGGTTAATGAACTTTTGAAATAATTTAATTTAAATTAACTAAATTAAATCAAAAACTTAAATCACCTCTACCTCCCTCTCAACTTTAGTTTCCAGGTCACGCTTAACCCATTCAACCTCGACTATCATCGATTGTTGCCGCCACTACCATCGTCGTTCGCCGCCGCGCCTGCCTTCGTCAACAAGCCTGCCTCCGACGCCGACAACAAGCCTAGCGTCGCCCCTCCTCGTTTCATCGATCGTCGCGATTTTGCCAAAAACTGCCGCCGCTTTAAATCCCTATCGTCGCTGCGTCCTATCTATGATCGTCGATCGACCACCATAGATGAACTCGCCATCCATAGCCGCTCCACTTTGCTATAGGAAGTTTCACCTAATTCCTCTCTGATCGACATGAACGATATGGGGCCGTTGGATTGAGAGCATTTGAGTTGAGAGGATAAAAACTATTTCTGATATAGGCGCGATTTTTATATAGAAGGGGATGGTATGGGTTAGGTATGGGCACGTTTACAATGGGTATGGGCTAATGTATGGTAGGCATGGCTATATATATATATATATATATATATATATAGAAAATGTCTAGCTTTTAAACGTCCGAAATTCTCGAACTCTTATCGAGACGTGTCGTCTGGCGTATTATATGAAATGCCAATATTCTAAACACAATGGTACTAGTCTTGAGACCTAATTCGACCATATACAGAAGATAGTTTTTCAACCCTAGTTATATTATACTAATTTCTAAAATTAATTTCTATGCGTTTCGATCTCGCATGACTAAACGATAAGTCCGATCGTTATGAAATTCGACGGCATACAATAATACTCTATTACGGATCCAATGAAACTGGTTTCGTCAAAATCTGAGATTGTGCCCTGGTAAGCTATTTTCACTCGTTAATTAAAACGAATTATTATAAAAACTACTTTATTTACTTTTAATCCAAATTTAAAAGTTTATTATCTTCATTCTTATTGAGATTGAATTTTAATCAACTTTCAATATCATTTTCATTCGTATTCAATTCAAGATTTAATTAATTAATAATTTCAAATATTCAAATAACCATTATATTTGAAATTTATGTTATTTAACTTATAAATTAACCTTTCAATTTTTAAAATCAATTAAATATTCCAAATTCAAATGATTGAAATTCTGAGTCGTTACAAGCATACAAGCATACCTCATCTAATTCAATCAATAACAACCAAAGATTATTAAACAATTAGATATAGAATTTGTGAGTTTTAACAGCTCGCCTTAATCCAAAGGTTGATTGAATTTCCCATTCTAGATTTTCAGTCTGCACCCTAGCCCTAGCTTCCTTCAGTCACTTGGTGTTTAATGAAGCCACCGACAACTAGCACTACTTGTGCCTTTCCCATTCGTGCTCCCATGTCGCACAACCACGGAAATCGCCGTCGCTGCATAGGTCATACGACACCCCATCGAAGTTGCATTATTAATCGCAATGCTGCCTTGAACCTTGCTCGACCTTTACACGCTGCCAGCTAACCAGGTCGCGGCTTCATCCAATCGACATTGCTCTGCACTATGTGCCACCGCGCGTAGCTCTACCTCTAATCGCCGAGACGTGGCTTATTCCTCGGCTCGTAATTTTTGTTTGTTTGTTTTTTTCGTGAAGTCGATCTCGTCTCATATTTGGAACTAGGGAAAGTAAAAGTGTGAATGAGTTTGGTCAAAGAATGAACCAAGTTGCAAATGCAAAAGAGAGGTTAAGTGAGTGTGGGCTAGTTTATTTGGGCTTTGGGTTCGTATGTTTGATAAAGGCATTTATTTGTTTTTTTCTTTTTCTTTAAATAACTCTTTTTATTTATTTGTAAATATATTTTAATAGAATTTGAATCGATTCATACTTCATCCAAGAAGATATATTGCGATACCTGCTAAACTTTTATTCAATTCAATTTTGTTTCACTTTATTTAATTATTCAATATATTAACGCAAATGAAATTTTGTTTCCAGGTATCCGTTGTAGTGATGTAAAATAAATTTAATTTTCTCTAACTATTTCAATTATACAAACTTATTTATACCTTAAAATATTTTATATTTTGTTGAAACATTTTATTTTGATTTTAATACATTATCTAATAAAAAGAAATTCATTAACCAATTCAATTTTACTATAAAAAAATTCTTTATTAAATAGATTTAATTGAATTAAATATGATTCAAAAAATAACAATTATCAAATTTGAATTCAACACTTCTATTTAATTAAATTAGTTTAATATTACATCTTTAGAATAGGGTTGTTACATTACCCTTCTAACCTTAGATATTTCCACCACTACATCATACACCCATGTGCTGCAATGTGGCCTTAAGTATTTACCATCAAATAGCATAAAAAGGAGCAAAAATTAACAACAGACTTATCTCTTTTAATTACTTTCTAGAAGTTCCTAATGATACTTAGGTTAATTAATTCATTTTTTACTATTTGAATTGTTATTATATGTGTATATATTTGTATACAAGTGTACAACAACATTGCAACAACTTTCGTTCGATAAAAAGTCAAAATTTAAAAAATGAATTTCGGTCACATTTTCAAATTTTCACCGAACTATTTATTTATATAAACGAATTTACAAAATAAGTATACCATCATTATTTATTAATTAAAAGGAGTTTAATAATGTGATTAATTCCACTTAATTCATTTTAAATTCACTATTCAATTATTTACTAATCCCTATATTTAGATATAAAGTGTTCACATTTTTCTGAGATGTTATAAATTTTGGGTGATAAAATAAAATATTATATAATATAATATATATATATATATTTGATATGTATTTATAAATAAAAGCATTTATATATATGTGAACCTTATGTTTATACTAAAGCAATTATATATATATATATAGACACATACACTTTGAATAATCGAAAAAAATTTCTTGAAACGACCCGAAATTTTCGATCCCGAATATTTCAGATAGTTAGAAAAAGAAGAAAGAGATAGAAGAAAAAGAAACAGAAACATAACATAGATTCTCACATTCGCAGCGGATTAAAATATAATATCAAATAATACCTGTTTACAATGAATATTGTATCTGTCAATTATATTTTAATACATCAGAGTTACACACATATACCATCATTGGACATATACAAATCAACATATCTCAGATAAACAGAAATATATCACAGGGGAAACACTCCATACGTTCCTGCCATCCAGCTCGTCTCCTGAACTCCAGAACGTCCTTACCTGAAAATCTGTAATACTTGGTCTGACCCGAGCATTACAATAAAGTAACTCCTGAGTCAGGCTGGAAACCAGCATGAGTAAACCCATATAACTTGGAATATTAAGGTTGTAAAGCTTCGTTGAAAACCAGGGTAACTCGTACCTCACTACGAGTTCTAATCATTCTGTAGCCAAACACTAATTTCACAAAATAATGTCTAAGTACCATTACATAGTTTCAATGGTCCAGATTTCTCAATTTATTCCATCCCAACCTATTCGATTTACAAATCAAATCTATATAGAATTATAGATTACTAATCGAAGTGGTTCCGAATATCGCTGATATCCCAGTCTCTTCGAATTCAATTCCATCTTTTAAGTCAAGTTGTTTAAGTTTAAACAATTCAATTTATATTCGGGATATCATATTCACATGGCAATTCTATCACAGATAGATAACTTACATTATCACAATTCATCCAAAGCATCTCATATCACAGAGCATCACAATCACATATCAAATATATCAACCAACCCAAGGTATTAAATAATAATCCAATCATCTATAAGTATGATTAATTAATCATATTATTATAATCAATTAAAAAAACTCAAAATAAATTAATTACTTATCACTTAACCTTGCTTAATTATCATTAAGTAATTACAAACCATTTTAATTAATTATTTAATTAATTAGTCACATAATTACTTTCATTAATTATCTTTTAATTAATGATTAATTATCCTTTAATTAATGATTAATTATCCTTAATTATTAATTAATTAATCCTTAATTATTAATTAATTATCCCTAATTATTTATTAATTAATCTTTAATTATTATTTGATTAACTTTTAATCAATAATTAATTAACCTTTAATTATTCTTTAATTACTTATATTAAGAAATTATTTCTTTAATTAATTATCCTTTAATTACTTTCATTAATTAATCAATATTTAATTACTTAAAAACTTAATTAATTAAAAGATAAATCATTTATCTTAAATAATTACCTAATTATTTAAAAAAATCTTTATTTAATAAACCTTGTAATTAATTATCATAACAAATAAATTAACTTAGACTTTTAAGTTAATTAACTTTTTTTTAAAACATTTTGTCTTCTCGATTAACTCCTTAATTACATTATTAGATTTGTTTTACATTAAACTTTAAAAATAAAGGTTATATATGTTTAAAACATTTTAAACTTAATTAATTTAAAATAATTTATTTCAAAACCTTTAACTACATTCCAAACTGAACAAACAATTATTATTTTTAAAAGAATAATTTAGAAATTAATTTAAACTTAATTTGTTTAAAGTTTAAAACTAGAACATCTTATACCCGAGACCATCCCGAGTGACACCCCGACCATCAAAATCCCGAAACGATCACGAAATCGAAGTTTGAGCAAAATCGAACATACATGAACCCTACTGGAATGGACTGGTCATCAAAGAAATGCCTCGAACTACCACCACCGGCCATCAGAGATCACGCAATCGTATCCAAATTTTCGACTACAACCCACGCTTCGTTTCCCCTTGCACCGACCGACTCCGGTGCATTGACGTCGCCATAGTGATTCGAATTCCGACCTCAACTAAAACTTAGGTTTAAACCCTAGATCGACACCGTTCGTCCTCCACGATGATCAGGAATTTCCCTGATCGTTTTTCCCAAGTTCGTCCATCACCCAGCTACCCTCAGCCATGATCACGAGACCCATCTTTTTATCGATCGCCAGAAAATGCCGAAACCTTTTTTTACGTTCAACTCACAAATTCTCATGATTTACTAAACTAAAATTCATTATTTTTCTTTTAAAAATCATAGTTTCCGTATGCATATCATATTATACAAATGAATCTAGAAATTAAAATACTTGAATTTTGGACATGCATTTGATTTTACTGTAAATTCTTATTCCAGGTTAAAACTTCTTTCAAATTTTACTTAAGAGTATTTTTAGAACCTAGATCTTGATTAAAAAAATATGTTTTGTTTGAACCTTAAAGCCTACAGAAGATTAGAGGGAGAGAATTTGGATTTTGAAACAGGTTTGAAACCTGTAAACCTAGAACAAGGCCATTTTCCTTATTCCCAGACATGCACACATCATTTACATGTATATATATACATGTAGGCATAATTACATACATTTAAACATTTTTCACAGCTTCACTCTACAAAATCACTTGAGAAACTTTGAACAGAGAACAAATTTTGTTTTAAAAACACTATTAGCCTGATCTTCTTTTCAAACTTTTTGCTTGTTTAGTTGAGTTGTAAATTAAGCTTCAGTTGCAAGATTATTTTCTGGTATGCTAAATTTTGATAAACGAAAATGGAACAATAAGAGATGTATAAATAGAAAAAGTTGTACAGGGGTAGGTATTTACTGGTACAAAATGTTTTCTTTGGTCAGAGAATTTTTTTCTCTTCGTTGACCAGACAACATTTTGTTGAAAATGAAATGATTCATATACATTTCGAAATGACTCTCTTGTGGGCTTTGAATTGATAGCATTTAATGTTTTCATCCTTATCCATTGATAAGTATGCATATATATATATATATATATATCTCTTTTCTTGCCTTGCATATACCCATGTATTTCCATAGTATATATATGTTCCTAGAATTTCCTTATGTGTTTATAGCTGCATATATCTATATGCCTCCTTATTTATTTGCTTACATGTCATATACACACTTATACGTATACCTATTTTAATATACATTTCTTATGTATATTTTATCGTTATATGTACACATATATGTATACTCACATACTTGCATATTTATATACTTTTCTATATTTCATTTCATATGAGTATATATATACATGTATATACATTCATACGCATTGCTTTTTGTATATATTGTCATTTTATATACATATTCTCATATACACCTTGCTTTATCTTATATATATATTCACATTCATACAAACTTTTCCTATATTTCATATATACATACATTTATATTCTTGTATATGTATATACTTATATATGTATATATTTTCAACATCACAAGGTTGTATATATTTATTTATACATATATTTAAGGATATTTTATCGTGATTTAAATGTTGGAGTTTTATAATATACATATATAATTTAATTTTTCTGCAATACGGTTCATCATATCCAGAGATTTATAAGCCAATATTTATTATAGTTTTTTTTAATCCATTTATATATCCAATATTTCAATTATCATAAATTCATTTGCTCGACCCATCAAAAATTAATATTCTGATAATTTAAACCAGTTAATTATCCAATTAACAGACGTTAAAAATCCAGGTCGTCACATTCCTCCCCCCTTTAGAACTTTTTGTCCTCGAAAAGGAACGAAACGAATTTATGAAAATGCTTAAAATCAGATAAATATTCTTTGATCACCTTTAAAACACTTTTTAGTATCTATATAATATTATTTCAAAGTAGTTTTTATAAAAATACTTTTATAACTTGATGTTTCGACAAGTCCACCCTTGTTCTCATAGAAATTCGGTCATACGTTGATCAGGCGTAGGACTGAAAATCTATAAGTACTTAGTAAACCCATTTTCAACACCCAGTGAAAATACTTAAAAATAATAATTTTTGTTGAAAATATTGAAAACATTTTTGAAAATAGAGGAAATATCTTTGGTGAGAATGCTTTGGAAATCATCACCCCCATCCATGGTCGCAGTTAACCCGATGGTTACGTTGCCAACCCGGCAAAATCCATAGATAACTATAGTCCTCCGCGCCCCTCGATTACACCATGGAACCCGCTACAGATCGCAGTTATACCCGGCCTTTACGTTGCTATCACAGCAAAAACCCATATAACCGTAGGCATCAATGCCCTTGAATTTCGCTACCAAAAGAATGAAAACTCCTCCACTCGATCATAGATCGCAGTCTACCGATGTTACGTTGCCATCCCAGCAAAATCAAGTGTAGACTGTTGGCACTCATCCTCCACACGATTTTCGCTATGGTCCACACAGTAGATCGTAGTGACATCGAGTTACACTGTCGTCACAGCATAACCCAAATGCCCCTGTAGGCATCAGCACCCTCGACTTTCGCTACCCAATAATCCTGAGGAACTAGTTTGTCCGGACTCCTCACAGGATCAACTTTAGAGCCTCCCCCTCTTTGAGACTCAAGGCAGAACCACCCTGTGGCACTCTTGAGAAGTTCATTCAAAGGAGCGCCCTTTTCCCCAGAACCACTTTCAAAACACTTTATACTATACACATATAGTATTTTCCAAATCATACACCTAGTATGAATCTCATATAAATCTCCTTTCTCAAAATCGATTATCCCAAAATCAATAATTCACAAACTAGACTTTCCAAATTCCAAATTTGATTTTCCTCAAAAATCAAAAGCCTTTTTAGAAATCCATAGGTTCCCAAAACCTTTTTCCAAAATGATTTTCACAAAATCCTTTATATATACATATATATATAGTAACCTTGGGAAATTTTTTGAAACACTTCATACTTGTATAAATTTCCTTTTATACTTCAAATATTTTCAAAACCCTTTTTTTCTGGCTATAGATTCAATAAGGGGAGTTTTATCATATATATAAAAAAGATACATAACTTTGTTTATTCCAAATCAAATATTCCAATTTGATTACTCTACAAAGTCACTTACCAAATTACTTACTTCCATAAAGTAAATTTTTACCATAGAAATATCCAATTTCCACTTTACTTCATCATATATTTCACAAAATATACTCTTCATTTCAAAGACCATTTTACTGTTCTTACCCATAAATTTTTAATATCAAGTTCATTCAAACTCATACGATGTCCACATATCATCCGTACGCAATATCAATCTGATCGCTTACTCGATCACATAATTTCACTTCTGAACTAGTATTGTCCCCCCGACTTCCTAGTGCGGACTCAGATCCGGTTTCTTGAACAGAAACTGTCATTCTCCTTGCATAGTCACAACTATGATAGAGAATATCCAGAACCAATCAAAAATCCATATCCAGGTTCGCCGTCGAAAATCGAGCGAAAAATCCCAAATCGGATCGATAATACTATCTCGAAATTCTGTGCTCGAATCTGGATCAAATCAATATACGTACACCTACGTATTTATCTTCATTGATTATAAGCTAAATCAATTTCTCCTTTCATCCTCACTTTGATTTTATTCACTTATTCACATTTTCCTTAATCCCCATTTGGATTATCACTTCAATTCTTATCTCAGTTGGGTATTAATCGATAACAGTTTGAACTCCGACCAGTTTATATTTAGAAAATAGCTTGAATTTTTTTAAAATAAATAAGTAGTTGAAAAATAATTATTAACTGTAAAAAGCTGTAAAATAGTTAAGTAATTATAAATAGTTGAAAAATAGTAATTATTTATAAAACAATTGAAAAACAGTAATTAGTTTATAAATCAGTTGTGAAATTGTTAAATAGTTCCAAAAGTAATTGTAAACAAGTTTAAGATAGTTTTAGGTTTAAAAAGAAAAGTTGTATAGCAAATAGTTTGGAAAAATATATTTATATTAAAACAATTTATTTTGAAAATACTCCAGAGTCAAACTGTTCAATTCCCCATCAATTCAATTTAATTTCCACTTCCATTTAAATTGACTCGCTTCTAATTTGAATAACTTCAATTTCCCTTGAACTTGATTTATCCCCAATTCAAGTTGAATTAACCTCAATTTCTTTCCAAATTCAGATCAAATTCCATTTGATTTTAAACATATTCACTTCAATTACAATTTCAAATTATTCAAATTAATTTAGACTAATTTCAATTTGAATCCACCTCAAATTTCAAATCATTTCAATTTCAATATGAATTAATCCCAATTCCTATTTGAATTTGAACTCATTCAATCTTCAATTTTATTTCAAATTAATCCAATTCAAATTTTCCATTTGAATTTTATACTTATCCATCTTCAATTCAAGTTAATTCAAACTAAATTCAATTTGAACTAATGAAATCTGAATCTCAACTTTAAACCATCTCGAATTATATAAATTCGAGTTATATTTTCAAATGTTGATTTAACCCCTTAAATCAAATTAACCTTTATTTTTAAATCAATAATCCAAATCTTTAAACAATTTAATTCTGAGTCCAATTCTCAAAATTCCATTTTAAATTATCTTTACTTACTTATTTCAAATTTAAAATAAGAGTTCAAAACAATTTTAATTTACAAATTCAATTATTTAAATTTTCAGTTCAAAGTAATTCCATATCCTTAATTTCAAATTAAAGTTTAATTTTCCCTTTTATCACAATAATGGATATATTACCACACTTCATTCCTCATTCATTTAAACAAATCCAATTCACAATTTAAAGATTATTAATAACAATAGGATGATAGCATCCAATTTATTTTAAAGCATCCACCCATTTCCAATTTCCAGATCTCAAACCCATTTTGAGATCACACAAACTCCCAATTCAAATTAACCATTTAACTCCCTGAGTTAAATCTCAATTTCATCTTAAAATTTCCAATTCAGGTTGCTTGTTAACTTATTTAACTTTCCCAAAGTTAAATTCAATTTAATTCCATCAACCTTACCCAATTTGAATTTGTGCTTCAAAATTTAAACTTCACATTAATAATCTTATAAGTTCAAAAACTTATCACCTTGGATATCACATTTCATTCAAAATTTCAAACTCAATATTTAGAGTTTATTTCAAACCATCTTTGATATTATGAATATTCCTCATATATACATATTATTTCATTACACACTAAGTTATCCTTAAATTTTAAACCACTTTTGGTTTTTAATTCAAAACAAATTTTCAAACAACCCTTGTTTGCAACAAGTCCATTTTATTCAAATAATACTTATTTATTATTTCTTTGATTTCCCAGAATTTTAAGCAATAATTATTTGATAATCTTTATTAATAATAATTTAAAATGTGTAATATTGATTTAATAATATCTTTTCTAACAATTTAAAATAGTAATATTGGCTTTTATAATCATTTAAGTTGGCAAGTTTATTCTTTTCAAAGTAAATAAATTGGTAAATCTTATCTTTTAAAGCCAATAAGAATATATTCTATTTATAATGTATATTAACATATACATATATTGTAAATAGGAAGTTTTGGTATTAATTTAATTTGAAATATGTTTACAAATTTATAATATAATATGTGTATGTATATATGGTGATTTGGAAGATAATGAATTTAATACAATACTTTTCGATTTGTTATTTAAAATAAAATTCTATATTATCAACACATAAGGAAAATATTTATTTTTAAAATATAATAGCTTAAACAAATTTAATAAAATTTCTATTGTGATTTCTTTTAAAAGTTCTTAAACTAAAATAGTTTATAAAATATATATAGATTTTATTTATTCTTTCTTTTAAATATCACATGATTGAAGTTTTATTTTATATGTATACATTTAAAACCATAATTTGTAAGTATATAAAGTTTTAAGATACATGTATAAAATAATTGTATACATATATATATAATTTAAACTCTAATACATAATATCTATATATATGTAAAATAGAAATTTATATATATATATATATATCAAGTTTAAAACACTTGTCAACTTAGTAATAAATGAGTAATACATTTGTAATTATAATAAAACAAGTTTGGACACTTGTAAATAAATGGATATATGCAAGGACATTTGTAATAAAGTGAAATAGGTGGTAAAATTCACTTTTAAATGAAATATAAGTATAATGTTTTAGAAATCACCTGATTATATTATTTCAGTTCAAATCTTTTCTTCCCCCATCTTCTTTTTCTCTCCATCTTTTCTAAATTCAAAAGAAAATCAAAACTATAATAAGAATCAAACAAACAGCAGTTCGAACTCAGCAACAACTTCAGATTTCAACCCAAAACAAAGTGCATTCAAAATCAATACAACATCAGTTTTCAAATTCAACAAGGTTTCAAACCTGAATTCAAACAATAAGGATCAACTCAACATTTAGATGATTCAAGTGACAGTCCTAATAAGAAAATCAAATTCAAACAGCCAGATCAAAATCAAGCTTTAGGAAAAACAGATCCTGGAAACATGAACAAAGATTGTTCCTCTGATCATTTTAGGTGAGTAAATCTTATTTTTAAAACAGATTTAAAACCTATGATATATGTGATGATTTATGTAGTGATATTGTCTGAAATGTTTGTGAAAATGAATGCATGTATATAAGTATGTAATGCCTGTGTGTTATTTGCATATGTATATACAAAAATAGGCTCTGTTGTGTTTACAGGTTTTAATTCCTAAATAAATCCAATATCTCATTACTGAATCATTGTTAGCTTTTTATTTTTAAATGAAAAATGATTGAAATCGTGCAATATCACTACTAAAAATAATTTCAGGAATTTATATTAAATATTTGTCTCGAGAATTTCTAAATAACTGTAATATATATATATTTGGGTCAAAAATTTATAAATGCAGTTTCAAGTTTGGATTGCATGATTGTATTCATGGTAGAAAATCATGATTTTTGATATGTATATCATGATTTTTAGTTTGATAATCGTTGGGTATTCTCGAGTGGAACGTTTTGGACATTTTGGTTGATTGCCGTCGATCGGCGGCGAAGGGAGGGTCGATATTTAGGCTAGAGGTGGCCGGGGTGTTGACGATCTCTGGAAAAATGTTCAAATGATTTATCATTTTCCTTAGTGACCAGGGGAGAGTGAAGTAGGGTTTAATACCCAGATTTTGTCGTCGACGTTTCAGAGTGGGTTGCGATATCGGGAATTGATCGGGTGTGATCGCGATAGGGGGGTTAGGGACTGGAAGTCGAGGCGGAGCTGCGGTGTAGACGGTGAGGCTTCTCGAGGCAGGGATCATCGGAGACGAGGGGATTTCCAATGAAGTTGGGTTTCCAGGTTGTGGTTTTTGAGTGTTTTCGATTCACGATCGAATTGAGGGTTTGGGTGGTCGTGTTTGGTTGCGGGGATCACGGGCGAAGTGTGGAGGTCGGCGTCGATGGCCGGAGGGCCATTGGTCGCTGGTGTAGGTGCACACGTGCACAGGCGTATCAGGCAATGATGGATGAAGTTGGGCTCGGGTTTTAACTCGGGAACGTTTGGGTTTTTCTCGAAGCAGGTAAGGAACACGAGTGAATCATTTTGGCTCAGGGAAAGATTGTGTTGGCTCGGGGTTTCATTAGTTTGGGCCCGGATTTGTTTGTAGTTAGCAGTTTTCTTTTTTTTAACTTTGTAAAATTTGTTTCCTGGTTTTCAAAATATAAAGTAAAATATGAACCAAGGTTTTAAGTTTTGAGGAAGCATTTCCAGGGTTTAAATTTCCAAAAAAAGAAAGTCAAGTTTTCAAGCTTAAAGAAAGAATTCAAAGTTTAAAGGTGCAATTAAAATAAATATATTAAAAAGGAATGTTTAACCAAGTTTTGAAAAAAAAAATATGTTTAAAGTAATAGGTTTTTAAAGGGAGGAAAATTAAGTTTTCAAAGGAATAAGTATTTATTTACTTTATTAAATAAGTTTGAAAAAGGTTTTCAAAGATTTTAAATGTTAAAATTAAATGTTTAAATTGTTTGGTTTAAAGTAGATTATATATTTTTAATCATGTAATTGATCCCTAAATGTTTTTCTAATGATATAATTAAGTAATTAATTAAGATAGAGAATTTATCTTTAATTAATTAAGATTTGAGTAATTAAAGATAATTAATAGTGAAATTAATTAAAGGTTAATTAATGAAAGTAATTAAGAGATAAGTTAATACTGAATGTGATTAATTGAGAATTAATAAATGATGTGATTAATTAAAAGATAATTACTTAGAGTAAGTAATTAATGGGTAGTTAATGTTGGATCATTAACTAGTGGTTAAGAGATAATTAATTAATTAATGTAATTAATTTAAATTAATTAATTGGTTTAATTAAATAAGGATAAAACTTGAAATTGATTAAGGATTAATTACTTAATGTTATTAATTAAGTGAATTACTTAGTGTAAGTAATTAATGTTTAGTTACTAAATATAATTAATTTAAGAAGATAATTACTTTATGGAAGTAATTAAGGATTAATTACTTAGATGATTAATTAAGAATAATCAATTAATTTAGAGTTAATTAATGAATGTAATTAATTAAGGTTAATTAATTAATGGATAATTAATGAAGATGATTAATAAAGAGATAATTACTTAATGAAGTAACTAATGGGTAATTAATGAAGGTAATTTGAGGGTAATTACTTAATAAAAGTGATTTGAGGATTATTAATAGAAGTAATTAAGGAGTAATTACTTAGTGAAATTAATTAATTAATTAAAGGTTTAATTAATTAAAGGTAAGTGATTATAAGTTGATTAATTAATAAATTTAATGAAGAATAATTAATTTCTGTAATTAATTATAATATAGTTAATTAATGAGATTAATTAAAGATTAATCAATGTGAATGGTTTAAGGATAATTAATTTCTGTAATTAATTAAAGGCTAATTACTTAATGTAATTAAAGGATAATTAATCCAGGATGATTAATCAAGATGGCTAATTAGAGATTGATTAATTAATTGGTTTGTAATTAATTAATGTTAAGAAAGCAGGATTTAAAAGTAATTAAAGTAATTAATTTAATTCATTGGTGGTTAATTAAATTAATTAGAGATGGTGTGGTTGATTTATCTTGCTTATGGATGATTGAATGATATTGGATGACTTGGATTATGTGATATCTCTGATATGTGATATGTGTTGCTTTGTGATATGAGATATTTGGTTGAATAGTGATAATATGGATTATTTATTTGTGATAATATCATCTATCTGTATGTAAATGTTATTCAATATTATAAGTTAAATTGTTTAAACCTTAAAACTACTTGGACTTTAAGAAACGTTTTGGATTTCGGTGAGACCGGGATCGGATTTCCGAATTGAATATCCGAAAACCACATCGATCCAAATTAACGATAGGTCGTGAATCTCAAGTGAAGTTCGAGATGAAGATTCAGAGTGCAAGGGCTATTATCGTTAACTCTGAGGGTGATTCCAAAATGAGTGTAGCGAGATAGTGCCTTCGGTTTCGTTCGAACCCGGAACGGACTTGTATGGATGAATGCTTTCAGAACATCGTCATTGGAGGACGACGAGCATTCTAAGATATGTGTTCTTAAAAAGTAATCGTAGCATCAAGCCTCATCAACCGGGAATGGCTAAAACAGGGGAGGTGCATCAAGGTTAAGTGGGTAGCACCCAAGTAGGACGAGATTTACCCCTGTCTAGAGGTTCCTTCTTATTTCGGCTTAGTGTGTGGTTGGTCGCGCCAACTACGGGGTTGTCTTGTTCGGGATTATCCAGTAAGGGATGGTTCCGGCCTTGTGTTGTAGGGGATCGGGAGTGATCCTCGGTACGGTGATCTAGGCCCCGTACTATGACGGGCGGTACCCCAGTAGCCCTGCCATTGTATGGAATCCAATCTCCAATAAGTGTCGTACGTTTTGATTGTGCCCAACTATGTTGGAACGTGAGATGTAAGCATTCCAGCTATTTCTGTATTTTACTTGAAAACCCTAGACACTATTATAATATAACTGGATTTTTCCTATCAAATGTTTTGGTTAGCGTAAGGTAAAAACTTTTCCATGTTTATGTGTGGGATGTCTTACGTGATACCTTTCTTTTCAAAGGTTTTCAAAGTTAAACAACTTTAACCCGTTTACTCACACCAGACCCATGTCTGACCCAAGTGTTTATTTTCTGTTTTATAAAACTCTTGGGTACTCAATTTTGTATTGAGTAGTCGAGGGATTCAGGTTAGCTTTGACGAATTCTGGAGGAGATTTGGAGCAGGTGGCTTCAGCGTGTAGATATATTATGGTTCCGCTGTGTTAATGTTGTGTCTGTATTGTATTGATGTATTGGAGTTGTATGATAGACAAGTGTTTATAACTATCTAATATGTGATGTATAAGTTGTGTAACTCTGATGTATATGATACTATGTAATATCTTATGTGATATATTATATTTCATTCGTTCCGCTGTGAGTATCTGTTGTTGTTGAGTTTCTTCTTTCTTATCTTTTCTTCTTCTATCCCTTTCTTTCTTAATTCATGATGCGTCTTTCTGGGCTTAGAAAGACGGGTCGTGACAATTTCTTTTAGCACTGTGAAACAAATTCCAAATTTTCCGGCTTAGCTTTAAACTTCACAATCTAGATCATCTTCAGTTCCAATTTATAAGTCATACTTATCTAAAACATTTCATTTTTGCTTACTCATTAATACACATCTTATTATTAAACACAACAATCATTTATGATAATAACCAAGATTATCATATCTGGAAACCAATTCATTATTATCTTATTCTGAAACTTTTCCCTAAATTCAAAATTTAATTTCAGTTTGAATCCATTTTAAACTTACCTTTATTTAATTTCAATTTGGTTGTATTTCTATTACCTCTTAATTTAATTCCAATAATTTTTAACAACCAATTACCTTAACATTTATTAGTAAGAAATATTGCTTTATATATATCAAAATATATTCTAATAAAAATCATTTAAAATCTTTATATAAGAAAATAACAAGTACGCTCTCATATATATATATACACTCAACTCATTCTAGGGTACTATTGACCCTATCCTTAATGAGGACACCCACCAGAGCCAAGGTTCTCGCTTAACCTTCAGCTTTGATACCAAATGAAACGACCCAAAATTTTCGATCCCGAATATTTCAGATAGTTAGAAAAAGAAGAAAGAGATAGAAGAAAATGAAACAGAAACATAACACAGATTCTCACATTCGCAGCGGATTAAAATATAATATCAAATAATACCAATTTACAAAGAATATTGTATCTGTCAATTATATTTTCATACATCAGAGTTACACACATACACCATCACTGGACATATACAAATCAACATATCTCAGATAAACAGATATATATCACAGCGGAAACACTCCATACGTTCCTACCATCCAGCTCGTCTCCTGAGCTCCAGAACGTCCTTACCTGAAAATCTGTAATACTCGGTCTGACCCGAGCATTACAATCAAGTAACACCCGAGTCAGGCTGGAAACCAGCGTGAGTAAACCCATATAACTTGAAATACTAAGGTTGTAAAGCTTCTTTGAAAACCAGGGTAACTCGTACCTCGCTACGAGTTCTAATCATTCTGTAGCCAAACACTAATTTCACAAAATAATGTCTAAGTACCGTTACATAGTTTCAATGGTCGAGATTTCTCAATTTATTCCATCCCAACCTATTCGATTTACAAATCAAATCTATATAGAATTATAGATTACTAATCGAAGAGGTTCCGGATATCGTTGATATCCGATCCCGGACTCTTCGAATTCAATACCATCTTTTAAGTCAAGTTGTTTAAGTTTAAACAATTCAATTTATATTCGGGATATCATATTCACATGGCAATTCTATCACAGATAGATAACTTACATTATCACAATTCATCCAAAGCATCTCATATCACAGAGCATCACAATCACATATCAGATATATCAACCAACCCAAGGTATTCAATAATAATCCAATCATTTATAAGTATGATTAATTAATCATATTATTATAATCAATTAAATTAACTCAAAATAAATAAATTACTTATCACTTAACCCTACTTAATTATCATTAAGTAATTACAAACCATTTTAATTAATTATTTAATTAATTAATCGCATAATTACTTTCATTAATTATCCTTTAATTAATGATTAATTATCCTTAATTATTAATTAATTAATCCTTAATTATTAATTAATTAACCCTAATTATTTATTAATTAATCTTTAATTATTATTTGATTAAATTTTAATCAATAATTAATTAACCTTTAATTATTCTTTAATTACTTATAATAAGTAATTATTTCTTCAATTAATTATCCTTTAATTACTTTCATTAATTAATCAATCTTTAATTACTTAAAAACTTGATTAATTAAATGATAAATCATTTATCTTAAATAATTACCTAATTATTAAAAAAAATCTTTATTTAATAAACCTTATAATTAATTATCATAACAAATAAATTAACTTAGACTTTTAAGATAATTAACTTTTTTTTAAACATTTTGTCTTCTCGATTAACTCCTTAATTACATTATTAAGTTTGTTTTAAAATAAACTTTAAAAATAAAGGTTATATATGTTTAAAACATTTTAAACTTAATTAATTTAAAATAATTTATTTCAAAACCTTTAACTACATTCCAAACTTAACAAACAATTATTATTTTTAAAAGAATAATTTAGAAATTAATTTAAACTTAATTTGTTTAAAGTTTAAAACTAGAACTTCTTATACCCGAGACTATCCTGAGTGACACCCCGACCATCAAAATCCCGAAACGATCACGAAATTGAAGTTTGTGCAAAATCGAACATACATGAACCCTACTGGAACGGACTGGTCATCAAAGAAACTGTTTGCACAAAAAATGGACAAACACCTCAAAGTTGTATGATTTAATAGATCTTATGTTGTTCTTAGTGATTTGGGTGATTTATGTAAATATATGAAAAGTAGGGGCTAAACTGTAAAAATACACACAAATTTATAGTGGTTCAGCCAGAATGTGCCTACGTCCACTTTATATGTTATTTCTCTTCTCTTCTTTTGATTACAAGTACAAAGCTTTGATACAAGTAAAAGAAAGCTGTTTGAAAGTTCTCTCCGTGCTTGAGCTCTCAAACTTGTCCGCCATTGTTGTACCCCTGCCCCTCTATTTATAGAGTGAGGCTGGGGGCAGGGGTCTTGGATGTATACAACTGTTGGTGGGCCTGGGCTGATGCGATCTGGCCTGGTATTGTTGGTCCGGAAGGAGCATTGTCCGGTAGTGGGGAGTCGAGTTGATTCGGTGGTATCATGGTCCGGTAGTGGGGAGTCGAGTTGATTCGGTGGTATCATGGTCCGGTAGTGGGGAGTCGAGTTGATTCGGTAGGGAGCTTCATTCGGTGGGACCTTGTTCGGTGGGGAGCTCCATTCGGTGGAGAGGAGGGGTAGACGCCGAATGGGCTGGTTTGGTGAGGTACTTTGGAGAAAAAGGAAGGGTTGGTAGTGGCTTTAGTTTGGTGATGAGAATTCGTCCAACACTTGCCACCCAAAGTAGGGCATATGCCAGCGTATGCCACGCTTTGTTACTTGGACAGTCCCATTCGGTCCGGAAGGAGCCGTCTGGTCCGGTCACTTCGTGCTCGCCTATAAGTATGGGGCTTATGCCAATTTTTTTTATCAACCGAACCACTCCTTTGTTATTTGCCGAACCAAGGTATTAGCCGAACCAAAGTGTTGTCTCTGCCGAACCAAAGTGTTACTCTTGCTGAACCAAAGTGTTATTCTACCGAACCGAAGTGTTATTCTTGCCGAACCAAAGTGTTATTCTTGCCGAACCAAAGTGTTATTCAAACCAGGTGAGATCTTTTTGCCGCCGAATGAAGTTTTATGTCATACTACTGAACGAGCTTCAGTGTTATGAACACCAAATGAATCTGTGTACTCTACGAGTGCCGGATGAACTTGAAAAACTTTACGTGTTTGTTTTATACTTCTACATCCTTTGTTTTAACAACGTGCTTTCGTGTTGCAGATAAATGTCTCGAAAGCAGAAACTCAATCGGATAAAAAGAAGTCCCAGGGCGAAGGAGGATCTTCCGCAGTGCCCCCTGCTCAGCCAGGACTGGAACGTCACGGAACTGCCCCGAGATCACTGGTGGACGAGTACGGCGCTCTGGAGCTTCTGAACTCCCCGCCCGATTGCTTTCCCAGCTCCCTCAAGGAGGAGCAGCTTGATGTCATCTCCCGTTCTTTCGGAATCGATAGAACGCGCATGTTGTTGCCAGGGAGAGAAGTTATGCCATACGACCCTCCCGAAGGGTACTTTTCCTATAGCAGATACCACTGTATGTGTGGTGCCATCCCGCCTCTTAATGCTTGGGTAGCCAGCTTCCTTACATATCTAAAGGTGGCCCCATTCCAGCTTCAACCCAACTCCTATGCTATACTGGTGAGCCTCTTCGTCATCTTCCAGAGGAAGTATGGGCGTGCTCCTTCCAACCGGGAGATCCGGTACTTATATAATCTGAGGGGCTATAAGAAGGGGTCCCCATATATCAGCTTGGAGTCAGCTGTAACCTTCAAGCCGGTCTTGGATCTGTATTCTAAGTTCAGCATGTTCAAGAAGGAGTGGTTCTTCGTCAGGGACGACTCTGTTTCTATTCGGCGTTTCACCTCTGGATGTAAGTCGATGCTTTATTTATAATTTCCATTCGGGTTGCGATATTTCTTCTCATATGTTTCCATTTTTGCTAGCGACAGGTGGCTTTGCGGTTGTGGAGACTGATCGCCTGGTTCAGACGGCGGCTGAGATAGAAGCTATCCCCGGGAGAGATAGATCAGCTGCCTACCTGATCAGAAATGCGACCCTTCTGGAGTATAACTTGATCCTCCTACAACAGTCAGTAGTCAAGCTGAGGGAAACGGTGGAGGAGAGGGCGGCTGCTCAGGCTAAGGGAGGCGTCACGGTAGAGAGTGGCAAGAGGAAACCTTTCACGAAACCTCCAACTGTCGGAGGTAAGAAACTTAAGAAGTCGGACGGTCCTTCCCCCAGCAATTGTCCACTTACCCAAGGGGAGGAAGACGTAGAGGAGGAAAGAGGTGAGGGTGGAGATGGTCGGGAAGGTGATGATGGTGGCGATGGCATCGGGGCCTTGCTTCCTGGGCAGGCAGGCGAGATTCAGGAGTGGACGGATGATGCATTTCGTCAGGCTTTTGAGGGGCTGGACGGAGAAACGGCTTTGGTAGAGAAATCCGAGAAAACCGACAAGGCCGGGACCGGTGTAAGCGAATCTTCTCAGACTACTCCAGCCAAGGTGGCTCTGACGACTCAGGGTGAACTTTTGACTCCTGCAGGCTCCATTTATGATAGGGACTTAGGAATATTTTATGATCCGCTCCCGTCCTGGAATGAAATCCAGGACTCATTGCAGTATCCTACTCCTCCCCAGGGTTTGTATAACAGATGTGTTTCCTTTCTTCTTTTAACTTTTAATTTACCGCGTTTCTTGAATTATGGGTCAATATAAGCTTGTGACACTTGTTCTTTATATCAAGAGCAGGTAAAACGGCCAAGGCCTCAGATCTTCGGCACAGGCTTAAACAGTACAAGCTCTCCAAAGATTCCGCCAAGCCGAAGACTCCGACCCACCGTTCCGGGGATGTAGTCGACTACCGTCCTCTTCTCGGGGTTATTGAAGAGTGTATTCAGAAGAGATAGAGGATTCATCCCTTATCTGAACCTTCACTCGGTCCCCAGCCCCCAATTCAGCCCCTTCATGATATCACAGAGGAGGATACTGAGTTCGCACTCTCTCCGCACCTGTCTGAAAATCCTACCGTTATGCCAATTGATCGTCTTGGTTTGGCTCGTAATCCATTTGCGGGTCACCCTGATCTGGATCCAGGTTCTCATGATATTACCTTTGACGAGGTTACCGGTAAGCACCTTCTTCCCTGCAATCCCATGGTACGGGTGCTTGATGAGGCTAAATCCTTAGATCTCGATTTACTTACCACTCGGGTAATTACCATGGGAGACGAGGCCAAGGCTAATATTGATCGGGTGGCGGAGGAGACTAGGAAGCTGATGGGGCATCATGCCCGGCTGGTTAAGGCTGGAGAGGAGATTGGGAGTGCCAACATCCGACTACGATTGATGGTTTCGGATCAGGCCAAACAGCTTGCTGATCAGGCCATTCAGATTTCCCAGCATGAGGCTGCTTCCGGGCGGTTGAGGAAGACTATGGAGGAGGCTAGTAAGGCGGAATTATGGAAGATGGAGGCTGCTTGCAAGGAGCAGATAAATATGGCCATCTCGACAGTGGACGAGGTTCGGAGGGCGGATCTTGAGCAGGTAGAGGAGCTGTCGGGGAAGCTTGAAGCCGTAGAGCTTACTCAGGTCAGGCTAAAGGAGGAGATGGAGGTGATGAGGAGGTCCCTTCAGGCTGACTGCTCGCGATACCGACTGGAAAGGGATGCTGCCATTGCAAGGCTATCCGTTTCTGAGGCCCGTATGAGGGAGTTTGAGGAAAATGAGGGGATGATGGACGATATGCTGCAGGACATGTACTTTCGCACTTGGAAGCAGGGCAGCTTATCTTGGATGGACGACTACCCCCGGGTTATGGCTAGGATTTACCTCAGGGCTCTAGAGGAGGCCAAGGCTGAGGCGGATAAGGAGGGGTGAGCGGCTTTTAGGATGGATGTGGTCACCGCTCAGTTTACGAAGGAGGAGAAGACAGCGGTGAAAGAGGGGATGCGGTTGTTCGCTGTTGAGGAGGCAGGTGTGGAAGTAGGGGATGATGACCAAGACGATCAAGGGGAAGTTGTTGGTAATCTCTACTTCATTAGTTTCTTCTTTTGTTAACTCTGTTGCTTATCACTAATGATTTCTTTTTCTGACCGGACAGGTGGGCAACAAGACAAGGACAAGACTCCAACGCAGCTGGCTCCCTGATTAGACCTGGAGAATTCTTTTTGTGGATTTGACATGGCAGTATATGTTAGTCTCAAAATAGTAGAGTAACTTTTAGGTTGTAATCCTTGCTACTTGTAATAAATAGCTTTATTCTTGATGTGCAATCCTTTAACTTAAGCTGATTTTGTCGTCTTCTGAATGTTTGTTGCTATTTTTACATGTCGTATGAGAAATATAGCTATGCATATTCTTGTAATCAAATTGTGTTTGATGTCAGGTTCTTGATTAAAACATGATTTCATGACTTGCAATGTTAGCGCGAGGTGTGAATAAATTATAGCCATGTGTTTATATATGAAAGAAGAAAATACCGCCTTTCATGTTCTAATTGTAGATGGCAGTTTTGAATATCTTGTGTGACCGAGTAAGGGATGCGGTCCAGTATTTTTCTATGAGTATCCGCTTCTATTAGTGAGTGTCTCCTGTTTTGTGTCCTGCACTTCAGGGATTGTTACAGAGGATAGGAGAAAAGTTTCTTAAGTAAAATTGAAATATGTGAAATAGTAAAACTTCCAATCACGGAAGGCCTTCGATGAGCTTAAGTTCGTGGCAAACAGGTTTTGTAGTCACTTTCCCTAGCTGTGGGTCTTGGAGACATTTGTCACCCATCTTACGCCTCCGCGGAGAGTTAATTCTTTTTTACCACAGCCGCACCTAAGACACATCGGAGCCGAGATCGCGCACAGTAACTACCCGGGCCATTATGGCCCGTAATCGTGGGTATTATTCGATTTACTGTGGCCTGCTAGCGTGGGTGCCGATCGTCAACTGTGAACTGCCCCTGGCTGGCCACACCTTATGTTGGGGCTTATAGTCGGTTCACAGTTGCCGGCGAGCCTAACGCCGTAATGAGCTGCCTCGGCTATAGTCGGCCTTCTCGGTGGCTTATAATCGGCTCATTACAGTTGGCTTTAAGGGCCGTCGTGAGCAATGAGTTAACCCGCAGCAGAGGGATGCTGGAGCAAAAGTGTCTCATTGGCGAGGGCATAGATTCGCATAGTACCTGTTAGGTTTTGCCTAGGTGAAGTTGCGCCGTGGAGTGCTTTGAGTGGAAACGCTATACGCATAGGATTTTGTTCAACAGAAAAGGATAAAGTTAACAAGTAGCCAAGAAATAAAGGAACAAGTTAAAAAAGAGACAAGGTTTTTTAAAGTGGTTCGGCATGAAAAGGCCTACGTCCACTGATTCTCTTTGTTAATTCACTTCATATGGGCAGTACAAGTTAAGAAAAGTATCGACGGAGGTGCTGGATGTTCCATGCCCTCTGGAACACCTCTCCATCCACTATTGACAAAATATAAGCTCCATTGTGGAGATCTTTATGAATTACATATGGTCCATCCCAGATTGGGTCTAGTGCTCCGGGGCGAGGGAAGATTCGCTTGAGGACAAGATCCCCTTCTTGTAAGGTACGATGCTTGACTTTGGAGTTGTATTGTGCTGCCACTTTCTGCTTGTGGGCTGCTGCTTTAAGGACTGCATCATTTCTTCTCTCCTCAACTAGATCCAAAGACATGTGGATGAGTTCTTCATTCTCTTCTGGGTTATAGTGGATCCTACGGTGGGAAGGCACAATGGTTTCAACTGGGAGCATAGCCTCCGATCCGTATGTCAAAGAGAAAGGAGTGTGCCCCGTTGATGTTCTGAAAGATGTGCGGTAGGCCCACAGTGCCGTAGGGAGTTCATCCACCCAAGCGCCCTTTGACTTTTCGAGCTTCTTTTTTATCAGAGTTTCCAGAATTTTTTTGACTGCTTCGACTTGTCCGTTTTCCTGGGGATATGCTACGGATGAGAAGCTTTTATGAATTCCGTGCTCTCGGCACCAGTTGGCGAATTCCTCACAGTCAAACTGAAGTCCATTGTCTGATATGATTTTGAGTGGGACTCCGTACCTGCACAGAACATTTTTGATCAAGAAGTTAATAACTTTGGCTGAAGATACTTTATTCAGAGGTTCCGCTTCCACCCATTTGGTGAAATAGTCGACTGCCACTATAGCATATTTGGCCCCGCCTCGGCCCATTGGTAGCTCGCCGATTAAGTCAATTCCCCATATCGCGAAGGGCCAAGGGCTGGTCATTTGAGTAATCTCAGTTGTTGGTAGCCGCGGAATCTTAGCAAACTTCTGGCATCTGTCACACTTTTTGATGAAATCTAAGGCGTCCTTGCTTAAGGTGGGCCAGAAATATCCATATCGGAGTATCTTTTTTGCTAATGTTTGCCCTCCGGTGTGATCTCCGCAGCTTCCCTGATGGATGTTGGATAAGATTTCCTTGGCTTCCCTCCCAGCGACACACCTTAATAATGGGTTAGAGAATCCGCGCTGATAGAGGATGTCTTCTTGTATTGTGTAGCGGGATGCTTTCCTCAAGATTTTCTTGACTTCGTTACGCCCGTTGGGTAGTGTGCCACTTTGTAGGTAGTCTCAGATGGGAGTCATCCAAGTTGCTTCCTCGGTTGCAGCTATCAGATTCACTTGCTCAAAACTTGGGGCCAGTTGCTTTGAGATGGTTATTGCCCCGAAGATGGTGATGTCTCTCACACTTGCTTGCTTCGCCAATTCATCGGCCTCTTGGTTCTCTTCCCGAGGGATGTGTTTGACTAAGTAGTGGTCCAATCGGCTGAGAAGTAACTTGGTCTTCTTTAAATATGCTATGAGTCGTTCTTCTCGAGCTTGGAATTCTCCTAGTATTTGATTAACAATAAGTTGAGAATCGCTGTGAAGACACAAAGAATTGGCTTTGATTTCTATGGCAATTTCTAGTCCGGCTATCATTGCTTCATACTCTGCATCGTTGTTGGTGGCAGCGAACTCCAACCTTATAGCATAGTGCAGTTTGTTTCCCCTGGGAGTGATTATTACCACACCTGCCCCCGAGCCTTGTTCGTTCGATGCACCATCCACAAAGAGATTCCACTTGATATCTTCTGCTATTTCCAATTGCTCCTTATCTTTGTTGGTAGTGAATTCTGCAATGAAATCAGCCATAGCTTGTCCCTTGATGGTGGTGCGATGGTGATAGGTGATATCATACTGACTTAGTTCAATGCACCATTTAAGTAGTCGCCCAGAAGTGTCGGGACGATGGAGTACCTGCCTCAGTGGTTGATCGGTCAGAACTTTGATGGAATGGGATTGGAAGTAGTGACGCAGTTTCCGTGATGTGATTAGTAAACAGTATGCTAGCTTCTCAAGTTTAGGATATCTGACTTCTGCCCCAGTAAACCTTTTGCTGACGAAGTAAACTGGTCGTTGCGTGCGGTTGTCTTCCCTTACCAAGGCAGGGCTTAGGGCGTGAGATGACACAGCAAGGTATAGGTATAATTCTTCGCCTTCGCTTGGAGTCGAGAGTACCGGTGGTTTCTGGAGGTGTTCGATTAGGTTAAGGAAAGCGGTTAAGCATTCGTCAGTCCATTCGAACTTTCCTTTGTCTTTCTTTAGAGCTTCGAAAAAGGGGACGCACTTGTCCGTTGCCTTGGAGATGAATCGGCTTAGGGCGGCCACTTTTCCATTTAGGCTTTGCATTTCCTTTCGGCTGGAAGGTATCTTGATATCCCTTAGCGCTCGGACTTGTTCAGGGTTCGCTTCAATCCCCCTGGCATGAACGATGAATCCTAAGAACTTTCCTGATGACACTCTGAAGGAGCATTTTAGAGGATTCAACTTCATTCCATACTGGCGGAGTACTTGAAACATTTTGCCTAGGTGGTTTACGTGATCTTTGGCTTTCCTTTACTTCACCAGCATGTCATCTACATATACTTCCATAGTCTGTCCTATTAGCCCTGCAAACATCTTGTTGACGAGGCGCTGGTAGGTGGCTCCTGCATTTTTAAGTCCGAAAGGCATTACCTTATAGCAGTATAAACCCCGGTCAGTGATGAAACTAGTGTGGTCTTGGTCGGGAGCATGCATAGGAATTTGGTTATATCCTGAGTATGCATCCATAAAAGATAGGAGCTCGTGCCCGGCTGTGCTGTCTACAAGTTGGTCGATTCTGGGAAGTGGGAAGCAATCCTTTGGGCAGGCGTCGTTTAGGTTGGAAAAGTCAATGCAGGTTCGCCACTTCCCATTAGCCTTCTTTACCAGCACCGGGTTGGCGATCCATTCCGGGTAGATAGCTTCTCGTATGAAGTCATTGGCGAGTAGGTTCTTTACTTCTTCATCGAGGGCTGCTGATCGCTCTGCCCCCATACTTCTCTTTCTTTGTTTTACAGGCGCCTTGGTAGGATCAATTTTTAATACGTGGTAGGCTATGTCGGGGGAGATTCCGGTCATGTCAGCGTGTGACCATGCGAATACATCCAAGTTGTGGCGGAGAAAATCGATGAGTTGTTCCTTCAATTCGGCTTTTAGTTGGGACCCAATTTTCAATAGTCTACTTGAGTCGTGCTTGTCTACAGATATAAACACCATAGCCTCTGCAGGCTCGGCGGTGGCCTCCTCCTCTTTGTCCCTAGGGTCTAATTCATTGAAAGGGTCGCTGGTTTATCGAAGAGGAGGGGCTTTCTTTATTTGCTATGCTTCTAGACTTTTTGTGCAGAGGGCAATCTCTACACCCTTCCCTTTATCCTTCCTGTGGTTGTTGCGAAGTTCAGTCACATAGCAGTCTCGAGCAACGTCCTGGTCTCCTTCCACTTCCCCTACTCCATTGTCTGTTGGAAATTTCATCTTTAGGCACCATGGGGCTAGGACAATTTGGAAGTCAGATAAGGCTGGCCTTCCTAAGAAGGCGTTGTAGGCCGAATGGTTTTATATTAGCACAAACGTCTGTTTCCGTACAGCGGAGCGGGGATGGCTTCCAATCTCAACAAAGAGGTCCAGTTGCCCGAGGGGCATCTTCGCATCTCCAGTGAAACCATGTAGTGGTTTATCGCAGGGAGATACATCCTTCATTGATAGCTTCATTTTTTCGAATGCGTGTTTGAACAGGATGTTTACTGAGCTTCCAGTGTCTACCAGGATTCGGTAAACTTCGGCGGGACCGAGTCGGGCAGAGATGACCATGGGATCCGTGTGAGGGTACTGCCTTCCTTCTAGGTCACGCTTACCGAATGTGATGTCATTACTTTCTTTCCGCTTCGGGTGGCGCTCCTCTATAACCGAATTGACACAGTCTTTATTGTCTCTAAGCGACTTTCCATACCTTTCCATCTCTTTCCAGCTTCTGTCCGCGATGTGCGGTCCTCCTGAGATGGTATGGACCACTATTTTCTCTTGACCAGAGCTGCTAGCGTTGCGGTTTCCTCTACCGGTGTCCGGTGAGGGTAGCCTTGGGTTTTCATTGGCAGGAGCTGGAGTCCTGTCCTGACTTTTTACATAACGTTCCAGTTTCTTCCTTCTGATGTGTTCCTCAATCAGATCCCGGAGATGATGGCATTCATTGGTATCATGCCCGTGAGATTCGTGGAAGCGGCAGAACTTTCCAAATTTCTGCGCGTTATCTGATTCCTTTTTGTATGGTGGGCGTTTGTATCTAACTTCACCTTGGGTGGCAAGGAAGATATTTTCGACGGTCTCGTTCAAAGGAGTGTAAGTGTCGAATCTCGGCCCAGGCCGATATAGGCGCTTTTCTCCCTTCTTGCCCCCACCATTGTCTCTGGAATCATTTCTTCGAACGTCCCTTGCCACAGCGGGGGCGTTGCTGTGAGTTGCCTTATTTTGCTGTCCTGACTGCCCCTCAATGGCAGCATCCTCAAGCCTCATGTATTTCCCGGCTTCATGGAAGAAATCGGGTAAAGTAGCTGGTTTTTCTTTCGTCAACCTTCTAGCAAATTTAGTGTTCGGATGCACACCACTACAGAGGGCCATTAGGATAAGCTTCTCATCGGCATCTTGGACTACGGCTGCTGCGGCATTGAATCGGGTTAGGTATTGCTGCAGTTTTTCTCCAGGTTTCTGTTTGACGCTGCATAAGGAATAAGCGTCCTTAGGTTGTTCCACATGGATGCGGAACTGACTGATAAACTTTTCTTTCAACATTTCCCACGAGCTGATGGATCCCTGGGGTAGATGACAGAACCAGGAGGTAGCGAGATCTGCTAAGAAGAGCGGAAAGCATTTGCACAGTACTCCCTCTGTTGCTCCACTCATGAGCATATGTTGTGTGTACCTCTGGAAGTGTACAACGGGGTCGGAGGTTCCTTTGTAAGGTTCCATTGTCGGCATCTTCCATTCTCGGGGGGTGATAGCAATTTCGATATTGCGGGCGAAAGGGCTGGTTACCCTAGCGCCTATCCCTCGATCTCTTTGCTCCCGTTGGACACACTCTCTGAATAAGCGTGCCATCCTTTCATCAGAATTTGGAGCAGATAGAAATGAGTTTGGTTCTGCTCTGTGGGATTGATTCCGTCCGGATGACCTGTAGGGATGGTATCGTCTATTGTTCCTCATATTTTCCAGCGGCTGCCTTTGATCTTCTGGGAGCATGCTAGGGTCAGCTACAGTTGGCCCTTGCCTTGATCTTCCCCTACTGGGTTCTGATCTAAGCACTTCCTCGGGTCCAACTTCGGGCTGGACTCTAGCTCGGCCCCGTTCACCGGCGTTTCCGTGGTTAGGCAGTATGACAGGCTCAGCTATAGTTGACCTCCGTCTGGTTCCTCCCCCGTTGGGTTCGGTACCAAGCGTTTCCTCAGGCCTAACTTCGGGCTGTGCTCGGTCTCGGCTCCTACCATGGCTACTTCTGCCGTTAGCTCCTTCGTAGAAGGAAGATCTTTGTTGTCTCTGAGATCCTCCAGACTGGGACTCGCCCCATGATTCAGTGTTGCGGTTGGACTCTTCAGCATCCCTTAAGCGTGACATGAGATGGTCCACCAAAGCTTCCTGCTGGGACGTGAAGCGGTTAGTTACTTCAACCACAACTCTGTCCAAATCTGCCCTAGTAATTGCTGCGGGCTGTTCTGTGGCAGGAGTGATTGGGTTAGCTTGTCCTTCATTTGTTACTGCTGCTGGAGGAGGACGATTTACTTGATCCATGACAGCTGGATCTGGAAGACTGCTGGATGCGATGTTTTTTCCTTTGTTAACATCTTTTCTCTGCTTGGGAGGCATGTTTTTCAAGCGGCGAACGATGTTGTTAGGAAATCTGTTAAGTGGACGAAGCTGAAGCTTCGAGTTCAGTTCTCAGTGAAAGCACCAAAAATGTTTGCACAAAAAATGGACAAACACCTCAAAGTTGTATGATTTAATAGATCTTATGTTGTTCTTAGTGATTTGGGTGATTTATGCAAATATATGAAAAGCAGGGACTAAACTGTAAAAAGACACAAATTTATAGTGGTTCAGCCAGAATGTGCCTACGTCCACTTTATATGTTATTTCTCTTCTCTTCTTTTGATTACAAGTACAAAGCTTTGATACAAGTAAAAGAAAGTTGTTTGAAAGTTCTCTCCGTGCTTGAGCTCTCAAACTTGTCCGCCATTGTTGTACCCTTGCCCCTCTATTTATAGAGTGAGGCTGGGGGCAGGGGTCTTGGATGTATACAACTGTTGGTGGGCCTGGGCTGACGCGATCTGGCCCGGTATTGTTGGTCCGGAAGGAGCATTGTCCGGTAGTGGGGAGTCAAGTTGATTCGGTGGTATCATGGTCCGATAGTGGGGAGTCGAGTTGATTCGGTGGTATCATGGTCCGGTAGTGGGGAGTCGAGTTGATTCGGTAGGAAGCTTCATTCGGTGGGACCTTGTTCGGTGGGGAGCTCCATTCGGTGGAGAGGAGGGGTAGACGCCGAATGGGCTGGTTTGGTGAGGTACTTTGGAGAAAAAGGAAGGGTTGGTAGTGGCTTTAGTTTGGTGATGAGAATTCGTCCAACAGAAACGCCTCGAACTGCCACCTTCGGCCATCAGAGATCACGTAATTGTATCCAAAGCTTCGACTACAACCCACGCTTCGTTTCCCCTTGCACCGATCGACTCCGGTGCATTGGCGTCGCCACAGTGATTCGAATTCTGACCTCAACTAAAACTTAGGTTTAAACCCTATATCGACATTGTTCGTCCTCCACGATGATCAGGAATTTCCCCGATCGTTTTTCCCGAGTTCGTCCATCACCCAACTACCCTTAGCCATGATCACGAGACCCATCTTTTTATCGATCACCAGAAAATGCCGAAACCTTTTTTTAAGTTCAACTCACAAATTCTCATGATTTACTAAACTAAAATTCATGATTTTTCTTTTAAAAATCATAGTTTCTGAAAGCATATCATATTATATAGATGAATCTAGAAATTAAAATACTTGAATTTTTGACATGCATTTGATTTTACTGTAAATTTTTATTCCAGGTTAAAACTTCTTTCAAATTTTACTTAAAAGTATTTTTAGAACCTAGATCTTGATTAAACAAATATGTTTTGTTTGAACCTTAAAGCCCACAGAAGATTAGAGGGAGAGAATTTGGATTTTGAAACAGGTTTGAAACCTGTAAACCTGTAACAGAGCCATTTTCCTTATTCCCAGACTTGCACACATCATTTACATGTATATATATACATGCAGGCGTAATTACATACATTTAAACATTTTTCACAGCTTCACTCTACAAACATTAGGTTATAGATCAAATTAGAAGTAGTTTACTCACCTGAGAAACTTTGAACATAGAACAAATTTTGTTTTAAAAACACTGTTAGCCTGATCTTCTTTTCAAACTTTTTGCTTGTTTAGTTGAGTTGTAAATTAAGCTTCGGTTGCAAGATTATTTTCTGGTATGCTAAATTTTGATGAACGAAAATGGAACAAGAAGAGATGTATAAAATGAAAAAGTTGTACAGGGGTAGGTATTTACTGGTACAAAATGTTTTCTTTGGTGATTTTTTTTCTCTTCTTTGACCAGACAACATTTTGTTGAAAATTAAATGATTCATATACATTTCAAAATGACTCTCTTGTGGGCTTTGAATTGATAGCATTTAATGTTTTCATCCTTATCCATTGATAGGTATGCATATATATATATATATATATATATATATTCTCTTTTCTTGCCTTGCATACACCCATGTATTTCCATAGTATATTTATGTTCCTAGAATTTCCTTATGTGTTTATAGCTGCATATATCTATATGCCTCCTTATTTATTTGCTTACATGTCATATACACACTTATACGTATACCTATTTTAATATACATTTCTTATGTATATTTTATCGCTATATGTATACATATATGCATACTCACATACTTGCATATTTATATACTTTTCTATATTTCATTTCATATGAGCATATATATACATGTATATACATTCATACGCATTGCTTTTTGTATATATTGTCATTTTATATACATATTCTCATATACACCTTGCTTTATCTTATATATATATATATTCACATTCATACAAACTTTTCCTATATTTCATATATACATACATTTATATTCTTGTATATGTATATACTTATATATGTATATATTTTCAACATCACAAGGTTGTATATATTTATTTATACATATATTTAATGATATTTTATCGTGATTTAAATATTGGAGTTTTATAATATACATATATAATTTAATTTTTCTGCAATACGGTTCATCATATCCAGAGATTTATAAGCCAATAATTATTATAGTTTTTTTAAAGCCATTTATATATCCAATATTTCAATTATCAGAAATTCATTTGCTCGACCCATCAAAAATTAATATTCTGATAATTTAAACTAGTTAATTATCCAATTAACAGAGGTTAAAAACCCGGATCATCACATTTCTACTTTAAAATTATTAGTTTGTTATGATTTTAATAAAGTACTTACTTCATTATGGTTATTTTTACTATAACATCCCTATATAAAGTTTAAACAAAATAAATCCATTACAGTGATAATTTAATAAAATAAAAATTGTTATGAGAATGAAATAAAAAATTTGATAAAGCATCTTGAGTGAATTTTTGAAAAGAAGTAAAGTATTGATTTAAAGGTGTTCGGTTAAAAGGCGGTTAGAGGATATGAATTTATTTAAAAACTAAACAAAATTTCATTGGACTATAGTTTTAAACCTTATCCAATGAAATGATATTTAACTTACTTTGAAATCTTATCCCCTAAGGTTTTAAGCCTATGTTAGACCTAATCATTTTAATTTCTATTTAAGCTTATATTCCATGGTTAACCTAGAATGTCATCATTCCACTTTAACTTATATTCCATTTTTATTCTAAAATGTCAACATTCTATTTTAACTTACTTCTCTTTTAACTTTTATCTAATCCTTAATTCCTAAGCTTCTTAAATCTATAAATAATATGATCTTCACCCTACTTCCTCCTCTAAAAACAAACAACAAATTACTGTACTAGAATCTTCATATAAGCTAGGGTTTCCACCTTTATTGCAAGATAAATCATAGCAAAAGTGAGTATAACTTTCTATTTTGGTTTAAAATTAGTGTAATTCTTTTTATTATGATTTATAGTGATCTATCATATCGTTTTGATTTTGTTGTTTAATTATGACTTTGTGAAGTTGGTAGCCTGATATGATTTAAGTATGCTTTGTAAGTGTTGATTTTTTTTATTTTAATTCAAAAGCTATGTTTATAGGTGAGTATAAGTTCTCCAACTTCTAAAATACCTTTTCCAAGTTTTAGATTGAGCTTTAATGCATATTTGGTTGTTTCTTGATGCTTGAATTGCTAAGCTAAGTCTTGACTATTAAATTGCTAATATGATTCAAATTGGTTGAATAGAATGTTTGTTACTATGGTATTGATCATATTGTATGTTAAAATTTAATTACATTAGAAAATTGAAATCGTCATATTATTAGTTAAGTGAAATAAAACACTGTTATGCTTAAAAATGATATTTGGTTATTCTCAATTATTTTTGACTTATAGATTCAAGAGCATAAAGTGTTTATTTATAGTATTATGGAACCGTGTGATTAAAGTTGATATGAACATTTGACAATAGTGATATTTTAGTAGTTAAGCAGAATCATACACCATTTTGCTAGTAGTAAGTCACATCTAATAGCTCTGTTAAAATATGGTTTATTGTTAAAAATATATTTTATGACTGAAATTAAGATTTTGGTTCTTTTTATTATGAAGTTGGGGATTTGGTAACTATGAAATATTGTGAAGCTGATTTTGATGAAATAAATGTTAATTTGGTAAAATAAAATGATTTGTTGGAAATAAACTAGAGGAATTTTGATATTGTTTTTCTATTATAAAGAACTTCCCAATTGAAAGAATTAAATTATGATTTTGTGCATTTCCCTATTTGGAATTAGTTTTGGTGATTTTACTTTTTTAAAAGGGTTTGCTACTTGTTTTATAAACCATTTGGATATCTACTACTTTTGATATACATTGCTCAAAGGTGATGCCTTATGTATAGAACGTGGATCGTAGGGGTTGGAATAATGGTTTCCTTCCCCATGTTTCAATTCAGATGATTTCTAGTCACTAGCATTTACCATATGAGGATATTTATTTTATACCGTATTTGGTGAAATTGTGTTTTATTATGAAATCTATTTTTGATAAAAATTGGGGAATATTATGAAACTAGTTGGGATAAATGGAAAAGTAGCAATTTAAATAAATAAGGGGAAATGTTATTTTGCACAATGTTTAGGAAAGATATTTTTGATTTGCAAAAAAATTTGAGAAAAATATTGCAAAAAAAATTGGTTTTATACAAATTAGGAAATATTATGATAAATTATTTATGTACAAAACATGTATTTTGATATAGTTTGCAAAGTGGACCTCTAATATATTATTTCTAAATATATAGGGTTTTAGTGAATGACATGAATTTATGGAAGTAATTTGAAAATCCATTTTGCTGTGATTTTGGGTTAATGATTCGGATGAAAAAGAATTTAGAAATCTATTTTAAAAACATTTAATTACAAAACTTATATGGAATTATTTAAGGGCATAGACTATAGTGACAAAGTTGTGTTTATAACCAAGTATAGTTATATAGTGTGTAGCATATTTAAACATAACACACTCATTATGCTATGTTTTGAGCACGGTTACACTCATGACTAGTCTCTAGCCTAACTCAGGGTTTGTTATGTACTTAACAACCTCGGTTCAGATAGAGGTTGTTTTACAGCTTGATATATGCTTATATATGATTTGTGGGCTGCGATATAGAAAAAGAGTCGATGATGACGGCGAATATTCATTTTACCTTTATTGGCACTTAATTGTTTTGAATGATGTGTTTTACTTATGTTGCATAGCCATGTATTGGTTTCAGATGTATTTAAGAGATATCGTAGGATTTTGAGATATGATATAATATCCATTATTTTTATTCACGCCGAATCATGTTAGTTGGGTTTATTCTCGATTGTTGTAACGACCCATATTTTTACGGATCGAAACATCGTAAAGCAGTTATCATTTGGTCGCATGTTGTTAAGTCGTCTAGGGTTTAAGTCATTCAAAACTTAGGCCGCGTAGGAGTTAGATCATGAGCGACTTAAGAGAGTGGTGCAACCTGGGGACTTAGGTCGTGGAGCGACTTAAGGTATTGGGCGACCTAAGGAATGGGACGACTTATAGAAGTTGGCGACCTAAGGAGTGAAACGACTTAAGGAAGTTAGGTCGGTAACGACCTAAGGAAGTTAAGTCGTATAGGAGTTAAGTCGTATAGCAGTTAGGTCGTATGGTGGCTTAGGTCGAGTGAACAACTTATAGGATTGGCCGACTTAAAGGAAGTAGCGACCTAAGTGTTAGCGGCATAGGAAACTTTGCGAGTTAACGACCTAGGAGTAGTAGTTAGGTCGTAAGCGACCTATGGGGTGCTATGATAGTTAGGTCGTAAGCAACCTAAGACAGTTAGGTCGTCCAGACGACTTAAGTGTTAGGTCGTAACCCAGTTAGGTCGCTTGAGTAGTTAGGTCGCGTGAGTTGTTAAGTCGTGACATTTTAGGTCGCGACTTATGGTAAGTCGTTAAGTCGAAGACGACTTATGGTAAGTCGTTAAGTCGAAGACGACTTATGATGGGTCGCGTGGATGCCTAAGTCGTTAGGTTGTTTCTGTCTTAGGTTGTGGTATTTGTTAGGTCGCCATGCCGCATCTGTGTTAGGTCGCATGGTGTTAGGTCGCGCAGAGTTAGGTCGGAGGATCTGTTAGGTCATGGTATCTCTTAAGTCGTAGGTCGTGATGGTCTATAGGTCGTGGACGACTTAAGGAGGCGGACGGCTTAGGGATTTCAGCTATAAATACACGTTCATTTCCTCACTTTTTGGGATCCGGATTTCGAAGCGACGAAGTGCTGCCATTTTGAGAGCTCAACTTCTACACTTCTTCACTTCTTTTCTCCACTCTAATCTAGTGATTCCTTCCGTCCATATTGAAGATCAAATCGAAGATTCAAGAGCTTAGATTGAAGATCTTCATCTTTCGAAGAGAGATTTCATCGTTTGAAGCGGATTGCTGATAGATCAAGCTAGATCCTTCGCTGTCCAGATCTGAAGCGTGTTGATTTGGGGTTGTTTAGGTGATTTGGTAAGTGGTGATTATCTCTCACACGGATCCAAAGGAGTATATCGGATCGTTGGCTTGATTTGGTGTTAAAGTAGAGATTTCCATGCATTTTCTTAATCATATGTGTAGATCCATATAGATCCATTGTTCATGATGATTTGATCTCCATTTTACTACATGTTAACTTATGCAAGTTCATTCATCAAGATTATAGAGACATTGCTAATGTTTTCATGATTGTTAGACTTTTGACTCTTTAATTACGAAATTGCCATTGTTGTTATAATTGTCTATTTAGATCATATTTGAATGCTTGTTTACTTGGATTAATGTTTGACTTGATTGATTGCTATGAATTAGATGATTGATGATTTGATTTAGACCGAAGATGATTCAAAAGCTAAGAGGAAGGCTCTTGGATTGGGAAAGCTGCTTGTGGCATATGTAGTGGATGTGGAAGCTCATATGGATAGATTGGATGATGATGTTGAAATGAGGCTTCGCGAGGATGTGATGAAGTGAAGCATGATATGAGATAGTCTTGGATTAATCCAGATGGGATCAATCCAAGCATGTTGATAACTTGGTGATATGGTTCGAGTTTGAGGATAATGGTTTGTTCGAGAGGCGCTTGAGCTAGTATGGAAATAGTCGCCGAGGAGGATGACTAGAAGGCTGAGATCTCATCGTTGTTGAAGGTTCTAGCCTGCTCAAAGCAAGAGTACGTTGGGCAGATTCGATAGTCCCTGAAGGTTACTGATTGGTAGTCAAGTACTCTGGGCAGATTCAATAGTCCTAGGCACGGGTCACGATGACGTGCAGAGTTATGTCTAGAACCGGGGTTTCCATTAGCCCTTGACGGACGGATGAAAGAATGAGCCGGTCATTCAATTAACGATGATATCGAAGCAATGATAACAGTGATAGCCAGAGTCATGGATGTTTGGTTGTATCGTCATTCGGTCTCAAGAGCAGTGTTTTCTGGGTGTTTATCTGATCTTGGTTTAGGCCTTGGGGGTTTGTGCTTGGAAAACATCGCTCTTGACTCGAGTGATAATTGCTTTACTTTACATTGTATGCTCTGCTATGTTTGCTTCTACTTAGTGTGTGTCTGGGGGCTATCACTGTAGAAAGAGGTTGGAGTGGGAGGGTTGTATTGCTATTCCTTTTCCTTTATGCTCTTTTGGTATGTTGTTAGTTAATTTACCGCTCACTAAGACTGTGTCTGACTCAAGGCTTTATGTTTTTAACTCTTATTGCCTTGGGTTGTTCGTCCATTTTGGGACGGGCAGACTAGGTAGCAGGTGACAGGTGCTGTTCTTGCTTTCCACGGTGTTGATATCGAAGACGAGCTGGAGGGTTGCATATTATCTTCTTATTATATGTACTGGGTGTTCCGTTGTTTGCATTTTCTCTGAGTGTTATGTAGTGAGGCTTGTTGTATTGACTATTCAGATGTTTGTATTCAACTATTATGAAGTTTTATTGATGAGATTCTATTCTGTGAAGCTTCACTATATATATGTTCTATTGTATTTTGTCCATGCGCTGTGAGTAATACGATAGATTATGTTGTTTTAATTTACCCTGACAATTGTCCATGGTCGCCTGGCACACTTTACAGCGCACTATCTCTAGGTTTAGTGCAGGGATCATGGGCGGTCGTCACATTTGGTATCAGAGCTTTGGTTAATCGATTTTACCCAACGCTCGCTGACGTAACTACGTATGAGAGACGTAATTGTATTTTGATGGATGATTACTATATATAATATAGTAGCTTAGAATGATTTGAATCCCTTATGTAGTTGTTTCTCATGGTGTGCTAATCATTCCTTTTTATAGATATTAAGGATGAGTCGAAGAGGGAGACCAGCTGCTTGGGAAGGCCGTGCTACTGAAGGGGCTGCTGATTATGCTGCAATGTTCGAAGCTATGATGACTTCGATCATGAGAAGGATGCCAGCTCCGGGGCCATCGGTGGATGTTGGAGTTCAAGTTCAAACTCCAAAGCCGGTGGATTTTGCTAAGTTGTGTAAGGACTTTACTGCTCTTGGAGGGAAGGTTTTCTTGGGGACAGAATCAACCATTGAAGTCCAGAGGTGGATAGATGCTTGTAGAAGGATCTTTGGTGATTTGGGAATCGATGATGCAACTAAAAGGAAACTTGCATCAAGACAGCTTCAAGGGAGAGCTTCTGATTGGTGGAACTCTATCACTATTGATACTCCGGAGGAAGAGATTACTTGGGAGCAATTCCAAGTCAGATTTGAAGCTAAGTTCATTTCTACAGCTCAGAAGTCTGTTCTATTCAAGAAGTTTGTGGAGCTCAAGCAAGGTGGAAGACCAGTTCTTGAGTATGTTTCTGAGTTTGAAGCTTTGTCCAAGTATGCCCGGTCGTATATTGAATCTGCATATCAGAAGAATGAGAAGTTTGTGACAGGCTTGGACAGTTATCTTGGGAGGCAGTTGGTGGATCATTTGGATGATCCATTTGAGAAGCTTGTGGAGAAAGCTCTCAGGCACGAGAATCTATTTCCTAAAGAGGGATCTGTTGTTGATGTGACCAAGGAAGAGTCTAGACCACAGCAGGGTGGAAACAAGAAGAGGAAGCAACAGTAGTAGAAGGGTAAGGATGGCCAGAAGAAGCCGAAGGGCGAAGTGACCTGCTACAATTGTCAACAGAAGGGCCATTTTTCTAGAAATTGTAAGAATCCGAAGGTGCCGGTGAAGTGCCACAACTGTGACAAGCTGGGGCATGTTAAGAAGAATTGTCCAGAACCGAGAAAGGACAAGCAGATTGTGCAAGCTTATGCTTTGGGAGCTGTTCCATCATCTTCGAAAGCTCCTACTGTTGAAGAGAAAGGAAAGAGTGTGGTAGTTCAAGGTACTCTTTCCATATGTGGTGTTCCAGTTAGAGTATTATTTGATACTGGGGCGTCGCATTCTTTTGTTTGTAGTGAACTTGTAGGCCGGTTGGGTTTAGAACCGGACATCGTTGATAGACAATTGGTTGTGACTAATCCAGTTGGGGGTTCGTCTTGTTTGTGTATGCTATGCCGTGGTCTGATTGTATCGAGTCATGATTGCTCTTTTGTTTGTGATTGTTTTGTTCTGAACTTTGCGGGGTTCGGAATTATTTTGGGTATGGACTGGCTTAGGAAGTATGCGGCAAAGGTTGATTGTGAAAGGTTGGAGGTGACAGTCGAGAATGTGGAGGGGCGAAAGATTGTGATACGATGTAAACATGAAGAAGGCGTCTTCATGAGCTTCATGTATTCGCTGGTTGTTCCACGGGATGGACTGTCATCGTTGCCAATCGCTAATGGATTTGAGGATGTCTTTGACGAGGTCAAAGGGTTACCGCCGCATAGAGAGATCGAGTTTCGTATAGATCTAGTTGAAGGAGCTAGACCTGTTGTGATGCCTCTTAGGCGGATGGTGCCTAGGGAACAGCAGGAGTTGAGGGTGCAGGTTGATGACCTTTTACGGAAAGGATTCATTCGGCGTAGTGTGTCCGAATGGGGTGCACCAGTTGTGTTTGTGACCAAGGCAGATGGGTCATTGAGATTGTGTGTGGATTATCGTGAGCTGAATAAAGTGACTAAGAAGAACAAGTATCCATTGCCGAGGATAGATGACTTGTTTGATCAGCTTCACGAAGCTAAGGTGTTTTCTCAGATGGATTTGGCAACGGGATTTCACCAGTTGAGAGTGGCTAAGGATAGTGTGCCGAAGACTGCTTTTAGGACACCATCCGGTTTCTTTGAGTGGATGGTAATGCCGTTTGGATTGACTAATGCGCCAGCATATTTTGTGGATCTTATGAATAGAGTGTTCAGAGATCAGTTGAACAAGTTCGTGCTAGTGTTCGTGGATGATATTTTGATTTATTCCAGAACTGAAGAAGAGCACAAGACGCACTTGCGTATTGTTTTGGAAATCTTACGGAAACATCAGCTGAAGGCTAAGTTTTCGAAGTGTCACTTCTGGAAGAGTGAAGTGAGGTTCTTAGGCCATGTTATCTCTGGAAATGGAATAGCGGTTGATTCCGCTAAAGTGGCAGCAATCCAGGATTGGGTTAGACCTAAGAATGCATCAGATGTGAGAAGTTTTCTTGGATTAGCAGGATATTATCGACGGTTTATCAAAGACTTCTCCGTAGCTGCACCATTAACAGGATTGACGAAAAAGAACCAAGTGTTCAAGTGGGAAGATAAGTGTGAGCAAGCTTTCGGAATCCTGAAAGAGTGATTGACAAGTGCTCCTGTTTCGACTATTCCAAGTGGGAATGATGAGATGGTGGTTTACACCGACGCATGTGGTACTGGACTTGGAGCAGTGCTGATGCAGAAGGATAAGGTTGTTGCGTATGCAAGTCGACAACTGAAGCCGCATGAGAGGAATTATCTGACTCATGACTTGGAGTTAGCAGCGATTGTATTTGCTCTGAAGATGTGGAGACATTATCTATTGGGAGTTCGATTCGAGTTGTTTACAGATCTTAAGTCATTGAAGTATCTTTTCTCCCAAAAGGATTTGAATCTTCGGCAGCAACGATGGCTCGAGTTTTTGGCATCATATGACTTTGGTATAGCTTATACTCCGGGAAAGGGTAACACAGTGGCAGATGCGTTAAGTCGAAGACATGCAGGATTGGGAGCCATGTTTTCAGAATGGAAGAGTCTCGAGTATTTAGCTGGATTTGACTTCAGGCCCAGATATGAATTGGAACCTGAGATGTTGGCAAACTTATCGATAAAACCGACTCCTGTGGAAAGGATTGGCGAGAGTCAAAAGCGAGACGATAAGCTTGTCAAGATTATCCGTGATTTGGAATCTGGATTGGACCCAGAAAAGGATAAAGGATTTGAAGTCGATCGAGAGGGTTGGCTTCGGAAGCAAGGACGACTAGTTGTTCCCGATATAGATGAATTGAGGAGTGAAGTTCTGAAGGAAAGTCATCACTCGAAGTTGACAATTCATCCAGGTTGAAACAAGATGTATCGGGATATGAAGAGAACCTATTATTGGGAAGGTATGAAGAAGGATGTTGGAAATTTTATTTCTAAGTGTATGAACTGCCAGTTGGTAAAAGCCGAACAGAAGAAGCCAAGTGGATTGCTTCAGCCATTAGAAGTTCCTATGTGGAAGTGGGAGCAAGTATCGATGGATTTTATTGATGGGTTACCTAGAACAAGAGCGGGAAATGAAGGGATTTGGGTCATCGTAGATCGTCTGACTAAGAGTGCCAGATTCATTCCTGTTCGATCGACTAGGACTACATCAAAGTTGGCTGAGTTGTATGTTAAGTGGATAGTTCGATTCCATGGTATTTCGAAGAGTATAGTGAGCGATCGAGATCCATTGTTCACTAGTGGATTTTGGAAGAGCTTCCAGGAAGTTTTGGGAACTGAGTTGTGTTTGAGTACAGCTTATCACCCTCAAACAGATGGTCAGACCGAGAGAGTCAACCGAGTTTTGGAAGATCTCCTCAGAGCTTGTGTTTTAGATTTCGGAGGATCATGGGAAGATCACCTTCATTTGGTGGAATTTGCATATAACAACAGTTACCAGTCAAGCATTGGTATGGCACCGTATGAGGCATTGTATGGAAGACCGTGTAACTCTCCGACATGTTGGTTAGAGACAAGAGAAAAGCTGATACTTGGGCCAGAGATGATTCGACAGACTCCGGATTGTATAGAGATCATTCGGCAACGAATGAAGGCAGCCCAAGACCGTCAGAAAAGTTATGCCGATAAGCGTCGTAAGGATTTGGAATTCGATGTAGGTGATATGGTTTTTGTGAAGATATCTCCACTGAAGAATGTTATTCGATTCGGGAAGAAAGGGAAGTTGACTCCGAGATTTGTTGGACCATTCCCGATCATCGAGCGAATTGGAAAGCTCGCCTACAGATTGGAATAACCAGAGAAGATGTCGAGTGTGCACAATGTTTTTCACGTATCGTATCTACGGAAGTATGTGCACGACTCGAATACAGTGGTTTCTGCTGATAGCTGTGAAGATTTTGAAGTTGATCCAGTCGATAAGAGACCTCGTAAGCCACTTCGTGTTGTGGAAACCGACACGAAACAGCTTAGGAGGAAGGTAGTTAAGTTGCTCAAGATACAATGGAGTGATGATGATAACGACTATACGTGGGAGGTGGAAGAGAGGATGAAAGCAGCTCATCCTGAACTCTTCAAGGTATGGCCCTAAGGTGTCATGTCATCTCACGATATTGTAACTTGTTCTAGTTTTAGAATTCTGCATGCTAAGCTAGAATTGGATGCATGGTTTGTTGATTGCTATGGATGGTAGGCGTGTAGAATAGTCTTTGATTGCTCTTGTTTGTTTGGAATTTCGAGGGCGAAATTCCTAAGGGGGAGCGAATGTAACGACCCATATTTTTACGGATCGAAACATCGTAAAGCAGTTATCATTTGGTCGCATGTTGTTAAGTCGTCTAGGGTTTAAGTCGTTCAAAACTTAGGCCGCGTAGGAGTTAGATCGTGAGCGACTTAAGAGAGTGGTGCAACCTGGGGACTTAGGTCGTGGAGCGACTTAAGGTATTGGGCGACCTAAGGAATGGGACGACTTATAGAAGTTGGCGACCTAAGGAGTGAAACGACTTAAGGAAGTTAGGTCGGTAACGACCTAAGGAAGTTAAGTCGTATAGGAGTTAAGTCGTATAGCAGTTAGATCGTGTGGTGGCTTAGGTCGAGTTAACGACTTATAGGATTGGGCGACTTAAAGGAAGTAGCGACCTAAGTGTTAGCGGCATAGGAAACTTTGCGAGTTAACGACCTAGGAGTAGTAGTTAGGTCATAAGCGACCTATGAGGTGCTATGATAGTTAGGTCGTAAGCAACCTAAGATAGTTAGGTCGTCCAGGCGACTTAAGTGTTAGGTCGTAACCCAGTTAGGTCGCGTGAGTAGTTAGGTCGCATGAGTTGTTAAGTCGTGACATTTTAGGTCGCGACTTATGGTAAGTCGTTAAGTCGAAGACGACTTATGGTAAGTCGTTAAGTCGAAGACGACTTATGATGGGTCGCGTGGATACCTAAGTCGTTAGGTTGTTTCTGTCTTAGGTTGTGGTATTTGTTAGGTCGCCATGCCGCATCTGTGTTAGGTCGCATGGTGTTAGGTCGCGTAGAGTTAGGTCGAAGGATCTGTTAGGTCGTGGCATCTCTTAAGTCGTAGGTCGTGATGGTCTATAGGTCGTGGACGACTTAAGGAGGCGGACGGCTTAGGGATTTCAGCTATAAATACACGTTCATTTCCTCACTTTTTGGGATTCGGATTTCGAAGCGACGAAGTGCTGCCATTTTGAGAGCTCGACCTCTACACTTCTTCACTTCTTTTCTCCACTCTAATCTACTGATTCCTTCCGTCCATATTGAAGATCAAATCGAAAATTCAAGAGCTTAGATTGAAGATCTTCATCTTTCGAAGAGAGATTTCATCGTTTGAAGTGGATTGGTGATAGATCAAGCTAGATCCTTCGCTGTCCAGATCTGAAGCGTGTTGATTTGGGATTGTTTAGGTGATTTGGTGAGTGGTGATTATCTCTCACACGGATCCAAAGGAGTATATCGGATCGTTGGCTTGATTTGGTGTTAAAGTAGAGATTTCCATGCATTTTCCTAATCATATGTGTAGATCCATATAGATCCATTGTTCATGATGATTTGATCTCCATTTTACTACATGTTATCTTATGCAAGTTCATTCATCAAGATTATAGAGACATTGCTCATGTTTTCATGATTGTTAGACTTTTGACTCTTTAATTACGAAATTGCCATTGTTGTTATAATTGTCTATTTAGATCATATTTGAATGCTTGTTTACTTGGATTAATGTTTGACTTGATTGATTGCTATGAATTAGATGATTGATGATTTGATTTAGACCGAAGATGATTCAAAAGCTAAGAGGAAGGCTCTTGGATTGGGAAAGCTGCTTGTGGCATATGTAGTGGATGTGGAAGCTCATATGGATAGATTGGATGATGATGTTGAAATGAGGCTTCGCGAGGATGTGATGAAGCGAAGCATGATATGAGATAGTCTTGGATTAATCCAGACGGGATCAATCCAAGCATGTTGATAACTCGGTGATATGGTTCGAGTTTGAGGATAATGGTTTGTTCGAGAGGCGCTTGAGCTAGTATGGAAATAGTCGCCGAGGAGGATGACTAGAAGGCTGAGATCTCATCGTTGTTGAAGGTTCTAGCATGCTCAAAGCAAGAGTACGTTGGGCAGATTCGATAGTCCCTAAAGGTTACTGATTGGTAGTCAAGTACTCTGGGCAGATTCGATAGTCCTAGGCACGGGTCACGATGACGTGCGGAGTTATGTCTAGAACCGGGGTTTCCATTAGCCCTTGACGGACAGATGAAAGAATGAGCCGGTCATTCAATTAACGATGATATCGAAGCAATGATAACAGTGATAGCCAGAGTCATGGATGTTTGGTTGTATCGTCATTCGGTCTCAAGAGCAGTGTTTTCTGGGTGTTTATCTGATCTTGGTTTAGGCCTTGGGGGTTTATGCTTGGAAAACATCGCCCTTGACTCGAGTGATAATTGCTTTACTTTACATTGTATGCTCTGCTATGTTTGCTTCTACTTAGTGTGTGTCTGGGGGCTATCACTGTAGAAAGAGGTTGGAGAGGGAGGGTTGTATTCCTATTCCTTTTCCTTTATGCTCTTTTGGTATGTTGTTAGTTAATTTACCGCTCACTAAGACTGTGTCTGACTCAAGGCTTTATGTTTTTAACTCTTATTGCCTTGGGCTGTTCGTCCATTTTGGGACGGGCAGACTAGGTAGCAGGTAACAGGTGCTGTTCTTGCTTTCCACGGTGTTGATATCGAAGACGAGCTGGAGGGTTGCATATTATCTTCTTATTATATGTACTGGGTGTTCCGCTGTTTGCATTTTCTCTGAGTGTTATGTAGTGAGGCTTGTTGTATTGACTATTCAGATGTTTGTATTCAACTATTATGAAGTTTTATTGATGAGATTCTATTCTGTGAAGCTTCACTATATATATGTTCTATTGTATTTTGTCCATGCGCTGTGAGTAATACGATAGATTCTGTTGTTTTAATTTACCCTAACAATTGTCCATGGTCGCCTGGCACACTTTACAGCGCACTATCTCTAGGTTCAGTGCAGGGGTCATGGGCGGTCGTCACAATTGTGTTTCTAATACTGTATTATTTAGTCTGGGCAACTCGTATATATTTTAGGTTAAGATGAGCTACCTATTATTTTAGATGTGTTCAGGTATTGTAACATGTCCATGTTGACCCAAAGTAGCATGTACAAAAGATTGCTCCTTCCATGCCCTTCCGAGCATTAGGCAGTAAACTCTATTTAATAATTCAGTCACTAGAGCCAGGACATCACATTTACATTAATCAAATTTAATCTACATCTCAATTTTGGACAAAACCTTCCAAAGCAAATTAATATTTCTAAATTCAAATTTGATTTTTGAAATTTCTATTAGTCAATTTATATTATGTTTTATCTAATCAATCTTTGTTATTAATATTCAAATTTCATAATATTTTGTAAACAAATATACACTTTACAGTAATCAAATTAAATTAAGGCAATCGATATATACATGTAAATAGTGAATATATACATCGTAGATATAAATTAGTATCTACACATGTGTATATTGACCTCGTTGTTTTGTTGTTATATATTATGTTAAATAATTTATTATCACTTTTCATTTTGTATAATGATTAGGTATAGTTTTAGTAAAACATTTTAAAATGGGGAAGGTGTAATCTATTGTAATATCACCTTGTTATCTCTTTCCTTTTAAATCTTGATGTGGTTACATCGATCTAATAATAATACATTTATTCTCCTTTTTAAACACACTTTTGAAATATGAATATATTTTCCATATTCATACTTATTCTAACTTTATACTTATTAAACATAGATTTATTAAATTAAATCAGCAAGTTAAATAAAATTGGATTTTATTTCAATTAACTAGAATGGATCTAGTAAAACCACTTAGACTTTATAGGCTCACTATATCCAAATAGTGTTTTTTTGTTAAATTTATCCATTTCAGCCGTAGTAGATCAGGCCACTTCCTTCAATGGTATATGACCATTAATGTTCTATGCATTTTAATTAATCAACATTCAGGGTAAATAATAAAGTTTTCTATTATATGGGTGTCATAGAAAAGTAGTGTTTATGTTTGTTGTTGAATAATTAAGTATTTTCCCCTCCCTGGCTATTGTCCTGGCCCGGCGGGTGGAGTAATTCAAAAGGTTAGCTTTAGATATAAGGCCAAATTGACTTTGGGACTTGGGCTAAGTTTCAAATTTAGATTTCCTAATATAAAAATATATTATAAATTTAAAAGTTATGTTTATAATATAAAAAAAATTATCAAGGTTATGAAAAAATTTAGATTTTTCAAAAGTATTTGTGAAACTACATAATTAATTTTGAAATTTTAATATATATTTACTTAACATGATTAATTAAATAAAATAATTAAAGTATATATACATATATATATGTTGATATATGTATGTAACTATAATTGTTATAGTTGTACACTTATAGTAAATTGTTTAAGATAAATAAATTATAAAATTTGAAATAAATAAAGTATTTAATTAAATTATTCGATTAGATAAATGGATTTATTAAGTAAATAATTAATCAATGGTTAATTAGTTATTATATATATGTGTATATATACATACATACTTTGTGTGTGTATAAATTAAACTACAAATGTAATAGCTGGTTACTCATCCTAAATGGTTTGAGCTGAATAATATAAAAAATTTGAAAAAATAAAACATAATTGAATTATTTAATTTAATTAGGAAATAAAAATTAATTAAATCTAAATACGATTTAACTAATAAGAATTGATGGTTAATTAAATGTGATTTAATTGACAAGCGCCAAAATTAATTAAATATGATTTAACTAATATGGATCAAAATTAGTTAAATATGATTTAATTAATAAAAAAATAAAATTAATTAATTATGATTTAATTTTATGAAGGCGAAAATTAATTAAATATGATTTGATTGATAAGATACACACACACATGCATATATTATATAGGTTAAATCAAATTTACCCCAAATCTACCAAAAAATAAGATAGATTTAAAGCTAATAGCAGAAAACGGAAAAAATATGAAGGATTTTATAGTGGTTCGGTAAAATCTATGGCCTATGTCCACTTTAATCCTATTAGAGATTGATTATCACAATTAGAAGGGCTTTGCAATTGGTTTTCAGATCCAAAATAGCAAAAGTATGCTCCTAAGTGACAAAGGTTGGGTAAAGGGTAGAAGATGAAGAGGATGTAGCCTAAAAGTCCTTCTCCATTGGCTATGGTGCTTTTATTTATAGCGGAATCACCAGATCATGAAATACTAGGTCAAACATCAGATCCGCGAAGTTAAGAAGGAAAGACGGAGTCTTTCTGTTAAAATAATCTAATTGGTACCTATCATAAATACAGTCAATATTGATCATGTTGAACAGGAGGCAAAGCTCCTCTTGTCATATACAACTTCTTCAATATCTTATAGCATGTCCATACTTCAAGAATCATCTCGGTACCCATATGATTTATATTATATGGGATTTGTCTTTTTCTGCGTATCTTTGGAGTTGCTCACCTATTCTTTGAGGAGTAGCACTCTCATTAGAAATCAACTTTGTGCCCATAAGATTGCTGTGATATCCCGGAAATTTGGCAATATCAATTTAATAATCTTTATTAATAATTAAATTGATTAGTTGATTTATTTTATAAATTGACAAGTTCAATTCATTTTAAAAGGTTAATAATATTTTAATTGGGAAGTTTTATCTTTCTAAAACTAATATAAGTGTTTATATTTATAATATATATATATATAGGTATATATATATTATGAATAGGGAATCTTTTGTTTTAATAAAATTATGTTTTCAAATTATAATATATATGAACATATATATTGTTATTTGAAGTTATGTATTAAATTCAATATGATAATTATCAAGCTAATGTTAAAAGTATTTTTCATTTAGAATATATATATTTGCATATGTTGGAATAAAAAGAATATTGAATTTGAATTTAAAAAGATGTTTTCAAACTCATATATATATATATATATAATTTGTAATTTGGTTTAATACTTTTGAAAATGATAATTATGATTTAAATAACAAGAATAAGATTTAAATAAGAAGTTCATTTTAATAATCTTTTCTCTTTTTAAAATTCAATTGTTTTTAACATTCTTTCCTTTTAAAAAAAAAAACAAGTCAAAATGGTTTGTAAAAATATATATATAGTTAAGCTCAAACATTTATAAATATGTTATATATATATTTGATTAAAGTATAAGTTATTTTAAATAATAGTTTTCACATTTGTAAATTTATATAGGAATGTAAAGCTTAATTATAAAAGATAAATACATTTTTATATACATATAGATATTTTATAAATACATAAATGACTTAAGTAAATTAATTAAAATAAGAATTAACACTTGTAAACATATGGAGGCTTGGTTGGTATATGTGTAAGCTAATTAACAACTTAAGGGGACAAGTGGCTTAATTTTATCTTTTTGTAAATTAAAGTTATAAAATTTATATGTAAGAAGAAAATCTGTTTTTGACTTTCAGTTCAAATTTCATCTTTTCTTCATTACAACCAAAAACTAAAAAATATATTCGAACATAAAATCAAATAATAAGTCTGGAAATCAAATTGCAAAGAAGAAATGAAAATCTGGAAATTCAAATATGAGGAAAGCTTCACCTGTGATCATGCAAACTTAAAGAAGATGGAGGCAATTCAATAAGCAGTTTTAAAATCTTCAAACAACCTGAAGTCATGCAATCAGATAATAAAGATCAATTTCAGATTTAAAAATTCAACAAAGCCAGTTCAAAAATCAACATGCAAGCCTGGAAACAGATCATGTTATCTGTTCTCTGTTTCAAAATGACAGGTGAGTAAATATTATTTTAAAAACAGATTTAAACCTTTGACATGTGATGATTTATCTGAAATGATTTTAATATATGAATGTTTGTATATGAGTGTTTGAAATGCCTGTTTGAAATGCCTGTTTGAATGCCTGTATGGTGATAACTTAGTCTCTGTAAAGTGATGACAGTTTTTGTTTTCCCTTTAAAATCTATATCTCATCACTTAATCTCTAATAGCTTAGGATTTGTAAATGAAAGATGTTTGAAAACGTGTGATATCATTACTAAAAATAAGTTCTGGAATTTATATACATTATTTGTCTGGAAATTTATAAATAACAGTAATATATGTATATTGGGTCAAAAATTGTTAGATTAAATATTTAGTTTTGATTATATAGTTGAATTCAACATAGGAAACCATGAATTTTAATGGATATATCATGATTTTTAGTTTGGAGATTGATGGGTATTCTCGTGTAGATTGTTTGTGATGTTTTGGTCGATTTCAATCGATCAATGACGAACTGGTCGACGTGTTTCATTCTGAGGGTCAAAGGGAAGACGATGATCACCGGAAAAATACTCCGGTGATTTATCAAGGGTCGTGATGGCCAGAGATTGTCGAACTAGGGTTTAATACCCTGGTTTTGACGTTGAGGTACAAATGGGTTTCGAGACGTCGAGAGACGATCGAAGGGGATCGCGAGGCTTGCGATAGGAGCTGGAAGGCGTGGCGTAGCTACGGCGAAGGTGGCGAAGCGTCTCGTGGCAGGGATCATCAGAGGCGAGGATATTTCTGGTGATGTTCGTTTTCCTGGTGATGGGTTTTATGCTCGATTTTGATTCTCGTACGAATCGAGGAAAATGGAGTGATCGAACGTAGTGATGTGATGAAGTCTGACTTGCCGGAGGCCAGAACGGAGTTCATCGACGACCAGTCGTGGTGTGCACGTGCACAAGCACGTTACGTATATCTGGAAAAGTTGGAATTTGGGGAAGAAAGCTAGAGCTCGGGTTTCGTTCGGGGGAAATCGAGTTTTACTCGAAGCAGGATGTTACGTGGTTATGACGTGGGTGTTACTTCGAGTTTCTGATGGTATTACTCGAGAATTGCTTCGGGTTTTCTTATGGTTTGCTCGGGTTTGAGTTTTAGAGCAGGCCTTAAGATTTTAAAAGAGAATTGTACAGAAAGTTTTAAAAAGTTAAAACAAAGGAAATTGATTTTGTAATGTTTCTAAGTTTAAAAACAAAAGTTAACAAGTTTTAATTGTAAAATAAATTGTTTTCAAAATTAAATGTTTTAACAAGTTTTAAATATTTAAATAGATAAGTTTAAAAGAATAGATAAGTAGATTTCAAATGCTTTCTGTATTAAAGTAATTTAATAACTTTAGAAGTTTAGAAGTTTTGAAAGTTGAAGTAGAAGTTATGTTGTTTAAATTATAATTGAATTCTAATATGTTATATTTTAAATAAGTTTAAAAATAAGATTAGTAAATCAATTATAATAAAATTTTATCTTAAGTAATTAAGAGATTTATTTAATTAAGATAAATTAATATGGGGAGATAATTAAATTGTTGGTCAATTTAATTTATTTAATTAAGATAAATGATTTTCTTAATTAAGATCTTTTAAATATAAGGATTAAGAAATTTTTAATTAAATTTAAATAATTAGTTAAATAATTAACTAAGTAATTAATTAGTGGTTAATTAAAGATAATTACTTAAAAATTAATTAAGTGTAATTACTTGATAAGATAATTAAGAAATAATTACTTGATGTAATTAAGAAAAAAAAAGAGAAGTTATTCAATAAAGTAATTAGAGGATAATTATTTTATGAAAGTAATTAAATGGAAATGATTAAGAGTTAATTACCTAGTGTTATTAATTAAATAATTTAGTTAATAAAGTTAATTAATGGATTAAGGTAATTAATTGTTGGTTAAGGTAAATAAATTGTTGGTTAAGATAATTAATTAAAAAGTAATTAATTAATGAAAGTAATTAAGGGAAGTTAATTACTAATTAAGATTAATCAAAGGTGATTAATAATTGTGGTTTAATTAAGATTAATTACTTAAATGTAATTAATTTAAATAAATAAATAATTAAAGATGTAATTAGAAATCATTAGTTTATAATTAATTAATGATGTAACTAAGAGTTAATTAATTAAGATTAATTAATCAAATGATAAGTGATTAATTGTAATTAATTAAGGCTTAAAGTAATTGATTATAATTAATTAATTAATGAAGTAATTAAAGGTTAATTACTGTATTTGATTAAGAATAATTAATTTGTGAAATTAATTAAAGATAATTACTTAAATGTAATTAAAGAATGATTAATCAAGGTGATTAATTAAAGTGGATAATTAGAGAAAGATTAATTAATTTATTGGTAATTAATTAATGATTATATAAGTAAGATTTATGATGAAGTAATTAATTTAATTTATTTGAATGAAGTAATTAATTTAATTCACTTTAAATTAATTAAAGATAGAGATAGTTAATTTAATTCATTTTAAATTAATTATGTTATGATTAAGTATATCATTGCTTATATAAGAATGAATGACATTGATTGACTAGAATGAATGTTATCTCAGAAATGAGATAAGTAATGTTGTGTGGTATGAATGCTTGGTTGCATTATAATGGTAATATAGATTAACTATTGTGATGTTGATATGGATGACCTATTTGATTATAAATCATCTGTTTAAATGATAATGTGATTATCAATTGTGATGTGTGAATTATCTATCTGTATGAATATAGATAAGTTAAATTGTTTAAACCTTTAAACAACTTGGCCTTAAAAGATACGTTTTGGATTTCGATGAGACCGGGATCGGGTTTCCGTATACCGGATTTCCAGGTCTGGAGACCCGAATACCACATCGATCCAAATTAACGATAGGTCGTGAATCTCAAGTGAAGATGAAGATTCAGAGTGCAAGGGTTATTGTCGTTAACTCTGAGGGTGATTCCAAAACGAGTGTAACGAGATAATGCCTTCGGTTTCGTTCGAACCCGGAACGAACTTGTATGGATTGAATGCTTTCAGCACATCGTCAGGCGGACGATGAGCATTCTAAGTGTTATGTTCTGATTAAAGGTAATCGTAAACCTCAAGCCTCATCAACCGGGAATGGCTAAAACAGGGGAGGTGCAGCAAGGCTTCGTGGGTAGCACCCACTGAGAGCAAGATAGATCCCTGTCTAGAGGTCCCTTTTCTTTTATTCGGCTTAGTGTGTGGTTGGTCGCGCCAACTACGGGATTATCTTGTTCGGAATTATCCAGTAAGGGATGGTTCCGGCTTTGTGTTGCAGGGGAGCGGGCGTACTCCTCGGTACGGTGATCTAGGCCACGTACTGTGACGGGCGGTACCCCAGTAGCCCTGCCATTGTATGGAATCCAAACTCCAATAAGTGCCGTACGTATTAGTTGTGCCCAACTATGTTGGAATGTGAGATGTAAGCATTTCAGCTATTTCTGTATTTTACTTGAAAACCCTAGACCCTATTATAATACAATCAGATTTCCTATCAAATGTTTTGGTTAGCGTAAGGTAAAAACTTTTCCATGTTTATGTGTGGGAAGTCTTACGTGATACCTTTGTTTTCAAAAGGTTTTGAAGTTAAACAATTTTAACCCGTTTACTCACACCAGACCCATGTCTGACCCAAGTGTTTATTTCTGTTTTATAAACTCTTGGGTACTCAAATTTTTATGAGTAGCCAAGGGATTCAGGTTTAGCTTTGACGAATTGTGGAGGAGCAATGGAGCAGGAGGCTTCGGTGTTTGTAGATATAGTATTCCGCTGTGTTGATATCTGTGTTAGAGTCTTGTATTGTATTTGAGTTGTAATATCTAGACAGATGTTTATAACTGTCTAGTATGTGTTGTATAGTTGTGTAAACTCTGATAAGTGTTGTATACTATGTAATAGTTTATGTTATTAATATAATTTATTCGTTCCGCTGTGAGATCGTTGTTATTGTTTCTTTCTTTCTTCTCTTCTTTTCTATTTTCTACCCCTTTCTTTCTTCATAATGATGCGACTTTCTGGGCATAGGAAGTCGGGTTGTTATAGTTGGTATCAGAGCATAGGTTGAGCGAATGCCTAAGCTTTTGGTTAAGTGAATATCAGAACACTAGGTTGAGTGAATACCTAGGTTCGGAAGGATTGTTCATTAGAAATAGGATCTGTAGCAACCTGTTGAGTCTGAGTATATATATACGAGAGCGCGTATTTGTTAGTTATATAAAATGGTTTTATATTGTGTTAATTGATCGGTTGGGTGGTATATGGATTCTGGTCAATACGAGTAGCTAACGTTATTGATAGGGATCTCTAAACACTTGAACCAGGCCAACGGACACAATATTGTTTTAAAGTGGTAAATGAAATAATTTTACCCAGAAATAATTTCTATATAAAAAAAAATATCATTTTAAATATATATATATTTCTACCTATTTGTTGGGTTACCTGTTCGGGTTTTCCAATATAAGTTATAAAGGTAGATAAGGTGGTAGTGTGAGTAACACGACTACCAATAGTTAGAATTTGAGTGTTGAGGTTGAAAGTATATCTGACAAGACTGTAGACCTAATACTGTCTCGAGTAAACTTTGTTGTGGTGTAAAGATTTCACCGATCTCTGAAGGAAACCAGTTATGGTTTAGAGTTTATCTTTGAAGTATGGATGAGTAGAGTTGGATCTGTCGGGTAGGCAGAAGTGTGTGATGGTACCTTGATACCTCAGGTAATAGTAGCTGTATGATGAGATACAGTGACGATGGATGTTCCCGAAGATGTTTTCTTTGGAACAAGATTAAGGAAGTGTGAATGCTTCGGTGTTGTGGCTGAGTTTAGCATGGTGTTTCTGCTTTGGTTTGGAGTTCGAGTTTCTCGAAGATCTTTGGAATAGGAAGTCCTTGGCATCAGTGTCAACAGTGCGACTCGGAGTATTCTATGTTGGCAGAAAGTTTCTGGCTGAGCAGTTTTTCTGAAGGTGAAGTTCAGAAGCAGTAGAGTGAATCCATTTCTTCGATGAATTGGATAGTTAAGTATGAGCTGTTCTGATTTGTGAAGAGAGAACAGTATCTGTGGAAATTAGGTTGGGCTGATCGCAAAAGTGACTTGCGATAGTTCGGGTATTCTCTTGGGATTATTGGATGTTGAGATTCCGTATCGACTTGATTCGTGGAGTTACCGGAAGTTCAGCTTAGTAGAAGGATGTCACCGAGAGAAAAATTTGGTGAAGCAGCTCAAAATTCTTTGGAGAGGGATTGATCACACCTAGTTTTTCTGGAGAAGTTTCTGCGAGATGTTTCTGACCAAATGGAATGAAGTCGCTAAGATTTTATGGTCTAATGAACTGTGGATGATCAAGTTTGTGCTCGAGTTTTTCCGACGGCATTCTCATCTGTTCAAGATCAGAGTTGTGCAGCGAAAGCAAGATAGCAGCTATTCTAGAGTGGGAGCAACCGGGAGTTGTGATTTTATTGGAGTAGAGTATTTCTATAAGAAATTCAAGTGTATCTCTAAGTGTGAAGAAATTTTCAGGATTTGGAGATAAGGTTGTCAAGTGCAACTGTTTTGGCTATTCCAGATAGGAGAAGTAGTTCATAGTTCTCTAATGTTTGTGGAGTAGAATTGTGTTCTGGATTTCGGTGATTTTTGGGAAACCATTTTGTTGAGAAAGATCCGGAAATTGGTTTGATGTTGGTCTAGATTGTTCCAGGAAGCATCAGCAAGGGCTAAGCTGATCAGGAAGGATGAAGTTGAAATTGGATATTGTTTAAGTTTTCTTCAATTAAAGGAGATACAAGATTTGGTAAGATTGGAGAACTAGCTCTAGAAGTATTTTGAGATTTTCTTGTGTTCTCAAAAGGATTAGTTCTTTGATCTACAGGATTGAGTTTCCAGTTCGGATAACTGGAATTCATTGTATTTCACGTATCTCTGAGGGAATACGTGTTTGAACTGTCATTGGTTGTGGGATCAGCAGTTCAGAAGGATTTGGTAGTTGAGATGGTTTTGAGTTTAGTCTGATATTTTGTTCAGATTTGTAATCTAGATGGGAAGGAGTTCTAGATTATTGTAAATAGTTAGTTAAGATCCTGTAGAACGAGTATCCCGGTATATATATATACTTGGGGAAACTCGAGGAAATTCTATCCAGAATTTGTCTGGATAATTAAATTTGTTTGATTTATATGGTTGCTATGACTGATAATAATGATTGATTTGTGTGATTGCTGTTTAAAATTAAAAATTTTACTCGGTTATTAAATTATCTTTGCTTTTAAATTTCGGGGACGAAATTATTTTAAGGGGGGAGGAATGTGATATCCCGGAAATTTGGCAATATCAATTTAATAATCTTTATTAATAATTAAATTGATTAGTTGATTTATTTTATAAATTGACAAGTTCAATTCATTTTAAAAGGTTAATAATATTTTAATTGGGAAGTTTTATCTTTCTAAAACTAATATAAGTGTTTATATTTATAATATATATATAGGTATATATATATTATGAATAGGGAATCTTTTGTTTTAATAAAATTATGTTTTCAAATTATAATATATATGAACATATATATTGTTATTTGAAGTTATGTATTAAATTCAATATGATAATTATCAAGCTAATGTTAAAAGTATTTTTCATTTAGAATATATATATTTGCATATGTTGGAATAAAAAGAATATTGAATTTGAATTTAAAAAGATGTTTTCAAACTCATATATATATATATATATAATTTGTAATTTGGTTTAATACTTTTGAAAATGATAATTATGATTTAAATAACAAGAATAAGATTTAAATAAGAAGTTCATTTTAATAATCTTTTCTCTTTTTAAAATTCAATTGTTTTTAACATTCTTTCCTTTTAAAAAAAAAAAACAAGTCAAAATGGTTTGTAAAAATATATATATAGTTAAGCTCAAACATTTATAAATATGTTATATATATAATTGATTAAAGTATAAGTTATTTTAAATAATAGTTTTCACATTTGTAAATTTATATAGGAATGTAAAGCTTAATTATAAAAGATAAATACATTTTTATATACATATAGATATTTTATAAATACATAAATGACTTAAGTAAATTAATTAAAATAAGAATTAACACTTGTAAACATATGGAGGCTTGGTTGGTATATGTGTAAGCTAATTAACAACTTAAGGGGACAAGTGGCTTAATTTTATCTTTTTGTAAATTAAAGTTATAAAATTTATATGTAAGAAGAAAATCTGTTTTTGACTTTCAGTTCAAATTTCATCTTTTCTTCATTACAACCAAAAACTAAAAAATATATTCGAACTTAAAATCAAATAATAAGTCTGGAAATCAAATTGCAAAGAAGAAATGAAAATCTGGAAATTCAAATATGAGGAAAGCTTCACCTGTGATCATGCAAACTTAAAGAAGATGGAGGCAATTCAATAAGCAGTTTTAAAATCTTCAAACAACCTGAAGTCATGCAATCAGATAATAAAGATCAATTTCAGATTTAAAAATTCAACAAAGCCAGTTCAAAAATCAACATGCAAGCCTGGAAACAGATCATGTTATCTATTCTCTGTTTCAAAATGACAGGTGAGTAAATATTATTTTAAAAACAGATTTAAACCTTTGACATGTGATGATTTATCTGAAATGATTTTAATATATGAATGTTTGTATATGAGTGTTTGAAATGCCTGTTTGAAATGCCTGTTTGAATGCCTGTATGGTGATAACTTAGTCTCTGTAAAGTGATGACAGTTTTTGTTTTCCCTTTAAAATCTATATCTCATCACTTAATCTCTAATAGCTTAGGATTTGTAAATGAAAGATGTTTGAAAACGTGTGATATCATTACTAAAAATAAGTTCTGGAATTTATATACATTATTTGTCTGGAAATTTATAAATAACAGTAATATATGTATATTGGGTCAAAAATTGTTAGATTAAATATTTAGTTTTGATTATATAGTTGAATTCAACATAGGAAACCATGAATTTTAATGGATATATCATGATTTTTAGTTTGGAGATTGATGGGTATTCTCGTGTAGATTGTTTGTGATGTTTTGGTCGATTTCAATCGATCAATGACGAACTGGTCGACGTGTTTCATTCTGAGGGTCAAAGGGAAGACGATGATCACCGGAAAAATACTCCGGTGATTTATCAAGGGTCGTGATGGCCAGAGATTGTCGAACTAGGGTTTAATACCCTGGTTTTGACGTTGAGGTACAAATGGGTTTCGAGACGTCGAGAGACGATCGAAGGGGATCGCGAGGCTTGCGATAGGAGCTGGAAGGCGTGGCGTAGCTACGGCGAAGGTGGCGAAGCGTCTCGTGGCAGGGATCATCAGAGGCGAGGATATTTCTGGTGATGTTCGTTTTCCTGGTGATGGGTTTTATGCTCGATTTTGATTCTCGTACGAATCGAGGAAAATGGAGTGATCGAACGTAGTGATGTGATGAAGTCTGACTTGCCGGAGGCCAGAACGGAGTTCATCGACGACCAGTCGTGGTGTGCACGTGCACAAGCACGTTACGTATATCTGGAAAAGTTGGAATTTGGGGAAGAAAGCTAGAGCTCGGGTTTCGTTCGGGGGAAATCGAGTTTTACTCGAAGCAGGATGTTACGTGGTTATGACGTGGGTGTTACTTCGAGTTTCTGATGGTATTACTCGAGAATTGCTTCGGGTTTTCTTATGGTTTGCTCGGGTTTGAGTTTTAGAGTAGGCCTTAAGATTTTAAAAGAGAATTGTACAGAAAGTTTTAAAAAGTTAAAACAAAGGAAATTGATTTTGTAATGTTTCTAAGTTTAAAAACAAAAGTTAACAAGTTTTAATTGTAAAATAAATTGTTTTCAAAATTAAATATTTTAACAAGTTTTAAATATTTAAATAGATAAGTTTAAAAGAATAGATAAGTAGATTTCAAATGCTTTCTGAATTAAAGTAATTTAATAACTTTAGAAGTTTAGAAGTTTTGAAAGTTGAAGTAGAAGTTATGTTGTTTAAATTATAATTGAATTCTAATATGTTATATTTTAAATAAGTTTAAAAATAAGATTAGTAAATCAATTATAATAAAATTTTATCTTAAGTAATTAAGAGATTTATTTAATTAAGATAAATTAATATGGGGAGATAATTAAATTGTTGGTCAATTTAATTTATTTAATTAAGATAAATGATTTTCTTAATTAAGATCTTTTAAATATAAGGATTAAGAAATTTTTAATTAAATTTAAATAATTAGTTAAATAATTAACTAAGTAATTAATTAGTGGTTAATTAAAGATAATTACTTAAAAATTAATTAAGTGTAATTACTTGATAAGATAATTAAGAAATAATTACTTGATGTAATTAAGAAAAAAAAAAAAGAGAAGTTATTCAATAAAGTAATTAGAGGATAATTATTTTATGAAAGTAATTAAATGGAAATGATTAAGAGTTAATTACCTAGTGTTATTAATTAAATAATTTAGTTAATAAAGTTAATTAATGGATTAAGGTAATTAATTGTTGGTTAAGGTAAATAAATTGTTGGTTAAGATAATTAATTAAAAAGTAATTAATTAATGAAAGTAATTAAGGGAAGTTAATTACTAATTAAGATTAATCAAAGGTGATTAATAATTGTGGTTTAATTAAGATTAATTACTTAAATGTAATTAATTTAAATAAATAAATAATTAAAGATGTAATTAGAAATCATTAGTTTATAATTAATTAATGATGTAACTAAGAGTTAATTAATTAAGATTAATTAATCAAATGATAAGTGATTAATTGTAATTAATTAAGGCTTAAAGTAATTGATTATAATTAATTAATTAATGAAGTAATTAAAGGTTAATTACTGTATTTGATTAAGAATAATTAATTTGTGAAATTAATTAAAGATAATTACTTAAATGTAATTAAAGAATGATTAATCAAGGTGATTAATTAAAGTGGATAATTAGAGAAAGATTAATTAATTTATTGGTAATTAATTAATGATTATATAAGTAAGATTTATGATGAAGTAATTAATTTAATTTATTTGAATGAAGTAATTAATTTAATTCACTTTAAATTAATTAAAGATAGAGATAGTTAATTTAATTCATTTTAAATTAATTATGTTATGATTAAGTATATCATTGCTTATATAAGAATGAATGACATTGATTGACTAGAATGAATGTTATCTCAGAAATGAGATAAGTAATGTTGTGTGGTATGAATGCTTGGTTGCATTATAATGGTAATATAGATTAACTATTGTGATGTTGATATGGATGACCTATTTGATTATAAATCATCTGTTTAAATGATAATGTGATTATCAATTGTGATGTGTGAATTATCTATCTGTATGAATATAGATAAGTTAAATTGTTTAAACCTTTAAACAACTTGGCCTTAAAAGATACGTTTTGGATTTCGATGAGACCGGGATCGGGTTTCCGTATACCGGATTTCCAGGTCTGGAGACCCGAATACCACATCGATCCAAATTAACGATAGGTCGTGAATCTCAAGTGAAGATGAAGATTCAGAGTGCAAGGGTTATTGTCGTTAACTCTGAGGGTGATTCCAAAACGAGTGTAACGAGATAATGCCTTCGGTTTCGTTCGAACCCGGAACGAACTTGTATGGATTGAATGCTTTCAGCACATCGTCAGGCGGACGATGAGCATTCTAAGTGTTATGTTCTGATTAAAGGTAATCGTAAACCTCAAGCCTCATCAACCGGGAATGGCTAAAACAGGGGAGGTGCAGCAAGGCTTCGTGGGTAGCACCCACTGAGAGCAAGATAGATCCCTGTCTAGAGGTCCCTTTTCTTTTATTCGGCTTAGTGTGTGGTTGGTCGCGCCAACTACGGGATTATCTTGTTCGGAATTATCCAGTAAGGGATGGTTCCGGCTTTGTGTTGCAGGGGAGCGGGCGTACTCCTCGGTACGGTGATCTAGGCCACGTACTGTGACGGGCGGTACCCCAGTAGCCCTGCCATTGTATGGAATCCAAACTCCAATAAGTGCCGTACGTATTAGTTGTGCCCAACTATGTTGGAATGTGAGATGTAAGCATTTCAGCTATTTCTGTATTTTACTTGAAAACCCTAGACCCTATTATAATACAATCAGATTTCCTATCAAATGTTTTGGTTAGCGTAAGGTAAAAACTTTTCCATGTTTATGTGTGGGAAGTCTTACGTGATACCTTTGTTTTCAAAAGGTTTTGAAGTTAAACAATTTTAACCCGTTTACTCACACCAGACCCATGTCTGACCCAAGTGTTTATTTCTGTTTTATAAACTCTTGGGTACTCAAATTTTTATGAGTAGCCAAGGGATTCAGGTTTAGCTTTGACGAATTGTGGAGGAGCAATGGAGCAGGAGGCTTCGGTGTTCGTAGATATAGTATTCCGCTGTGTTGATATCTGTGTTAGAGTCTTGTATTGTATTTGAGTTGTAATATCTAGACAGATGTTTATAACTGTCTAGTATGTGTTGTATAGTTGTGTAAACTCTGATAAGTGTTGTATACTATGTAATAGTTTATGTTATTAATATAATTTATTCGTTCCGCTGTGAGATCGTTGTTATTGTTTCTTTCTTTCTTCTCTTCTTTTCTATTTTCTACCCCTTTCTTTCTTCATAATGATGCGACTTTCTGGGCATAGGAAGTCGGGTCGTTACAATTGCTATAGCACTCCACTCTTCAACCATATGGAAAATCTCCATTGAATCATGAAACTTGCCTTAAGAAATCATAAGGTTCCACTCCAATGTCACTCCAAGCGTGCCCCTAAGATCTTCAGTCATTTCATCTTCGTCTCGTTGCCTAGATTAATATAGAATCTACTCGTTTCAAACATTGGATAACACTTGCCCCTAAAGCATGTTTCTATAAACCAAAGCTTGCTTTGAATCAAGACAAGCGATATGTAGTCTGGTGCATTGACTTTGTTGGTTAACCAACCATTACTTTGAAGTGTTGTCTCCATTCCAAGAGCATCCGTTCAATCATTTCAAATAGTTGACGTACCACTCTTCACACCAAGGTCCAGATCCACATTATCATGAAGGTTGTTCCATGACTTGGCTAGGCAAGCATGCTTCTCACATTTCTTCCTTTCTTTTCTTTTCTCTTTTTTACAAATCTTCTTGGTACCTTTCACTTTTGATCAATATTGACATGATTGCTAAGTGACCGTTAACCTTGAATAAGTATTCAGAGGACTGAGAAAATTCCCACATTACTTTCATTTTCCAAGCCCCGGTCTATCTCCTCTTACAAACTCAAGCTCCAGCTGCTACCTATCAAAACCCTCAGTCGCCAAAGCTCACCTCACCGCCTCTTTTAACATCACTACAATCATCCACAATGTCGTTGCTATTGATCTTCTTGTTAACTCTACCAATTTGGTGTCAAGGTCTTTTTTCCTTGATCTTCCACCTTCAGATCTAGATCGGCAAAGGCGAGTTTCTGGGTTTGGAATTTGATGTTGTGGTTGCCACAATGCTATAGTCGACCTTAAAATTACTATCGTTGATCTCCTGCTAACCACAGCTCAACATTCCTTATGCATGACCAGATTAGGATTTACTTTGAGGAAACTCTGGATTGCCGTGTGGCAGACACCAAGAAAGGCCAGCTTGCCTCCAAATTTTCAAATTTTTTCCAATGCTTGGTGTTGGCCTTGCGCTTTTCACAAATTTTACTCCAATTTTTCCCTTGGTCGATCATGGCTTTGCATATGTGATTTGATCTCACAAAGATTTTGCCAAATGTGGATAATGGACTTAATTTCTATGAGACGGCTCAAAGGAACGGTAACATTGAATGCATTTCGGCATCTAAACTAAATACACAAGTTGACATTTTAAGTCACATCACAATCTTGTGTCCCTGCCAAGAAGACTTTAGGCTACTCCAAACAACGGTTCCATTATCATTCACCCTACGATAACGGTTAAGATGTGACACACGGTTCCCTTATGTGATGGAGCTTGTTTGCCAGCAAGAGCGGGATATCTACATAGGGTGTTCCGTGCACCATGCTTTAGACATAGGACGCGGAATGCATAAATTGACTCTTCGCATTTCCCAGTCGATGTTCAGAACCCGGTTGGTCAACACACTTTGACATCCGTTAGATTTTAAGCTTAAAACACTTAGGGCAATATCAGCACTCCACACACCCTTAGAATCATGAATATTAACATTCTGCACTCGTCCTCAATTTAGTGTGTTAGTTTTGATATTCATTTTCTTCCTTTTTAGGTATAATGGCAAGAAACCCTATGGACTAACCCTGTTTGATCATTAGTCAGCACACCGCTTGTCCACCCTGGGTCCCTACTCATAACACCCAAACACATATAGAGGCACAAAGGAGGAAAGAAGAATAAGAAAGGATAGAGAATATCAGGATGTGGATGATAGAAGGAGACACCGAATAGAGGACAAAGAGTGTCATGATCTTTGGATGAAATCATGCAATTCTTGCGACCGCCCAGGGCTTGTTTTTGGCTCATCTCAGTGATGCACCCAACCCTAAATTCTTTCACATCAACTTTCAACATCTAAGCCTCTACTTACCACCAACCAAATCCTTGTAAATCCAAAAGAAGTCTCTACCCACAGTGCTCCACCACCACCCCCTCTAAGTTAATCCACTACTACCGGCACTAGAATGCATGTCGCTTTACCCATATATTTCTTAACATGGGTGATGTTCGATTATAACATCAAATACATCTCTCGTCAGGATGCAACCCGTAGGGTTGAAGGGATGAATGAAATTGTTGACTAAAATTTTGAATGGAAAATATTTGTCAAAGCTCTCTTTGACATTAGCAAAACCAATCAGGTAACCATTCAATAATTTATGTTAGATAGGAGAAGTCATGGTGGGTTACAAGTCTAAGCTAGAATTAGTCACAAAGCAAAGGGACAACACTCTTCAATCGGCCTAGCATGCCAAAGAGTTAAACGTAGCGTTGGAAGACACACATACTCAAGCCCTTAACATTATTAATGATCAGCTCAAGAAAGCCCACAAAGAGTGTAGCGTGCTGACTGCCCAAGTTAAGGATAAGGAAGAGGCACTACAGGCTAAGTATGAAGAGCTTAATATTCTCCATGTCGAAGTTGACAGACTCAAATCTAATGTAAAAGCTTAAACGGATTCTAAGGCCCAGGCTCAAGTTGACCTTGCTATGGCTAAAGTCAAAATTAAAGAGCTCAATGAGTAGGCTAAGAAGAGAAATAAGGAGATGAACACTGACCTCCAGCCATTTTTGCAAATGTCATTATAGATAAGAGTTTGATGTGGTTGCGGGACAGCTATCTTATTACACTTGTTGATGCCTGGGAGGATATTCTCCACTGATTAGTTGAGGCTGGCGAAGTCCTTGCCGAAGATAAGCTGAAAGCAATATTCTTAGATGAGGAAGATATATTATCTTTAGAAAAAGGAAAGGCTATCCTTGTTAAAGAGAGCATGACTGTAGGAAAGACAATCATTGTGGCTCCTGTCGATCCTAGTGCATTGGATCAAGCAGAATCGTCGGCTCTAAAATCCAAAGAGCATACAGTGGAGCCTATAACCCTTGTGTGGCCACCTCTGAGGCTACCTGCACTTCAATTCTTATTTTTGTTACAATGACTGTCAATGAACCTTATAATCCTCTTCCTATCTCTCAGCCAATTTAGTCATCTAGCGAAGAAGGTGAATTTGCCAAGTCTCCAATCAAAGGAGCTTTACCTAGCAAAGGTATTTCTCTCATCTCCCCCTTATTCAAGAAGCTTCAATTCTCACCTAAGGTCATCACTAGCCTTTACTTTAATGTTTGTGAACTTACAAGTCATCTGTCACTTCTTCCTTCTCTACCACTAGTGACTCAGGGTTTAGGTCCCGATGCTATCTCTACCTTGTTAACCTCTTTCACTACAAAGCCAATCATTCCAACTCCTCCATCTAACTCTGGTCTTGGTCCAAGTTCAGAGAGAATAGGGGTGTTGGAAGGGTTAGAGGACGTCAGCCAATCCTAAGAGGAAGACATCACTATGATAAGCAATAAGGACCGAGAGGATCATGCCATGATGGTGGAGAGGTTAAAGATTGACAATGATAAGATCTAGATTAAGCTTGAGCCAAGACCTGAAAAGCTTGCCCCTAGCTTTGATAAGCCAAGCCTTATTCCTAAGCATCCTCCCTTGAAAATCAAGCCTCCAAAAGGTCACGGCGCTGGTGGTTCTTCACTATATTTTAACTCTATCGTTGACAAACTCGAGGACCCTATAATTACAACCATTGAACGAGAGACTAAACATTCTAAGGGTAACACTTGAGAAAAAGGAAGTCCAAGGACAGGAAGGATTCAAAGAAGCGCTTAACCTTAAGGACAGCAGAAAGCAGGGGAAGAAAAAATAGCCTTTTAGCTTGGGCTTTTGTTAAAGCAACTTCATCACTTTTTGATGTATTTCGCTTTTCTCTATACATAGGCCGAAATTGTGATGGAGCAGACCCCACTATGCATGTATCAAAATAGATTGTAAATAAAAGACCGTTTTCCTTTATAACCTTGTCGTATTCACATTTCCACACTTTTTACTTTTTCTGCCTATATACTACTACCTGCATATATAATATAATTATCTATGATGTTAGTTCATTTATATTATACATGCTTGTGTCTGATTAATATCATTACATACTACAATTATGTACATATAGATAAGTCTTTGCAATTGCTTAGTAATATCCCCTTTCATAGTTTTGTTTATCGGTGCCAAAGTGTTTCTATTTTGGCTAAACAAAACTTTTTATTCAGTTGGCCATCTCCGCAGCCGACCTGGCTTATTCTTGGCCATGTTATGTCCAACCGTAAATAATGTTGTAGTGAAAGAAGCATTCAACTTCTCAGCATTTCCTGTCTCTGGGAAACAACATTTTGGATGTCTATCTCTGAATACCATACTTTGATCTCGCTTATCGTTGACCATTGATTGAATGCATTCATTGACCTTCATCACTTATCATTGCTCGGGCATGTCTCGGCAGGTAGTAAGTGTGACCATAGTTAAGAATAGTTCAATTATTCATCAATCCCTCTCTCTAGAGATCAATATTTCAGATGCTTATCCCTAATCATCGATATTTGACATCACCAGTCTTTGGGTGTTGATCGAAATAATTCCCCGACCATCATCGTTTAACCTTACCCAGGCATGTCTTGCCATGCCGTAAACGTAATCACAAGAGCCTCAATCATATACTAATTCCTATTTTTAGGAATCGGTATTTTAGGTGCCTATTTATGGGCATCCGCTTTCAATCCCACCTACCTGGATCAGGAATATTTATCAACTAGTATCGCTTATCCTTGGACGAGCATGTTCCATCAGACCGCAAGTGTGGTCGTGAAAGCTTCACTTGCAAGCCAATTCCTATCTCCAAGAACAAGTGCTTCGATTGAATAACATCGGTCATCCCACATTGACTTAGCCTATCTTCGGGCATTAGTCAAGATCGAAAGGATAAGGGCAAATATTCGATTAACCATTATGTGATTACACTCCTTTGACCCAATCATGGGTCAAAGGAGTTGTCGGCACCTATTTCCAAGTAACCGATTGCACTGCTAATCGCGCAGTACATAATTAGATTACAGGAATATGGTTCCACTGTTTCTGAAAGCTAACTTTATTTATAAACAAAGAAAATGGTAGGTCATGCCTTATTACATTGCCCCCAGTCTGCTAGAGTGGATTATTCATAGAAAATAAAATAAAAAATATATAAGTGCTACAGCGTCGCAAGTGTTTGCTATTCCATGCCTATGAAATTAGGATCCCATCAACAATTTCTAGCTTGAAAGTTCCATCTCCAAACATCTGTTCAATCGCGTAGGGACCTTCCTAATTCAGACCAAGTGCCCCCGCTACAGGGAGGACTCATTTCATAACGCGGTCCCCTACCTCAAAGGTACAATTTGTGACCTTGTCATTGAGATGTCATGCTACTCTTTTCTGGTGAGCAGCTAACCCTAGTTAAGCTTCTTTCCATTTCTCGTCGACCAAGTCGATGGACTCGAAAAAGAGTTCCTTATTCATCTTAGTGTCGTAGTGTTTTCTTCGTTTGGAAGGAATTTCTAGTTCTATTAGAATCATGGCCATAGATTCATGGGCCAAAGCGAATGAAGTGTGTCTGATCTTAGACTTATGGGTCATGTTGTTAGCCCACAGTTCTTGGGGAAAATCATCGACCTAGTTGCCCTTCTGTTGGTCATTTTTCAGGATGGATTCGATGATTTTATTCACTGCCTTCACCTATCAATTCACTTGTAGGTGTGCCAATACCGAGAAGCTTTTCTCAATTTTGTACCAGTTATAGATGTCCTTAAACTCAGTACTCTCGATTTCAATCCTATTATCAGTTATAATTTTTTGGGGAACTCCAAATATGCATATGAAGTTCTTCACCACATAGTTGATCATCTTTAAAATACTTAATTATTTATGTAAAAAAATTTGTAAAAAAATTGGGAATGAATACTTAAGTTTAAAGCCATATTTCAAAAGTTATTAAAAGTGTTGCAAAAAGTGCTCGAATAGTGCTGCAAATAATACTTTTAAACTTATTTGATAAAAACAACTTTTCTATCATTTAGAAATCAATTTCTATAAATCAAATTTAAAAAAAAGATTTATAGAATTTATCCCATATTTTTAAAAAATTGAAAATTTCAATTTTAAATAATTTATCGCTTTGGTTTATGAACTGTCAAAGCACGACTATTTTAAAAACTTGATTCGCTCATATCTCAAAATCTACTAAACGAAATCTTAATTTTTTCCTTTGGTTTGAAAACTATGATTATAAGAGTTTGGAAAATTCTTATTACAAAGAATTCCTACTCTGAATCCATTGTTTAAATGGATTTAACTTTCTCCGTTGCGAAATCCGAACTACCGTTACGTGACGCACTAAATTTTGGCTCAATTTTCATAACTTGTCAAAACTTCACCAAATTGGGTTTTAATGTTTATAAAATATTTATAGACCATTTTAAATTATTTCAAAGGTGTTTAATGATTCCATATCACTTTTATAACTTGATTCGGAAAGTGATTTCTTTGTGTAATATTGACGTGTATTTAGTGACTTGTTTACACAATTAAACAACTATATTAAAACAACCAATACTTGATGATAAAAGCATAGTAAATATCCATAGCAGTCACATCACACCATCATCAAATGTTTGTGTATATATATAAATATAGAGTTTCTCACCTTCATTGGTTTTTAACTTTTCAAAAATTCGCTATATCTTCGCTACGATCGAATTACAGCCTACAGAATCAAGCCTTAGACCTATGAATAGCCTTGGCCTAGCTTGGAAAGAGGTGGAGTGCTCGGCCTTGATTGTACGAGGTGGTGGCCGGGGATTATGAGGGTGGAAATGAGTGATTTGCCTTGGTTTTGAAGTGGATTGCTTATGTATATATACTTATATAAATTTAATTTCTTTTTGCGATATTTTTCTTCATAATTTCCCTAAGGTAGCAATGGAAAAGCTTGAGAATGATGAAGAAAATGAAGTAGAATAGTGTGTAAAATTATGAAGGGAATGGTGGGTATTTATAGGAAAAATTTGGAAATAAATATCTAAATGTATAATTACACTTCTGCCCATTGCCCACATCCTCTCCAAATGCATGGAAATGCCACCCTCCTTGTGCTTCCATGTGTGTGATGATGATGGTGTGTAAGTGAGTTGATGTTTGCTTTTTAGGGTAGAAAATATCTTAGATATTTATACTTTTTACTATATGTAAATTATAATGTAAATGGTAAGTATATTTGTATATATATGTGTGTTCATGTATATGTTATGGTGTGTGTGTGTATGTTAGGTATGAGTTCAAGTGATACAAACAAGGTTGCAACAAATTTGAACAACTTCAATTCGTTAAACCGTTGAAAATCGAGAAGCCGATTCCTGACCACATTTTCATTTATAAATAAATTTACATATTAATGTAAACAAAATTTGAAAAATAATTTTTTATCATTTTTAACTAATTAAATAATCTCTTTTGGATTATAAAACTATATAAATTAATATTAAGTATTGGTTTACAAGTGCCATTATATTGATAAAGCGATAAAAAATTTCCTATATTTTAAAATTAAGTATATATCTTTATAAAACTATTATAAATGAATTATTATCACTTCATAACTAATTAAAATAAATTAGTATCATTTTAAAACAATTATTTGAATAATTATAATAATTATTAAATCATTAAACCTCAATTTAAATTCATAAATCAATTATTAAATATGATACCATTATTGATGATGTCATAAATATAATTTATTTCCCAAAAGTAAAATAAATAATTTAATTCATATTCTTTTTTAAATAGATAAATATTTGTATGTATCCAGCGTCGTGTGCGACTCTTTATAATTATAGAGATGTTGTTTGATAAAACGATTTTCGGCCATTTTATCAATATTTTTCCGAAGTGTATATTTTATAAATACTTATTCAAAATAAGATTACCATCATTATTTATTATTCAAGACAACATAATCTATGTTAAAAAGCTTATATTTGAATATTTTAAAAATAAATACAATTGACCAAAGTGATAAATTTGTGGGTCGTTACAAATGCAGTTAGAATAAAGTAAGCAATATTAATAAAGAGTAACCTTGTAAATTTCAGTTGTTTAAATTAGCATAACAAATTGTTTAGTTAATGTGCTTCAGTTAATCTGAATTCTACTCGTAATACGATCGGCCAATATGACTTTGAATTTTGGTACATCTTTATTGAAACAAAAATTCTAAAAAGTTATTTAGAATAGACTCCTTATGTATGAAAATCAAAATGTCATGATGTTAGTATTAACAATAATTGAGTTTGTAATTATTGGATAAGATCCAAGAACTGGTATGACAGTATTGTTCTATAAGCATTAGAATTGAGCAAATATTTTAAAAGAGAAATCAAATAGTTTGATTATCAGTTAAAATGCAGAGGAAGCGTATGCCTGTAAAAACAGAATATTAAGAGGTATTGAAATATTTCTAAAACTATAAGTAAGGATGTTAGGATTGTCGCAAACGATATATAAAGACACCATATTAAAATGTTAATATAGAACTTATGACATGGATTCCTTATGCACCGATAATAGAAATTATCATATGTTTTGTATAGTCTACTATATCACAACTGGCTTAGTAATTGGTACATTAAGCTAGTTTTCAAATTCGAATTAAAATCGCTAAATGATAGTTATGATTGTTCTCGAGTATTTATAAAATACTAGAGAATTGTTTATGAAAACAATGAACTCCTTGTAAATGAGTATTCGAACTTGAACTTCATAAGTGATACAGAATATAGTATGTCAATCCTAAATAAATATTAAACCTTTGTTAAGGAGTTTTGAGTTGGAAATGTTCCAAACACGAGATGGTGTTTGATTCAACCAAAGGCTATATATATCACCTTGAATCGCGCAGCAATGAAAGTGGAATAAATATAAATATAAAAAATTTAACTAAGCTATGGATGATTCCAAATTTTGAGAAACCTATGACATTATTTTTTGAAAACTACATTGTGATGGAGATCGAAAAGAAACTGGGGCTCATAAGATGTCAAAGCATAAGCTTCGAAAGTTCCATATGATAAAGGCAGTTTAGCAATGACGAGGCAATATTGGATGACAAAGTAGATAGTAATACAACATAGTAGATCCATTCACTAAGGGACTAGCTCGATTGGTTCTGAACTAATTAGAGGAATGGTATTAAGATTCCATAATTGAACCCAAGTGTAAGTGGGAGATTGGAAGAGTTAGTGGTATGCCTAATGGGAAATTATGCAATTTGTAACATATATCTAACTGTGTAGTCAATCTTGTTCGTAGTAACGGCGTTTTTTTTTCTTTATATACTTCATTATATTATGATATTGATATGAAGCACATTCAAACTAGAGCTTTCAAAGTGATATCAATGATAGTAAGTCAGTCTTGTGGTTTGTCTTTATATACTTCATTATATTATGATATTATATTATGATATTAATATCTTGTTTTAAACCTTACATATATGTTTTGATTTTAAAATTCCTTTTCAGTAATTTTTTAATTGCATTAACTTTGAGTGATAAAGTTAAATATTATATATATATATATATGTTATATATTTATATATAAAAACATTTAGAAATATGTGAATATTATATTTATACCAAATAATTTAATTTAATATCTGTGCGTCTTTATATATACTATAAATAATTAAAACCATTTTCCACTTCATAAGTGTGTGTGTGTGTGTGTGTAATTTTAATATTAGTAATTAATTCATTAAGGTTATTTTACAATAATGAAATGTAATCTAGATCTAAATTTTTAATAAAACTTGTCAAACCAAATTTTGTTTTCTAACTTCAAACTTGGGTTTTGAACTTATGTTAAGTTATGTCTGATCAATCTTTTTTATTCATATTAAGATTTCATAATGTTTGTAATCAAGCATACACTTTACACTAATCAAATTAAATAGAGACTAATGATATATACATAAAAATGGCGAATATATATATGGTAGATATAAATCCTAATGTCTACACAAGAATATATTGACCTTATTATTGTTTTGTTATTATATGTCATGTTAAATATTTTTTATCACAAGGCATTTTGTATATTGATTAGGTATAATTTTACTATAATGTTTGAAGAAGGGGAATGTGTAATTAATTGTCAATGTTATCTTGTTATCTCTTTCCTTTTAGATCTTGATGTGATTACATCTAGATTAAATAGTAATATGTTCATTCCCTTTTAAACTTCTTTTTGAAATGTAAATATTTTTAATATATTTATACTTATTCAAACTTTATACCTAATAAACATATTTTTAATAAATTAAATCAAAAATTTAAATAAAACTGGATTTTATTTCAGTTAACTAGACTTGACCCAGGAAAACCCACTCGACTTCATAACCGGCAATGATCTAAATAGGGAATTTGTTTTGAAATCTAACCATTTAAACTACTGTAGAATGGGTCAATTCCTTTATGAAGGTCTAATACTCATGTATCGTGATAATAATGCGGTAATTCATATTTCATAGGAACTGCAAACCCACAAAAGTTCAATATACATCCTTTGTGAATTCCACTTTTAGGGCAGTTTAACAGTGATAGAAAGACGGTGATCAAATGAGTATATACAAAAGATAAAATTGAAGATCCATTTGCAAAGGAACTCCCTCAATCTATTTAAGGAAGGATAATAGAAGAAATAAGGATGAAGCTTCATAATTGGCCTTAAGTGCAAATGGTAGATTGATAGAATCAAGGGTGTACCTAGAGGCAAATATGTAATTGTTATATAATCTTAGTTTTGTAAACAATTTTGTTCGAAATCAAATATGCTTTTGGTTTGTTTTCTATTATATGTGTGTGTTATATTATGATATAAGTAATGAGTTAACAAAAATTAAACATATATAAGTAAAAAATCTTTAGGAGTAGTGTTTCATCAATTGCATTTATGAAATGTTCGTTACCATTGAATCGATATGAACAAAACACAGCTCCTTTAATGTTCCTTGCCGAGAAGTATTGAGAAATAGTGTAACACCACATATTCTGGAATACCATAATATGGAAAAAATATTAATTAAATAAATTATTAATCAAATTAAAAAATTGGGATAAAAATAAAGACAAGTTAATTAAGGAAGAGAGAATAAAAAAAGGAATAGGATTTAGGGATTTAATAAGAATAGGCCAAAATAGAGATTTAACCCAAAGCCCAAATTACTAAGTCCTTGCACTCCAACTTCCCATTCATTCTCTCATTTCCTACAAAACTAAAGAAAGAAGAAAACCAAGAGTTAAGACCGGTTGTACATTCAAGAGGAAGGAGAAAGAAACTAAGATAAAAGAAGGGGCTTCCATCATTAAAGAGACTTTAACCAGCTTAACCAAACAAAAGTTGAGTAGCTCTTTCTCTAAAACATTCCAAACCCGTACGATTTAGGATTGTCTTCATGATTAATGTTTAATCATAAGAAACAAACATATGCATGTTAAATGATATTTGCTCATGACCTGGGAATTCAAAGATGATGATTTTATTACGTTAGGGAAAATTCGAGAATCAAACCTTTTCTAAATCACTTTGAATTTTTATATGATGTGTAGTAATTTGAAGGTGGGTTTTTAATTTCATAATTTTCTAAAGATATATAGAACTATTATGAATTTTTAAGTGGAGAAAAGGGCTTAAGTTCAAAATTTAATTATTTAAATTATTAAAAATAACTAATTTGGCCTGAGAATTTTATGTGAGGAAAATAGGTAATTCAGGTTTTTTGTGAATTTTTCAGATTTTCCCATGCATTTTTGAATTTAAAAGAATTAATTAGTGAAGGAAAAAAGAGCTAATTATATATGAGTAATTAACCATTTCATTGATAATGAATTCTTAAAATTCTGAGAAGAAAGTTGTGAAGGTCGGTGAGAACCAAGTTGAATATGACATATATCAGTTAGGTGAAAAGTAATTACTTAAAATGGAAATGAAACAGTTTCTAATTAATTGCAAGACTGCGATGGTCAACTTGCGATAACCACTATGAGCACCAATATGCGATATCCTCTATAAACATAACTCGCGATTGTTAATCAGGAGTTCAAAGTGAAACAACAGATATAAGTCCAACCTACGATAGCTAAGTTGGAATCAACTTGCGACGGCTATGTCGGAATCAACATGCGATGGCTATGTCGGAATCAACATGCGATGGCTATATTGGAATCAACATGCAATCGCTAGGTTGGATTCAACTTGCGACAACTATTATGGAATCAATATGTGATAGCTAGTAAGTAACCAATATGCGATAGCTAGTAAAATCAACCTACAATGGCTTGGGTTATGTTGACATGCGATAGCTCTAGGGAACTCAATCTGCGATAGCTTGGGTTATCTCAACATGTGATAGCTTTAGGGAACTCAACTAGCGATAGCTAGGATAATATCAATGCACAATGGTCCTAGAAAAATCAACATGTGATAGCCATGTAAAGTCAGATTTAGATAATGAATGAAGCTAGAAAATGCTATATATAAATGAACTTTTGTAGCACTTTGGGAGCTAGTTCCTAAAGTGAGAATTGGTCCTAAAATTGGAAACACTTTAAGGAAATAATAAGTTAATGAAGAGTACCTTAATTAAAGACCAAAAGTGGGATCAAGCTTGATTAAGCTATATGATAATAAGATGAATTATTTGTAAGAATGTAAATGCAAATGGAAGGCCTTTGTGGCAATAAGATGTCCAAACATGACTCCTTACTGGATGACTAGCAGTGAGGCCTTTGGGAAAACCATATGGCCAAATTCGACATTATTTCAATGGAAGGTCCGAGTAGCTACCAAATGTCAAAACCACGACATCATAATTGGTAATGTTGATGGAGTAAGGCTTGTATAACATCCAATTGTCAATTCACGACAAATAAGTGAGAATGATGGAGTAAAGCTTGTGTAGCATCCAATTATCTATTCATGGAAATAAGCAAGAATGATGGAGTAAGGCTTTTGTAGCATCCAATTGTCTATTCACGACAAATAAGTGAGAACGATGGAGTAAGGCTTATGTAGCATCCAATTATCTACTCAAGACAATATGAGGACCAATGGTGTAAAGCTTTTATGGCAACATAATTATCTTTTCATGATAAAATTGAGGTAAAACACCTAAGAATAACCTTTAAGTGTCAAGTCTCAAAATCGAACTTGTATGAGTTATGCATGTGTGGCTATTTCAGATGAGACTATATAAATTAGTCGAACATGTCTGTAAGAAATGTAACATCCCCCTACTTTAAGGCCCAAAGCTAATGGCTACGGATGTTGAAGTCATCCATAGTTTTTAATCCTCGACGACCAAATACGGCAATGTTAGATACATTGATACACAGAAACACAAGAATATGGAAAAATTTAAAACAACAAACAAAGTCCACATTCCATTTCAAAATATTTCAAATTCATTACATAATCCCAGTGCGCAGACAACGTTTAGACAAAATATACTTATTATAAAATATGCCAAGAGCGACATATGAAGATGCCCACTTGGATGATCAGAGTATATAATAAGGAAATAAAACGATTTTGCCTTTACAACCAAACACAACAGAAATAAAAGAACTCTAAGTAGCTAGCATGCCTCCCGCATGTCACCGGAAGCTTTATTCGTCTAAAAGAACACCTGAAAACCCTAAACCTCAAACTACTCAAAATCAATTGAGTACCCGAGAGTTTAAGGGGAAAACAAAAACTTCGACTCAGACATAAAGCCTGGTATGAATAATAATCTACCATCTCAAACCATTTAGATCTCTAGTGAGACCACGCCGCTTAGCGAAACAGGTTTTCCCCTCACTGGTATCTTAAAAAATTTATAAAACCATATACCCTGCTCCTGCATCCACAATGGTTAAAACAATTCAAAATAATATTATGATATACAAACAAGTATATTAAATCTGGATTACTCATCCCCGTTCATCTTGACTATCTGTCTCGATTATAATTTCTAAGGTTACTATTAACTTATTAGTTTTCATGGGCTTACTAATAACATGTTAAATGTTTATGGACTCCCTTTTCGAATTTATAGTTTTCATGGGATCACTAAGAACCTATTGGTAATTCCAATATCTTTTCTCTTATCCTAGTTTTCATGGGCTGACTAGGAACCTATTGACTAATTGTAAATATCTTAATCCGGATATAGTTTCCATGGGCCAACTATAAACCTATTGGCCCCTACCGATATCAAATCATAGTTTTCATAGGCTGACTATGAACCTATTGGCCATTGCCAATATCACTTGCTACACAAAGATTTTATGGGCTTAATGTGAACCTTTTGGCCCCTGCCAATATCTTTAATAAAGATTTTAACATTTCTTAAGTTATATTCACTACTGGGTCAACCTAGCTAGTTATTCTGTCCTTTCCTAAAGTGCTGTTATGGATTAATTACAATGCGAATAAATATATGAAGAAGCAATCATAACAACGAAATAATACCAACACATGTGGTTTAATATCCTTGAAATCATTTTATATAAATGCTGGTTAAACCCTTTAACATGTAAATCAAGGCAAACTTCTTCAAAACTTCATTTCAAAACTCTTTGTTCATGCCATGGTATTTCCTTTTAAAATGAGAATGGGTTGACTGTTTTGAAAACCTTAAAACATCTCTTTCGAAACCCCTAGATAACCTCCTTCGAAAGCAAACAAAAATCCTTTTCAAAACACAATGAATATACCTTTCGAGGCCCTTGTTAGATATTCTCTTTCGAAACCGAATATACCTTTCGATGATATCAAAACATTACTTTAAAACACATCTTCGAAACCAATGAAAGGACCTCTTTCGAAAGTTTTGGGTTTTACCATTAAAACATCTTTTGGGTCAAAGTGGTTACATACGAAAGCATCACTTTTGAAATCTTTAATAAAATTGTTTTGGGGAAAATCTGTTGGTATCGGAACCATCTATTCGAAAGCTCAAAATCTTTGAGTAAAACTTGGAAGGGTAGCGTCGAAACCACCTTTCGACCCCATTGCCTTCGGAACCCTTAACCCCTTTGAAAGCATTCAAGATGTGGCTTAGCTTAAGTTAATAACAAAGTCAATACTTTGAAAGCATTGATGACTTCAATACACTCGAAAGGTAAAGAATAGCGGCTGGGTTTCGACTAGGTCGGAACCACTACATTTCGAAAGCGTTTATTTTAAAACAAAGAAACCCATTTGAAAGCTTATACTTTAAATATAATATGGCAACCTCCTTAGAATACCTCTTTCAAAAACATATATTCCGACTACGTCAAAGGCTCTAAGTAAAACAAACCAAGAACTTAACATTTGAAAAAAAACTAAGGTTTCGATCCCATCGGAAGCATTGCTCTCGACACCATGGCTTCCGTCTTTCCTCCAATCCACTACATACCATCTAAGTGATACCTTGTGTATTGGTTTGGACTAGGTGGGTTTCGGCTGGGTTGGTTTCGACTGAGTTGGAGCAGAAGCATTGGAGTCGAAAGGCAGTACTATAGGAGGTGGAACCAGCTTTTCTGAATAAAAGCTAAAATTATGTTACTTTTAGTAATTGCTTTATAACTACCTGCATATTTGTAATCCTTTGATTGTTTTCTCAAAACTTTTCAAATACTTTACAAAATAACTACCACATTTATCAGATCTAAATCAAAGGAAAAAGTAACATTTAAGCCCTTCTATTAAGCAAAACCAACATTGCAAATAAGTCCTTCATTGAAAATAATTTATTTTCCATAGCAAATAAATTAAGGAAAATCCCCAAAAATCACAGAAATTCATTTTCATCATGTTATCAAACATATTCAAATTTCAGACCCAATTTTTTCTTCAAATAATCGAACTGAATTTGTAACCCAAATATATCGTATTTTCCTTTAGAAATTCATAATAAATTTTTCATCGCTTGGAAAATTATATGAAAAATTATGAAAGTTGAAACTCATCTCTAAAATCATGTTTTACCTAACATATAATTTTTCCATGGCATTTTAATATCAATAACAATCGGTTTTGCCCTAAAACCGAGCAAATTCATATGCAAATGAATTGGATTAAATCAAACATATAATAATTCAAGCACATCATCCAAAACATCATAAAAATGAATTTAATCTTAAATCCAAAAATATATGATTATAAAAATAAAATAGAGATGGAATGAATTATTATTCCCCTTAAATATGATAAGGACTTTGAGATTTGTTAAAGATTAATTCCTCCTAGCTTTAATCCTTAGCTTTAAATTGAATTTCTCCTCTTTTCTCTTTGATTATGGCCGGCTCCTCTATAATACTTTTCGTTTTTAGGTTTTTAGAATGAACGTGAAAAATGAGAAAGAGAAACATGAATGGGAAATTGAAAATGCATAGCCGTGTATAATAGGGTTATTTACTAATATGCCCATGTCTAAATTAATTAGCTTAAAACCATTTTATCCCCTTTATCTTTTCAAATTTCAATCCCCTTATCATTCTAATTCTTGCATTATTCTATTTAATTTATCTAATTAAATCTCATAAATAATGTTATCAAAAATTAGAGGTGTTACAAGAAATCTCACATCTACGATGAATTTATTATTATGTATGACCATGATGTAATACTATTGTAAAGTAGTCTATAATAGATGATGATGTTTAGAATAGTGAGGGGAAAACTTGTTTCATGGTTTAGCGGCACGGTGGTTAAGTTTTACTCATACCAAACTTTATGTCTGACCCATGTTTTTATTATTTTTCATAAATTCAGGGTTACTCATTCAAGTAGGCTAGGTTTATCGATTAGACAGGTATCTTCAGACATGATAAATAAAGATTCCAAAGACGAAGAAGGAAGCTTATTTAGCAAGTAAAATATTTTGAAAATCTGCTATGTAAAACCAGATATTACAACCGGTTATGTGTTGTGTTGGCATCTTCATATATCAAAAATGACACTACTGTTATTTTCTTATTGTATTTACCCCTTCATGGAAATGAAAAGGGATAACGATGATGTAATGAATCTTTTAAAAGAAATTTGTATAATGGAAATTTATTTCGTTTGCTCAGTTTACTTATGTTGTACAAATTAAATATTAAACTCACTTTGTCATTTGAAAATGTTTCTAGTGATCACTATAACATCATCGATGCATATTTTTGGGCCTCGAAGTGGGGAATGCTACAATATGGTATCAAAGCTAGGGTTACGGGAACACTTGAGTAAAACGAAACTAAGTATAAAGTAGAAAACTAGAAAAAAGCTAACACCTTAGGGTAGGGCACATGCTATATATATAACGTATTTGTGTTTTGATATAGATATATATGGGAGAATATATCTACCCCTCCATTATTACTCTCACTCCCTTTACATCCATTTTTTGCATATCTTTCTTGTGCAGAAAGATAGAATGGAACTATGAAATCGATGGTTGATTTAAGGAAGCACGAGAGAGAATCTTAGTAGAGGAGACGACAGTATGCAAACCAATGGTCAAGGAGGGAATGTAGTCTCAGAAATTCATACAGAAGCCAAGAACGAAATGCCCACCCTAGCTTTAGAGAATTTGGATATGAATGTGCTTTTCCAGCAATTTTTGGCAAACTTAGTGTAGAAACAAGTACCACTGCAGGACCAGACTGTGCCAAGGGTTCGAGTGCAGCTGGTTAGGGAGGATTTTGCAAAGATGAATAAGGATTTTCAATGTTTGGGAGGAGAGATGTTTGATGGAATGAAACAAGCATTGGAGGCAAGTGATTGATTGGGGATGCGTGAGAGAATTTGTGAGGACTTAGAGTTGACAGATGCTCAAAAGTAAAGCTTGTATCAGATAGTTCAAGGGACCGGGAAACTTCTGTGGAGAACTGTGAGAGCCGATATTTTTTGTAACAACCCATCCTTTGTAACACCAAAAAATTTCAGCATCTTACATTAATCCCCAACTTTTGAATACCATAAAAGATGGCTTATAAAGATAAGAAAGGAAGAAGAAGAAGAAATAAAACACAATATCCCGGCATAACAATGCAATCTCACATCGGATTGATAACATATAATATATTGAATATACACGAACATAATATGGTGAACAATATATAAGAGACTACACTAGCGGAAGTGAATGGTAAATAAATATCAATACAAAGAGTCAAAATAAAACGTATGATACAATAAGTCTCATATACGAATGATATATGTCATGTTTTACAATAATATCAAGCAAAAATATCCAACCATCATCTTCACCTCCAAAGCTTCAGCTGCACCACTCTTATAGCATATCACCGAAAGCAACTAACCCCCAAACTACTCAATCAAGTACTGATGCAGCCCAGGATGATAAAGTCCTAGGTCGCGACCAACCTAATGTACTGATAAGTCGTGTGCGACCTAACGAGGAAGCTAACGAGCTAAAACTTTGGGATAAGTCGTGGGAAGTTGAAGTCTTAGGTCGCGTGCGACCAAACAGGTTCCAGGATGATGAGGTAAGAGAAGAAGCGAGTTATGTAAGAAAAGGAAAGCCAACGACCTATGATAAGTCGCAAGGCCTTAGGTCGCGAGGCCTTAGGTCGCTCACCTTAGGTCGCTCGAAGAGTTCCAGAAGCAACGTTTTTAGGTCGCAAGGCCTTAGGTCGCGAGGCCTTAGGTCGCGAGGCCTTAGGTCGCTCACTTTAGGTCGCTCCGATCTTTCGAGTACCAGCTTTGATGAGTTATGACCTAAGTTAGGTCGCGAGAAGGAATTACGACCTATGTTAGGTCGCGAAGATGAGTTACGACCTATGATAGGTCGCGGAAGCGAGATACGACCTATGTTAGGTCGCTGATGTGGATGCCGCTTTATTTTAGGTCGCTCGGCCTTATGTTCTGAGAAGATAGGTCGCTGCCGTCTAATTTTAGGTCGCTCACTGCTGCATTTTTAAGTCGCTCAAGTATAGGTCGCAAGACTTAAGTCGCTGGAAGAGTTTAGGTCGCTGCTGCCGTATGTGGGTTGTATTTTAGGTCGTAATGTTGTATTTCTTATGTCGTTGTAATGTGTTGTAACATGTTTTTTATGTCGCTTTGTATATAAGTCGTAGGTCGCGTTTATTTTTAGGTTGAAGGGTTGTTAGGTCGTGAACGACCTATGTGTTGTACAAATTTGTGTTGTGTGAGTTGTAAGCCTATAAATAGGCGGGTGATATCATTTGTAAGTTTAGTGGATTTTGAATAAAACTTTTGTTTGAGTGCTTTGTGCCTCTTTCTCAAATTGGTAGTTGAGTGTGATCTCCTATCTCCACCTTCGGTATTCGAGTGCGCTCGAATCAACGACTGCTGAAGCCGATTCACGGAATCTAGTGCGCTAGATCAACGTCGAAGAATCATAGATCTTTAAACACGGTATCATGCGCGATCAATGTGTTTGGGATAGCTAGAATCTGGTATCTTTGGATCAACGGATTTGGGCCATTCGGTATCTTCTATTCCATCGATTGTTACTTTCACAGATTCATACATTTTAGTTATCCGCTGCTGCATCAAGTACCCGAGAGTTGTCATGACATAACTAGACAAAGGCCAAATGCAGGCCAAACATAAAGCTTAGTATGAGGGGAACTATCTCAAAATACTATATATCAAAACTATATACAAATAGAACAGGAACCAATAAGGCACATCCGGTCCTCTCCACAAACGTGGCTTAGGGGTAATCTGAATAGCCCATACGCAAGTAAAGTAAACTCATCACAAGAGATAGGGGATCATACCATAATTTGCTCTTCTCCTGAAATCAATGAGTCGGCACAACTAATATAATGTGACTGAAACATAACAACATACTATGATAAATGTAACCCAACATCCAAAAGTAGGGTGATCATAATACAGGTCTATCGTGAAGTATGTAATGATAACAAATGTAACAACAATAAAATTAGCCAAATAACAATACACACAATATAGAAATGAAAGACAACCATAGTACAAATTGATACCCATCATTACTGACGGGTTAAGTCCACTATGGACATCTATCATGATCCAATGATTCCTTTCGAGGGTCTAAAATAAATAGAGTCAGTAACTAACTGTACTATAGCCCCCGAGCCACATCCTCTGTGATGGGTCTCGTGTAGATCTCACCGTACCCTCTAAAGCAGGCTTTGGTGATATGACCTACTCTGTTAGCCACACTGTACCCTTTGAAGTAGGCTTTGGTGACATCTAGCCCACTTATTCATAAATGATCGTCATCCTATGTGAACTACACAGTACCCTCTATATCAAGCTTTGGTAACATCTAGTTCACTATTGGATGACCATCATCGTATGTGAACCACGTCGTACCCTCTGAAGTAGGCTTTGGTGACACCTAGTTCACTCATGGATTTCTCAAGTAACTTGTGTACACCTTTATCAAAAAGAACGACACGTGTGTCTCATGTAATATGCTATCGGGACCACAAAGGAACACCAATGCTATGTATGTATGTGTATACATACATACATATATATATATATATATGTGCACACATCAAATATAACATCATGTAGTCAAATATGTCTATCACAAATGAAGACCAATATCTTGTCATCGTCTAACAACATGGATGGTCTCTATTATAAGATTCGTAATCAGTACGGCCACTTGTATAAGGTCCGTACCATTCATCAAACATATATATCCCAAAGGCAAAGCCAAGGGGCATTGTAACGACCCGAACTTTCCAGACCCGAAAAATCGAACCATTTTAGTTAAGAAGAAGAGGTAGAAGAAGAAAAATAGAAAACAAACATCAGAATCTAACCTTCGCAGCGGAATAAAATATAATATATATATCAACAGATCTTTACACAAATCAAAAACTATATCTGTTTATACAATACATTATCAGAATACATCATCAGAGTACATCAACATCCATAACATACAACTGAATACACAGCGGAAAAATAATAGCAAGTACGGAAAATACGTCTCGACATCCAGCTCGTCTCCTGAGCTTCACAGCATCATATCCTGAACCTGTTTATCTCGGTCTGACCCGAGCATTATATAAAACAACACCCGAGTCAGTCTGGAATACTAGCGTGAGAAAATCACACTCAATTGATTATTAAAGTTTCAAAAACCCTTTGAAAATAAAAGCATCTCGTAAGACCACGCCACAAATAAACATGTCGGGTTTTTACCTTACGATAGCTAAACACTTTTTATAAAAATCCTCTGATATTATAATAGTGTCTATTCACAAATACTTATTAAAATAGCTGAAATTGTTACATGATTAAATTCCAGCATACTAGGTATACAAACAAATACCGTACAAGGCACGTAGGGAGAATGGATTTCCAACGAATGACTAGGCACTGGGGTACCACCTGTCACAGTACGTGGCCTAGATCACAGTACCGAGGAGTACGCCCGCTCCCTTGCAACACAAGGCCGGAATCACCTATGGGCAATTCCGAATATGATCACCCCACGGTTGGGATCAGCAACCGCACCACTAAGCCGAAATAAAAGGGACATCTAGACAGGGATGACCATACTCTCCAGTGGGCGCTACCCACGAAGCCTTGCTGCATAACCCCTGATTTTCAGTCATTCCCGGTTGATGAGGCTTGAGGCTAAACGTTACCTTCAGAACGTTTCACTTAGAATGCCCATCGTCCCCTGACGATGTCCGAAAGCATTCATCCATACAAGTCTGTTCCGGGTCCGAACAGAACTGATAACACTATTCCCTTATCAATATTACCCTCGTTTCCCCACGAAACGTACAAACCGGATCGAAGTGGTTTTCGAGTCTCCAGACCTAGAATCCCGGTATACGGAAACCCGGTCCCGGTCTCTTCGAAACGATCAACGCATTTGGCCAATATTGATAGTCGGTTGTTTAACTATCAATTAACATCCATAACAACCATCAACAATCAATAATTTCTCCAAATTATTTATATCCCTCAAATTATCTTCACAAGATATTATTTCCATTTCAATTCCCATTGGAAACAATTTCAAACTATATTCCTCTCACGGAATAATTTCCCAAATATTTATTTTCATTGGAATGCCAAGTACAAAACCATTTTAGATTTTTAAAATAATTTTAAAACACTTTATTATAAATATACTTTATAAAACACCTTTTGAAACTACTTTAAATACTTAAGTTAAAATATATATTTAAAAACATTTAAAATAAAACCACTTTAAAAATATAAACAAATTTCCTTTTAAAACATATTATCAAATCACTTTTATATTTGCTACAATAATAAAATTGAAAATTACTTACTTTGGAAAATTTACATTTGAAATAATAGATTTTCTAAACTTGATTTTTTAATAACAATAAATCTTTTAACAAATATTTACAATTGCTTTTTAAAACAAAATGTACTTGGCTATCCAGAAAATACTTTTCTTCCATTTCTTTTGAAATAAATTACTGTTTATTCCAAACGGATTCACATTCCTTTATAAATTCACACCTTGAATTTATATTTTAAAAAAATATCCACCGATATTTATTTCACTTTATGAACCCAGTTTATAAATTTTCAAAATCTCATTTATCTTTAACATTTCCATTTTAAATTACTTTAATCAATTTACCCTTGATTTTAAATTCCCTTTACTCTTGAATTAAATTCTCCTATTTACTTCATTTATCTCAAACACTTTAACTTTCAATTTTATTTCTTAATTTTGAGTAAAAATCTTTTAACTAAAATACCCATTCTAGATTTCCAAAATCCTTGTTTATCCTTTAATTAGATTTAAATCCTTGAATTAAAATATTTCTTTATACCTTTTAACATTATCACTTTAATTAAAATTTATTACTTCTTCGTAAATTTAAAATTTCCCTTTTCCCCATATTTGTTAAAACTCCAATTTCTTTATTTTATTTATTTCAATTTATTTTTAATTCTATTCCAATTCACTTGAAATATTTTTACTTAGGTTTGTATTCTTTTATTTCTTTTCCAAAGTTCAATTTCATAGAATTTATAACTCATTAAACTGGGAATTCAAATCAACACATCATCCAATATAAAATCATCACAGGATATCAAATATCATAACACAGAATATTTAAACAAATTAAATAATTTGAGGAATCCAGTTGGATCCCTCCAACCTGTTTCCCTGCATCCACAGACGTTAGCACAATACCAATTCCACTTCAAGGTGGAATATCGCGGTATATGGGTTTTATAAAATATCATCCGCTATTATGCGGTGCATAGGGTCTCATCCGCTATAAATTGCAGGAATATCAAATCCAATATATACATATGCCAATATATATATATTGGTATATACTACTATATACCATATCATATCAATCCAATCAAACAATTCAATCATTCATCCATATTTAAATTTAACCAATTAAATTTAAATAAAATTAAACTGAGTGAGATTAACTCACCTTTTGCCCCCTTTTAAATTTGCAATCTGATCCAATATTGCCTTGGATTTTCTAATATGAATTTCATCCTAGAATAAATTCATTTAATTACTTAAACAACTTCGAAAAAATCAACTTATCACTTTTTAATTAAATTTACTTAATTCCAATGATCGTTACTAACTTAGTTAATGTTTTCTGCCCATTTAAAATTCAAAGATATGTTATATATATAAATTTAAGCAGACAGGGGAATTACCTCAAAGCTAACAATTGGTTTTTAAACTAATAATTTATCTTTATTATTATATTATTATTATTATTATTTTCAGCTTCCTATAAAACATATAAATTGAAAACTGCGTTCATATACATATATCTCATCATGTAATTATTCTTGTCTGTATTAATTAATTAATTAATTAGAATAAATTACCTTCAATCGCAGATCGAATCGAGCAATGAAGATGCTGCCTTCCCGAAACTCTTGCCAACACCGAAGTCTGCCACTTCCAGCTTGCTCGTGAACGAGCTCCACCTCCCAAAGCTAACCACTGAAACCCTACTTCGTGAATCTAACTGCTCGAACGAACCCTAGCCCAGCACTCCACTTGCGCGCGTCCCCCTTCAGCCTTGTCAACCTCGAGACCCCCCTCGCTGCTACCATGACCTCACCACAAACCCACGCGACCAACGACGAGTACTACTCTCGCTTCAGAGCTGCCACCATCGCGATCAGGTACTCCCACTCACATGCACTGAGCGCACGCGATTCGAGATGCCGCCTCGTCTCCCCTTCGCGAACTCGATCGCGACTCCGAATTCGCGAGCGCCTCCCTTCCTTCCTTCGATTACACGACACGTTCGACTTCGATCGAATGAAGATGGTGGAAGGAGAAATAGGGTTTCGATGTGTAATTGATTCGAACGGTTAGGGAAAAATATAAGAAGAAGATACTCGCGATTAAAATTTAAAGAATTTCGCTCCGCCCTTTTTTCTCTCGTTTGATAATAACTGAAATCGAATGAAATGAACGAGGAAGGAACAGGCAAATTTTAGAAGGAACGAGAAGTGTACGATGGAAGATAAGGGTAGCGTGTTCGAGAAGGCAAAGGAACGGGTTGGAAAAATATCTAGCTACAATGTTTTGCTTAAATTATTTATATTAAATTTTCGATTTGATTTCAACGCGTTTGTATGTCGTACGCTCACACAACAACTCTGATTACTACGAAACTTGAAATCCGGTAATAATACAATATTACGGACCCAATGGAACTGGTTTCGTCAAATTCCGAGACTGTGCCTCGGAAGGCTATTTTTAAATATCGATTCAAACGATATAATTTCAAAATTGAACAAATCAATTTCAAATTAAATTTTGAAGCTTCTATTATCTTCAGTGTTATCAATATGAATTTTACAAGCTTTTGAAATATTTTTAATCAGCTTAGAATACCAGATTTACTATTTTATCCAACTTCAAATAATTTAAATTAATAATTAAATTACTCAATAAACAGCGATATTTGAAATTTAAGTTTATAATTAACCTCTGAATATTTAAAATTAATTAAATATTCCAATTTCAAATATACAAAAATTACGGGTCGTCACATTCCTCCCCCCTTAAAAGAATTTTGTCCCCGAAATTACTAGTTAAGAAGAATGATTCAATCCCTGTTAACTATTTCCCAAATTCAAACAGTTTTAACAATACCCAAACAATCTTTTATTAATGATACTCTAATCATCTTTTAACTTTCCAAACTTATTCATAAGTTCAACCCATACCACCTACTTATCCATTCAAATTTAAATTTGAATTCAAATCTTTGAATTATCAAAATTTTCCAAAATTTTTCTAACTCCCTAAATTTTCGAAAAATTTCGCCAGCGTCTCCTTTGCGCGGCTAGCTCGGTACTACTACAAAATGGCTCTACGGCCTCCCAATCTCAAAAAGAAAACAAAAAGCCAAGTGGCTGGATCCAAAACCCAATCAAATTTCATACAGAAATTCAAATACATACCTTTTTGTCGGGCCATTAAATTTTATCTTCTAAAATCAAAATCCCAATTTATCCATTGCTTTTAGACACCTGTATATTCTACTAAGCAATAATATTCAATCACAATTCCAAAGTCATTTTATACTTTCCTTTACAAATTTCCAACATTTGTTTTACTTAAGCCCGTACGATGCACATATATCATCCGTACGCAATATCACATTCGATCGCTCAATTGATCACACAATTTCACTTCCGAACTAGTATCGTCCACCCGACTTCCTAGTGCGGACTCAGATCTAGTTTCTCGATCAGAAACCGTTATTCTCCTTGCATAGTCACAAACTATGATAGAGAATATCCAGAATCAATCAACAATCCATATCCAGGCTCGCCGTCGAAAATCGAGTGAAAAATTCCAACTCGGATCGATATATCTATCTTGAAATTTTGTGTTCGACACCTGGACCAAATAGCTATGCGAATAAAATAATATACGTACATCTTACGTATAAATTCCAATTGATTACCAATTATATCAATTCTCTTTTATTCACATTCCTTTTTTATTGTTATCCCCTTATTCACAACTTCAGTTTTAGTCTTCATTCAACTATTCACTTAGTATATATATATTGTATTTTTCCATTCCAAAATTACTAAGTATATTTCCACTACAAATTTTCTTAAGAATTTCATTCTTCAATTCTTAAGTTCAAAATAAATTTTTCTTATATTTATCTACTTCTTCACCACTGAAGTGTATATATTCAAATCGAATTCCAATTTCATATGAATTTCAATTTACTTCAATTTACCACTTCATTTCAAATATAAATACTTATTCCATTTGATTTCAATTTGGCTTTCACCCGAATATTTAATTAGTTGCACTTACTAATTAATTTAAATTTCAATTAACAGTTTATTCACAAACTTCACTTCTTTAGTTCCCTCAATTTCACTTATCCTTACATTTACATTTGAATTAGATTCCAATATCCAGTTCCAATTTCATTTGCTAACCAATTTAAATCATTTGTCGTTAAATGAAAATTTTCAAAAATCTCAAGAATTTTCTAACTCTCAAAATTTACGGAAAATTTTGGCAAAGTCTCCCTTGTACGGAGGGACTTCTGCGATATTGCAGGATGCACAAATATGTATATATACATCGGCCTTAGGCCGGAAATCACAATATATCAATATAAACAGTTCATATTTCCTATTTTGAATTCTTTTGCGTAAGCGTACCTCATTTTTAGCATTTTAAAGCAAGCGGCTTATTATTTAGCAATTAGTGCAACCCAAAATCAGCTATACGGCTTCCCCGAACCTGTACTTACTTAATTTAAAGATGTAAGTGCCAAAATCATGCAACTTAACAACATTTTTCATATTTAACTAGCAACATAAGCGTTTTAATAAGCAATGCAAGTTAAACAACACTTATAAGCAATTTATAGGGTTCCACCATTAATTTAAATTGTTTACAACTCAATTCTCACATTCGATTCATTTTAGCAAAACAAACTCATATTTAATTCAGTTGATCTCAAAATCAATCTATTTAACTTCTATCAACTTATAGAATTTTAACTTCCTTGTTTACGTCAAACGACGATTTATTTAATGCAGCCTCGTCCATATCTATATGAATAAATGATTATTTGGGTTTTACAACCAATTTGAATTGATTCCAATTCAATTTATTTTAATCCCATTACACTTATAATTTAATTGGTAAATTCACTGAATCCAATATAAATTCTAATCCGCATTTGATAATTTATTCCTGAATTGTATTTTATTACTAACAGGTCTACTTCAATCCATTTCTACTTACTTGCAATTATTTACAATTCAAATTATCACTATTATACTTCAACTCCATTATTCATTCACACTTTCACTTTTATTACCAAATCCAAATTCCATTAACATATTTGATTTACTAATTTATTCCAAATTAGTTTACTTCCATTTTAACCAATACAATATTTGATTTTTATCCTTACAAATCACCCTAGTTAATCTCCTCGGGTTTTATAATTCAAGTACTGGATCTTATTCATTCCCAAAATACCAAACAAATTTATTTACTTAGCTATAACTTCCCATTCAAGCCACAATTAATTTAATTTTCCAATAAATTTAATTCCTTTACCATTATCCAAGCTAAATTTAATTTAACCCAAATCTCTATTCCAAACTGCACATCTCTTATTCATCTTACTCTTACTTGTTAATGTAAGGATTTTAATTTCACTCAATATTATTTATAATTCAACTGAATTTCATTACAATTTAATTTTATTTAACTTAACTTCAGTCAAATCATATTATTCTCTTAATATCATTTCCATCACAATTTATTTCAATTCGATTCCAACAATCCAAATACAACTGGATTTATTTTTCTCAGTTTGCTTCAAATCCAACTCAAAATTAAACTTAGTTTAAGCTCATTTGTCTCAACTTAATTTTATTTCTCCATCTGATTCAAATAAAGATTTAGAATTCTTATGTACCCGGCTTTTAGTTTCAAATCATTTTGAAATCTCCACTTATTCCAAAATCACACTTCTCACGTTTTTAAACCAATTTTGGATTTTCATTCCCTACAAATTTCATTTGAAATTTCAAAAACAAAACAAATTTCCTTTGGAAATTTCAAAAACAACTAGCTTTTCTGAATAAATCAATTTGGCAGCAATTCGTCACTCAGGAGTTCGAAAATAAATTCTGAAGATGCGGCCGTCATCCTCCGAATTATTTCCAGCAACTGAAATGAATTTATTACTATATCCCTTTCAAAAATTTATTTGAAACAATTTTCCTTCCAGAAATACTTTCCAAAATAATAATGCTTGTGTTTATCTTCAAAACACTTTGAAAACACTTCCAAATATCCAGGGTTTAAATTTACCGTTTGATTAAATCAAATTTTTAGTTATAATTCATTTGTACAATTCATATTTATACAAATATCCATTGGTTAAGTAAATCATTCTGATTTTACAATCTTACCATATTTTTTCAATTTTAATTTGTCAGAATATTTTCATCAAAACATCCAAATATATAATAATTTAAAGAAATATTTCTTTTATATCAAAATACATTTTCCGGGTAAAATTATTTCATCTACCCGTTTCAAAACAATATTGTGTCGAATTGTTCTATTCGAGTGTTTAGAAACCCCTTCGATACAGTTGCGCAGACTGTGCCGACGAAGGTTCATATGCCACTCAATAAATCAACCAACACAATATAAAACCATTTTATATTCACTAACAAATACGCGCTCATATCTATTAATACTCTCAAAATTCCCACCAGAGCCAAGGTTATCACCAACCTTTGCTCTGATACCACTGTAACGACCCGAACTTTCCAGACCCGGAAAATCGAACCATTTTAGTTAAGAAGAAGAGGTAGAAGAAGAAAAATAGAAAACAAACATCAGAATCTAACCTTCGCAGCGGAATAAAATATAATATATATATCAACAGATCTTTACACAAATCAAAAACTATATCTGTTTATACAATACATTATCAGAATACATCATCAGAGTACATCAACATCCATAACATACAACTGAATACACAGCGGAAAAATAATAGCAAGTACGGAAAATACGTCTCGACATCCAGCTCGTCTCCTGAGCTTCACAGCATCATATCCTGAACCTGTTTATCTCGGTCTGACCCGAGCATTATATAAAACAACACCCGAGTCAGTCTGGAATACCAGCGTGAGAAAATCACACTCAATTGATTATTAAAGTTTCAAAAACCCTTTGAAAATAAAAGCATCTCGTAAGACCACGCCACAAATAAACATGTCGGGTTTTTACCTTACGATAGCTAAACACTTTTTATAAAAATCCTCTGATATTATAATAGTGTCTATTCACAAATACTTATTAAAATAGCTGAAATTGTTACATGATTAAATTCCAGCATACTAGGTATACAAACAAATACCGTACAAGGCACGTAGGGAGAATGGATTTCCAACGAATGACTAGGCACTGGGGTACCACCTGTCACAGTACGTGGCCTAGATCACAGTACCGAGGAGTACGCCCGCTCCCCTGCAACACAAGGCCGGAATCACCTATGGGCAATTCCGAATATGATCACCCCACGGTTGGGATCAGCAACCGCACTACTAATCCGAAATAAAAGGGACATCTAGACAGGGATGACCATACTCTCCAGTGGGCGCTACCCACGAAGCCTTGCTGCATAACCCCTGATTTTCAGTCATTCCTGGTTGATGAGGCTTGAGGATAAACGTTACCTTCAGAACGTTTCACTTAGAATGCCCATCGTCCCCTGACGATGTCCGAAAGCATTCATCCATACAAGTCTGTTCCGGGTCCGAACAGAACTGATAACACTATTCCCTTATCAATATTACCCTCGTTTCCCCACGAAACGTACAAACCGGATCGAAGTGGTTTTCGAGTCTCCAGACCTAGAATCCCGGTATACGGAAACCCGATCCCGGTCTCTTCGAAACGATCAACGCATTTGGCCAATATTGATAGTCGGTTGTTTAACTATCAATTAACATCCATAACAACCATCAACAATCAATAATTTCTCCAAATTATTTATATCCCTCAAATTATCTTCACAAGATATTATTTCCATTTCAATTCCCATTGGAAACAATTTCAAACTATATTCCTCTCACGGAATAATTTCCCAAATATTTATTTTCATTGGAATGCCAAGTACAAAACCATTTTAGATTTTTAAAATAATTTTAAAACACTTTATTATAAATATACTTTATAAAACACCTTTTGAAACTACTTTAAATACTTAAGTTAAAATATATATTTAAAAACATTTAAAATAAAACCACTTTAAAATAATAAACAAATTTCCTTTTAAAACATATTATCAAATCACTTTTATATTTGCTACAATAATAAAATTGAAAATTACTTACTTTGGAAAATTTACATTTGAAATAATAGATTTTCTAAACTTGATTTTTTAATAACAATAAATCTTTTAACAAATATTTACAATTGCTTTTTAAAACAAAATGTACTTGGCTATCCAGAAAATACTTTTCTTCCATTTCTTTTGAAATAAATTACTGTTTATTCCAAACGGATTCACATTCCTTTATAAATTCACACCTTGAATTTATATTTTAAAAAAATATCCACCGATATTTATTTCACTTTATGAACCCAGTTTATAAATTTTCAAAATCTCATTTATCTTTAACATTTCCATTTTAAATTACTTTAATCAATTTACCCTTGATTTTAAATTCCCTTTACTCTTGAATTAAATTCTCCTATTTACTTCATTTATCTCAAACACTTTAACTTTCAATTTTATTTCTTAATTTTGAGTAAAAATCTTTTAACTAAAATACCCATTCTAGATTTCCAAAATCCTTGTTTATCCTTTAATTAGATTTAAATCCTTGAATTAAAATATTTCTTTATACCTTTTAACATTATCACTTTAATTAAAATTTATTACTTCTTCGTAAATTTAAAATTTCCCTTTTCCCCATATTTGTTAAAACTCCAATTTCTTTATTTTATTTATTTCAATTTATTTTTAATTCTATTCCAATTCACTTGAAATATTTTTACTTAGGTTTGTATTCTTTTATTTCTTTTCCAAAGTTCAATTTCATAGAATTTATAACTCATTAAACTGGGAATTCAAATCAACACATCATCCAATATAAAATCATCACAGGATATCAAATATCATAACACAGAATATTTAAACAAATTAAATAATTTGAGGAATCCAGTTGGATCCCTCCAACCTGTTTCCCTGCATTCACAGACGTTAGCACAATACCAATTCCACTTCAAGGTGGAATATCGCGGTATATGGGTTTTATAAAATATCATCCGCTATTATGCGGCGCATAGGGTCTCATCCGCTATAAAATGCGGGAATATCAAATCCAATATATACATATGCCAATATATATATATATATTGGTATATACTACTATATACCATATCATATCAATCCAATCAAACAATTCAATCATTCATCCATATTTAAATTTAACCAATTAAATTTAAATAAAATTAAACTGAGTGAGATTAACTCACCTTTTGCCCCCTTTTAAATTTGCAATCTGATCCAATATTGCCTTGGATTTTCTAATATGAATTTCATCCTAGAATAAATTCATTTAATTACTTAAACAACTTCGAAAAAATCAACTTATCACTTTTTAATTAAATTTACTTAATTCCAATGATCGTTACTAACTTAGTTAATGTTTTCTGCCCATTTAAAATTCAAAGATATGTTATATATATAAATTTAAGCAGACAGGGGAATTACCTCAAAGCTAACAATTGGTTTTTAAACTAATAATTTATCTTTATTATTATATTATTATTATTATTATTTTCAGCTTCCTATAAAACATATAAATTGAAAACTGCGTTCATATACATATATCTCATCATGTAATTATTCTTGTCTATATTAATTAATTAATTAATTAGAATAAATTACCTTCAATCGCAGATCGAATCGAGCAATGAAGATGCTGCCTTCATGAAACTCTTGCCAACACCGAAGTCTGCCACTTCCAGCTTGCTCGTGAACGAGCTCCACCTCCCAAAGCTAACCACTGAAACCCTACTTCGTGAATCTAACTGCTCGAACGAACCCTAGCCCAGCACTCCACTTGCGCGCGTCCCCCTTCAGCCTTGTCAACCTCGAGACCCCCCTCGCTGCTACCATGACCTCACCACAAACCCACGCGACCAACGACGAGTACTACTCTCGCTTCAGAGCTGCCACCATCGCGATCAGCTACTCCCACTCACACGCACTGAGCGCACGCGATTCGAGATGTCGCCTCGTCTCCCCTTCGCGAACTCGATCGCGACTCCGAATTCGCGAGCGCCTCCCTTCCTTCCTTCGATTACACGACACGTTCGACTTCGATCGAATGAAGATGGTGGAAGGAGAAATAGGGTTTCGATGTGTAATTGATTCGAACGGTTAGGGAAAAATATAAGAAGAAGATACTCGCGATTAAAATTTAAAGAATTTCGCTCCGCCCTTTTTTCTCTCGTTTGATAATAACTGAAATCGAATGAAATGAACGAGGAAGGAACAGGCAAATTTTAGAAGGAACGAGAAGTGTACGATGGAAGATAAGGGTAGTGTGTTCGAGAAGGCAAAGGAACGGGTTGGAAAAATATCTAGCTACAGTGTTTTGCTTAAATTATTTATATTAAATTTTCGATTTGATTTCAACGCGTTTGTATGTCGTACGCTCACACAACAACTCTGATTACTACGAAACTTGAAATCCGGTAATAATACAATATTACGGACCCAATGGAACTGGTTTCGTCAAATTCCGAGACTGTGCCTCGGAAGGCTATTTTTAAATATCGATTCAAACGATATAATTTCAAAATTGAACAAATCAATTTCAAATTAAATTTTGAAGCTTCTATTATCTTCAGTGTTATCAATATGAATTTTACAAGCTTTTGAAATATTTTTAATCAGCTTAGAATACCAGATTTACTATTTTATCCAACTTCAAATAATTTAAATTAATAATTAAATTACTCAATAAACAGCGATATTTGAAATTTAAGTTTATAATTAACCTCTGAATATTTAAAATTAATTAAATATTCCAATTTCAAATAAACAAAAATTACGGGTCGTCACAGGCATGGACTAACTCAACCGTATCGCACATACTCACAAAACCTGACCTTGCAATCAATTTCTACGTTGATATCGTATTCGACCATCGTTGATCACACATGAATCACTATACATTGCATCTGAACCCTAGGCTTCGCCTTGCGTCTCACTTTACTGAGTAGCCCAAAGTCTTCCCGAAGTCGTCCCAAGACTCCATGAAGAACCGCACTCAAATGAGAAGAAATCCCACGAAGTCGTTCTCGGCCACATGTTTTGTCGATTGGGGTTTTCATTCAGTTGACTGAGCCTACTTGACTGAAAACAATTCCCCAATCTTCTATTTTGTGTTTCCCTCTTCAAGACAAATTTTCACACTAATTCAGTCAGCAGAATTTTCATTCAGTTGATAAAATTGCCAAGCTCCTGGCATGAACCTGAGGTAGGTATTAAACCCCAAACAATCATCGATTCGCATGTCGTTCCCTCCGACGCTTCTCCCTATGATCAGTATTGCTTCTCATGCCTGCCTCTACCCTATCAGCACCTTTACCAGAGTTTATTGGTTGACATTTTAGAAGTGGTTCCATAGGTGTTCAAAAACCGGTTTCGACATGAAACCCGCTCCTTTTCATACAGATTCTTCCCGGGATGATTTCAATGACCTGGGCTTCTCTAATACGCCCAAATGACTCAACCAACCTTCTCGCCTCATGTGATGCTCTCTCATGTGTGGATACACCCACTCATGCATGCATATGCACATATGTATGTACAAAACACGTAAAACCTCACAAATCACATTTCGAGCTTCACTAGAGCAATTACTCGTCTTGGTATTTTCTCATGCAACTTAGCGCACCCGGTGGTCGCTATGGCTACATGAGATTGCTCTTAGCATGTTTATACACATATATAATCAATCACACAAATATATTCATTCATTCACACATACACAACCATTACTAACAATTCCAATTACAATTCAAGAATTGTACTTATTATTATATAACTCCAAGTGCACGTATACGCATACTTACCCATATCCATATGCATGCGCGTATATTTGGATAACAATTCGATTATTTAATAATCGAATCTTACTTTCATTCATCAAATATTTCTATTAAAGTTCAACATCGTTGTCTACTATTTTATAAAAGTGGAAATTGGTACGAAGGGCCTAATTATATGGCCCATTTTTTTTCCAGGACACGGGTTTGAAATTATTATTTTCGAGGACAATTATGTGCGGCGTGCGTCTTCATCTTCTCAAACATCTAAATATCTTCTGAAATCGATCGTGGAAATTAGGCGCGTTCGTCTTCATCTTCTCAGACAACTTGAAATCTGTCGATCTTGGAAATTAGGCGCGTGCGTCTTCATCTTCTCAAACAAGTACGTATTTTCTGAAATCTACCGATCGTGAAAATTAGGCCCGTGCGTCTTCATCTTCTCAAAGAACTACGTACCTTCTGAAATCTACCGATCTTGCAAATTAGGCGGTCGTGAAAATTAGACGTATCTTGTTCAATCAAAGCGGTCGTTTCTTGTGCAATTGAAGCGGTCGTGAGGCGTTAGTTTCTTCTCAAATCAAAATCGACTTTAATTGTGGGAAATCGTGAGGCGATTTTCTTCATTTGGTGAGTTTCTTTTTTATTTGCTGTTTTTCATTCTCAATTCTTTTTTTTATGATGTTACTGTATGTTTCTTTTCACAGGAGGCTGTTTTCATCTATTGGAGGAAGGTTTTGTTTGATGTAGTTGGAATAATGGCTTCTGAATGGTATTGTTTTATTCTTATAACACAATCACTGTGTATTTAGCTTCGTTTGTTCTTTAGTTTGCAATTAAACTCTGATTGTTTAGATGTTTAAGAATGGTGTATCAAAATTCCATTCTGGCTCTAGTAATAATTTGGCAGCCATTGAATGTGATTATGTGTTTTAAAGACCATATTGATCTTAGTGTGTGTTTGTTATGATAATTTTTTAGCTCTTCTTTTTCACCATTAAGTATATTTTTGCAGATCATCTTTTTCACCTATGATTTTTCAACAATGTAAACTTGAATAGGTACAATCACAACGAATGTTTTTCTTCCACATGTTCCACTGTTGTAATCAGGTTATCCCAAAGAGTGATAGTGATCTCTAAAAGATAAATTGTTTTATCTTTTTCAAAAAGTGGTATAAAAATGATTTAAATAGTCTTATGCTATTAGTTTTTATTTAAGATCAGTTTCACATAGTTATATTTTTTTAATATTTTTTTTACATTTTTTTTTGCAGGTGTGATTCATCTGTTATAGTTGTGTTTGATTTCAATAACAATTGTTTTAGTGCTCGTTTTGGATTGGATGCTTCTATTTCTTATGTTAGGAATAGGATTTGGGAGCAGTGGAATAATTTTACTCCATTATGCTTTGATATTTTTTATATTCGAGAATCAAAGACTACCTTTATTGAAACGGATAGTGATCTTCAAGCTATATTGATTTTGTCTTGGTTTAAAAAGGAAGAATTTTTGGTTTTTTTTCTACGGCTGAAGAATGATTCAATGGATAATTTTGTTGGTGAAAGTAGCAAGTCTGGTTCAGTTGTTGGTGTTGAGTCAAGTAATAATATGTTAGGTTATGATGATGATTTAGATTCTGGTTTTACTCAACAAAAGGATTTACATGAGTTGTTGAAGAAGAATTCAAATATGGAATTTTTTACTGGGGTTGGTCAACAGTTTGATTTTGCTATTGGATTCCGTAGAACGGTTAGTGCTTACTGTTTGAAGAATGGGTTTAAAGTACAATATATTAAGAATTGTAAAGAACGATTGACAGTTCGATGTGCTATAGATAGTTGTCCGTTTAGGATTCATGCTTCTTGCAAACTGAAGCAATTGGACCAATTGTTTGTTAAAAACATTCAGCTGAATCATACTTGTGGTGGTGGATTTCGTTCACTTGGTAGTCCAACTATTAATAGTGATCTTGTGAAAAGTCTAATCTTCACTCAAATTCGTGATGAGCCAAAAAGAAAAACGAAGGATATCATTAAAAGTTTTAGAAGAGATTATGATGTGGAGCTGAGCTATTATTTTGCTTATAAGGGTAAGAAATTGGCTATGAATGATATTTACGGTGATGAAAAGAAATCTTACAATGATTTAGTTTGGTATTTGAAGGCATTGGAAAGAAATAACCCAAATAGTTATTCAAGTATGGATGTGGATTCTGACACTAATCAATTTGAGAGAGTTTTTGTATGTTATGAGGCATGTATATTTGGATTCAGCTATTGTCGTCCTATGGTGTTTTTAGATGCTACCTTTTTGAAAGGGCGAAGTGGTATTTTGATGGCTGCCACTGCAAAAAATGGGAATCAAGGTACTAATTTTGATCTTTTTTTTTCTGTTGTATTTACTTTGTACTATGTGCATTAGGTTCTTGTTATAAATTTTTGTAACATAGTACTGTTTCTTTAAGTGATTGTTCTAGTGAATTTTGTTATGTTCATACTGCATTTTGGTTAAGTGATTAGTCTACTGTTATATAGTACTGATTCAGTTCATTAAAGTTTCTTTTGCGTTAGGGCTTAGCATGTAAAATTATTGCAGAAAATGAATTTATGTTACTACTACATGTTGAATAAGATAAATGCATTTATCTTTTAAGATAAAGAATTAAATAACATATTAAGCCGTACTTATATATCATAGTTACTAGTACATGTTGAATATATTTATCATTTTTCTCATTATTTGAAATTCTTACATAACGTATAAAAATGATTTAAACAGCATATAGAAAAGATAATAGCATATATCTTTTAGAAGTTCAAATATAAGTCTTTGTATTGTATGCATGAATTAAGTATTATATCTTTGCAATTTCTACTCTTCCTGCATAGACTTCACATTCAAGTAGCAAAATCTAAAAAACAAAAGAAAAAAAGGATGAATTGTCTCTAGCAAATTTATTTTTCCTTTTTTATTTGGGCAAAGGGCATAGTGTTCATGTGATTTTTTACTATTAGATAATAGTGTTTCAAACATAGTGCATTATTTTCAAATGTACATTAATAAACAGTGAATTATTATTATTTTGTTTTTTTTCCAGGTTTTTTCCCATTAGCAATGGCTCTTGTTCCCAAAGAAAATGAAGAGTGTTGGAGTTGGTTTTTGAATCACCTAAAGAATGCTCTTAGTTGTGATAGAATATTAACTTTTTTAAGTGATAGACACTGGGGTTTATTGTTAAGTGTTCCAAAAAAATTTCCGAATAGTCATCATTCTTATTGTTTGCATCATATGCAAAATAATATTGCTAGCATTGTGAAAAGTGGAAGGGGTGTTTGGGTAGCTCATTTACTTGAGCGTTGTGCTATAGCTTCTAATCATCATGAGTTTGAAAAAGCCATGTCCAAGTACAAAGAAATTGGAGGTGCCAAAGCTATAGAGTATTTGAATGACAAACCATATGATCATTGGGCCGATTTGTTTTTTCCGGGGAAGCGATATGGTGAAAATAAGTCCAAAGTAGCCGAGAGTTTTAATTCTTGGATTTTGGATGAAAGAAGTTTGCCTGTTACTGCTTGTCTTGATGGAATTAGGGTAAAACTTATGATGCAAATGTCTAATCGTAGAGAAGAGGCATTAAAGTGGACTAGTGTGCTATGTCCGAAAATGGAAGCTCGTTTGTTAAAATTGAAGGAAGAAGGATTTGGGTGGAGTGTTTCTAAATCATCTAGGTATGTATTTATATTTATTTACATGATGTTCACAGTTTCTAAAAAATGATAAATGCATTTATCTTTTTTCAACCTGCTATGTAGCCTGTGTTATGATTTCATTTTGTTGGTGTTGCTTGTTACGTATTTTCTCTTTGTCTGCATTAAAGCTTATGTTCACAGTATGATTGTTAATTTTTTTGGTTTATTAGTCTTATTTTTCACTATTAGTTCACTGCACATGAATTGGGTCTTACATTTTGTAGGTATATTTTTGAAGTTCATTCTCCGACATCTCAAAAGGTTGATCTTAAAAATCGCATTTGCAGTTGCAATCAATGGAAAGTGACAGGTTTTCCTTGTGTGCATGCTTTGAAGTGTATTTCTTTAACCAGAAATTCTGTTTATGAATATATTGAGAATTACTTTACTGTTGAGTATTATCTAGCTTCATATTCACATTTGATCAATCCTATTCCAACTTTTGATAAGGAAGCAATTGAAGCTGAAGAATCATCTACTGTTCTTCCTCCTAAGCCTGTTCGTGGAGCTGGAAGGCCTAGGATGAATAGGATTGAAGGGGCTGATTTTCATGCTAAGAAAAATAGATGTGGAAAGTGTAAAAAACTAGGACATAACAGAAGGGGGTGTTCTTTTGAATAATTGAGTTGATTGTTTTAGTTCAATGTATTTGATTGGTTGTTCTATGAATACTTTGAGTTGAATAATTGAGTTGATTTTTTTAGTCCAAAGTATTTGATTTGTTCTTGTATGAATATTTGGTTGTTGTATGAATACTTTGAGTTGAATATTTGAATAATTGCATATGTTGAATTGGTTATGATCTGATTTTGATTATTTTTGGTTGTATGCAATTATTTATGTTTAACCGTTATTTGGAATACAATGTTGTTAGTTCTGTTAAAAAAGATAAATTGATATTTCTTTTTAATTGTTGTGTATAGTCTGTTTTTAAAACACAGTCCTGAGAAGAGCTCGCATGGTGTACTCAGCTATGACCTCAGGTTTCACATTAGTAGAGTCTGATCCAGGTGTAACCATGTTAGGCTTCAACAAAGTACCTTCCATTAGGACTTTGTGCTCGTTTAGGGCCTTGTAGCATGCAGCAAGCACTCTTTCAGTCACATCTGCACACCTGCCATTTTCAAGGCCATTCAATATGTTAATTAACTTTGTGGAACAAACAATATTAAGGTTCCAAATGAACAATCCAAAAACAGGAACAGGTTACTCTTTGCTAGCATTTCACGCATGAAGTTTTTCTCATTAATGAGTGTTGAGTACAGCAAAAAAAGGTAAATCATGTTCTCTCATGAGTTGATTTATTGCTAATTAACAGTAGCATTCTTGCTTTTGACCCATTGATTTTGTTTAACAAGTAAAATTAACAGACAACTACCCAGTCAATGTTATGGGATCCATCAACAAGAATCTCAGATTCGACAATGGGAACAAGCCCATTTCGAACCAAATCATCTGTAAATCCACGATTTTTACGCACAACGGTAGGAATACAAATCAAACAGAACAACTGGAGATCAGTATGACTAGTATATTGCTACCCAAAACATACTGTCAATAAAACATAAATTCGTTTATCTTTTTAATAGAGCATTAAAAACATTAGCCATTACAAATTCACTATCAATTACCATAATTTCGTTATCAAATTTAAAATCAATTGTGTAAGTACTTGCTAGTTAACAATATACAAAAGCAACAAAGACTGAAGTGATTATATAGTTAATATTTCATTTTGACAGATGCATTGGTTCTAGACAGTCTTGCCTTCTTGGTTCACAATATCATAACAGTTTGACAATACATCCCATGGTACTTGGCGGACTGGAGATCGATAGCCTCTACAATCGGGGTCGTGGCATTTCTGATAGTAGCCACCTCTCTGGAAATCAACAATGTACGTAACATGATTACTTTTATGTTCTCTTCCAATTCGTTCACAATATCGACTTTTGGACATGCTATAAATTATGTAGCCATGTGCAGAAAACCAGTACCACCTTCTTATTTTACCCGAAATATTTCCATGAGAGGCAAAAGATGAAATTTTATCATCCAAAGCTGGAAAGGGAGATTTTCCTGAACAATAGGACTTGGGTATATTGCTTCCATAATCATGTAATGACTTATCTCCCTCGGTGTGGGTGCTATTATCATTGAACTCAGATTCAAAATGAAGAATTTTGCAACAGTCCATATCCATTTTGCACTCTAATAGCTTATCAAAATCAGCATCTATTCTGCAAATAAGTGATTTGATAAACACTTGTTCCTCATTCAGATTCTTACATCCAAAGTGTCCGCTTGGCAGGAGTAAAGCATTCTTCCCTACTTTTGATGAGAAAGGAAGACGAAAACAACGATTACGGGTATAAACTCCAGTATCAACAAAAAGAAGCTCCGTATTGTCTGATGAGCTTGAATCTTTTTTGATGTACAGTTTTTCAAACTGTGGATCACTTACTCTTAAATTTATTATGCGTGAGCATACCTCAGAGATGAATGTTCCAACATGCGAGTTGTCTTTGAAGGCAATATTTGGGATATGAATGATCACATGTCGAGAGAACTTTTCTTCAGTAGATGAATCAAGCTCTAAAACCCAATCTTGATTTCCCTGGATTTTGTATTTGTCATTTAGCAGTTTGAAGGTGATAGATATTAGAATATCTACCATTTCATCGGCATTTTTTCCAGTGTTAATCTTTTTATTGAACTCCAGATCATAATACAAGTGGCAAGGCAGTCCGACTTGAATAACCTCATAATGGTGGCGTAACTTAGGATTCATGGTTTTGTACCTTCTCCAGAACTCATCATATGTAGAAACAAGGAACCTTCTTTGTGCAGTCAAATGATCTTGGTAGCAAAAAACGTAAGTGTTTGCATGTGTTTGGACAAATTTTAAAGCTTCTTCTTGTCTAGGAAAAGTAGCCCATACTACATCTTTTTGCTGTGTAGAACAACGGAATTAGAAAACATAATAATAAATATAAAACTATAAATTATCAATAACAGATAAAAGGATTTATATTTCTTAAAAGAGCAGTAGAAACTTATTTTTAAGATCAGTTGCTACAAATTCACTATCAACTACTACAAATTCACATCAAATTTTCAATATCAGTTACTACAAATTCAGTATCAATTACTACAAATTCACATCAAATTTTCAATATCAGTTACTACAAATTCATCATGTAATTCATTAGTAATTTAAAATATACTCCCTAAAATCTATGATCAATGTAGTATCAGCTTTTACAAATTCATCACCAAATTCATTATCTAATTTTTAATATCACCCATTACAAATTCATCATCTCATTCATCAGTCATTACATTTTTATGGGCTGAAGAAGAGCTGCAAAACTTGTCAAGCCAGCAGTATGGTTCGTCGGATAGTATTTGTGCAGCTATCTGTGCTCTCAATGCATTAACTTGTTCAAGACTAATTTTTTCTGTAGTCTGCATTCCTTGTGCTATTTTTTCCATGAACATCATCACAAAAATTCCACAGTCGTACCTGTATTTCTGAAGTTTAGTACTTTGAATATAATGATAAAACAGATTATCTTTTCTTTATTTTGATAATGAATTGTAATTAGTATTATGTTTATCTAAAACTAGTATGTGAGAAAATAATATTATCTAATTGGTAATATGTGTGTAGGTAGTTATTGTGTATTGTGATTTTTTATATAAAATTCTGAACTATCTTCAAAATTACCCAGTGCTTTGTTGAGCACAGTCAACATTTTTAAGCACTGAATTTTTCCTGAGAATTGTTTTGTGCCCTTCTTCTTGTAACTCTTTGTTTAGGTAGTTCACTGCTGATTTCTGCAAATAGTGAAGGAAAATTAGAATAAATATAAACACATTTATCTTTTTTACTTTTTGTGTATTTTTACTTACCACATTAATGACAAATTTTGTATGTCCACTTCTGCAGGTTTTTGATCTCGTGGTCAAGTGCAGAGAGTCGTAGTGGTTCCAAGTGCATTCTCCAACAACTAGTTCTAGCAGACTCCAATGACCATTGCCATGTATTGGGAATAATATGTTGCAACATAATGGATCTAAAAGTGTTCTTTTCATAAAAGGATTGAACATTTTTTTCTTGATATTTTCCAAGCTTCCATCCGTTGCGCTTTTCTGTAAAAAAAATTGTTTTAGAAAATTTATGTTTTATAAAAAAATGTTAATTTGAGAATATAGTTCGCTTACTGTCATAGTTGTGTTAACATAGATAATGCTATTGCTTTTTTCTAGTTGCTTTGTTTTTCGGAACCAAAACCAATCAATGATCTACATTTGAAAAATAATATGGATAAAGTATATAAATTATAATGAAGGAAAGTTTAGTTTGTTGTACTTACTTGACCACAAATACTTTGTTGATAGAGGAGGTCTTCTATCATCATTTTTGTTATGGTGATGAAGTTTTCATCATCACAACTAAATGCTTCATCGCTGGAAAATTGGACGGTTGTTAATAAAAGAAATTAAGTTTAGTACATACTATGTTGTTTGCATTTGATAGTAAAACAAAATAGAATCCTTTATGGAATTATTTATTAAAAGTTAAAGATAAATTAATTTAGCTTTTTTAGTTTTGTTTAGTTTTTGTTTATTTTTGAGCAAGTGTGTGAGTGTATAGTAGTTGATAGATGTACTGATAGGTGACCAAACTAAAACAGAACCAACACAGTACTAATAATTAATCTAACAGATTGTTGATATATAGTTTGTGTGAGTGAAAAGTAGTTTAATTACTTACTTGTTTCCTCCCAAAACTTTGAAGAAAAGTTTCACATTTTGTTGCTGTTCATCAGTTAGATGCTTCATGAGTGGACACTTTTCAACATTCTTTTGCTTCTTCTTTTTTTGTTCTTTAGAAATGACATCTTCAACAACAATTGGATTTTCTGCAGCAATTTCTTGACTATGTTGTTTGATATTTTCAAATTTTAAACAATCTTCGGTTTCTAGAATGCAATCTTGAGTTTCCATCAAATCAAAACATGGAAAGTTAGCAGAACTATTTATATGCATCATACCAACTATCTTTCTTTTATTCGTACCTTTATCAGCTTCACTTTTTTCTTTGAAATCATTTTTTTTCTCCACATTATGCTCTTCAAAATTTTCCAGCTTTTGAAGTTTCATTTCAAGATTGTGGAGTCTTTGTTCAGCCAGCTGTCTTGAATGTTGTTCCTCATTCAGTTGTTCTGCCATACTTTTCATCTCAGCAGATAAAAAGTTCACTTTCCTCTCTAACTCTTTTATGCTATTAGAGCAGTCTGTAGCATATTTGTCATATTCCAACCCAGTATATATTTTTTTTGAAAAAAAGTCTTTTTCCTCTTTAGTTACATTTGAAAATTTCTTTAAAATCTGCATGGAAGGTATTTGAAATTAAATTTGGACATGTAATATCTTTGAAATTCTATGAAGTTAGAAATCAGAAATTATTAAAAATATACAGGTAAAAAAATTTCAGACACTTGATAAATGGAAACAACATGCAGGCACATTCATATGGGAAGGAGAGAAGACTAGGAAAATCTATAATGCACACACAATAGTTGTTACGTATAAATATAGATATGTAATTAAATAACCTACAAACTACATAAATTTAGAACACTATCCCTATTAAATAAGACACATATAAACATATGTACTCATATAATTTTGTTTATCAACAAATATATATAGTTCATTATGTACTTAAATCATTTTCTATAAAAACATATATGCATTTATCTTTTTTAACTAGGGTTTAATTTAGTTGTATATTTTCTGTAATAAAATTAAATATGAGTAAATCAAGAAAAATGTTTAATATGTATAACTATATAACAAATATAAGTAATGCCTAAGTTGTTATAAAATCATTTACATTAACAGATAAATGTTTTTATCTTTTATAGCTTTTAAGCATGGTAAAATTAATGAAAAAATTTGGAGTTGGGCAGAAACTGAATTGTACTTAAATCATTATGTATTTATGTATTTAAAAGTAGCATACCTTATCATTGTCTATTTCATCAAGGTCCAAATCTTTTAATTTTGACAAGTCCCATTTTCTCATCCTTGGGATTTTGCTTTCCAAATTTTCTTTTTCATCGATGATTTGCGTCCTTTCACAAAACCAATACTGCCAATAAGACCATGCAAATAAGCATTAACATTTAACATTTTTGTAAAAAGCATTGGTATAAATTTATTTATATTTGCTTAAAGTTTTTAAATCATACCAGTAAGACCATAGTACATCCAGGTGTGCTTCTTGGATTAGCATAGTATTTTTGTACATTTTTCATGACATTTTCACATATTGCTCTCGGCCAAGAGATTGAGTTAAATTTTTTTAAGTTTAACAGCTTTGATAAGAAGCCCCACTGCATGTAGTTCTGATTGTTAGGAAAGAAAAAAGTAATAATCAACAAGAGCAACAACAATTTGACTAAATCTTCATTCCCGTTTTCTTCCTCTATCATTTTTTTCAACCTTCTTGTGACTGTCTTCTGGCTAATTATGTCATTTTCTTCGAAATTTGTAGTCAGAAACTCTGAAAAACTCTCCATTGCTGTGGCCTTATTTGAAGTTGGTATTGGAAACAAATCCTCTCCAGATAAATTCATTCCAAATATAAGGCTAACTTCTTCAGGTGTGATTTTCAGCAGTTTGTTTCCAATTTTGAAAGCTTTTTCTTTAATACTGAAAGAAGTAATTAGTTGGTCTAAATTTGAAGCACTTTTCTGTATGTTTTGCCGTTCTATGCCATTGGTGAGAAACATATTAAAAAAGTTTTTGAATGGCGTTTTGTTGATATAACTTTTTGCTTCTGAAGATAGAATGTTTTTTTCCTTTACCGTCATCATAACTTTGTACACAGCATCTAAATTACATCTGTATGTTCCACTGTACAGATGTTTTTTCTGTCTTTTCAGCCTGTTTTGAATTTCATATTTGTCAACATCATCTGACTCATCTGTTTCAATATTTATTTCTTCAGAATCATAACTTGCTTCATTTAGTTTTTCTGAAATTGTTCCTTCGTCATCTGAGTTTGTTAGATGTTCTTTTTCAGTCATTTGTGAGATTTGCTGTGTTGGTTTAGCTTCATCCTACATTCATGAAAATAATATCATTAATTGGGATCCTAAATTTATTTCTGCATATTCATGAAGATAATATCATTTTGCTCAAGAATCATAATGCACATAAAGTATAATAAACACTTTTGTTGAGTAACTATGTAGTATTGATGGCTATTTTTTTTCCAAAGTATAGAAAGATAATCTGTTTTATCTTTTTTAGGTGTTTAAGTAATGGTCATTTAGAAATCTGAAAACTTAAAGAGAATGAAACACAAAATAGCCATCAGAATATTATTTATAAAAAAGATAAATTCTTTTATCTTTTTTAACAAAGCATTAGCAACAAATTATCCATTACAAATTAGTGATCAGTTATTAGAATTTCATCATCACAATAGCCTTGAAGTAATAACATGTACAACATGTATGAATGCAGTGCACAGTGCAGACTTATATGGTCAGAGAATCAAGCTACAACATTAACAAATAGTCAAATCCAAAAGTGAGAATACAAAGAAGTGCACAGCATACACATAAGCAAATGCAACATGAAAACAAATCTTGATCAATGCAAATGAAGCAACCAAACCTGACTGAAGTGTTCAAATATTACATATATACATGTGTGTAACATCAAGTGAATATGCAACATCATACACATTGAAACCAGAGTCCAACGCAGACATGTCGACAAGATAAGAATGCAAGTGCAGACAAGCTACAATATGACAGACTGCATTTAAAGCAACAACTCAACTCAGTGCACATCAACCCAATACAAACTACATGAAGTATATGGAATCTAGATTCCAATTTAATATGTATATACAAATTGAAGAGTACAACTAAATATTATACATAACATAAGTAGGAAAACAGTTACCAATGGAGTTGAAGATAAAGGTGATCTCTGGCTGTGTTGATCGCAGAATGGGCTAGATAAAGGTCTAATATTTATGCATTGGGTTCCAGTTTCATTTATAAATATGCACGTTGTTTTCTGTATGAATAACTTTGATTTTGATGACCTGGTGTGCATTTTTACGCTGCATAAAAATTGTCATACATAATGAAATGTTAGAAAGAGTGAAGAATAATTTTTTTGTACTTGTAATTGTAATTATCAAACACAACTAGGGTTGTAATTCTAATAAGTAATTGTGTGTAGGTAGTTATTATGTATTGTGATTTTTTATATAAAGGGGAATCATATATAGTTCATTATCTAATTAAATCGTTTTGTATAAAAACATAAATGCTTTTATCTTTTTTAAGTAGGGTGTAAATTTGCTGTATATCTTTTGTAATAACTTTTAAATCATGAAAAAATTGCAAACATGTATAACATATACTAGTCACTATTTAAGATAACTAAGGCTTAAGTTGATTTGAACCAATTATAGTAAAAGATAAATATGTTTATCTTTCGTAGCTGTTGAACATAGGAACATTACAACATAACTGTGTTTACACAATACATACAATTTTTGAAGTACTGAAGTTAAAATTATGTTAAAGCAACTCAAAGATAAACAAACATGTTAAATCCATTACATTCTTGTATTAAATCATTTAGATTAAAAGATAAACAGATTTATATTTTTAAGCTGTTGAATATGACCAGTTTTACATCACGTTAAATCATTACAAAAACAACAAACACCTTACAAGCATTACAAAAACTGTTATATATAAACACAATCAATAGAACTTATTTGTTACTTGTCAAACACAAGAAAAACAACCCATAAATAGCAAAGAAAATCAATCAGTGAATGACTACTTACTTCAGCTAACAAAAACAATCGATATATAGCAAAAAAAAACAATCGATGAACAACAAACAGCAAAGATAAACAAGTATTTACTTGTTCAGCAACAAGTGAATAGAAATCACGTCTTGCAACTAGTGAATAGAAATCGCGTCTTAGTTTCTTCAGCTGAAGAAAAGTGAATCAATCGATATATAGCAAACAGTAGAAATAAACAATTACTTACTTGTTCAGCTGAGAAAAGTTAGGCGGTACGATTTCTTCAGCCAATCGATAATCCAACTGAGGCGATTTTGTTTCTAAGCCCTACTTTTGTTTTTCATTTGGAGGTTTGGCGGCAGATATGAATTAGCGAGAAGTAGAGGGTTTATTTTCGACCCGTGTCCTGGAAACTAATTTTTTTGAACACGTGTCCTAGAAAATAATTAGTTGATGGTAATAGGCCCTTATAGTGAAATTCCCCTTTATAAAATTATCCTATTATTTTATAAAATACAAAACTAGCTTATAAATCATTTTAAGCTCTTATAATACTTAATTCCTTCATCAAGAATTAAGTATCAGTCTATAATTATCTTATGAAACCATATAACCACTTTATAAAATATTCCTTCTTACTACTCTATAAAATCTGATACTTTTATAAAATACATCGTTTATACTATTTATAAAATCATATTCTATTTTGTAAAATATATTTTTGTTGTTATTTTATAAAATCTCATTCTATTTTATATAATACATCTTCATTCTTATTTTTTAAAATTTCATTCTATTTTATATAACATACCTTTTATGTATTAAATTATTTCACTTAAATAATATTTATCAGTACTGATTAAGCTCGTTAAGCCTTTAATCACTTCGATAATATGTGTAGAGCTCAAAACTTGCTTAATTAACTTGCTAACTTCATTTTACAAAACATTCTATTATTTTATAAAATACATTTCTTCTCTTAAATAACATTTATAAATACTAATTAAGCGTTAGTAAGCCTCTAATCACTTTGATAATAGATATAAAGCTCCTAACTCACCTAATTAGCATACCAACTTTTCCAAACATCATTCAAATAATTTGGTTAATGTTTTCTAATGACATGCACTTCATAATACTACTTAATTAATATCAAATCAAATTATAGCATCACAATATTAATCCAATTTGTCCAAAATAAATTCTATGGCTTACTAACTTTTCAAAACATGATATTTAAGGTTCCTAACTAATAATGTGATGATTCAAACATGTTTAAGGCATAAACATAAGCTTAATTACATTATTAACATTCTTTATATCATTTCATATCACTTCATAATCACTAATTAACACATATATGAAGTATAACATGTAAATTAAATAAAAGAATCATCCCACTCACCTTACTTAAACCCAAACCAAGTCTAATCACCAAAAACCTAATTCTACTTTCTTTAAATTTGGAATGCACACCAATACTCTTATCCAAGCCGATTTCTTCACATGTTTTGTAGAGAACCGAAAAAGATGAATTATGGTGGTTTTTATTTGATTTTAGAAAATTTATTTAACGGATTTAGATTTTGGGGATTAGGAGCGGATTAAGAGGTGGTTAGGAGAACATTAGAGAAGAGAACAAGTGAGGAAATATGAAAATGAGAATGAGAATGAAATTATGAAGGGTTGGCAAACTTATACCCAAGCCAAATGAACCTAGCCCTATTCATCTCCTTTAATGAAATCACTGTTCACTCCAAAAATCGATCGACTCTAAACGTAGTCAAGTTTATACTCATTTTTCTTGCATCAGAAAGGCAAACATAACTACGGGTGTTTTGAGACTAATTCATCCGTTTTTGAAAAATCAAGTATAATGGGCATTTCGTCGATTAATGATTGAATATTTAAATTAATTATTTAAATATTTAGTCATTAAAATTGCAGAATGTTACATTCTTGAGCAAGAAATTACTTAGGAAAGGTTCAAGGATATGTTTGAAGAGAAATATGTACCTTGTTCGTAGTTATCAGCAATATTTCGGGAGTTTGTGGAATTACAACAAGGGAGTTTGAATGTGGCGTAGTATGTGTAGAAGTTCAATGCATTAATCTAATTAGGACTCCGAGTAAGATAGTAGAGAAATTTATCTTGGGGTCGAAGCCTGGATTGAGTGATAAGACGATGGCTCATTTATCACTTTCGTTCAATAAAGTGGAAGATATGGAAAGGAGGTATGAGTTTATGTATATCGAAAGGTGAGGTGGGGGTAGAAGACTAATGTAGGTAAGAAGAAGATGTTCACTCCTTATCAAAGAGACAAGAAGGGCTAGCAGCAAAAAGGTAAGGCTCTGGAAGGAGAATGAAAAGATCTGGTAGAGATAGCTTGCTATAATTGTGGGCAGAGAGAATTATGCCAATGTGTCCAAAACCAGTTGGAGTGGTAAAGAACAAATGCTTTATCTGAGATAAGCCCGAGAACAAGAAGAAGGATTATCCTGAGTTGAACTAGCCAAAGGTTTTCAATTTGAAAGGAACTTTTTTTAAACAGACTGTTGAGGAGAAAGATAAGTGTGTGCCCAGTGATATGGTTTTAATTTCCAGTATGACAATTAGAGTTCTATTTGATATCAGTGTTGCACACTCTTTCATTTTGAAAATTTTGGTAGATAGGTTAGAAATAGATACCACGTATTTGACTATGTCCTTGTGTGTGGTTAATTTGATCGGTGGGTATGCCACTCACTGATTAAGCACTGACCTTGAGTTTGACTTGTGTGGACATTTGGTTTTTTGCGACCCATATGTGTTTGACTTTGTAGATATGAGGTAATTTTAGGCATGGACTGGTTGTTGCATAATGACGCTAGGATCTATTGTGCGGGTAAGATTATTGTCATACAAAGTTTGAGAGGAGGAGAAAGAATTATGATTGTATTGGATGTGATGAAGGAGAAGTCGTATCTCTTGCTATGTGTTAGGGAGAATGATGATGAGATCAGTATGGTATTGGTAGTTCGAGAGTTTGCAGATGTTTTCGAACCAGTAATAGGATTACGACCAAAGAGGGCAATCAAATTACAAATATACTCAATGTCGTGGATGCAACCTGTGACGCCCCACCTCTATGCCCACGCTAGCCAAGAACACTACGGTGTAATGTTGTCAACTAGCACGGAGAATAAGGCTGTTGAGGACTGAATATTCGTGTAATTGCTTTGTGCGAGCACCGATATGTCAGATAGTATAACATGCATTTTTATTTTAGGAGGAAATCCGACATACCGATACAAACTCAAAGTTACTACACAGTGGCTATAATAGTTTAGGACAATAAATATAATAATAACACAGATATAAAAGATGCGGAACACAGATAAAACAAAAAGTCTCATATATATAATAACTGATGTCAGTTACAATACATTTGACACAATACATATGATACAACTACAACTGTCGACTCTTGAAGTTATATATACAAGTACATTATCGACTAATATACATGAATACATATCAACATAAACTATGACCCGACTACTCCAAAAGATGTGAAAAGTCTTCATAGCTCAAACAGCAACTCAAAGCAGGAAATCTACAACCTGAAATAACTCGGGTCTGACCCGAGTATTAAATTCAAAAGAAAATAACACGCGCGTCAGTCTAATTCAAACTCAGTCATTAATGCACGGAAGCAATAATAATCAATATCAAAAAGACGACAGTCATAGAAATCTCGTATACTTGACTCCTCGGTAAGAGAATCGGATAACGACAAATATAACACTAAACAGTGTTAAACAATAAATCAGCTAATCCAAATCACTAACAAAGATAGATAAAAGATTACCAATGCAGATAATTCAGAAAACAACAAAATTGTCTAAACGACAATTAATAACAAAATCTAATTATTAAATAAATATTAAGAAACTCATAATCTAATTATCTAGAAGATAATTATACAACACAAAATAATCAATTTAAAGCATCAATTCTGGTAGGGCTGCAGTATACACATGCGTATACTGCCTCGCCACTACAACCCGAAATACACAAAAGATCAACGAACCAAAATCAAATGAAGATTCAAATCTCAATGCCACGGCCTCAAATGTCATAGTAGGCAGACATGGACAATGTGCACACATGTACACATTGAAAATTCACAAATGTTCACAAGGTCAAATCCAAATCAGATTCAACTCAAGTTCAGATGGCCTCGACCAAAATCCAAATGTACACATTATCAATATGGTAATACAACTCAAAGTATCACTGCAACTATGACAACAGAGATGTGGACTATCAGCATGCACAAAGGCTATAAGTCAATCAAATGCAGAACTAACCAAAACTGGATGCTACAAAACAGAGACCAGACTCAAGTGAAACCAACAAACACAAGAATGCAATAGCTACAGTTCAAATGCCAACTGCCTCTAAAGGTTGCAAGTACAAATACACATAAATGGTATGCAACAAGTTCAAGATGCACAGCTACATATGCAGTGACAATATGACATGCACAGGTGAAGCAACCCAACAGCAACATGACAAGTGCAGTTTCTAAATGAAACAATGAAAGTAAGAACAGAATACAACTGGACAAGACAGGTTAACTTGAATGTAATATCAAAGACATCAAGTGAGACCAGATGTGGGTGCAGATTCAAGTCAACACAACTGTATATATGTCAACAATATCAAGACCAACCAGAACAGATGTTGAATACATCAAAGACAACTGCAACAATACAACCAGAGAAATGCACAACTCTAAAGCAGACTCAAGTGAAACCAACCAACCAACAAGTATACAGATTCAAACAAGTCCACACTGCAACATATCAGAGAGTAGTTCCAGTGACTAATGCACAAATGACATCAATGACTACAAGTTCAGCTACAAACAACAACACAACTTCAAGTACATCAGTGAACAAGTGACTTATGGATGAACTACAAGCAACTGGTAAATACAAAAGTACAAGTGATGAAGCACAACAAACTCAAGGTTAAACAAGTACAGGAAGGAACAAACACAGAAGCAACTGCACAAACCAAATACATCATGACCAGAAAGTAGCATGACAGTGCAACGGAGCATGTACAGGACAGTGAATAACAAGTTCAAATGCCAACTGCCTCTAAAGGTTACAAGTGCAACAGTATTGCATGAACAAGTCAGTAGTGAAGATCAAATTCAATGATGTCAGAAAACATGTACAGACAGTATACATATTAAACCAGAGAAATCAAAATGAATATGATTCAAGTGGCCAAAGTCACATATTATCACAACATTGAAAAGACCGAAGTCAAGTGATGAACAACAGAAAATCACAAAAATAATTGGCCAGAGAAGATGATCAGAGACGAAGTTCACAGGGGCCAGAAAAGTCAAAATCAAGATCAACAATGAACAAGTCAAAGCCGTGATCAACAGTGAACAAGTCAGAGAGAAGCTCGACAATTTCGAGTGCCGATATCAATGATGTCACAGGAGAAACTCACGAAATCAAAATACAGTTTAATCAGAGAAACCAAAACCGTGAGCATCAATTAATCAACCACGAAAATCACAAGTTTGAACAAATCAGAAACCACACGAATTTGAATTAGATGTGAGTGAAATACATCACCCACCTTTGCCACAATCGAAGCAACCGAAAGCCAAGCGAGGAGACGAAGCCATAGCAATTCGAGGAAGGCGAGCGGAGTTAAACCCTAGCAGCCACCATCTTCGATTCCTACGATGCCCTAACTTGTACACGAACGAACGAGAAAAGAAAATCGATGCCGCCATTTTTTTTCCGTTTATTTGCTTAGGGTTTAAAACGAATGAAGTGAATGGGGTCGGGTTTGCCTTTTAGAAACGAAGAGAGAGAGGACGGGTTTGCCATTTGATAATTATAACGGCCCAATTATAAAAAGGAACCATGGCCAAGATTTTGCTTAAAACCCAAACACTTACCCCATGAGGACCAGAGATGTATTCAAAGCAAATTCAACTGATTAAAAGCTTCCATCAGCAATTAACAACCATATTTAATCGTCTAGAGATGATAATTAATTGGTACGAAATCTCAGGTTGTTACATAACCTATTAGTAAACCACCTAGTAGAATGCCGCCTAAAGAGATGAAAGAATTAAAGAAGAAACTAGTGGAACTTGAGTGTAAAAGTTTCATTAGGCCAAGTCAAAGGATACAATCATATGCCCATAAGGAAACTAGTGCAAGTCATATGTCCATATAAAAGTAATTATGAAAATAATAGTTTATTCAATCCTCAATAATAAAGTCCCAATTTTAATTTAGCCTAATGGCCATGGAATTCCCAATCTCAGGCTTTTATGTTATTCATACAAGAAAGTGTAAAATAAGGAGGAAGAGCAACTAGGAATCCGTCCCTTTCTAGTAGGAGGTACATGCTTATTTATAGAAGACTACAACCTTTAGATTCATAACACATATCATCTAGTAGAATCAATGGCCATGATGTGCTGATGTGGCATACGCTCGAGGTGACATATGGCACAATCCTTCTTTGACTTCTTCATAAAGAATTGGCATAATTAGTCCAATGGCAAAATGCCACATGATCAGTTAATATTGATTTTTGTTTTGTGCTTCTCAACATGCGATAGCTCTAGCTACCAACGTGCGGTAGCTCCTAAATTTTCATTAAGCGATAGCTCTCTTAAGTCTTCAACATACGATAGCTTCAAAGTGTCAACTTTTGATAGCTTAAGTAATCATTATGCGATAGATTAGGGTACCATCCTTTGATAACTTATGTAGTCAACATGCGATGACTTTGTGAACTTCAACCTTCGATTACTCATCTGATTAATATGTGATGGCTTTGTAGACTTCAATTTCGATAGCTCATCTGATCAATATGTGATGGCTTTGGAAACATCAACCTTTAATAGCTCATCTGATCAACATGTGATGGCTTTGTAGACTTCAACATTCAATAGCTCATCTGATCAACATTCGATGGCATCAGAAACATCAACCTTCGATAACTCATATGGTCGACATGCAATGGCTATGGAGACATCAACCCTCGATAGCCTTTTTGGATCTCAACTTGCGATAGCCCATTTATATCAACTTTCGATAGCTTGTTTGGCTCTCAACTTGCGATAGTTTGCTTTGGCCTTCATTTTCTGATGGCTTTATCTTCTATCAACTTGCGATGGCTTGCTTTCAATCTGCGATGACTAGCATTTTTTGGGTATAACACTATATATTTAAAGAGCATCGTAATTTTGGACAAGCAAGAACTAACTTATCTACTTAGATATACATAGAGTAAATAGAAATTTACATAACTGATGAATAAAAAGAGTTAAAAAAAGAAACCCTCACTACAAGAATAAAAGCTTTTTACAATGATTTAGGATAGCATTAATATATTTGTTGTGAATGAAACCAATTATTATAAAATAATTAGAAAATACAACGATGTGTATTGGCAAATGAAAAATGGGCAGGAATACTTAAGTAAAATAAGAAAATGTAGGTCTTTAGTCTTTGCTGTAGACTTTACAACTTTCAAAAAAAGTAAAAAATTTCCTCCACGGTACACTTTCTAAAAATCAATCCTAAATTCTCAGGTCCATCTCACCCGAATTGCACAAAATCATGCTCGTTCTCCCTTAAGCCCTAAATTGCCCTTATCCAAATCACCATGCTCTGGCTCACGTCGTCATTGCCCCTCGTCGTTGCCCAAATCATCACTATGTTTATGATAATTTGATCAGAGTAGTAGTTCCAAACCTTGCATTCCCGTCGATGCCAGAACCCAGAAATCGGTGAGCTTCCTGTTTAATTTTCCTTTCTAATTAGGTTTGATTTTACCTTTCCTTTTGTCTCGGTGAGAAATGGTTCGTATGTCTAAACAGATATTACTTTTTGCTGCAATAGTTTACCTTTTCTTTTGTCTTGGTTCATATGGCTTTTACATGGTTCTTTTTTATGCAAATAAGCAAGACAATGCATCATCTTGTTACCGATTAGATCTCATCAATTACTGTGAATAGTGAATTGCTGTAAATCCCAAAATGCTTTTACCTTTGCAAGCTTCAAATCAGAAAATGGTAAATGTCGTACAAGATTTTTGTCCTAGTTGACCTGTTAAAAGAGTTATTTGTTGCTTCCTTATAAATCACCTTACCATTTAAGAGGGAGTGTAAGTAATCTATTGGCAGTGTTAAATAGTTTAGGTTATAATTCTTGGATGCTTATTTTCTTTATTGATCTTTATTTATTCATTTATGAGTCTGTTGTTATGACGAAATTAGTCATTATGCTTAAGGCATATTTCTTGCATTTGTAGTCGAGTAATGAACACTATTAATCATGTTGTTACATGTTAGCTATTAAAGCACTAAATAAAGATTACTTGTCAGTATGAATATGTACAAACTAATAAACACAAGTGATATGTCACAGTAAATATACATGAAAAGCATGTGCATAAGGTCAAAATGGGAAACGTACCTTGCAAGAAAGAGAGCAGAAATGGAATTGCTCTTGAAGAAGCTTGTCACAAGTAAGGAAAATACTTCCAAAGCCTTTAAAAGCCCCTGTCATTGGCCCTTACTTTAGTAATACCACTTAGTAGAATGCCGCCTAAAGAGATGAAAGAATTAAAGAAGCAACTAGTGGAACTTGAGGGTAAAAGTTTCATTAGGCTAAGTCAAAGGATACAATCATATGCCCATAAGGAAACTAGTGCAAGTCATATGTCCATATAAAAGTAATTATGCAAATAATAGTTTATTCAATCCTCAATAATAAAGTCCCAATTTTAATTTAGCCTAATGGCCATGGAATTCCCAATCTCAGGCTTTTATGTTATTCATACAAGAAAGTGTAAAATAAGGAGGAAGAGCAACTAGGAATCCGCCCCTTTCTAGTAGGAGGTACATACCTATTTATAGAAGACTTCAACCTTTAGATTCATAACACATATCATCTAGTAGAATCAATGGTCATGATTTGCTGATGTGGCATACGCTCGAGGTGACATATGGCACAATCCTTCTTTGACTTCTTCATAAAGAATTGGCATAATTAGTCCAATGGAAAAATGCCACATGATCAGTTAATATTGATTTTTGTTTTGTGCTTCTCAACATGCGATAGCTCTAGCTACCAACGTGCGATAGCTCCTAAATTTTCATTAAGCGATAGCTCTCTTAAGTCTTCAACATACGATAGCTTCTAAGTGTTAACTTTTGATAGCTTAAGTAATCATTATGCGATAGATTAGGGTACCATCCTTTGATAACTTAAGTAGTCAACATGCGATGGCTTTGTGAACTTCAACCTTCGATTACTCATCTAATTAATATGTCATGGCTTTGTAGACTTCAATTTCGATAGCTCATCTGACCAATATGTGATGGCTTTGGAAACATCAACCTTTAATAGCTCATTTGATCAACATGTGATGGCTTTGTAGACTTCAACATTCAATAGCTCATCTGATCAACATTCGACAGAAACATCAACCTTCGATAACTCATGGTCGACATGCAATGGCTATGGAGACATCAACCCTCGATAGCCTTTTTGGATCTCAACTTGCGATAGCCTATTTATATCAACTTTCAATAGCTTGTTTGGCTCTCAACTTGCGATAGTTTGCTTTAGCCTTCGTTTTCTGATGGCTTTATCTTCTATCAACTTGTGATGGCTTGCTTTTAATCTGCGATAACTAGCATTTTTTGGGTATAACACTATATATTTAAAGAGCATCGTAATTTTGGACAAGCAAGAACTAACTTATCTACTTAGATATACATAGAGTAAATAGAAATTTACATAACTGATGAATAAAAAAGTTAAAAAAAGAAACCCTCACTACAAGAATAAACGCTTTTTACAATGATTTAGGATAGCACTAATATATGTGTTGTGAATGAAGCCAATTATTATAAAATAATTAGAAAATACAACGATGTGTATTGGCAAATGAAAAATGGGCAGGAATGCTTAAGTAAAATAAGAAAATGTGAGTCTTTAGTCTTTGCTGTAGACTTTACAACTTTCAAAAAAAGTAAAAAATTTCGTCCACAATACACTTTCTAAAAACCAATCCTAAATTTTCAGTTCCATCTCACCCGAATTGCACAAAATCATGCTCGTTCTCCCTTAATCACTAAATTGCCCTTGTCCAAATCGCCATGCTCTGGCTCACGTCGTCGCCCAAATCATCACTATGTTTATAATAATTTGATCAGAGTAGTAGTTCCGAACCTTGCATTCCCGTCGATGCCAGAACCCAAAAATCGGTGAGCTTCCTGTTTAATTTTCCTTTCTAATTAGGTTTGATTTTACCTTTCCTTTTGTCTCGGTGAGAAATGGTTCGTATGTCTAAACAGATATTACTTTTTGCTGCAATAGTTTACCTTTTCTTTTGTCTTGGTTCATATGGCTTTTACATGGTTTTTTTTAATGCAAATAAGCAAGAAAATGCATCATCTTGTTACCGATTAGATCTCATCAATTACTGTGAATAGTGAATTGCTGTAAATCCCAAAATGCTTTTACCTTTGCAAGCTTCAAATCAGAAAATGGTAAATGTCGTACAAGATTTTTGTCCTAGTTGACCTGTTAAAAGAGTTATTTGTTGCTTCCTTATAAATCACCTTACCATTTAAGAGGGAGTGTGAGTAATCTATTGGTGGTGTTAAATAGTTTAGGTTATAATTCTTGGATGCTTATTTTCTTTATTGATCTTTATTTAATCATTTATGAGTCTGTTGTTATGATGAAATTAGTCATTATGCTTAAGGCATATTTCTTGCGTTTGTAGTCGAGTAATGAACATTATTAATCATTTTGTTACATGTTAGCTATTAAAGCACTAAATAAAGATTACTTGTCAGTATGAATATGTACAAACTAATAAACACAAGTGATATGTCACAGTAAATATACATGAAAAGCATGTGCATAAGGTCAAAATGGGAAACATACCTTGCAAGAAAGAGAGCAGAAATGGAATTGCTCTTGAAGAAGCTTGTCACAAGTAAGGAAAATACTTCCAAAGCCTTTAAAAGCCCCTGTCATTGGCCCTTACTTTAGTAATACCACTTTTTCCCTATTTATATTACAGGCCTACATCATCATACATAGTCCTATTTACTTTCAGCATCATATAATTAGTTTGAATAGTATACTAGCAAATTAATCTATTTATGATTTTCCTTGATTACTTTTAAGCTTCAAAATTATGTTCAATTTGATTACACTTTCTACTGCACTGCCTTTATTGATGCAGTTGAGACATGTAAGTTTGACACTGCTAAATGAAATAGTATTGCTAAGTTTTAAAGAAAGAATAAACAATAAAGGTAATAGGATTAAAATTGGTAACAAAAAAATAATAAATTTATACAAATTTCAAAATATACCTGAAAAAAATGAATAGCCTATTACTTTGCCAGAAAGATTATAGTAAGAAGAGAGTAGGGGAATAGACAAAAATATTTGCCTCTATTTAATTGTTTTCTATGTTAATAATGTTAATTAGTTCGAACTTTTTTAGTATGAAGCAACACATTATGAAAATAGTTACCAATTCATGCTGTTGTAATATACTATTTTTCTTACTAATATGACAATTCATATTGTTAATATATTATTTTTCTTACTAATATGAATTATTAGCCATTAATATGAAATGTAAATATGAATTCAACCATTGAATAAAAAATAATGTACTGCCATAATGTTAATTTTTTTATTCTCTTATTTTATTGTATGAATTCTCAACGATAAACATAGATTTCAGGGTAAACAATAAAGTATTACTATAAGTAAACTTGTGTTATTTATATTTTAAATTTGTCCATTAGCAACATAAATTTTTAATCATGTCAGTAAAGAAAATGAAAATAAATAAAAAATACAAATTCTTACACAATTTGACATAAATTATTTTGGTTAGTATCAAACAGATTTAGCTGTTTTAATACTTCTAGCTCGAGTAATTATTGAAAATAAGAACATTTCAAACAAAAACTCATTATTCTACAAAAAATAAAACAAAAAAAAAACAAAAATTTGCAACAATATTTCTTTAAATAGGCATCTCATCATTTGTGATATGATTAGTCATTCCACTATTGTGGTACCATTTGAAAAGATAGAAAAATGTAGGCTAGGTTAGAAAAAAGAAATTAATAGTTAGCAGTCCTACATCAGTTTAAAATGAATCTTATTAATTGATATGAAAGTTGAAGGATTTTGCATCATTTTAGTTTGGTAAGTTCATTCTCATAAAATAGTATGAAGCTTTTATTTTATAAAGTATCGTACAACATTTTTTAATAAATTTATAGTCACCTTGCAGCCAGCCTTTGGACAGAAGGTTTCAACGGTGTATTTTGTTATTAAAACCGATTAATAATTCGAATGTGTTACTATATGAGAAAAGTGAATTATACTCCATTTTCTTTATTTTTGTAATGACCCAGAACATTACCGCCTTGATTTTATGAGTATATTTAATAATTTTAAATTTTAAAATAATATGTTTTATAATTAAAATATAACTCTTTTAAATAATAACAAATGATGGTAAAATAGATTTTTTACGAACTAGGATTTCGCCACTTTGAAATAGGTTATTTAAATATATTTTATATAATCAATAAATGGATTTTTATTAGCAAATAAACCTATTTTACTTATTTAATTATGATGATAAAATAGTTTTCAAAATTTGTTTACCAATACAGATAGTTCATTGAAAAATAGAAAATGTGACCGAAAACCGTTTTTCAAAATTTCGACTTTTCGATGCCAAAAAGTTGTCAGAAAACATTATGCACATTTTGTATATCATGCCCACACATATATTTACATGTCATAATAAACTAAGTGAGTGTTAGGATTTAATTAAACATACTTAGGTTAAGATAATGCATGATTTGACCATTTATGTACGTAAGAATAAAATATAACCAAAATACCCTAGCCTAAGTACACTACCATAACCTAAATACACCTAGTAAGTAAACAAAGCATGGTGAAGAGTGGACAAGGGATGACCAACGTGTATACTAGGGTATGGAGGGAGGAATGGTGATAGCTTTCACGAAAGTTTTATTATTATTTTATACTAAAGGTCATTTTACTAAATTACCCTTCTCATTTTCTATAAATACCTCCAATCTCTACACATTCTTCCTTTACACCATCATTCCCATATTCATTCCTATCCTCTTCATGTCTACAGGTTCATCCTTGGCTTCAAAGAGAAATTCCTAAGCTAAAATTTGTGAATACACTTCTAAAAATCAAGTTATGTTGCCTTATTTCACTTCCAAATACCAATACTCTCCAAAGCTAACCCGTACACCCCAAAACCACCTTGGGCTGAGCCTAATTATGTCCTTGGCCAAGCCCATTTGCACCATAGAAGGTCACACTAGGTCATATTTTCAAGATAAGGCGGTTCATTACATTTTGGTATCAGAGCTAGGTTGAGCGAACACCTATGCTTTGGTGAGGTAAACTCATTATAGATAGGGTCAGTAATTCCCTAAAATGAGTCTGAGTGTAATATGTGTATATATATATAAGTGCATAATTTTTAGTGAATAAAAATGTTTTATATTGTGTTGTTTGACCTGTTGAGTGGCTTAAGAATTCTTGTCGATGTGATTGATCAATGTTATCGATAGGGATTTCCGAAACACTTGAACAAGTTAAATAAATATAATATTTTTTTTAAATTGGGTAAATGTAATAATTTTACCTAGGAATATATTTTCTATATATAAAAAGGAATGATTTTCAAAATCTATGTAGTTATCTATGAGGAGAGTGGTTTAGGAGTTAATAATATTTAAATTATTAGCATTTAAGGTTTAACTAGTCATGCTTGTCTAGTTTTGAGAATTGATTATTGTCAGATTTAATAGTAGATTTCTATCCTCCATCATGGGTTGGGTAGATAGAATGTGTAGGAACATTAAATCGAACACCTTATGAATTAAGTTTTACAATTTGACTATAAGACATTCGATGATATGTAGGGTTAAAAAATTAATTTTAATAAAGGTGTTTATTAATAGAAAATATGCAGATAGTTTTATAAAATGAATTAAGAGAGACGATTTTACAAATCAGAACTATTAAATGCGTTTTAAAAATGAAAAGGGTTTTAAGAATGTTAAATCCCGGTGGCTTTGATAAATTCCAAATGATTTTGGAAAATAGCAGCAATCTTTCTTAAGAATATTTTAAGATATAGTTATTTTAAAATAAAGTTTAAGAGTAAGGTTTTCTTTGGACCGCTTAGGAATAAATCTTGATCTATTTTGTGATGATTAGAATAATCTTCTAAGTGACAATCAAATGTTTGCTTAGGCAGGTATGATGGTGTACTTAGTAAATTATCCTTTTTATCATTGAACAATCGGGACAAGTTCAAATCTAAATGAATCCAAAGCAAGTGGATAGCTTTGTTAAAAACTATTTGTCTATAAATAGTATTATTTCGAGAAGAAATTTTGGAAAAAATAGAAATATTTTTTAGTAACTAGTCTGAGTGTCTCGAAAATAACTAAAAAATGGGTAAGAGATGTGTTCGGATGGCAAACACTTCTCTTGAGTATTGCCCGTCTTAGTAAAGGGGTATATGATACTATTTGGTAGCACCCAGTTCCTTGACATGGTTTTAGAGTTACTTGGGCTATATGTATGTTTTCAAAAGGTTTTTGAAATAAAACCCAAGTATTGTGTTCTTGGATCCCTTAAAATGAAGAGTTTTCAAAATAAAAAGATATTTTGATTAAAAGGGTGGATTAATAAATGAAGTTTTAATTAGGTTAAATTTAATAAGGGGGTTTAATAAACTTTTTTTACTTAAACTATGTCTTTTAATTTTAACATCTAGGATGTGAAGAATTTTTGATGTTATTAGGCTGACTAATAGACATTTTTACCTTAGCTGTGTCTAAAAAAAAGTAGAACCCAGGATGGAGTTTGGATACCAGCATCCTACTCTTCTTAGCTATTTACCAGTCCAATTAGGGTATAGAGGTTGATTTGGTTGACTTAGTTTCAAGACCCAAGTTATTTTTGACCTACATCTAATAGTTAAAATTAAATAGAATTAAAAATCAAATGTTTGTATATACGCTTAGGATGTAGAAGAGTATAATATAAGTTAATAAATTTAAAGATTTATTCTTATAAGCATGGTGGGAGGGTAGAAAGTAGACAAATAGTAAGAATCGTTAGATTAGTACGTAGTTTGTATGAAGATAATTTCTCCTTTTCACATAGTTCTCGATCCTAGATACGAGTATATGACTGGAAGTGTTTTACACCATTCCGAGTAAGGATTTGTCGCTCGATTTTTGACGGCGAGCATTGTTGAGGGTTCTTATGTGGAACCAAAAGTTGTCTATTATAGTTTATGGCTATGTAAGGAGAACGGAGGTTTCTAGTTAGATGGCCTGATCAAAGTCCGCACTAGGAAGTCAGGTAAGTGATAATAGTTCGGAAGTAAATTTATGTGTTTGAGTGGATGATCAAATTAGATTTTACATAGGGATGATCTATGTAAATCATACGGACTGATGAATAGTTTAAGTGTTTTGGGAATTAGGTTATGATATTATTTTGGGGATGAAATTCCCTTAAGGGGGGAAGAGTGTAATAATCCAGAAGTTTACCGCCTTGATTTGCGAATATAATAATTTTAAATCTTAAAATAATAAGTTGGATAATTTTAAATAATAACAAATGATGGTAAAATAAATTTTTAACGACACAGGATTTTGTCACATTGAAATAGGCTATTTAAATATATTTTATATAATGAATACATGGATTTTTATTAGCAAATAATCCTATTTTAATTATTTAATAATGATGATAAAATAGTTTTCAAAATTTTTTTACCAATATAGATAGTTCATTGAAAAATAGAAAATGTGACCGAAAACCGTTTTCCAAAATTTCAACTTTTCGACACCGAAAAGTTATCGGAAAACATTATTCACATTTTTTATATCATGCACGCACATATATTTAAATGTCATAATAAAGTAAGTGAGTGTTAGGATTTAATTAAATATACTTAGGTTAAGATAATGCATGATTTGACCATTTATGTACCCAAGGATATAATGTACCCAGAATACCCTAGCCTAAGTACACTGCCATCATCTAAATACACCTAGGAAGTACACCAAGCATGGTGAATGGTGGACAACGGGAGACCAATGTGTATACTAGGGTGTGGAGGGAGGACTGGTTATATGCTTCCATGAAAGGTTCATTATTATTTTTTACTAAAGGTCATTTTACTAAATTACCCCTCTCATTTTCTATAAATACCTCATATCTCTACACATTCTTCCTTTACACCATCATTCCCATATCCATTCCTATCCTCTTCATGTCTACAAATTCATCCACGGCTTCCAAGAGAAATTCCTAAACTAAAATTTGTGAATACACTTCTAAAAATAATGTTAAGTTGTCATACTTCACTTCCAAATACCAATACTCTCCAAAGCTAACTCCTACACCTTAAAACCACCTTTGGCCGAGCCTCATCATGCCCTTGGCCAAGACCATTTGCACCATAGAAGGTAACATTAGGTCATATTTTCAAGATAAGGCGGTTCGTTACAATTTTAATGCAAGAAAAGTTAAACAAAATTAACCCACCAGTTCTCTAAATTAAAATAAGGATGTTATGGAACTAAAACCAAGTGCAGGTAGTTATCTCTACCCTAATTACGTTCAAATTGATACTCCTCTTGTTATTTATACCTAAGTGTATTGGATTTTTATCTTCTAACTATGTGTATGGTATTATTCTTTTTCTTCTAAAATTGAGTAAATAGTTCAGACATTCCATATCATGATAATTGTACGTAATATTTTTTTTGAAAACCTATAAGCATATTGCTTACTGACATTGCAGTAGGTACGATCATGCTTGCACCGTAACCTCTTATTTCATTCAGATCATAATTCTCATTAATTTCAATAAGTATTACTTGTTTTATAGGTCATACATAAGAAAGTTAGTCTTTTGTTTCTAAAAACAATCTGCCATACCCGCGTGTATCTGAAACAAAATTCGAAATCAAATATCTTTTCAATTAAAAAATCATTTCGTCCATTTACATAGTAGAACTGGAGCAGGTTATCGGTGACGTTATTTGTATGTAAGGGCGGTGAATGCATGTGTGTGAAATGTGTAGTGGTTTTCATCTACAAGTTTAAATTTGGTATTCTGAGGACATTTGTGTTATTTAATAAAATTGGCTACTAACTGTTTGTAACGACCCAAAATTTTCCACTTTGATTTATGAATATTTAATTAATTTTAAATATTCAAATTATGGATTGTACAACTCAAATAGACCTCTTTTTAGTAATAAATAATAATGGTAAAATTGTTTTAAAATTTGGTTTACAAAAACAAATAGTTTGTTGAAAAATCGAAAATGTGACCGAAAATCGTTTTTTGGATTTTCGGCTTTTCATCGACCAAAAGTAGTCGGAATGTGTTCTGTACACTAGAATATATATGTACACATATATATAAATAACATATTCTTTTGTTAATGAAGTGGTTAGGTTAAATATGTACTTAAGTTAATAAAGTAGGTTTTGACTTTTCTTTTATAATTTAAAAAAGGAAGGTTGCTTAAGAAATAAGGCATAAGTACATGTCATGAGAGATGAAGTGATGAAAGAGTATGTAAGGGGGGAAGTGATGCTTTAATGTGGAATGGAGAAGGGGGTAGGGTGATGTGTCATGATTTTGGTGGAGGGTATGGGATATTTTGGTTAAGGGGGCATTTTGGTCATTTTCTATTTGCATTTTCTATAAATAAAACAACTCTACTCTTTCAATCTTCTTTTACTTCATTTCATTATTTTTTTCATTTCTTACCTCTTCCTTTCCAAGCTTTTCTTTTCTTTATCCATAGCTTCCAAAGAGATTTTAAATTAAAACTCACTTCTTTTTCACTTTTAATCCTTAAACTAGTTCTTTGTTAACCCCCTTTTCGACTCACGACCTAGCAGGAGCCGAGTTAAGATGTTTGCTGACTTAAGAAAGTATGCCGAGTTAAGGTGTTTGACGACTTAAGAAAGTATGCCGAGTTAAGGTGTTTGACGACTTAAGAAAGTATGCCGAGTTAAGGTGCTTGCCGACCTAAGAAATTTAACGACATAACGACTCAAAGAAGCCTACCGACCTAGCAAATTGCGAGATAACAGGGGCTGCCAACTTAACAGATTGCCGACCTATGGGAACTTGCAGCCTACCGAGTAAAAGAGTATACTGATTCAACAAGTCACTACTAAGAGGAGCTGCCGACCTAAAATGACTACCGACTTAAGGAAGCCAACCAATTTAACAAAGTACGAGTTGGCAAGGCCTGCCGAGTTAACAAACTGCCGATTTAAGATTGCACGTTAACTCTGCTCCGACCTAACAACGCTGAGATACCTTATGCATCTTTACCTCGTCACCGACTTACCTTACGTCTTCGGCGACTTAGGACTTGAGCGTAAAACCAGAAGAGGAGGTGAACTACTAGGGAAGTGTTGGAACTGATAAACCGGCTATGACCTATCATAAGTCAGCAGCGACTTATACTAAGTCGGCGACGACTTAGGACTTAGGAAATTTTCCAGAGACCAGATCAGCTCCTATAAATACCCCACCACTTCCAACATGAAGAGGACTTTTTTTTTTGGGCAATTCATTTCTAAAGCGCCGTTACTCTGTCGAACTCTCCAATCATTCAGCAAACAAGGATCCTTCAAGCATTCAAGACACTACAACAAACTTCGAGAGAAATTCCTAACATCCGACATGGATTCATCGAGTTTCATCGCCGAGGATTGAGCTAGTAGTCGAGATTGTTTCTTATGATCGAGTTGTACTGTTTTCATAGGAGATTTGTATCAATTTGTAACCAGATTCAATAATAAAGAGATTCAAAGTGGACGTAGGCTAAATCTCAAGCCGAACCACTATAAATTGCTGTCTTTTACTGCATTTCTGCTATTTTCCTGCTTGATTTCTGTCCCCGTTACACGGGTGGTGCTTTCACGATCTTACTACACACACTGGGTGTTGGCGTTCACATTTTAACGTTAACATTTTGGTGCTTTCACTGAGAAACCAACTCAGGCTGCAACTCACCATTGCTTCTCAGAAGTTTGCTGAAAGAATTTCTCACAAAGTCAGAAGTTTATCAGACATAATGGCTCCCGGAAGGAAACGAAAGTCTGTCAGAACTGATGATGACCGTGACAGTTCTGCCACTTCTCTCTCTCCGAATCAAGCAGCTCCGAGCATCGGTGTTACGCGACAGGAGTTAGATGCTGCTGTATCCGGACTATACCAGCAGATTGAAACTCAAAATAACCTGATGATGGAAAGGCTGAATGCTCTATTTGGTACGAGTCAAAGACCAGTAAATAATGAGGGAAACTTTGCTAATGCTGCTCCCAATTCTGAGGGAAGAAATATTCCTCACGGGGGATCAGGTGCTGCCGAAGGGGCACCCCTCCAGGCCGAGGGATCTAGGCCGTCACCAGTTCTTCATGAGCATCTACCTGGACAAACTCCCGAAAAGATGGCTGAGGTCTACTCTGCGAAATCTCTGAACAATGAGGAATATCTCTCTGGTATGATCAAGCAAATAATGAAAGAGAGCATGCAAAGAGATGAAGACGAAAGCGAATGGGGATTCGCACCAAGTAGAACTCCGTTTACCGAAAAGATTCTGAAAGCTGAATTTCCTAGAAAGTTTGTTCCCCCCACTATTCCTGCTTATCGGGGGACAAGTGATCCAAATCAGTTCTTGTATAAATACGACTGGCATATGACCGGCGCAAGGGCAACCGACGAGATAAAGTGCCGATATTTCCCAGTCTATTTAGAAGGAGTGGCACTTCTCTGGTTTACCAAGCTTCCAGTCCGATCTGTAGATCAGTTTTCCGATCTCACCCGAAAATTCAAAGAGCAATTCAGGCTATACGCTTCAAAGGCAAAGGATATAATGTCGCTGTCCAGTCTTGAACAGAATCCGGGAGAGCCTATTAAGTCATTCTTGAACCGCTTCAACCTAGCTCTGGCAGAAGTCGATAATGCAGAGCCACGAATGATCTTGACCTATTTGATGCGTGCTATTGACAAATCGAGCGAATTTGGAAAATGGCTAAAAATGAAGGAACCAAATTCGCTAGAGAAATTCTACAAAAAGGCTGACGAATTTATACGCTTAGAGAATCTTTCCGCACCAGCTAAAGTTGTGACAACGGTGGCGGAGAATAATGTTACTACCCAAAGCAAGAAAGAACCGGCAGATCAGAAAAGGGAAAGTAATGGTGGGAAAAGGCAAAAAGACTTCAAAAAACCCCGTTTCCTTAAACCATCAGACTTTACTCCTCTGACCGATACCCCAGAAAATATCTTCATCGCCACTAAGGATGCTGTTGAATTTCCAAAACCACCGGCCGTGAAAGTTGGGAAGAATGCTGTTCAAAGCGGAAGATTTTGCAAGTTTCACAACCAACCAGGGCATGATACCAATGAGTGCCGCCATTTGAAAAGTCTGATTGAAGAATTGCTAAGAGAGAATAAGTTGCAGCAATACGTCAAGAGGAATAGAAAGGACCCATCTTCGTCCAACCAAGGGCAATTACCTCCAACTAATTCATCTGATTCAGGAGAAAGGCCTGCTGGAAAGGAAAGGCCTGTTATTAATGTGATCACAGGGGGACCTCACCCGGCTGGCAGGAGTTGGGGTGAATGGAAAGGTATGCAAAAGCTTTGAAGTATGCACCAACCGAAGAAAGTGTCTTAATCCTGGAAGATATTTCACCTCTAAAGCAGCAAAAAACTTTCCATGATGATATTATGTTCAGAGCCAGGGATTCTGTTAATGTGGAAGCTCCTACTGAGGACCCTATGGTTGTTTCTGTCGGTATTGGGCCGGCTATTGTCAGAAGAGTGCTAGTTGATAGTGGTGCCTCATGTAACATCCTCTTTAAAAGGACATTTGACCAAATGAAAATTCCGATGACTGATGTACACGCTTCTTCACACAAGATCGCCGGATTCACAGGAGAGCTGAAACAGCCGATTGGAACAGTGGACTTGTTTGTTGAAATGGGCGAAGGACCCAAGAAATTGGTTCGGAAGCAAACTTTTGTAATTGTGGACGGATTCTCCGCCTATAACGCTTTCTTGGGCCGGCCTACTCTTGCAGCTTTCAGGGCCGTCCTCGCTCCTTGGTGCTTAACAATGAAATTTCCTACTGATAATGGGATTGCTGTTATCAAAGGAGATCAAAACGCAGGACGAGAATGTTATCTTGTAGAACTCCGAGAGGCCAGGAGAAAAGAAATGGGGAAAGATGCGGCAGCTCCGCTCCGCATCAAGGAACCGACCCTGTAGCAACTACGGAGCGGCCCCTGTACTGGCGAACACAGCAATGCAAGAAAAGAAATGGATCCCAGAAAAGCCAGTACAGGGGAGAATAGAGTGGTACCCGTGGAGGTAACGGTACCAGTATCTGTAGACCCGAAAGACCCGAATAAAGTACTCAATGTGGGTTCACAGCTAAGTATAACAGTTCAAAACACACTGATATCGTTCTTGAAAGCCAATTTAGATGTGTTCGCTTGGTGTCATGCTGATATGTGCGGAATCTCTCCAACAATTGCTGTTCACACCCTGAATGTCGATCCGAAATTCACTCCAGTAAAACAAAAAAGGAGAACTCAAGGTCCAGAAAGGTCAGCAGCTTTAAAAGAAGAGGTAGATCGTCTCCTAGAGAATAATTTCATCAAAGAATCCACTTATCCAAATTGGGTTTCAAATCCAGTGCTGGTTAAGAAAGCAAATGGAAAATGGAGAGTGTGCATTGATTTCTCAGATCTTAACAAAGCTTGCCCCAAAGACTGCTTCCCGTTGCCTAGAATCGACCAACTAGTAGATGGGACGGCTGGACATGAGTTGTTATCTTTTATGGATGCCTATTCTGGATACAATCAGATTATGATGAATGAACCAGATCAGGAGGACACAAGCTTTATTACAGATGTGGGACTCTACTGTTACAAAGTCATGCCATTCGGTTTAAAGAATGCTGGGGCAACTTACCAAAGACTTGTCAACGCTATGTTCAAGCCTCAGATTGGCAAAACGATGGAAGTCTATGTTGATGATATGTTGGTAAAGTCAAAGAAAGCAGTAGACCACATGGATCACCTGGCAGAAATGTTCTCAATTCTTCGGAAGTACGGAATGAAGCTCAATCCATTGAAATGTTCATTCGGAGTAGAGTCTGGGAAATTCCTGGGTTTCATCGTGAGCGCTAGGGGCATCGAGGCCAATCCTGCTCAAATCACAGCTCTAAGAGAAGTTAAAGCCCCTAGAACAAAGAAAGAACTGCAAAGTCTCAATGGAAAGGTTGCCGCTCTTAGCCGCTTCATTTCCAAGGCCACAGACAAATGCATTCCCTTCTTTGATGCTCTAAAGAAAGGAAAGAAAAATTTCGAATGGACTCCTGAATGTCAGAATGCTTTCGATCAACTGATTCATCATATGAGAACTCCTCCGGTCCTCTCCAAGCCTAGTGATGGTGAAGACCTCTTCATCTATTTAGCAATTTCATCCCATGCTTTAAGTGCAGCACTTGTACGAGAAGATATGAAAATACAACGTCTGGTTTACTACATCAGCAAACGGTTCGCTGGGGCTGAAATGAATTATTCAAAAATAGAAAAACTTGCTTATTGTCTGCTAATCGCTTCTAGAAAATTGAGGCCCTATTTTCAATCTCATCCTATCAAGGTCCTAACTGATCAGCCTTTGAAGCAAGTCCTGTATCGTCCTGAAACTTCGGGTCGTCTCTTGAAGTGGAACATAGAACTCAGCCAATATGACATCACTTACCATCCCCGAAGAGCAATTAACGGACAAGCTTTAGCAGATTTCATTGCAGAGTCCACTGACAAAGGTGACAGTAAGGAAGAAACCACTGATTGCATTCCGATACAGTGGAAGTTGTATGTTGATGGCTCGAGAAACGATTATTGTTCTGGGGCAGGAGTTGTGCTCGAAACTCCCGAAGGACGATCACTATGTTATGCATTGAGGTTGGAATTTCCTTCGACGAACAATGAAGCAGAATATGAAGCCCTTATTGCCGGATTAAAAATCGCCAAGGAATTAAATATCAAAGTGATACAGATTTTCAGCGATTCTCAGCTCATTGTTTGCCAGGTGAAGAAAGAATTTCAAGCCAAAGGAGGGAATTTGCCTGCATATTTGACAAAAACTTCTGAACTCCTCAATGATTTAGATCACTACTCAATAAGCCACATACCCCGAGAGGAAAATATGAAGGCGGATTCTTTAGCAAAGTATTCAAGTTCCGGAGAAGCTCAATTACTAGGATTAGTTCCTGTAGAAGTTCTGTCAGCTCCAAGCATTGATGAAATGGATGTTGATTGGATTATGACTACGTCTCAAGAGCATGAATCATGGATGACTCCAATCAAAGAATACTTACTCAGTGGTTCCCTGCCAGAGAATTCTAAGGAACGACGAAAGTTATTAAGAAAAGCATCGAGGTATATAATTCAAGATGGCCGATTATACAGGCGAGGATTTTCAACCCCACTACTCCGATGCGTAACTAAAGAAGAAGCCAAGTCAATCTTAACAGAGGTGCATGGAGGAGAATGTGGAGACCATTCAGGTGGTCAAACACTTGCAAAGAAAATTCTCCGATATGGATACTTCTGGCCAGATATCAATCGAGATGCTGCAACTTTTTCCAGGAAATGTGACAGATGCCAACGATTTGCAAAAATCCCAAGAGCACCCTCCACTGAACTCACACAAATGGTCAGTCCATGGCCATTTGCCATTTGGGGGATAGACCTAATTGGACCATTACCGATCGCCAAATCAGGAATTAAATATGCTATTGTTGCCGTTGATTATTTCACCAAGTGGGCTGAAGCTGAACCTTTGGCCACCATCACTTCTAAAAAGATGATAAATTTTGTAACGAAGAATATCATTTGCAGATATGGTGTGCCACAGAAGATAATCACCGACAATGGCACTCAATTTGAAAGTGAAGAATTCCAGGATTTTTGCAAACGGTTCAGAATTCGAAAAAGCTTCTCAGCAGTGGCTCATCCGCAGGCAAATGGGCAAGTGGAAGCAGTTAACAAGATCATCAAGTCAACTATCAAAAAGCAACTTGAAAAAGCAAAAGGTGGTTGGGTTGATAAGCTTCCATTAGCACTATGGGCGTACAGAACTACTCACAAAACTGCGACTGGGCACACTCCATTTTCACTGGCATACGGATCTGAGGCAATGATTCCAGTGGAAGTAGAGGTTCCTTCACATAGAAGAATTCATTTCAATGAAACCGAAAATGAAAAACTGCAACTTGAAGCGCTTGATTTTCTTGATGAGAAAAGAGAGGAAGCTAGGCTCAGAGTTTCAGCTCATCAGCAGAGAATAGCCAGGCATTTCAATTCCAAAGTTCGCCAACGCAGCTTTGAAATCGGAGACTTGGTTTTGAAAAGGATCATGACAGCAACTGGTGTGTTTGGGCCAAACTGGGAAGGGCCATATGTCATAGGCACTAAACTTCTTGATGGCACTTTCAAACTCATAACTGTTGAAGGAGATCCAATTCCAAGGGCCTGGAACAGCAACCATTTGCGTCCTTACTTTACTTGAAAAGAGCTCTGCTCAAAATTGTAAAATGATGATGAATGTATCGGTTGTATTGTGAAACATTGTAAATCAGTGTAAATGAATGAAAGCTATAAAGTGGACGTAGGCCCGATTTTTGGCCGAACCACTATAAATCTTGTGTTCTTTACTATTTCATGATGCCTGTTTTATTTCGATATGTAAATACTTTAAATGTATCGCTAAAATATCAATTCAAAATTGCAGGACATTATAACAAGGCTTGCTCATCACAAAGCTAAGCAACTTCCATAAATCAGCTATTACACGAAAACCAAGCCACAAAAATTTTGTCCAAATTCAAATCCCAAGCAAGGAAAACTTCACATAAAAAGTTGGCGACTCCACTGTGACAAACCTTTGTTCACTAGTTGAGATTGTCGTTATGAATAGACATCCAACTAGATAACTTGCGTTTGTCTCGTGAAGTCATTCAACAGTGAAGTCCACTTCTTCGGATAAAGCAATTTACTTGTAAGAGGAAAAGAAGAAGATGTGCTTGGGAACGATAATAAAAGAGCGCTAACAGGCAGATGATGAGGGAAAGTTGCCAAGCAAACAAAGGAGAAGACAATGGGAGGTATGCATCTCAACAGGAAGGCCAGAAGATCCACTAAAGGGACGCCTTCCCAAGCGGAAGTAACAGGACCCTCGCTAACTGGTCGTGATGCATCCGATCAGATAGCTTACGTCCGTCCCGTGGATCCACTCGCTCCTGAGACGCAACCTACCCGGCACACCAACCAACCAAAGCCCTCTAACGAGGCACACCAATAAATGGGAGTGCTTTCCTCAACCAAAAAGATCGGTGGGACCACCGAAGGGGCATCTTGTTAATTGATTGCGGTCGTTTGTACAAACAAACATCCAATCAAGCAACTCACGCCTGCCCCGCGAACCCATCCGACCATGAGAAAGTAACTCCCAGGCACTCAAAAGCCCTCTTCGGAGGCACAAGCCCTCTTCAGAGGCATATGACCTCTTCGGAGGCAAAAGCCCTTTCCCAAGGCACCACAAGCCCTCTTCGGAGGCACATGACCTCTTCGGAGGCAAAAGCCCTTTCCCAAGGCACCGCAAGCCCTCTTCGGAGGCACAAGCCCTCCTCGGAGGCACAAGCCCTTTTCAAAGGCACAAGACCTCTTCGGAGGCACAACTCTTTAAGAGGAGCCCTCTCCGGAGGCATGTCCCAGAATAAAATGCTTGAACAAAAAGCATCGTCCAGAAGCACAGTTCAACTCTTAAAGGAAGGACTAACTTGTTCATCTAGAAAAGTTCCTCCTAAAAAAGTTGAAAAAATGCTACAAAATTCTTTCGGAAAAGCTTATTTCACTTCATAAGGAGATTCACTTCTTGATAAATAAAAGTGATTATCCCCGAAAGTTGAAGCGTTCTTCAGAAAGAAAAAGTAAAAATTCTTCTAAAGACTGGATATACTCTATTAAGAGCGGAATAATTCTCCCCTTAAAAGCGGAATAATTGTCCTCTGAAGTAAGAGTATTAGTCTTAAAAAAAACTAGGAATATTGCAATGCACTTACGGCATGGGGGCAATACTGTACAATTCGATTATATTAATAAAAGCAACATGCCACAAGTTCGTTGCAATACCACGGAAAACAGATGTGGAATAAATGCATTCTCAAACGCAGACAAAAAGTTTGCACAAGTAAGAAGAATCGTTTGTTCTACACTTAAAATAAAAGATAGATCATTCTCACATACACAAGAGTTTGTACAAGTAAAATAATTGTTTTATTTAGTACTATGAAAATTCTTTACATGTGCAGATATCTCAAAAAGCAAAAGCGGGGACCGGTACCCGCACAATCCCCGGTCAATACATGCAAAGAGCAAAAATAATAAGTAGAAAATCCAGCTTGTTTATTCCTTCTTCTCACCACCCTTGGAGCTCTTTCCCGGCCTGATGATTAGCTTTTGAAGTCGTTGTGAACGGGCAGGGGCAGAAGGAGAAAGCGGTACAGCCGGATCAACTACTGCTTCCTCTTCAGTGGAAGTCTTCTTCTTTTTCCTTACAGCACGCTTCCCCTTCCTTTTTGAAAAAGACTCGCTCCCCGGAGTAGTCAGCAATGTTGAAAGCTTCGTATCGTCGTCAAGAGACCGCTCCGGGGTCTTCTCGATGTCTTCAAAATCCTCCGCCTTCTGTTCCTGAGAAGCAGCCGGATCATCCAAGCCTTGAAGAGCTTCGATTTTCTCTGCTTGTCATCCCGGTTGGGAAGCAGAGGGAGGAGTAATTTGGGAAGACGGAGGAACGGCAATCGAAGGAGTGAAAGCTTGTGTAGTGCTTGGTGCCTCCGCTGTAGAAAAAAAGAAGTTAAAATCAGCATCCCCCGAAAATAAAGAAGGCATCGGTTCATCAAAGTTTAAGTAACAAGTAAGAAGGTCATCGAATTCGGCTAAGTCAAATGACTGGTTCATTAGACCCGAGACGACACCAAGAGTACCTGGAGGAGTTGGCTTTACAAGATCCACCTCAAACTTCTCGGCTTCAATATCATCCAGTGCCTCATCTTCAGTAGGAGTTGTTGCAGTCTCCTGGGCAACTTTAGCTAAATGTAAAGAATGAGGGCTGGAATCTATAATATTAACGTCGGCTGAAGTGGAAGTTTGAACGGGGGCAGTTAAAGGAGCTTCTTCTTTTGGAGGCTCTTCTCCCGCTGTTTCAGCTCGTACTTTGGCAAGTAGCTCCTTCCCCTTAACAAGAGCGGCACGATCCTCATCATTGAGATAGCGCTCCTCAAGTTCCAGCTCATTATAGCCGGCCCCGCCAAGCATATCCATCGCGACTTCCCACACTTCAGCCAATGTAATTTCATAATCGGGACCAAGAAAAGAGAGGCTCCCACGACCCAGAACGCTGTGTAAATAAAAGTCAAATAAGGTAGAGCTGACGTCTGCTTTCGTCGCCTCATGTGATTGCTCAGCTGCTTCCTTTTCGGCAACGGCAGCAACCCGGCCAGCGGTAGCCTCATCACGCTCTGCCTCAACTTTAGCAAGTCGAGACTTTAGTAATTCAATCTCTACGTTCTGAGAGGTGACCTTTTCCCGCAAATCGGTGTTTTCTATGCGGTATTTCTTAGTAATATGCTGTTCAGCGGCAAGCTTCATTTCAACATCTCTCTGTGCTGCGTGGGCATCCCGCACTTGTTTTTGAAAGACTTCTTCTTTTTGAATATGAGATGCAGAAGAAGAGGCAAGATCTTCCTTAAGTTTTTTAACCTCGGACTCAAGTTTTGCATAACCATCAGCAATATTTGTCATCTCGAGATTATGCTGTTTGCAAACTTTGTCCCACTCCGCCTTGTCGTTTTCCATAGTCAGCATTGCCTCAAGGTTTGCACGATTAACCCTTTGGAGTTCATCGACAAGCTTCTGCCACTGCGACATCCTCTCGATATTAAGCCTGACTGCGTCAAGACTGCTAAGCATGTCTGATTTATCAATCGGAACTATGTCCAAGTCAAAGCGCACCCCTTTTAGGCACCAGTTCGGAAAACGGCTCTGAAGTGTTGGGGGGCCGTCCTTGACTTGATATTGCGGTCTGTTAATGATAGTCTGAATGTCAGATTTCTTCAGAGGAGGAGAGCTGGCCAGAATATCAGAAGGAATGGGAGCGTCAGTCTTTTTAGAAATTTCAGACGCGTCAATCGGTTTAGATCGTTTGCTCGGTTCATCGGCGATCTGAGTTTTTCCCTTATCATCGTAAGACTTCCGCTTATGAGAGTAATCACTCCTATGCGAAGAGTTATATCGCTCGGCATCTTTCCTTCTTTGCCACTGATCGTAATCCCGCTTCTCCTGGGCTTTCCTTCGAGCCCTCTCTTCATCTGTTTCTTTTGGGGTATCAAGGTACTTCCTAAAGTCATAGGTGCCGCAGCCTCCACGGTACTTGAATGAGTCATAATATGAACCTGTACGTCCCATTGGAGAACCTGAAAGTAGAAGAAGGGTAGAGTTTAGAAATTTCCAGGAAAAAGAGGATAAATGCTTATAAGTGCTGAAAAGTCCTAAGTGTGTGTGGCGTGCAAACTACATGCGTCAAATTACAGACCACGCTTTAGTGTGGAAACAGAGACGATTGGCGTAGTAGGCATTTGGGTTTGTTTAAGGGTAGAAGTCGCCTCGACAACGGGAGAAGTCGCTTTTTGATTGCTATCCCCGAAAAGCTCTTGAGAAGTTATCATAATGTCACTCAAGCCATCAAAGGTGTCATCGCCCAAGTGTTCAGCAGATTTCTCCTTCTCAACTTCCACATCAATTGATTTTTCAGAAGCTCGAGGATTCTCTTCTTCCTCAATAATTGGGGGAAGTGCCGACTTGCCAGCTAACCCTACAACATCAGTGGATCCAGAACACTTTATCAAAGCAGCATCCATGACAAGTGTTTTTGATGCAGCTTCTTCCGCAGAAACTGGGGCATTTGACGCCTTTGCTTGAGAACCCGAAGCAGCCGACGTTTCTGCATCAGGGCTAGAAATTTCATGAATTCGAGTCGACCTGGAAGGGTGCAGAAGCCCAAATTGGTGCAAAAGCTCATCATCTAATAGAAATTGAATACTCCTCTCCTCTACAGGCACCGCCATAAGCCTCTCGAAAGTCACTTTGTGACTGAGATTTTTAGAAGGAGGAGGAAGTGCTGAAAAAGGAAAAAGAGCGAAGTTAGCACTTGATAATCCGAACTTCGGTAAGTTTGAGAGAACATAAGAAACGAATGCAAGTGATCTTACTCCCTATTCTCCAAATAGCATAAAACCCAGGAGGGCAGCGAACATAGAAGAACGGGCTCAGGAAACTGTGAACACTTTCAGGGAGACCGGTGATCAACTTACGATTTCTCGCACTTCTTACAACTATGATGGAGGGATGATCTTTATTTTTGGCAAAAGTACAAAGATAGCGAATTTCTCCGAAGGTAGGAAAGCGGCCCAGCGTTCTCCTAAAAAGCACGCATAGTCCCAGCAAGATGGCGTAGCCATTGGGATGTAACTGAAAAGGGGAAATAGATAGTTGGAGAAGAAGTTCTCGAATGCAGTCATTGAAGGGGGGGATAGCTCCGTTCAAGCACATTTGGCGGTTAACTGCGACAAAGCCACGGGGCGGTCTGTCAGTAGTATCATTTATTTCGGGAAGCAAAGCGTCAGCCTCAGCAATGCCAAACTGGATGCATAGTTGACGAAAGGCTTTATGGCTCAAAGTAGTAGGAGTCCTCTCTGGAGGATCGTTCAGCGGGATAGCAACTGGAAATACATCTTCAGCTTGCTCTGTTCCTTCTTGTGGAGAAGACATTCTACACAATCAGCTGAATGTTCAAATGTGAAGGTGCACGTTCCCTAAAAAGTGTGAAGTGTTGTGCAAAAAACTAATGAAAATAAAAGACAAGCATAACTGGAATTAAATTAGTTGACAATCAATCGATTACAGAATTTCAGAACTTGTCAATGATCAAGTGCAGTGTTAATACAGACAAGTCGGCTTCATTTGACTATTATGATTTTGTTTTAATACTTCACTTGGATTGGTTATTGTACAGCATCTCGTTCGTATTCATTTAATTTAACTTTCTCGTTACCAACTAATCTGTCATTCGATGTGGGCAGTCGGTGATAGTATATTCGTCCCAGTATTCTGTGAATGTTGTATTAAGCAGGATTGTTAGTTTGCAAAATTGAAGTGATATATATAAAAAAAAAGGGGGGCATGCAACACAGTTCATAGTTCAACAGTTCGAAGTTCAGGCACAGTTCAAAAATCATCTGTTGGGTGGCCGAAAGCTTAAGTACTAACTCGGTGATGACCTAAGGAAGATTCCCTATGGGCCAAAGCCAGAAATCCTCTAAGTCCTAACTCGGAAGCGACTCAAAACCTAGGTCACATGAAACTGCTAAGTCGGTTCCGACTTAAATCAGGAAAGTCACTGGATCGCGTGAAATCCCTAGGTCGTGACCGAGCCAATACCTCAACCAATTTTCCTCCCTAACTCTTAACCCGTTAACCCAATAGCCTCACAGTCAATGACGATCCTCATTCCATCACACCATTGAACCACCCAAAGAGCCAATTCAAATCGAATCAAACCTGCTGTGAATCAGATGTATTACTACCCTATTACAACTACAACACGGTCGATGGAGATTGCCGAACAATCAAAGAGTTATGCATAATGAATCGCAGCATCTAAACACAAATGGAAGTCAAAAACTGGGGAGTTATCGATTCGACAGTGAGCATGGGTGAACGATGACCAGATCGACTTACGAAGTATAACAAGAAGATGATCGGCGATTGGATGGTTGGAGTTTATCTCTGAAAGCTCTAAAGTGCGTCAATGGCTGATTCGAGAAGAGGAACAGATGAGGAAGAGGAAGAAGGATGCAACTATTTATATGCTGGAAGGCGAGTCGACTTGCACGGTGTACGACCTAAGGCATTTGTTAAGTCGTTACCGACCTAACCAAAGAGTTAAGAGAATCGAAGCATACAACCTATGGCTTAGGCATATACTTCGAGGGGCAAATGTTAACCCCCTTTTCGACTCACGACCTAGCAGGAGCCGAGTTAAGATGTTTGCTGACTTAAGAAAGTATGCCGAGTTAAGGTGTTTGACGACTTAAGAAAGTATGCCGAGTTAAGGTGTTTGACGACTTAAGAAAGTATGCCGAGTTAAGGTGCTTGCCGACCTAAGAAAGTTAACGACATAACGACTCAAAGAAGCCTACCGACCTAGCAAATTGCGAGATAACAGGGGCTGCCGACTTAACAGATTGCCGACCTATGGGAACTTGCAGCCTACCGAGTTAAAGAGTATACTGATTCAACAAGTCACTACTAAGAGGAGCTGCCGACCTAAAATGACTACCGACTTAAGGAAGCCAACCAATTTAACAAAGTACGAGTTGGCAAGGCCTGCCGAGTTAACAAACTGCCGATTTAAGATTGCACGTTAACTCTGCTCCAACCTAACAACGCTGAGATATCTTATGCATCTTTACCTCGTCACCGACTTACCTTACGTCTTCGGCGACTTAGGACTTGAGCGTAAAACCAGAAGAGGAGGTGAACTACTAGGGAAGTGTTGGAACTGATAAACCGGCTATGACCTATCGTAAGTCGGCAGCGACTTATACTAAGTCGGCGACGACTTAGGACTTAGGAAATTTTCCAGAGACCAGATCAGCTCCTATAAATACCCCACCACTTCCAACATGAAGAGGACTTTTTTTTTTGGGCAATTCATTTCTAAAGCGCCGTTACTCTGTCGAACTCTCCAATCATTCAGCAAACAAGGATCCTTCAAGCATTCAAGACACTACAACAAACTTCGAGAGAAATTCCTAACATCCGACATGGATTCATCGAGTTTCATCGCCGAGGATTGAGCTAGTAGTCGAGATTGTTTCTTGTGATCGAGTTGTACTGTTTTCATAGGAGATTTGTATCAATTTGTAACCAGATTCAATAATAAAGAGATTCAAAGTGGACGTAGGCTAAATCTCAAGCCGAACCACTATAAATTGCTGTCTTTTACTGCATTTCTGCTATTTTCCTGCTTGATTTCTGTTCCCGTTACACGGGTGGTGCTTTCACGATCTTACTACACACACTGGGTGTTGGCGTTCACATTTTAACGTTAACATTCTTAAAATCATATCCCTTCCTCTCTACATCACTTACCTTCAAACCAAAACCCAACACTCTCCATTTTAAGTCATGGCTAAAAATAGATGACCTCCTCTAGGTCTTAAAATTTGAGATTTTGTAGAGGGATGCTAGGTCCATTTGTGATTTGATAGTTCGTAGAAGCTTAGATTAAGTTCGTGTTGCTTTAAGATAAGAAAAGCTTACTTTAAAACCAAGTTTTAAACTTTATTGTTTGTGATAATAATCTTGGTTATTTACTTATGTTTTATAAGTGAATGTAATGATTGTGGGTTAGATAGATTCCCGCTTGGAAAGTGGATGACACATAGGATGTTTGCAAGGGACTTGAAATAAAGTCAAAGTGTTCGTAGCGAATAGGTCGCTACGACACACTTCAAAGTGCATAAGTAATAAACTAACAATCTTTCCTTCCCTTGAGAATGTTAATTACTTTTGTATATATATATGTGTTATGTGTATAAATGATTAAAAGTTGCTTGGTAAAGTTAACGCACTTGAATAAGTTGAATTTGAATTGAAAATGAAACTGACCATATAGCGATAGTCACTATAAATGCACTTTTAAAGTCCATAGTTTTTAATGTGGATTCCTTTTGGATATTTTGTAAAATCTTTCCAAGGAAGTTTGATAAATAGTATATAAGTATATTTAAAAGGATTTAGAAGTGGTTTGAAAATGATTTGGTCTATAAAAGAACTAAGTTTGAAAGTTATGGTCCATATAGCGACAGTTCTGCGGTTCGGAGATATTTGATTTTCGTGAAGTGTGTAGAGGTTATATACCTTTAACATGTTGTATTCTCTTTTCAAATGTGGTTATAAGGATTTTTATAAGTTTTTGAAACGAGTTGAAGTTTTAATATACTTTTAATTATTATTTAATTATAATAAAGTAAATTAATCATTTTAATTAATGATGTTTAAAGTTAATTAATCATTTTAATTAATGACGTTTAAAGTTAATTAATCATTTTAATTAATGGTGTTTAAAGTTAATTAATCATTTAAATAATGATGTTAAAGTTAATTAATCATTTTAATAATAATAGTTTAAAGTTAATTAATTATTTTAATTAATGGTTTCTAAAGTTGATTAATCATTTTACTAAAGGTGTATAAATATTTAGTTATTTTATAAAAGATGTATAAATAATTAATTGTAGTATAAAAAGGCTTATAAATAATTAACTTTTTATAAAAGGTGTTTATAAATAATAAATTTTTTATAAAAGGAATTATTTTTAAAGGAAAGATTTATAAAAGGAATTCTATATTTAATAACAAGGATTTATTTAACAAGTTTATATATCGAAAGGAGATCTTGGAAAAGTGGGAAGAAGTTTTGTTTTTAAATATTTGTTTTAGTGAATAGTATACGGGGTTTATGAAACCGTATACTTGATATTAAACTTCGAGTAGAGAAACGCCTACCTATCCTAGAAGGGAAGAATGTTGTCGAGTCAAGGTTTGAGAGGTAGTAATACCCCCAACTTGAACGGCTTCATTGTTATTCGAAGAATAGTTTTAGTTTGAAATCAAAGATTGATGTTCAATATATAAAGTATTATTCCATGTACGAATTAGATCACTTATGAAAATCAAGTTTATGAAATTAATAATAATCCTTCTTAATTATGGTGGTATGAATTCTTTCCATACCTAACACCGAAGGATAAGTGGTTTGTGTAATAGTAAACAATGTTTTGAATAACATTTGTTTTTTATGCATATAATATAATTTTGAAATAGGAACTCTTTCTTAATGTTTTGTGAATATACTTATACCATTGTATAAGTATATGGAAAAGTTTTCCAAGTGTTGAAAGTGAAATGGTTTGTTAAAATACTAATACCGATGGGATAAGTATATGAATATTTTGCAAATAATTGGACAGTGATTAATTAATATAAGATTAATTAAAAGGGCTAGTGGTTGCTTTGTGTTTAAACATGTTTAGTGCCCATGTGAAATTAAATCTATGCTTGATTGATTATGTAACGACATGGAATTTGATCACTTTAAGTATGGATATTTAAATATAATTCTAATAATTAATTAATGGATTTTATAACTAAAATAAACTCCTTTTAATTAAATAATAACAAATGATAGTGAAATAATTTTGAAATTTTGTTCACAAAAATAATTAGTTCGAATATAGATTGAAAATGTGGCCGGAAGTCGTTTTCCGAATTTTTTATTTTTCATCGGCTAAAAGTTATCGAAAATATCATAACACTTTTTAACACACATTTATAAATCATTTTAGTCATGTTTGAATAGTTGTGTATATGTATGTACACTTAAGGATGCATTTATATATATATAATAAGATTTTGTTTTAAAAATTAAAAATATATATAATATTAAGATTCTTCTTCCAACATTAAGTACAAAATAACCATAATTATGTTGGCATTGACAAGATAGGATTGTGGCTAGGGGGGCGAAAATTGCATGGGAGAAAGGAGGGGTGATGAGGCAAAAGAAGAGAGGGGGTATAGTACAGAGGGTGTTTTCGTAATTTCACTTATTAACAATTTATAAAAGCAAATTTCCTAAAAAAAATTACATTTTCTCATTCTCTTTTCCGGTTTACAATTTCCTAAAGCTCTTAAGCATGCTTTCATGACTTCTCATTATGTTTTAAAAATTCAAAAATCTTAGAGTTCCATTTTAAAATCACTTCCAAGTTTGCTAAAAACACTTCTTCCTCCAATACTTCACTTTCTCTTCTAATTTCAGGAACCTTCCACCTAAAAAAGCCAAGATTGTACCCTTATATAGTTGAGGTCGAATCATATAGTGCTAAAGCTAAGCACGTCTCTAAGTTTTCCAATCAAAGTTCAAGCCTTTTTCCGTAGGATCTGAAGTCTTAGGCTTTTGCAAATGTTTTAAAAAAAGAAAAAAGGTTTTGTTGGATTTTGCGTGAGTAAATCTCTAAATTTTGGAAAGAATGTACCTTTATATATATATACACACACATATATATACATATATATATACATATATATGTTATATGGTTATATGTATGTACTGTTGTTTGGTTGGATTATGGAAGTGTTTGGATGTGTATGTATATGCTAACTTATGGTTTAGCATTTGACATGAATTGATGGTTAAGTAATATGTTTGGGTAGAAATTTGTGATCTTGGATGCGTAATGGAAATGATTAGTTTATGCATACATGCATGGATTATGGATAGATGGTTTAGAGTTAGAAACTTGAGATGTTAAAAAGGGCTTGAGATCCATTTCCAAAAATCAAATGGTTTACTAGTTTTGATTTATAAAATGCTTCCATTTAATTTCTAACTTTGGTTCAAGATTTCAAATCCTTTCTTTTTATGTTTTAAAGGAAGTAAAGGTAAAAAGGATGAAGTTTTAGATGGTAACTTAGAAAAGCATTCTAAGTTATTACCTCTATAGCGATAGTCGTTATGGATGCAGTTCGGAAATATATGATTTTTATGTTTTTAAGTTTTCATTTAAAATTGTTTTGAAAACCATTTCAAACTTAATTAACTTTAATTCATGAGTTAAATAATTAATTTATTTATTAAAAATAAGTATTAATTAATTAAGTAAAGAGATTAGGGTTTAAGAGTTAATTAATTAAGCTAATCATTTGTAGTTAATTAAGAAGTTTTAATTAATGATTAATTAAGTTAAGGGGTAATTATTTTAATTAATTTTTTAATCAAGTTAATTATTTTTAAATTGATTATTTGATTAGTATTTTAATATACAATTAATTATTATTTAATTAAGAGTTATTTATTTACTTAATTATTAATAATTAGGGTGTAATTTATAATAAACGTTTATTAATTAAAGTCTAATTATTTATTTACTAATTAGGGTTTAATTATTATTCAACTAGAGTTTATTTTTTAATTAATTTATGATTAATAAAGGGTAATTATTAGTAATTAATTAAGAATTAACTAAGGTTAATTAAGGTTTGAATTTTGATTTAAGTATGATTAATTAAGGATTAATTGAGCTTTAATTTATGATTTAATAATGATTTATTTATTATTTTAAATTATTTTAAACTCCAACGGTTCATTATTTTAAACTAACCTTCTTCTCTTAGTGAATTGTTTTAAAACTAAGGATCTCTTGTCCATGCTATTAAGTAGCCAAATGAATTAAAGTAGTTGTAATAAAATGGTGACACGTTTTATTGAAGGTAAGTCGGCTTATACTTATCACAAATACCACACTTCGGGAACGTGATGAATACAAGGGGGTTAATTTCGATAAGCGGGTCATGATAATCTATGCATATGGAACATATGTCCATATGTAAATCGTTACACCCTAATAGTGGAATAGTCCACCATAAACAACTTGACCCTTTAAAACTATCGAGCGTTGGTTTGGAGAGGCCTGGATCAGATATTAATTCGAAAACCACTTCGAACTAACATAAATGTTCGAATTGGAAATAGTAAAGGCAAGGTCCATGATGATGACTATGAAGTTCCTTCGGTTCGTTCATCTCCTAAACGACTTATAAGGATGAGTGCCGACATTGTGTCAACATATGGAAGGCAATGTTAGCATTCCAAGTGGCAATGCTATAACAAAGGTAAACGTAGCCTCAGGCCTCATCAACCGAGAATGACTAAAACATGGGAGATGCAGCAAGGCTAAGTGGGTCGTTCCCATTAGGATAAGGTTATTCCTATCTAGAGTCCCTACTATCGATTCATGTATGCTTCGATAAGGTTGTTGATCCCAATCGACGGGTGATCTTATTCGGTACTATCCAGTAAGGGGTGGGCCAGTTTTGTATTGGTAGGGGATCCAAGCGAGGTTCGATTCACCATGATGGATGTGTTAACGTAAAAATCGAACGCTAACACCCCGGTGTGAATATTAGTAAAGTGAAAGCACCACCCATTGGTACGGGAACTAAAACAAGCAGATAAATGCAGAGAAAGAAAAGAGACAGCAGTTTTATAGTGGTTCGGCTCAAAATCAAGCCTACGTCTACTTTATCTTCTTTATCACAAGTTCGATTAAAAGCTTTACAAGAATTCCTTCGATTACTTAACAATCGATACAAGTAATTATCTTTACAATGCAAAAGAGATTCTCGAATTCATCTTGAATGTAGTTGATCTTCTCTTTAGGTCATTTGGAATGTTTTTGGTAGTAGAGGTGTTGTAGAAGTCGTGAATGCAGTAGAGTTTCGGCACTTCAAAGTCTGGAAAAAGTCCCTCAACAATGTGGAGTAGGCGGGGTATTTATAGGGAAAACTCTGAAGGTAGGTCGTAGGTCATCCCGAGTTAGCTTAAGTCGTTGGCGACTTGGTGGAGCTATTCTGGGTGAGATACTAGGTGTGAGCGACCTAATGCACTGAACTCAGAAGTTATCTCGGCAAGATTTAGGTCGTGAGCGACCTAATGGAAGAGGTAGGTCGTGTGGCTTTACCCCGGAACCTGCTAAGTCGTTCCCTTCTCCTGAATCGCTAACTCGTTAGGTCGCTAGGTCGCTAACTCGTTAGGTCGCAGGAGATCTTCTGGTGCAAGGTCGTAGACTTCTTTTCTTGTTAGGTTGCTAGCTTGTAAATCGCTGAGCCGGTGGGTCTCTTAGCTCGTTAAGTTGTTAGGTCGTTGAGGCCTTGAGTCGCTTAGGTCGCTTGAGTCCTTTAGGTCGGTAAGTCGTAGACCGCTGAATGCTAGGTCGTTGAAAAAGTAGTGTTAACACTTGCCCCTCGAAGTATATGCCTAGGGACTAGGTCGTGTGCTTCGACAGTTTTTAACTCGTGCCCTCTGAGTTGCTAAGTCGTGAGTCGCTGGAGCCGTTAGGTCGCTTTAGGCCGATTCGAATTCTATCTTTCCCGCCTATAAGTTACTTAACTCGCTTCGTCCTAGTCACTCTATTGCTTACACTATGCTGCCATTACTGCATTCGAGCTCAAAGATTAACATGAAATCTTCACTTTTTTATCTCCAATCGTCAATTCCAACAGTGAATTTAGGTAATTCCGATCATCAATTCGCCGCGTTTACCATCAATTCCTCCATACAATTTTCGTTACCATGTCGTAAAATTATACTTCGATTCACCCTCTGATTCTTGTCGAATCGTTGGTGATTGCTTTGAGAATGGATCAGCTTAGGGTTTCACATAGTTATATTTGAATTTGTGGAGTTAGTAACGTTTTTTGGAAATTTGAAGGAGATGATGGGGTTTTAGGTGTTTGGAGAAGACGAGGAGATATGAGGTTAACGGCTTAGTGGATGGCGGATTACGCCGTGGTATTTTGAGTGATGCAAAGGGTGGTGGACGCGTGGAGGAAGGTGATTGGAGAATAGGACTTAGGTTTTTTGATGGGAGATAGCTTGATATCGCCGAGCTACTTCAGGAGCGACCTAGTGAATCGAACGATCTAAAAACCCTTCGTGACTTAAGGGAAGCCAAACAACCTAATGAATCAACGACCTAACTTAAATCAGCGATCTAACTCCTTTCAACGACCTAACTCTTTTCAGCGACCTAACTCTTTTCAGCGACCTAACTCTTTGCGACATGAAGTTTAGGTCGTGGTTACACCTGAGCGAGCTATTACTTAGACAAATTTGCACTGCCTTAACCTGAAGTTTCATGCCTTGAACTCTTTGTCTTAGGCACTTTTTACCTCGTCGGAACATATCGTTGCTGAACTTTTTGACTTAAACAGTACGACTTAAGGAAGCTTCGACCTATGCTAAGTCGCTTGAGCTTGACTTCTTGCAAAAATTTACATCATTTAACTTGAATTCTCAACTTGCACTGCCGAGATGACCTGCCTGAACTTGTTGCACTTCTTTACAAATTATATTAACTTTAATGCTAATCAACCTGTTAAACATAACATTTGCAGACGAACGGGACGAATATACTCATCATCGACTACCCACATCGAGTGATGGATTAGGTCAAAGAAACAATATTTTACTTAAATAAAACAGTATGAATCTGATTAAAGATGAAGTGATGTGAATCGACAGATTTAAATGAAGTATCAACACAAAATGTATACAGCTATAATTGCTTATTGCTAAATGTTATCTGCATTGATACTACACTTAATTTTGATCTAATAACAAGCCTTGAGATTTCCTGAATTGACGTGTATCAATCATTACTATTTCAAGTTTTATTATATTTACTTGTTATTTCAGTAGCTTTGCACAACACTTCACACGCTTTTAGGAAAGGTGCACCTTCATATTTGAATGTCCAGTTCCTTGTGTAGAATGACTTCTCAACAAGAAGAGATAGTAGGACAAGCTGGAGAGGTCTTCCCAATAGCTAGTCTCTTGGATAATCCCCCGGAAAGAACTTCAACCACTCTGAATCAACGGGTGTTCAGTCAATTATGTAATCAGTTTGGTATTGCTGAAGCGGATGCTTTGCTTCCCGGGGTAAACGATACCGCTTACAGGCCACCTCTTGGTTTTATCGCAGTTAATCGTCAGATGTGCTCAAGTGGAGCTATTCCTCCCTTTAACGATTTCCTTCGACAGCTCCTTCTTCGATTAACTATCTCTCCTTTCCAGTTGCATCCCAATAGCTACGCCATCTTGATGGGACTGTGTGTACTGTTTAGGAGGACACTTGACCGTCTTCCGAGCTTTGAAGAGATTTGCTATTTGTGCACGTTTGCGAAGAATAAAGATCATCCTTCTATTGTACTTGTGAGGAGCGCCAGGAACCGTAAACTAATTGCTGCTCTTCCTGAAAGCGCCCACGGGTTTTTGAATCAATTTTTGTTTGTTCGCTGTCCCCCGGGATTCTACGCCATTTGGAGAGTAGGAAGTAAGCTTGCCTATCTCTGTACTTTCCGTTCTTGAGCTTTTCAAGATCCGAGTTGTTAAGTACTAACTTCACCCTTTACTTTTACAGCACTTCCTCTTCTTTCTAAAGACTCCAGCCACAAGCCAACTTTTGAAAGGCTAAGCGTTGTTGCCGCCGAAGAGAGGAGTATCAAATTTCTTTTGAAAAATGAGTTTCTTCATCAATTTGGCCTTTTACATTCTTCACGATCCCTTCAGCTTCGTGATGCCCCTGCTCCTCAACCGAAAACATCTGATGCCCTAGCTCCTGCGAAAGAACTTGCGTCGAAAGAACTAGTCGCAGAAGCTTCACTGATAAAATGCTCCGGTTCTGCTGAGAGCGCAGAGTTTTCCGGCAAGTCTAAACTTCTTCCGGTTATCGAGGAAGAGGAACTTCAACAATGTCCCGGGAAGACTGCCACGGAAGTTGATGAGGGGACGGAGAAAGAAAGTCCCGCCACAGAAAGTGCTGAACATGCTAAAGAACTAACTACTGGTGTGACCCACTCGGCCGGGCATAATGGTGACGATATCTTCAAGGGGTTAAGCGATTTTTTGGTGACTTCTCAAGAGCTTTTCAAAGATGATATCACCGCTCCTAAGCTTGTCTCTCCATCGGTCGAAGCAACATCTGTCTTACGACCACTTCCGTCAACCCAAGAGTTGACCCCTATCGTAAAAGCTGACATCACTCCCAGGCTGAAGAGTGGTTTGTAGCTTGACGCACGTAGTTTGCACGCCGCACACACTTAGGATTTTTAGCAGTTTCTCGCACTTAATTTCCTTTTTCGGGAGATTTCTAAATTCTATCTCTTTTTCATTTTCAGATTCTCCGATAGGATGAAGTGGTTCGTACTATGATGATTTTCGAAGCTATGGAAGGCGTGATTTTTACGATCCCCGACGTTATCTCCCTGCCCCCAGGGAAACTGATGAGGAACGAGCGGTTAGAAAGGCTCGAGAGAGGCATGCTTACGAGGAGCGATATGGGAGAACTGACGATCACCATGACTCTTCTCAAAGAGATGACGATTCCCATAAAAGAAAATCCCACGATGACAGGGGAAAGGGACACATAATCGAGGAGCCAAGCAAGCGGGCCAAAGTCGATGACAAGTCTTCTTCTGAAGTCCCTAAAGTGCCTGCTGCTTCCATTTCTTTAGACATTCCTCCCAGCTCTCCTACCCTCAAAAGAACTGATATCCAAACAATCATCAACAGGCCTCCCTATCAAGTCGAAAAGCCTCCGCCTACACTCCACAGTCGATTCCTGAACTGGTGCTTAAAAGGAGTGCGTTTCGACTTAGACTTAGTACCGATTGACAAGCAAGCCATGTTAAGGAATCTTGATGCTGTCAAACTCGATATCGAGAGGATGTCTGGCTGGCAGAAACTTGTCGACGAGCTTCAAAGAGTCAATCGCACAAATCTTGAGGCGATGCTGACTATGGAAAATGACAAGTCTGAATGGCAGAAAATTCTTGATCAACGCGATGTGGAAATGAAAAAAATCACTGCCTACAATGAGGAGCTTGAAGCCGATGTTAAGAAACTTAAGGAGGACCTTGCTACCTCTTCCGCTTCGCATTCTCAAAAGGAAGAGATTTTTCAAAAGCAAGTGAGAGACGCGCATGCTGCTCAGAGAGATGCCGAGATCAAACTTGAAGTGGAGCAGCATGTTGTCGAAAAATACCGCAATGACACCATCCAGCTGCGGGAAAAAGTCGGCTCCCAAGACTTGGAGATCAACATGTTAAAAGCTCAACTTTCAAAAGCAGAAAAGGAGCGTGATGAGGCCATTGCCGGAAAAGCGGCTGTTGAAGAATCGCACGAAATAACCAAGGCCACCATCAGCTCCACACTTTTTGAGTTTTATGTCCTCAGTGTCTTAGGGAAAGGAAGTCTTTTGTTCTTGGGCCCAAAATATGAAATTACTCTGGCCGAAGTGTGGGAGGCGATCAGTGAAATGCTTAAAGATGCTGGTTATGCAGAGAAGGATCTGGAAGCTTGCTACTTGGACGATGATGGTTGTGCCGCCCTGGCTAGAGGAAAAGAACAGCTTGCCAGGGAACGAGCCGAAGCGGCAGAAAGAGAACATCTGGGGAAGGCACCTTTGGCTGACCCCACTCGTCCTTCGGCTTCGGTCGACCCTAATATCATCGGTTCTAGCTCTCATTCCCTGTCTCCAGCAAAAGCCGAAACTGAAATCACAATTCCTGAGCCCCCAACTGTTCATACTGAAGAAGAGGCCCAAGAGAGCACTGAGGCCTAAGACTACGAAATCGACATGATCAACCCAAGTTCACCAGGTCTTCAATTCCGATCTGGCTCAAGTGGACTGCTCATTCGCTTCACATGAGCTCGATGAACTTTTTGCCTATTACTTAAGCTTTGACGTGCCACTACTCTCTTTGAGGGAAATATTGATGTTTTTAACTTTTCTTCTTCTGTAGCGAAAATAACAAGTGATGTACCAGCTTCGCCTCCCCCAGCTGCTGCTCCTCCACCTCATCAAGTTACTCCTCCTTCTGCTTCTCAACCGGGGTCGCAAGAGGAGCAAATAGAAGCACTTCGAGACTTAGACGACCCGGCGGCTTCTCAAGAGCAAAAGGCCGAGGAACTTGAAGAGGGCGAGAAGACCCTGGAGAGATTCACTGCCGATGATACGAAACTTTCTGATCTTGTTTCTCTGGGCAGTGAATCTTCTTCAAAGAAGAGGGGAAAGCGCGGGGTTTCGAAGAAAAGGAAAGGCGCTTCTATTGATGACGAGAAGATGGACACTTCTGCTGGTGACCAGAAAACAGAAGATGACCCAACTGCATCTCCTTCTCCCGCAACTCGTCCAACCCGGCTTGCGAAGTTAGTCATTAAGCCGGGTGAAGGCTCTAAAGGCGGCGGGAGGAAGAAGAAATGATTTTGGTTCTATCTTTCTTGTTTTGATATTTTGTCTTTTGCTTGTTTTGACCGGAGATTGTGCGGGTACCGGCCCCCGCTTTTTGAAACCTGTACATGTACAAAAAATTTGATAGTATGGAATAAAAATGACATTTTTTACTTGTTCAATCTCTTGTCAGTATTTGTGAATGCATTTATTCCTTGTTTTTGCACAAGTTTCTGTATTTACTTTGTACGATACTGCAGTGAGCTCGTGGTATGTTGTTTGAGCATTATTTTTATTAATATAACTTAACTATATGCCCCCATACCACAACTCATTGCAATATTCCGAAAAGACTTATACTCTTATTCTAGAGAATAATTCTTTCGTTTTGAGGAAATATTATTCTGCTTTTGATGTAGTGTGCCTTGCATCGGAGATGGTCACTTCTTCAACTTTCGGAGATGGTCACTTTTTATTATTATTATTTTTATTTTATTTTTGAAAAGTGGACTCCCCTACGCAGTGAAGTGAGCTTCCGAAGAAAGCTTTGATCTGTTTGTCAGAAAATTATATTTCATCGTTGAATGGGCCCACGGGACAGACGTCAGCTGTTTTATCGGATATTTGTTTGCACAAATAATCACGAGTGTTTAGCTGCGGCCTAGAACCTTCTTTTGAGAAGGTGCCCCTTTGGTGGTTCCATCGACGAAGTTTTTGGATGTGCCTCGTTAAAGGGCTTCACTTGTTTAGTGCTTCCGAAGAAGGCTTTGTGCCTCCGAAGAGGGCTTCTTGACTTGTGCCTCGGGAGAGGGCTTGTTTGATATGCCTTTGGGAAGGGCTTTCTTTTTTAATTTGTGCCTCGGGAGAGGGCTTTGTGCGGTTTTGCCAGAAAGTTACATTCTCACAGTTGAATGGTCCCACGGAGCAGACGCAAGCTACCCGACTAGATGTTCGTTTGCACAAACGATCACAATCAAGTAACAAGGGCATGGAACCTTCTATCTTGGGAAGGTGCTCCCTTGGGTGGTCCCACCAACATTCTTGGGCTAGAGAAGCATTTCGATTTGGGCATGCCTCGTTGGAGGGCTTTTGCCTCCGAAGAGGACTCCTCCGAAGAGTTGTACCTCCGAAGAGGGCTTTTGCCTCCGAAGAGGTCTTTTGCCTCCGAAGAGGTCTTCGTTTGTATGCCTCCGAAGAGGTCTTTGTTTGTATGCCTCCGAAGAGGGCTTTTGCCTCCGAAGAGGTCTTTTCCTCCGAAGAGGTCTTTGTTTGTATGCCTCCGAAGAGGGCTTGTGCCTCCGAAGAGGGCTTGTTTGGTTTGCCAGGAAGTTTTCATCACACAGTTAAGCGGGTCCACGGGACAGACGCAAGCTACCCGACTGGATGTTCGTTTTCACAAACGATCGCAATCAAGTAACAAGGGCCTGGAACCTTCTATCTTAGGAAGGTGCCCCCTTGGGTGGTCCCACCAACATTCTTGGGTGAGAGACAAGACTCCATTTTGGTTGTTTTTGTTTGCTTGTCCATGTCTTTTCATCAACTGCCGCTGAGCGATTCCTCGTTATCATTCTCAAGTTTATGTTCTTTTCTTTGATAACCTGTTTGATTTTTCCAGAGAAGTGTACTTCATGGTCGAGTGAATCCACGGGCAGACGCAAGCCACTTAATCGGATGTCTGTTTGTACAAACGATCACAGTCAGTTAGCAAGGGCCTGGTGCCTTCCTTTTGGGAAGGTGCCCCTTTGGTGGAATCACCAATCGTTTGTAGGAATTGAGTCTGGAATTTTTGTGGCTTGACATTTGTTTGTTGAGTGATTTATGGGAATCGCTTGGGTTTGTGACGTGTTGAATAGGTAAGCTTTGCTTTGATTGCCTGCAATATTAAATCGATATTTTAGCAACATATTTAAGATATTTGCACATCGAAATGAGATAGGAAATTTAAAGTAGTAGAAGACACAAGATTTATAGTGGTTCGGCCAAGAATTGGGCCTACATCCACTTTATAGTTCTTATTGCTGAGTCACACTGATTTTACAATGGCTTACAATACAAGAATGATACATCCAGAATTATTTTACAAATTTAATCATAGCTTTTAAGTAAAATATGGACGCAAGTGGTTGCTGTTCCAGGCTCTCGGGATTGGATCTCCTTCGACAGTTGTGAGTTTGAAAGTGCCATCGAGAAGTTTTTTGCCTATGACATACGGCGCTTCCCAGTTTGGCCCAAACACTCCTGTTGCTGTCATGATCCTTTTCAAGACTAGATCCCCAATTTCAAAGCTGTGTTGGCGAACTTTAGAATTGAAGTTCCTGGCTATTCTTTGCTGTTGAGCTACAACTCTGAGTTCGGCTTCTTTCCTTCTTTCATCAAGCAAGTCAAGTGCTTCAAGTTGTAGCTTTTCATTTTCAGCTTGGTTGAAATGAATTCTTCTATGTGAGGGGACTTCTATTTCCACTGGAATCATCGCTTCTGATCCGTATGCTAATGAGAATGGAGTGTGCCCAGTCGCAGTTTTGTGGGTAGTCCTATATGCCCATAGTGCTAGTGGCAGCTTATCAACCCAACCACCTTTTGCTTTTTCCAGTTGCTTTTTGATGGTTGATTTGATGATTTTGTTCACTGCTTCCACTTGCCCGTTTGCCTGCGGATGAGCCACTGCTGAGAAGCTTTTTCGGATCTTGAATTGCCTGCAAAATTCCTAGAATTCTTCGCTTTTGAACTGGGTAACATTGTCTGTTATTATAATCTTCTGAGGCACACCATACCTACAAATGATATTTTTAGTCACAAAATTTATCATATTTTTAGAGGTAATAGTAGCCAATGGTTCAGCTTCAGCCCATTTAGTGAAATAATCAACAACAACAGTGGCATATTTGATTCCGAATTTGGCAATCGGCATAGGCCCAATAAGATCTATTCCCCAAATGGCGAATGGCCATGGACTGACCATCTGTGTTAGCACGGTGGAAGGTGCTCTTGGGATTTTTGCAAATCTCTGGCATCTGTCACACTTTCGGGAGTAGCTAGCAACATCTCGATTAATATCCGGCCAAAAATACCCATAGCGGAGAATTTTCTTTGCAAGAGTTTGGCCACCTGAATGATCCCCACACTCTCCTCCGTGGACTTCAGCTAAAATTGCCTTAGCCTCTTCTTTGGTTACACATCGGAGTAATGGCATCGAGAATCCTCGTCTGTACAAATGGTCGCCTTGAATTACATATCTTGGGGCTTTTCTTAAGAGCTTTTGGCGTTCTTTTGAGTTTTCTGGCAAGGAGCCGTTGAGTAGATATTCCTTGATTGGGGTCATCCATGACTCTTGTTCTTGAGATACAGCCATGATCCAATCAACATCCATCTCATCAATACTCGAAGCTGTCAAGACTTCTACAGGGACCAATCCCAATAATTGAGCTTCGCCGGAGCTTGAGTATTTCACGAGAGAATCCGCCTTCATGTTCTCTTCCCGGGGGATATGGTTGATTGTATAATGATCAAAATCATCGAGAAGTTCACAGGCTTTTGATAAGTAAGCTGGCAGATTTCCTCCTTTAGTTTGAAACTCTCTCTTGACTTGGCATACAATAAGCTGGGAATCACTGAAGATTTGCAATACTTTGATGCTTAGTTCTTTTGCAATCTTCAGACCGGCAATAAGTGCTTCATATTCGGCTTCATTATTTGTCGAAGGAAATTCTAATCTCAATGCATAACACAATGACCGCCCTTCGGGGGTTTCAAGCACAACCCCAGCTCCGGAACAGTAGTCATTTCTTGCACCATTAACATATAATTTCCATCGGATCGGGATGTCATCGGTTACCTTTTCCTCATTGTCACCTTTGTCGGTGCACTCTGCAATGAAATCTGCTAAGGCTTGTCCATTGATTGTTCTTTGGGGATGGTAGGTGATATCGTATTGACTAAGTTCGATATTCCACTTTAGAAGACGACCCGAAGTTTCATGGCGGAATAGGACTTGCTTTAGTGGTTGATCAGTGAGGACTTTGATAGGATGAGCCTAGAAGTATGGCCTCAACTTTCTGGATGCGATCAATAAACAATAGGCGAGCTTTTCTAACTTCGAATAATTCATCTCTGCCCCAGTGAATCTTTTGCTGATGTAATAAACTGGACGCTGAACTTTTGCGTCTTCTTGTACCAACGCTGCACTGAGAGCATGAGATGAAACTGCTAAGTATATGAATAGATCTTCACCATTGTTGGGCTTAGAAAGTACTGGAGGCATTTCCATATGATGAATCAGCTCATCGAAAGCTTTTTGACACTCAGGAGTCCATTCGAAATTCTTCCTTCCTTTCTTCAGAGCATCAAAGAAGGGAATGCATTTATCTGTGGCCTTGGAAATAAATCGACTCAAAGCAGCGACTTTCCCGTTGAGGCTTTGCAATTCCTTCTTCGTTCTAGGGGGTTTGACTTCTCTTAAGGCAGTGATCTGAGCAGGATTAGCTTCAATGCCCCTAGCACTCACAATGAAACCTAAGAATTTTCCGGACTCAACCCCGAACGAGCATTTCAGAGGATTCAACTTCATTCCATACTTTCGGAGGATCGTGAACATTTCTGCCAGATGGTCCATGTGGTCTACTGCCTTCTTTGATTTCACTAGCATATCATCAATGTATACTTCCATAGTCTTGCCAATTTGAGGCTTGAACATGGCGTTAACGAGTCTCTGATAAGTTTCCCCCGCGTTCTTTAATCCGAAGGGCATGACTTTATAACAGTAAAGACCAACATCAGTGATGAAGCTTGTGTCCTCCTGATCTGGCTCATGCATCATGATTTGATTGTATCCTGATTAAGCATCCATAAAAGATAATAACTCGTGCCCGGTCGTTCCATCCACCAACTGATGATTCTGGACAACGGGAAACAGTCTTTGGGACATGCTTTATTCAAGTCTGAAAAATCGATGCATACTCTCCACTTTCCATTTGCTTTTTAACCAACACCGGATTAGAAACCCAATTTGGATAAGTGGATTCTCTGATGAAGCCATTCTCCATGAGCCGATCTACTTCTTCTTTCAATGCAGTTGACCTTTCAGGACCCTGGGTTCTCCTTTTCTGCTTTACAAGTGTGAATTTCGGATCAATATTTAAGGCATGCACCGCGATTTCTGGAGATATTCCACACATGTCAGCATGACTCCAAGCAAATACATCCAGGTTTGCTTTCAAGAATGATATTAGCATATTCTGAACTGTCACACCGAGTTGCGAACCCACATTCAGCACCTTGTTTGGGTCATTCGGGTCAACAGGTATTGGTACCGTCACTTCTACCGGCACCACTCTATTTTCCCCTGCACTAGCCTTTCTGGGATCAATTTCTTTTCATGCACCACTATTCTCACTAGTGCAGGGTCCACCCCTTACTTACTACAAGGTGGGTTCTTTGATGCGGAGCGGAGCTGCCGCACCCTTTCCCATTTCTCTCTTCTTCGCCTCCCGCAACTCTGTGAGATAACATTCCCGCCCAGCATCCTGGTCCCCCTTCAAAACACTAATGCCGTTATCGGTGGGGAATTTCATAGTCAGGCACCACGGGGCGAGAATAGCTTTGATCGCATCAAGAGTTGGTCGTCCCAAGAAGGCGTTATAAGCAGAAAATTCATCAACAATAACAAAAGTTTGCTTACGGACCACTTTTCTTTCCACTTCACCAAGTTCCACAAATAAGTCGACGGTTCCGATGGGCTGTTTCGGTTCTCTAGTGAACCCAACAATCTTTTGCGAAGAAGCTTGAACATCAGCCATCGGAATTTTCATTTGATCGAATGTCTTTTTGAAGAGGATATTACAAGAAGCACCGCAATCGACAAGGACTCTTCTCACAATAGTTGGTCCGATATCGGCGGTTATTACCAAAGGATCCATGGTGGGAGCCTCAACTCCCATAGAATCTCTAGCTCTAAATACGATGTCATCGTGACAAGTTCTTTGCTGTTTTGAAGGCACGGCATCTTCCAAAACAAAAACAGTTTCTTCTTTTGGGGCATGTCTCAGAGCATGAGCATACCTCTCCATCTCTCCCTAACTTCTGCCTACTGGGTGAGGACCTCCTGTGATTACATTAATAACAGGCCTTTTAGATTCCTGCACCACAGCCTTTTCACCCGAGCCAGATTAACGAGCAGGAAGTTGCTGCCCCTGAGTAGATGAGGCAGGATCACCTCTGTTTCTCTTGATATATTGTTGCAGTTTATTCTGTCGCAGCATCTCTTCAATTAAATTCTTCAGATGGCGACACTCATTAGTGTCATGGCCAGGCTGATTATGAAATCGACAGAATCTTCCATTAGGCACAAAATTTTTCCCAAGCTTTATCTTAGGTGGCTCGGGGTACTCGATAGCATTCTTGGTTGCGAAGAAGATGTTCTCTGAAGTCTCAGTCAAAGGAGTAAAACCTGAAAAACGGCGTGGTTTCTTCATATCTTTCTGCTTTTTCCCACCGTTATTTTCCCTTTTCTGACCACCAGATTCTTTCTTATTAGAAGCTTCAGCCACATGGTTGTTTTCAATTTCTGCCACAACCACCTTTGCTAGTGCAGAAAGATTTTCTAGACGCATAAATTCGTCAGCCTTCTTATAAAACTTCTCCAGTGAATTCGGTTCCTTCATCTTCAACCATTTTCCGAACTCACTTGTTTTATCGATGGCTCGCATCAAGTAAGTTAGAATCATTTGAGGCTCAGCATTATCCACTTCAGCCAAGACTAGGTTAAAGCGGTTCAAGAAAGATTTGATAGATTCTTTGGGAGCTTGTTCGAGGCTGGACAACGACATTATGTCCTTGGCCTTTGAAGCATACAACCTGAACTGATCCTTGAATTTGTGAGTTAAGTCAGAGAATTGATCCACAGATCGGACCGGTAGCTTTGTAAACCAAAGTAGAGCCACCCCTTCCAAATAGACAGGAAAATATCTGCATTTAATCTCATCTATTGCCCTGGCACCAGTCATGTGCCAGTCATATTTGTACAAGAACTGATTAGGGTCACTTGTCAGGCTGGGATAGTAGGGGCAACGAACTTCTTCGGAAATTCATCTTTTAGAATTCTTTCGGTAAACGGAGTCTTGCTTGGAGCAAACCCCCAGTCATTTTCATCTTCACCCCTTTGCATACTTTCTTTCATAATTTAGCGAACCATTCCTGATAGGTATTCCTCATCGTTCAGAGGCCTTGCTGGGCAGACGTCAGCCACTTTTTCGGAAGTTTGCCTGAACAAGCATTCGCGAAGAGGCGGCTGCGGCCTTGATCCTCCAACTTAAGGAGGTGCCCCTTCGGCGATGCCAGCTGCTCTTTGAGGAATACTCTTGTCTTGGGAATCATGAGTATCTTCAGCGAAGGTTGGTTCATTATTTTCTGGTTGTTGGTGAACCCCAAGCAGAGCGTTTAACCTCTCCATCATCAAAGCATTTTGAGTTTCCATTTGTTGGTATAGCCCAGACACAACATCATCAAGTTCGGCCCTTGTGACTCCAACAGTAGGAGTCGCCTGATTTGGAGCTGGAGAAGAGGCAACCCTGTCGTAAGCATCTCCAGATCTAGTGGATCTACTCTTTCTTCCAGGAGCCATGATTTTAGATAGACTTCTGGTTTTTAAGGAGAATCTTTCAACAAATCTTTGCGAAGCAATGGTGAGAATGCGCCTGAGTTCGATCTTCTCAGTGAAAGCACCAAAAATGTTAAAGTAAAAATCGAACGCTAACACCCCGGTGTGAATATTAGTAAAGTGAAAGCACCACCCGTTGGTACGGGAACTAAAACAAGCAGATAAATGCAGAGAAAGAAAAGAGACAGCAGTTTTATAGTGGTTCGGCTCAAAATCATGCCTACGTCCACTTTATCTTCTTTATCACAAGTTCGATTACAAGCTTTACAAGAATTCCTTCGATTACTCAACAATCGATACAAGTAATTAGCTTTACAATGCAAAAGAGATTCTCGAATTCATCTTGAATGTAGTTGATCTTCTCTTTAGGTCGTTTGGAATGTTTTTGGTAGTAGAGGTGTTGTAGAAGTCGTGAATGCAGTAGAGTTTCAGCGCTTCAAAGTCTGGAAAAAGTCCCTCAACAATGTGGAGTAGGCGGGGTATTTATAGTGAAAACTCTGAAGGTAGGTCGTAGGTCGTAGGTCGCAGGTCGTCCCTAGTTAGCTTAAGTCGTTGGCGACTTAGTGGAGCTATTCTGGGTGAGATATTAGGTGTGAGCGACCTAATGCAGTGAACTCAGAAGTTATCTCGGCAAGATTTAGGTTGTGAGCGACCTAATGGAAGAGGTAGGTCGTGTGGCTTTACCCCGGAACCTGCTAAGTCGTTCCCTTCTCCTGAATCGCTAATTCGTTAGGTCGCTAGGTCGCTAACTCGTTAGGTCGCAGGAGATCTTCTTGTGCAAGGTCGCAGACTTCTTTTCTTGTTAGGTTGCTAGCTCGTAAATCGCTGAGCCGGTAGGTCTCTTAGCTCGCTAAGTTGTTAGGTCGTTGAGGCCTTGAGTCGCTTAGGTCGCTTGAGTCCTTTAGGTCGGTAAGTCGTAGACCGCTGAATGCTAGGTCGTTGAAAAAGTAGTGTTAACAGGATGGTACCCCCGTAGTCCAGTCATTGTATGGAAACTATTCTTCAATAAGTGTCGTACATTTTTAGTTGTACCCAAATATATTGAAATGTGAGATGCAAGCATTTCAACTATGTTCTATTTTACATGGAAACCCTAGACATTATCATAATATCACTAGATTTCTATATAAAGTGTTTTGGTTAGCGTAAGGTTGAAACCCATCCGTGTTTATGTGCGGTGTGGTCTTACGAGATACCTTTGATTTTCAAAATGTTTTATAAAAGTAAAATTAAGTTGTTTGAGTTTACTCACACTAGACCCATGTCTAACCCAGAGTTTTCTTTTTTTCCTAAAACTCTTGGGTACTCAAATTTTTATGAGTAGCCAGGTGAACCAGGTTTCTAACGATTACATTTTGGAGGAGCTAGAGCATGTGGCTTCAACGTTACCTAGCCACTACCTTATTCCACTATGTATATATGTATGTATTTTGTATAGTGATCTAAGGACAAGTAGTTATAACTGTCCCATTTTGGAACTTTTACTGTTATGACTCTAATGTACTATTAGGGCGGTATCTCTGTAAAATCTTATATTTATTAATATATGTTGTTTCGTTCCGCTATGAAATTCTATGATTGTGAAGTTTCTGCTTATTTTTCTTTTTCTTATACCCTTAATGAATCGCCTTTTAGAGTAAGAAAGGCGATTCATTATAGTTTGTTTATTTGAAAGTTAAATAATCGACTATCAAATCTTGACCAAATATTACCCTGGAAAAATCTAGAAATAACTCGGGAATTATATGGTACAGTTATCTGCGATGATGCTATATTGTATGTATAAACCCATTGTGTTCTTCTAGGACAAACGATAAGGAAATCCATCCACTTAAACGGTTAGGAGTTGATCTCCTCACTTGTGTATTGTCTTTTTTTTCCAAAAGAACTGGAGCTGAGTTTACCAGAATCCATCGATTGGTTTTGGAGCAACCAGTAAGTGAGTGAATGTACTTATATTAAATGACTCGAAACCATAACCACTCCAAAACCATATGCGCATTCCATGCTTTGGAAGATGTTCGTGGTTGGTTCGAGATGTGGGAAATTGAAGATGGAGTTCTTTGAAATGCAAGGCTACTTGCTACTAATCCTGTCGATGTAGTAGAAGTAGTGTCTTCGGTTTGTTCATATCGTGAACAACTTGTATGGATGAATAATGGCACTGCATTATTTCCTCGAAGGCAATGTTAGCATTCCAAGTGGGAATTTACTAGGAGGAAAAGGTAATAGCATGGCCTCATAAGCCTCAGAACCCGGAATAGGTAAAATCAGGGGATGCTCGCAGAGCTATGTGGTTCGCTACCATTAGAAGCATCATTCCTCGATCTAGAATTGAAATTTATAGATTTGGTATGTGTGCGGGGTGATTAGAGGGCAATGTTGTAACCTCGGTGCCCGAGGGATGATGTAATCCAGCATGTTATGTTCGAGGGACAGCTGGCTCTGTGTTTGTGGGGAGGGCTATGTGTGGCACTAGATACATTTATCTAGAAATTTACTATGGTAGGTTGTACCCCGGTGCCTTGTCATTATTAGAATCCAATCTCCAATAAGTGCCTTATGGTTTTAGTTCTAGAACCTAGTATTGTTGAATGTAATTATGGGTAACCATTCCAAATATGTTATTTATTTATTTTAAATCCCATATATTATTATAATTTCACTGGATTTTCTAATAAAATGGTTTGGCTATCGTAAGATAAAAAACCGTCCGTTTTTATGTGCGGCGTGGTCTATGAGATGCCTTTATTTTTGAAAGGTCTTTATAACATTAATTAATCCAAATGTTTTGAGTTTTCTCACGCTGGCTTACCAGACTGATCCAGGTATTATTGTATTATAATACTTGTGTCAAACACGAATAGATTTCCAGATTTAGCTGAATGTTTTGTAGCTTTAGGAGATGAGCCGAACGCCTCCAAGACATACTCCCATATCTTATCTTCCGTTGTTTGTTCTTGTTTGTATTTATCAGAATTATAAGGATGGGCTATTATAACTGTCTAGATTGATGATAGGTTAGTACTCTGATGAAGTATGTATATTAAAGTTTTTCTTTTGTAAAGATCATGGGTATATTGTATATTACTCGTCAGGTTATGAATACCATATGATGAGTAACTCATTATAGATAGGGTTAGCATCACCCTAAAATGATTTTGAGTGTGTGTGTGTGTGTGCGTGCGTGTGTGTGAGTGGGCATATTTGTTAGTGATATAAAAATGTTTTATATTATGTCAATTTATCTGTTAAGAGGCTTATGAATTCTAGTCGAGACGTGGAACAATACGGTGTCGATAGGGGTTTCTAAATACTTGAACAAGGCAAACTGGTATAGTATTTTTTAAATTGGTAAATGAAATAATTTTACTTGGGATTATATTTTATATGAACAGGAATAATTTCAAAATTGGTATAGTTATTTGGTTGTGATTGTTTGTTAGGGAATGATAATATTTATTTATAATCATTTGTAAGTGATACCTTTCCTAATATAAATCTTGCCTGGAAGTGCATTCTAAGGATATCTTACTATATTCAGGTAGTAAGGAATGAGTACACGAGGAGGACGTGGACGGGTAAAGGAATCAAATAAAACCACCGCTAAGGATGGCAAGGCTGATAGACAAGTCGCCGGAGTTGTTTTGGTTCCAAAAGAAGAAGTTTTTGAAGTTTAGAAGAAGCTAGCAGCCACACCAAGCAGTAGCATCGGCAATAACAAGCCAAAAAAGAGGAAATTTCTCCCGTTGTGGAAGAAGCGTTAGGAAGAGAAGATTATTTGTTATAAGTGTCATAAGAAGGGACACCCTATTAAATATTGTACGGAGGGAGTAAAGGAACCAATTATTGTTCCCATAGTTCGGATATAATATTGCTTCGTTTGCTAAGAGCCAGGACACCTCTAGAAGAGTTGCCCGTTCAGTGCTTCGTCTGCTAAGAGCCAGGACACCTCCTGAAGAGTTTCCCGTTGATGGAGAGGGCACAGTAGGTTGGGGGATTTACTAAAAGGAAGAAATCATCCCCCTTAGAAGAGATGAGATGGGGAAAGTTTACATGGGAAGATGTGGACAACCTTAGGTTTGAATTTGTGTTTTAGTAGGAACCCTCAGTATGTATTGAGTCTTTAGAAGTTATGTCTAGTATGTACCCTTGGATATATATTTTAGGAATGTTATGCAGTTATTGTTGGCTTTTTTGTAAATTCTTTCTTTTAACTTAGAGGGTAGTTAGTAAGGGTTTATAATGATTTTTCTTTTAAAAAAGGTAGGGGTTAAAAATAAATTTAACAACCTTAACAAGATGTAAGTCAAGTTTTTAAATGGGTTGAATTTAATAAGAAGGTTTAATAAACTTTGTTTTATTTAACCGTGCCTTTCGGTTTTAACATTTAGGATGTGAAAGATTGTTTATGTTAATAGGCCGGTTAATGAACATTCTTACCTTAGACGGTGTCTAGGGAAAAGTAGACTCTAATACCGAGTTTGGATACCAGCATCCTACTCTTCATAGCTAATTACCTGACTGATGGGTGAAAAGGTTGAATTGGTCGACTCAGTTTCAAGATCCAAATTTATTTTGGGCCTACATCTAAATAGTTAAAAGTGGGAAAGATTAAATTGGATGTTTTTTATACACTTTTAGGACATAGAAGGTTATTATACAAGTTAATAAAGTGAAATGATTTTATGAAAGGGTTTCATAAATAAAGTGTATCATTTAAAATGTTTGAACCTGAGCTGAATTTTTTAAGAAATGTTTTCATAAATAATTTTTGGAAAAATAAGTGGGTAAGTAGGAACGTACAGATAAGTACGTAATTCGTACGTAGATCATTTACCTTTTTAACATAAATTCTTAATCTAGGATTCGAGTACATGACTTGGAGGTGTTTTACACCATTTTGAATAAGGATTTATCACTCGATTCTTGATGTCGAACACTTGATGAGGGTTCTTGATATAGAAAAAAAGTTTTCTATCATAATATATGGTTACGTATGGAGAACGGAGGTTTCTAATTAAGAAACCTGATCAGAGTCTGCATTAGGGAGTCGAGTAAGCAATACTAGTTCAGTATTGAAGTTATGTATTTGAGTAAGTGATCGAATTAGATTTTTCATATAGGTATCTACGTACATCATATGGACTTATGAATAATGGTAAAATTTCGAGGTCTAAATTCTTTTAAGGGGGAAGAATATAATGACCTAGAATTTCACCGCTTTGATTTATGAATATTTATTAATTTTTAAATATTCAAATAATGGATTTTATAAATCAAATAGACCTCTTTTTAGTAATAATTAATGATGGTAAAGTTGTTTTAAAATTTGGTTTAGAAAAATAAATAGTTCTTTGAAAAATCCAAAATGTGACCGAAAATCGTTTTTCGGATTTTCGACTTTTCGTTGACCAAAAGTTTTTAGAATGTATTGTGTATACTAGAGTATATATGTACACGTGTATATAAATAACATATGCTTTAGTTAAAGAAATGATTAGGTTAAATATGTACTTAAGTTAATAAAGTATGTTTTGACTTTTCTTTTATAATTTAAAAAAGGAAGGTCGCTTAAGAAATAAGGCATAAGTACATGTAATAAGAGATGAAGTGATGGAAGAGTGTGTATTGGGGGAGGTGATGCTTGCGTGTGGAACGGAGAAGGGTTATGGAATTTAAAAATTGGTTTTGGAGCGACCAGTAAGCGAGGGAGTGTACTTATATGAGAGGACTCGAAACCGTAACCACCCCAAAACCATATGCACGTTCTATGTTTTAGAAGAGGTTCATGATTGGTTCGAGATGTGGAAAATTGAAGATGGGGTTCTTTGAAGTGTAAGGGCTACTTGCTACTAATCCTATAGATGTAGTAGAAGTAGTGCGTTCTGTTTGTTTATATACTGAACAACATGTATGGATGAATGCTGGCATTGCATTATCGCCTAGAAGGAAATGTTAGCATTCCAAGTGGGAATTGCTAGGAGGAAAAGGTAAAAGCATGGCCTCACAACCGGTATGGCTAAAATCAGGGGATGCTCGTAGAGCTATGTGGTTAACTACCATTAGGAGCGTCATTCCTAGATCAAGAATCGAGATTTACAGATTCGGTATGCGCATGAGACGATCGGGGGTCAATGTTTTGTAGCCTCGATGCCCGAAGGATGATGTAATTTGTTATGTCATGTTTAAGGGGCAGCAGGCTTTAAGTTTATGGGAGGACCATATGTGGCCGTCGGTACATTTTTCTAGAGGTGTACGGTGGTAGGTGGTACCCGGGTGCATTGTCATTGTTGAAATTCAATCTCCAATATGTGCCTTATAGTTTTAGTTGTAGAACCTAGTATTGCTGAATGAAATTATGGGTAACCACTCTAGATATGTTATATATTTATTTTAACCCCTAGACATTATTATAATATCACTGGATTTTCTAATAAAATGGTTTGGTTATCATAAGGTAAAAACTCGTCCATTTTTATGTGCGACGTGGTCTTATAAGATACCTTTATTTTTGAAAAGTCTTTATAACATTAAGTAATCCAAATGTTTTGAGTTCTCTCTTGCTGGTTTACTGGAGTGATCTAGATTTTATTACATTATAACACCCGGACCAGACCCGAGTAGATTTCCAGATTTAGCTGGATGCATTAAAGCTTAAGGAGACGAGTAAGACGCCTCAAGAATATACTCTTGTATCTTATCTTCCGTTGTTTGTTCTTCTTTGTATTTATTTGCAATTGTAAGGACAGACCTTTATAGCTCTCTAGGCTGATGATAGATTAGTACTCTGATGTAGTATGTATATTAAAGTTTTTCTTATGTAACGATCATGGGTATATTATATATTACTCGACACGTTGTAAGATTATGTTCTATCTTTTCTTTTCTTTTATCCCAACAGTCTGTCTTTGCGGCACTTGAATGCTCAACACATGAATAACGTGTATGTATTATTGTCAACTTTTGAGAGTCGAAAAGGCAGACCGTTACACTGTTTCCTCTTTATAGCAGCAAAATTTGGATTTTTGTTACAACAAACTTCCATATTTGGATTTGCAGTGAGTATTTTGTACTATAAAAGACAATCATTTACATGTAATAAAAGTAAAAAAATAAAAGTTATTATGTTGTTTTATTGCACAGATGTTTCTAGTGGATTTATGCGAGCTCAAACAAAAATTAAGATGGATATGCACCACAAGGTTAGTAGCTTTAAATAGCATTTATTCATTGATTTCTACAAATTGTTTATTTGTTTTTTATGATTTTTCTAATGCTCTTTCTTTTGTTTTTTTCAATCAATGGATAATTTCAAATTTTATGTCATAAATGGGAATATGTACAACAAAAAACCGAGTAACAATTGTCTTTTTTTGGTAAGGACATGCCACCATAGTAACATGATTATATTAACAAAATATATTAGAATCAATTTGTTTGGCGCAAGTATCGACGTTTGGCACAAGTATCGATGTTTGGCGAAAGTATGATCGCTTTGTTATTCATATTTTCTACTATTGAATTGTAATATAAAACCCCTTTTTAAATCTAATGGAAAGCACTGAGAAGGATTAGGCATCTGCAGAAAAATAATAATTAAAAACCATCTTTTTTACATGACAGAGTGAAATTAACATTTTGTTTCACATAGCAATTGGCTGATTTAAAATTCCTAATCCATTTTATTCTTCTGTAGTTAAATTTAGTACATCTTTAAGATGATAGAAAGCAATATACACAGGAGTCTAAGCATTGGATTTTTGTCCAGATGAAAACAGGTAGAGTGGTGATGAGCTTGTATGGGAAAACTATGCCAAAAACCGCTGGTATGTTGACTTCTAGCCACTATTACTTTTGCTATATATCTACATATATCATCTTCAAGCAAGGCACTTTGCACATGTATATAATGTAAGCATTACCTTAGAATTCTTAAGGCATTTGCCTCACATATCGTGAGGCAAATACCTCAGAGTTTTCTTAGGCAAATGCCTCAGAATAACTGAGGCATTTGCCTTAGAATTCATGGGGTGAGTGTGTGACGACCCAGATTTTTAACGGTTGTTAATTGGTAATTAATTGAATTAAATCATTGGAATATTACTTTAGATAAGTCGAACAAATAAAATTCTGATAATTAAAATATCTTAATATATATATTGAATTAAAAACTATATTAGAGATTTCATTTTTAATATCTCTGGATAAGATAAATCCCATAGATTAGATTAAAGATAAACGTTCAAATATATTTATATATATAGATAAACATATAGACAGTCTTCTGATGTTCAAATATATATATATATATATATATAAGTACATAGGTATGTAAATATATGAGGATTAGACATACATAAGCATGGAGACACATATATATATACTAGATAAAATAGTGAATAGGCAAAATATACATAAGTAAGTATGTATGTATATATGTTAAATGAAGGGTGAAAGTGATAAAATGGAAATTTACATGTGATGTATGTATGTATGTTATGTAAAATAGTACATATAGAATGTAGATATATATGCATATATATGCATGTAAACATACAAGTGGACATAACATTTAATGCATATCCTCTCAAGCTCACAATACATCAAATCTAAGCATACAAACCTTAAATCAAATCAGTTTTCAGGTTTCACAAATCATATCAGGAAATTGCTGACCAAAAGAAAAGAAAAAAATATAAAAGAAAAAGCAAACAAAAGCTTGCTGTAGAATGGAGCCTACTTCTCTATATGTGCCTCTACATTTGCCTCATTCTTTCATTCATTCTAACTAATACCAGTAAAAGATAAAGCAACATTCCCATTTTAAATAAAGAAGAGTATAAAATCTGCCATTAGAAGTAAAGAAGAACAAAAGAGCAAGCATCTTCAAAAATAAAGTTTCAGAAAATATACTGATCAAAAGGGAAGAACAAGGTTGGTCTTTGTTATCAAGCTCTGTTCAGCTGGTTTCCAGGTGAGTACACTTAAAATCTGATTTGACCGAATGTGCATGTGATTTATTCTTGAAATATGATATGATCTATGCTGTGCATGTTGTTAAAAAGGTTTTGTATGTGAGTTAGTGGCTGTGTTCATGACTAGAACAGACGAGTATACCACTATTTAAGTCATTACAGGTTTTAGATCTGATTTAAAATTTAAATCTTCCACTTAGATGTGTTTACAGGCCTTGATCTCTGAGTAAAAGTGTTTTGTATGTGAGCAACCTCAATTGTAAAGTTTAATTCAAATAAAATGTTTAGAAAGTGTCTCAGGAAATCAAATATTACAGTAAAGAGCAGGTCAATTTCAAAATTTGACTTTCGAGTTTACATGCTTTGATTGTATAATTGAATTCGTCTATAAAATTGATGAATTTTAATAGTGATATGGTGATTTTTAAGTTAGTGGATGTTGAGGATTTTCGAGTTGAACGCCTCTGATATTTCGATCAAATTCCGGCGATCGAGGTAATGGGGAAGACTGTGCTCGTTGATGAAGGAGGAACAAGTGGCGAGGAGCCTAGGAAAAATAGTCAGATGATTTTCAGATCACCGGAGCATCCTGGTGATGACGTTTTAGGGTTTTGAACCCTGTATGAGTTCATGTCGAATTCGAAGGAATTATGGCCTCGTCATCGAGTCGAACTCGATCGGAGGTAGGGAAATGACAACGTGGGTTCTCGACGAAGTTCCGGTCATGATGACAGAGATGCAGATGGTCATAGGTTGGCGAAGTTTGTAGATTTCGTGGCAGCGCTGTTTGTTCCAGGAATGGTGGAAATGTCGATTTCGTCTTGTGGGTTGATATCGGGTTTCTGGGTGACCAGATCAGAGGAGAGTATCGTAGGCGATGTGTGGGTGGTCGTAGCATTGGTCGTAGGGGAGCCGACGTCGTGTGCACGTGTACGAGTGGGTGTTTGTGTCTAAGGTTGTTCTGTGATATTGAGAAGAAGGAGTTTGGTTTTGACCGGGACGTGCTCGAGTAATGAGGGGAAGGACTCGAGTGTGGCATCGGGTAATTGTCGAGTGGGTTTTGGCATGTTAATATCAGTTTTAAAAGTAAATGATGATCATGTTTTGGGAAGCATGAATAACTATGTCGTCCGGTTGGAAGCAAAAATGTTTATAACGAGTTCAAGCAAAAATTTAAAAAAAAAAACAAAACAAGTTCCAAAATTTGATTTAAAATATAATGTTTTGAGTTGAATTGATCGGCTTTGTTTAATTGGACTAGGATAATCAATTTAATTTAGAACTCCTAAGTATTTCCAAATGAAATTTTCTGATGAAATTAAGTAAGTATTTAAGGTTAGTGTATTCAACCTTAAATCAACTTAGTTCTCTAGTGATTAATTTCAAGCATTCAATTTAAACAGACATAGAGGATAAGTAAGTAATCAATTAAGGTAGATGATCTATCTTGTTTAATTAGGGTCCTATTTTATTAGGGAAGAAATAATTAAACTAAGTGATTATGGAATAATTCATTAATAAATTAATTAATATAATTAAATTAAATTAATTGGTTAATTAATTAAAGATAGTCACTTAATATAACTGATTTAGTATAATTACTTAGTGAAGTAATTATTGGGTAATTACTGAATATAATTAAGTAAGGAAAATCACTTAATTAAGTAACTGGAAAATAATTACTTAATGGAAGTGAATATAAAATTAATTAAAGTAATTTATTAAGGATTTATTAATTATTTAAGAAGTAAATCAATTATTGAAAGTAATTAAGGGTAGTTAATGACTAATGTGATTAATTAAGGATGATTAATTTAGATAATAAATAAAGGATGATTAATTAATTAATGTTAAGTAAGCAGGATTAAGGGTGATTGAAGTAATAAATTTAACTTGTTTAAATTAATTAAAAGGGTATGACTAATTTATCTTGCTCATGAATGATTGAAGAATAATGTATACCTTAGATTTATTGATATCTCGGATATGTGGTTTGTAATGCTATGTGAATTAATATGTTGGGTTAAACAGTGACATCCTGTATTTAAAGTTTGAGTAGTATTTTATTTGAATAACTTGTACTGAGATGACATGGAATTCGAAGAGACCGGAGCCGGGTATTAGTAAATATCTGAAACCACTTCGATTAGAAATTTGCAACAATTCTTTATATGTGATGTCAATAGGCTGAGATGGAATAATATGGACCCTTGGACTAAGTTGGAATACTTAGAATTTGAGTTGTGGATAAGTGTTGAGCATAACGAATAAGGAACTCGTAGTGAAGAACGAGTTACCCCGGGTTTTTCTTTATAGTTGAACTTAGTATTTCGAATTATATGGTTTTCTCATGCTAGTTTCCAGCCTGACCCGGGTGTTACTTTGATGTAATGCTCGGGTCAGACCGAGTATTACAAATTTTCAGGTAAGGACGTTCTGGAGCTCAGGAGATGAGCTGGATGGCAGGAACGTATGGAGTGTTTCCGCTGTGATATTATTTCTGTTTATCTGAGACATGCGATTTGTATATGTCCAGTGTTTGTGTATGAGTGTAACTCTGATGTAAAAATATAATTGATAGATACAGGTATTCTTTTGTAAACTGTTATTATTTGATATTATATTTTGATCTGCTGCGATTTGTGAGAATCAGTGCTGTGTTTCTGTTTCTTCTTCTTATATCTCTTTCTTCTTTTCCTAACTATCTGGAATTTTCGCGATCGAAAATTCCGGGTCGTTACATTTGGTATCAGAGCAAAAGGTTAAGCGAAAACCTTGGCTCTGGTGGGTTCACTCATCAGGGATAGGGTTAGTATTACCCTAGGATGAGTTGAGTGTGTGTGTGTGTGTGTGTGTATGAGAGCGTACTTGTTATTTTCTTATATAAAGGTTTTAAAAATGGTTTTAAAACTGGATGATTTTATAAAAGCTTATATCATATTTATAAAGCAATAATTGGTTATTAAATAAGAAATTAAGTAACATATATATACATATCCAAATAAGGATTGGATAAAATGAACTATACAAATAAGATGAATTAAAATGGTTTCAAACCAGAAAATAAATGGTTATTGAGTTAAATAGGATGATTGTTTTCCAATAAACAAATATATGTTTAAAGGAAGTAACCATTAGATGTGAATAACTTGTAAATTAGAAAGGATGTAAATTGAAAAGTTTTGAAATTGTTTCAAATGTTAATAGAAATAATAAAGAGTATTATTCAGAATATTTCGAATGTGATCTTATTTTAAAATAAGAGTTGTTTGAAAGCATTAAAGGAAACTGTTTGAACTAAAACCAAAAGTGGTTTAAATTTTAAGGATAACTTAGAGTGTAAAGGAAATAATATGTATATATGAGGAATATACATAATATCAAAAATGGGTTGAAATAAACTCTAAATGTTGAGTTTTAAATTTGGAATGAGATGTGAAACCCAAGGTGATAAGTTTTTGAACTTATAAGATTATTAATGTGAAGTTTAAAATTTGAAGCAGGAATTCAAATTGGGTAAGGTTAATGAAATTAAATTGAATTTAACTTTTGGAAAGTTAAATAAGTTAACAAGCAACCTGAATTGGAAATTTCAAGATGAAATTGAGATTTAACTTGGGGAGTTAAATGGTTAATTTGAATTGGGAGTGTGTGATCTCAAAATGGGTTTGAGATCTGGAAATTGGAAATGGGTGGATGTTTTAAAATAAATTGGATGATATCATCCTATTGTTATTAATAATATTTAAATTGTGAATTGGATTTGTTTAAATGAATGAGGAATGAAGTGTGGTAATATATCCATTATTGTGATAAAAGGGAAATTAAACTTTAATTTAAAATTAAGGATATGGAATTACTTTGAACTGAAAATTTGAATAATTGAATTTGTAAATTAAAATTGTTTTGAACTCTTATTTGAACTTTGAAATAAGTTAAGTAAAGATAATTTTAAATGGAATTTTGAGAATTGGACTCAGAATTAAATTATTTAAAGATTTGGATTATTGATTTAAAAATAAAGGTTAATTTGATTTAAGGGGTGAAATCAACATTTAAAAATTTAACTCGAATTTATATAATTCGAGATGGTCTAAGGTTGAGGTTTTAGATTTCACTAGTTCAAATTGAATTTAGTTTGAATTAATTATAATTGAAGATGGATAAGTATAAAATTCAAATGGGAAATTTGAATTGGATTAATTTGAAATAAAATTGAAGATTGAATGAGTTCAAATTCAAATGGGAAATTTGAATTGGATTAATTTGAAATAAAATTGAAGATTGAATGAGTTCAAATTCAAATGGGAATTGGGATTAATTCATATAGAAATTGAAATGATTTGAAATTGAAGTGGATTCAATTTGAAATTAGTCTAAATTAATTTGAATAATTTGGAATTGTAATTAAAGTGAATATGTTTAAAATCAAATGGAATTTGATTTGAATTTGGAAAGAAATTGAGGTTAATTCAACTTGAATTAGGGATAAATCAAGTTCAAGGGAAATTGAAGTTATTCAAATTAGAATTGAGTCAATTTAAATGGAAGTGGAAACTTAAATTAAATTGATGGGGAATTGAACAGTTTGGCTCTGGACTATTTTTAAATAAATCATTTTGATATAAACTATTTTAAATCTATTTTCCTAACTATTTACTATACAGCTTTTCTTTTTAAATCCCAAGACTATCTTATATTTATTTAACAACTACTTTTGAAACTATTTAGCTATTTTACAACTATTTTATAAACTAATTACTATCTTTCTAGCTACTTTATAACTAGTTACTATTTTACAACTAATTTGTAATTATTTTACTATTTTTCAACTATTTTACAATTACTTAACTATTTTACAGCTATTTTACAAACTAATAATTATTTTTATTTTTATTTTCAACTATTTATTTATTTTTAAATTTTCAAGCTATTTTCTAAATATAAACTGGTCGAAGTTCAAACTGTTATTGATTAACTACCCAACTGAGATAAGAATTGAAGTGATAATCCAAATGGGGATTAAGGAAAATGTGAATAAGTGAATAAAATCAAAGTAAGGATGAATAGAAAGAAATTGATTTAACTGATAATCATTGAAGATAAATACGTAGGATGTACGTATATTATTCTATACGCATAGTGATTTGATCCAGATTCGAGCACAGAATTTCGAGATAGTATTATCGATCCGATTTGGGATTTTTCACTCGATTTTCGACGGCGGACCTGGATATGGATTTCTGATTGGTTCTGGATATTCTCTATCATAGTTGTGACTATGCAAGGAGAATGATGGTTTCTGATCAAGAAACTAGATCTGAGTCCGCACTAGGAAGTCGGGTGGACAATACTAGTTCGGAAGTGAAATTGTGTGATTGAGTGAGCGATCAGATTGATATAGCATATGAATGGTATGTGTACATCGTACGGGTTTGAATGAAATTGACATTGAAAATTTATGGATAAGAACTGTAAAATGGTCTTTGAAATGAAAAGTATATTTTGTGGAATATATGATGAGGTAAAATGGAAATTGGAAATTTCTATGATTTAAGATTCACTTTATGAAGAAAGGTAATGTGGTTAATAACTTTATAAAAGAGTAATCAAATTTGAATATTTGATTTGGAATAAACAAAGTTATATATCTTTGTTATATATGGTAAACTTCCCTTGTTGAATCTATTGCCTGAAGAAAAGGGTTTTGAATGTATTTGAAGTATAAAAGTGAATTTATACAAGTATGAAGTGATTCAAAAATTTCCCAAGGTTATTATATATATACGTATATATAAAGGATTTTCAGAAAATGGTTTTGGAAAAAGGTTTTGGGAACCTATGGATTTCTAAAAAAGGCTTTTGATTCTTGAGGAAAATCAAATTTGGAATTAGGAAAGCCTAGTTTGTGAATTATCGATTTTGGGATAATTGATTTTGAGAAAGGAGATTTATATGAAATTCATACTAGGTGTATGATTTAGAAAATACTATATGTGTATAGTATAAAGTGTTTTGAAAGTGACTCTAGGGAAAAGGCGCTCCCTTGAATGAACTTCTCAGGAGTGCCACAGGGTGGTACTGCCTTGAGCCCTAAGGGGGGGGGGTTCTAAAGTTGATCCTGTGAGGAGTCCGGACAAACTAGTTCCTGAGGATTTTTGGGTAGCGAAAGTCGAGGGCGCTAATGCCTATAGGGGCATTTGGGTTATGCTGTGACGATAGTGTAACTCGATGTCGCTGCGATCTACTGTGTGGACCATAGCGAAAATCGTGTGGAGGATGAGTGCCAACAGTCTACACTTGATTTTGCCGGGATGGCAACGTAACATCGGTAGACTGCGATCTATGGTCAAGTGGAGAAGTTTCATTCTTTCGGCAGCGAAATTCGAGGGTGCTGATGCCTACAGTTATATGGGTTTTTGTTGTGATAACAACATAAAGCCCGGGTATAACTGCAATCTGTAGCGGGTTCCATGGCATAATCGGGGAGCGCGGAGGCCTACAGATATCTATGGATTTTGCCGGGACGGCAACGTAACCATCGGGTTAACTGCAACCGTGGATGGGAGTGATGATTTCCAGAGCATTCTCACCAAAGATATTTTCTCTATTTTCGAAATTGTTTTCTATATTTTCAATAAAATTATTTTCCAAAGTATTTTCACTGGGTGTTGGAAACGGGTTTACCAAGTACTTATAAATTTTCAGCCTTACGTCTGATCAACGTATGACCGAATTTCTATGAGAACAAGGATGGACTTGTTGAAACATCGAGTTATAAAAGTATTTTTATAAAAACTACTTTGAAATAATATTATATAGGTATTAAAAAGTGTTTTAAAAATGATCAAGGAATATTTATCTGATTTTAAGCATTTTCATAAATTCGTTTCATTCCTTTTCGCGGACGAAAAGTTCTAAAGTAAGGAGGAATGTGACAACCCAGATTTTTAACGGTTGTTAATTGGTAATTAATTGAATTAAATCATTGTAATATTACTTTAGATAAGTCAAACAAATAAAATTCTGATAATTAAAATATCTTAATATATATTGAATTAAAAACTATATTAGAGATTTTATTTTTAATATCTCAAGATAAGATAAATCCCATAGATTAGATTAAAGATAAACATTCAAATATATTTATATATATATAGATAAACATATAGACAAGTCTTATGATGTTCAAATAAATAAATAAATATATATAAGTACATAGGTATGTATATATATGAGGATTCGACATACATAAGCATGGAGACACATATATGTATATACTAGATAAAATAGTGAATAGGCAAAATATACATAAGTAAGTATGTATGTATATATGTTAAATGAAGGGTGAAAGTGATAAAATGGAAATTTACACGTGATGTATGTATGTATGTTATGTAAAATAGTACATATAGAATGTAGATATATATGCATAGATATGTATGTAAACATACAAGGGGACATAGCATTTAATGCATATCCTCTCAAGCTCACAATACTTCAAATCTAAGCATACAAACCATAAATCAAATCAGTTTTCAGGTTTCACAAATCATATTAGGAAATTGCTGACCAAAGAAAAGAAAAAAATAATATAAAAGAAAAGGCAAACAGAAGCTTGTTGTAGAATGCAGCCTACTTCTCTATATATGCCTCTACATTTGCCTCATTCTTTCATTCATTTGAACTAATACCAGTAAAAGATAAAGCAACATTCCCATTTTAAATAAAGCAGAGTATAAGATCTTCCATTAGAAGTAAAGAAGAACAAAAGAACAAGCATCTTCAAAAAAAAAGTTTCAGAAAATATACTGATCAAAAGGGAAGAACAAGGCTGTTCTCTGTTATCAAGCTCTGTTCAGCTGGTTTTCAGGTGAGTACACGCTTAAAATCTGATTTGACTGAATGTGCATGTGATTTATTCTTGAAATATGATATGATCTATGCTGTGCATGTTGTTAAAAAGGTTTTGTATGTGAGTTGGTGGCTGTGTTCATGACTGGAACAAACGAGTATACCACTGTTTAAGTCATTACAGGTTTTAGATCTGATTTAAAATTTAAATCTTCCACTTAGATGTGTTTACAGGCCTTGATCTCTGAGTAAAAGTGTTTTGTATGTGAGCAACCTCAATTGTAAAGTTTAATTCAAATAATATGTTTAGCAAGTGTCTCAGGAAATCAAATATTACAGTAAAGAGCAGGTCAATGTCAAAATTTGATTTTCGAGTTTACATGCTTTGATTGTATAATTGAATTCGTCTATAAAATTGATGAATTTTAATAGTGATATGGTGATTTTTAAGTTAGTGGATGTTGAGGATTTTCGAGTTGAACGCCTCTGATATTTCGATCAAATTCCGGCGATAGAGGTAATGGGGAAGACTGTGCTCGTTGATGAAGGAGGAACAAGTGGCGAGGAGCCTAGGAAAAATAGTCAGATGATTTTCAGATCACCGGAGCATCCTGGCGATGACGTTTTAGGGTTTTGAACCCTGTATGAGTTCATGTCGAATTCGAAGGAATTATGGCCTCGTTATCGAGTCGAACTCGATCGAAGGTAGGGAAATGACAGCGTGGGTTCTCGACGAAGTTCCGGTCATGATGACAGAGATGCAGATGGTCAGAGGTTGGCGAAGTTTGTAGATTTTGTGGCAGCGCTGTTTGTTCCAGGAATGGTGGAAATGTCGATTTCGTCTTGTGGGTTGATATCGGGTTTCTGGGTGACCAGATCAGAGGAGAGTGTTGTAGGCGATGTGTGGGTGGTCGTAGCATTGGTCGGAGGGGAGCCGACGTCGTGCGCAAGTGCACGAGTGGGTGTTTGTGTCTGAGGTTGTTCTGTGATGTTGAGAAGAAGGAGTTTGGTTTTGATCGGGACGTGCTCGAGTAATGAGGGGAAGGACTCGAGTGTGGCATCGGGTAATTGTCGAGTGGGTTTTGGCATGTTAATATCAGTTTTAAAAGTAAATGATGATCAGGTTTTGGGAAGCATGAATAGCTATGTCGTCCTGTTGGAAGCAAAAATGTTTATAACGAGTTCAAGCAAAAAAATTTAAAAAAAAAAAAACAAGTTCCAAAATTTGATTTAAAATATAATGTTTTGAGTTGAATTGATCGGCTTTGTTTAATTGGACTAGGATAATCAATTTAATTTAGAAGTCCTAAGTATTTCCAAATGAAATTTTTTGATGAAATTAAGTAAGTATTTAAGGTTAGTGTATTCAACCTTAAATCAACTAAGTTCTCTAGTGATTAATTTCAAGCATTCAATTTAAACAGATATAGAGGATGAGTAAGTAATCAATTAAGGTAGATGGTCTATCTTGTTTAATTAGGGTCCTATTTTATTAGGGGAGAAATAATTAAACTAAGTGATTATGGATTAATTCATTAATAAATTAATTAATATAATTAAATTAAATTAATTGGTTAATTAATTAAAGATAGTCTCTTAATATAACTGATTTAGTATAATTACTTAGTGAAGTAATTATTGGGTAATTACTGAATATAATTAAGTAAGGAAAATCACTTAATTAAGTAACTGGAAAATAATTACTTAATGGAAGTGAATATAAAATTAATTAAAGTAATTTATTAAGGATTTATTAATTATTTAAGAAGTAAATCAATTATTGAAAGTAATTAAGGGTAGTTAATGACTAATGTGGTTAATTAAGGATGATTAATTTAGATAATAAATAAAGGATGATTAATTAATTAATGTTAAGTAAGCAGGATTAAGGGTGATTGAAGTAATAAATTTAACTTGTTTAAATTAATTAAAAGGGTATGACTAATTTATCTTGCTCATGAATGATTGAAGAATAATGTATACCTTAGATTTATTGATATCTCGGATATGTGGTTTGTAATGCTATGTGAATTAATATGTTGGGTTAAATAGTGACATCCTGTATTTAAAGTTTGAGTAGTATTTTATTTGAATAACGTGTACTGAGATGACATGGAATTCGAAGAGACCGGAGCCGGGTATTAGTAAATATCTGAAACCACTTCGATTAGAAATTTGCAACAATTCTTTATATGTGATGTCAATAGGCTGAGATGGAATAATATGGACCCTTGGACTAAGTTGGAATACTTAGAATTTGAGTTGTGGATAAGTGTTGAGCATAACGAATAAGGAACTCGTAGTGAAGAACGAGTTACCCCGGGTTTTTCTTTATAGTTGAACTTAGTATTTCGAATTATATGGTTTTCTCACGCTAGTTTCCAGCCTGACCCGGGTGTTACTTTGATGTAATGCTCGGGTCAGACCGAGTATTACAGATTTTCAGGTAAGGACGTTCTGGAGCTCAGGAGATGAGCTGGATGGCAGGAACGTATGGAGTGTTTCCGCTGTGATATTATTTCTGTTTATCTGAGACATGCGATTTGTATATGTCTAGTGTTTGTGTATGAGTGTAACTCTGATGTAAAAATATAATTGATAGATACAGGTATTCTTTTGTAAACTGTTATTATTTGATATTATATTTTGATCTGCTGCGATTTGTGAGAATTAGTGCTGTGTTTCTGTTTCTTCTTCTTATATCTCTTTCTTCTTTTCCTAACTATCTGGAATTTTCGCGATCGAAAATTCCGGGTCGTTACATTTGGTATCAGAGCAAAAGGTTAAGCGAAAACCTTGGCTCTGGTGGGTTCACTCATCAGGGATAGGGTTAGTATTACCCTAGGATGAGTTGAGTGTGTGTGTGTGTGTGTGTATGAGAGCGTACTTGTTATTTTCTTATATAAAGGTTTTAAAAATGGTTTTAAAACTGGATGATTTTATAAAAGCTTATATCATATTTATAAAGCAATAATTGGTTATTAAATAAGAAATTAAGTAACATATATATACATATCCAAATAAGGATTGGATAAAATGAACTATACAAATAAGATGAATTAAAATGGTTTCAAACCAGAAAATAAATGGTTATTGAGTTAAATAGGATGATTGTTTTCCAATAAACAAATATATGTTTAAAGGAAGTAACCATTAGATGTGAATAACTTGTAAATTAGAAAGGATGTAAATTGAAAAGTTTTGAAATTGTTTCAAATGTTAATAGAAATAATAAAGAGTATTATTCAGAATATTTCGAATGTGATCTTATTTTAAAATAAGAGTTGTTTGAAAGCATTAAAGGAAACTGTTTGAACTAAAACCAAAAGTGGTTTAAATTTTAAGGATAACTTAAAGTGTAAAGGAAATAATATGTATATATGAGGAATATACATAATATCAAAAATGGGTTGAAATAAACTCTAAATGTTGAGTTTTAAATTTGGAATGAGATGTGAAACCCAAGGTGATAAGTTTTTGAACTTATAAGATTATTAATGTGAAGTTTAAAATTTGAAGCAGGAATTCAAATTGGGTAAGGTTAATGAAATTAAATTGAATTTAACTTTTGGAAAGTTAAATAAGTTAACAAGCAACCTGAATTGGAAATTTCAAGATGAAATTGAGATTTAACTTGGGGAGTTAAATGGTTAATTTGAATTGGGAGTTTGTGTGATCTCAAAATGGGTTTGAGATCTGGAAATTGGAAATGGGTGGATGTTTTAAAATAAATTGGATGATATCATCCTATTGTTATTAATAATATTTAAATTGTGAATTGGATTTGTTTAAATGAATGAGGAATGAAGTGTGGTAATATATCCATTATTGTGATAAAAGGGAAATTAAACTTTAATTTGAAATTAAGGATATGGAATTACTTTGAACTGAAAATTTGAATAATTGAATTTGTAAATTAAAATTGTTTTGAACTCTTATTTGAACTTTGAAATAAGTTAAGTAAAGATAATTTTAAATGGAATTTTGAGAATTGGACTCAGAATTAAATTATTTAAAGATTTGGATTATTGATTTAAAAATAAAGGTTAATTTGATTTAAGGGGTGAAATCAACATTTAAAAATTTAACTCGAATTTATATAATTCGAGATGGTCTAAGGTTGAGGTTTTAGATTTCACTAGTTCAAATTGAATTTAGTTTGAATTAATTAGAATTGAAGATGGATAAGTATAAAATTCAAATGGGAAATTTGAATTGGATTAATTTGAAATAAAATTGAAGATTGAATGAGTTCAAATTCAAATGGGAAATTTGAATTGGATTAATTTGAAATAAAATTGAAGATTGAATGAGTTCAAATTCAAATGGGAATTGGGATTAATTCATATAGAAATTGAAATGATTTGAAATTGAAGTGGATTCAATTTGAAATTAGTCTAAATTAATTTGAATAATTTGGAATTGTAATTAAAGTGAATATGTTTAAAATCAAATGGAATTTGATTTGAATTTGGAAAGAAATTGAGGTTAATTCAACTTGAATTAGGGATAAATCAAGTTCAAGGGAAATTGAAGTTATTCAAATTAGAATTGAGTCAATTTAAATGGAAGTGGAAACTTAAATTAAATTGATGGGGAATTGAACAGTTTGGCTCTGGACTATTTTTAAATAAATCATTTTGATATAAACTATTTTAAATCTATTTTCCTAACTATTTACTATACAGCTTTTCTTTTTAAATCCCAAGACTATCTTATATTTATTTAACAACTACTTTTGAAACTATTTAGCTATTTTACAACTATTTTATAAACTAATTACTATCTTTCTAGCTACTTTATAACTAGTTACTATTTTACAACTAATTTGTAATTATTTTACTATTTTTCAACTATTTTACAATTACTTAACTATTTTACAGCTATTTTACAAACTAATAATTATTTTTATTTTTATTTTCAACTATTTATTTATTTTTAAATTTTCAAGCTATTTTCTAAATATAAACTGGTCGAAGTTCAAACTGTTATTGATTAACTACCCAACTGAGATAAGAATTGAAGTGATAATCCAAATGGGGATTAAGGCAAATGTGAATAAGTGAATAAAATCAAAGTAAGGATGAATAGAAAGAAATTGATTTAACTGATAATCATTGAAGATAAATACGTAGGATGTACGTATATTATTCTATACGCATAGTGATTTGATCCAGATTCGAGCACAGAATTTCGAGATAGTATTATCGATCCGATTTGGGATTTTTCACTCGATTTTCGACGGCGGACCTGGATATGGATTTCTGATTGGTTCTGGATATTCTCTATCATAGTTGTGACTATGCAAGGAGAATGATGGTTTCTGGTCAAGAAACTAGATCTGAGTCCGCACTAGGAAGTCGGGTGGACAATACTAGTTCGGAAGTGAAATTGTGTGATCGAGTGAGCGATCAGATTGATATAGCATATGAATGGTATGTGTACATCGTACGGGTTTGAATGAAATTGACATTGAAAATTTATGGATAAGAACTGTAAAATGGTCTTTGAAATGAAAAGTATATTTTGTGGAATATATGATGAGGTAAAATGGAAATTGGAAATTTCTATGATTTAAGATTCACTTTATGAAGAAAGGTAATGTGGTTAATAACTTTATAAAAGAGTAATCAAATTTGAATATTTGATTTGGAATAAACAAAGTTATATATCTTTGTTATATATGGTAAACTTCCCTTGTTGAATCTATTGCCTGAAGAAAAGGGTTTTGAATGTATTTGAAGTATAAAAGTGAATTTATACAAGTATGAAGTGATTCAAAAATTTCCCAAGGTTATTATATATATACGTATATATAAAGGATTTTCAGAAAATGGTTTTGGAAAAAGGTTTTGGGAACCTATGGATTTCTAAAAAAGGCTTTTGATTCTTGAGGAAAATCAAATTTGGAATTTGGAAAGCCTAGTTTGTGAATTATCGATTTTGGGATAATTGATTTTGAGAAAGGAGATTTATATGAAATTCATACTAGGTGTATGATTTGGAAAATACTATATGTGTATGGTATAAAGTGTTTTGAAAGTGACTCTAGGGAAAAAGGCTCTCCCTTGAATGAACTTCTCAGGAGTGCCACAGGGTGGTACTGCCTTGAGCCCTAAGGGGGGGTTCTAAAGTTGATCCTGTGAGGAGTCCGGACAAACTAGTTCCTGAGGATTTTTGGGTAGCGAAAGTCGAGGGCGCTGATGCCTATAGGGGCATTTGGGTTATGCTGTGACGATAGTGTAACTCGATGTCGCTGTGATCTACTGTGTGGACCATAGCGAAAATCGTGTGGAGGATGAGTGCCAACAGTCTACACTTGATTTTGCCGGGATGGCAACGTAACATCGGTAGACTGCGATCTATGGTCAAGTGGAGAAGTTTCATTCTTTCGGCAGCGAAATTCGAGGGCGCTGATGCCTACAGTTATATGGGTTTTTGTTGTGATAACAACGTAAAGCCCGGGTATAACTGCAATCTGTAGCGGGTTCCATGGCATAATCGGGGAGCGCGGAGGCCTACAGATATCTATGGATTTTGCCGGGACGGCAACGTAACCATCGGGTTAACTGCAACCGTGGATGGGAGTGATGATTTCCAGAGCATTCTCACCAAAGATATTTTCTCTATTTTCGAAACTGTTTTCTATATTTTCAATAAAATTATTTTCCAAAGTATTTTCACTGGGTGTTGGAAACGGGTTTACCAAGTACTTATAGATTTTCAGCCTTACGTCTGATCAACGTATGACCGAATTTCTATGAGAACAAGGATGGACTTGTTGAAACATCGAGTTATAAAAGTATTTTTAGAAAAACTACTTTGAAATAATATTATATAGGTATTAAAAAGTGTTTTAAAAATGATCAAAGAATATTTATCTGATTTTAAGCATTTTCATAAATTCGTTTCATTCCTTTTCGCGGACGAAAAGTTCCAAAGGAAGGAGGAATGTGACGACCCAGATTTTTAACGGTTGTTAATTGGTAATTAATTGAATTAAATCATTGGAATATTACTTTAGATAAGTCAAACGAATAAAATTCTGATAATTAAAATATCTTAATATATATATTGAATTAAAAACTATATTAGAGATTTTATTTTTAATATCTCAAGATAAGATAAATCCCATAGATTAGATTAAAGATAAACATTCAAATATATTTATATATATAGATAAACATATAGACAAGTCTTATGATGTTCAAATAAATATATATATATATATAAGTACATAGGTATGTATATATATGAGGATTCGACATACATAAGCATGGAGACACATATATGTATATACTAGATAAAATAGTGAATAGGCAAAATATACATAAGTAAGTATGTATGTATATATGTTAAATGAAGGGTGAAAGTGATAAAATGGAAATTTACACGTGATGTATGTATGTATGTTATGTAAAATAGTACATATAGAATGTAGATATATATGCATAGATATGTATGTAAACATACAAGGGGACATAGCATTTAATGCATATCCTCTCAAGCTCACAATACTTCAAATCTAAGCATACAAACCATAAATCAAATCAGTTTTCAGGTTTCACAAATCATATTAGGAAATTGCTGACCAAAAAAAGAAAAAAAATATAAAAGAAAAGGCAAACAGAAGCTTGTTGTAGAATGCAGCCTACTTCTCTATATATGCCTCTACATTTGCCTCATTCTTTCATTCATTTGAACTAATACCAGTAAAAGATAAAGCAACATTCCCATTTTAAATAAAGCAGAGTATAAGATCTTCCATTAGAAGTAAAGAAGAACAAAAGAGCAAGCATCTTCAAAAAAAAAGTTTCAGAAAATATACTGATCAAAAGGGAAGAACAAGGCTGTTCTCTGTTATCAAGCTCTGTTCAGCTGGTTTCCAGTTGAGTACACACTTAAAATCTGATTTGACTGAATGTGCATGTGATTTATTCTTGAAATATGATATGATCTATGCTGTGCATGTTGTTAAAAAGGTTTTGTATGTGAGTTAGTGGCTGTGTTCATGACTGGAACAAACGAGTATACCACTGTTTAAGTCATTACAGGTTTTAGATCTGATTTAAAATTTAAATCTTCCACTTAGATGTGTTTACAGGCCTTGATCTCTGAGTAAAAGTGTTTTGTATGTGAGCAACCTCAATTGTAAAGTTTAATTCAAATAAAATGTTTAGCAAGTGTCTCAGGAAATCAAATATTACAGTAAAGAGCAGGTTAATGTCAAAATTTGATTTTCGAGTTTACATGCTTTGATTGTATAATTGAATTCGTCTATAAAATTGTTGAATTTTAATAGTGATATGGTGATTTTTAAGTTAGTGGACGTTGAGGATTTTCGAGTTGAATGCCTCTGATATTTCGATCAAATTCCGGCGATCGAGGTAATGGGGAAGACTGTGCTCGTTGATGAAGGAGGAACAAGTGGCGAGGAGCCTAGGAAAAATAGTCAGATGATTTCCAGATCACCGGAGCATCCTGGCAATGATGTTTTAGGGTTTTGAACCCTGTATGAGTTCATGTCGAATTCGAAGGAATTATGGCCTCGCCATCGAGTCGAACTCGATCGAAGGTAGGGAAATGACAGCGTGGGTTCTCGACGAAGTTCCGGTCATGATGACAGAGATGCAGATGGTCAGAGGTTGGCGAAGTTTGTAGATTTCGTGGCAGTGCTGTTTGTTCCAGGAATGGTGGAAATGTCGATTTCGTCTTGTGGGTTGATATCGGGTTTCTGGGTGACCAGATCAGAGGAGAGTGTCGTAGGCAATGTGGGTGGTCGTAGCATTGTTCGGAGGGGAGCCGACGTCGTGTGCACATGCACGAGTGGGTGTTTGTGTTTGAGGTTGTTCTGTGATGTTGAGAAGGAGTTTGGTTTTGATCGGGACGTGCTCGAATAATGAGGGGAAGGACTCGAGTGTGGCATCGGGTAATTGTCGAGTGGGTTTTGGCATGTTAATATCAGTTTTAAAAGTAAATGATGATCAGGTTTTGGGAAGCATGAATAACTATGTCGTCCTGTTGGAAGCAAAAATGTTTATAACGAGTTCAAGCAAAAAAAATTTAAAAAAAACAAAACAAGTTCCATAATTTGATTTAAAATATAATGTTTTGAGTTGAATTGATCGGCTTTGTTTAATTGGACTAGGATAATCAATTTAATTTAGAACTCCTAAGTATTTCCAAATGAAATTCTTTGATGAAATTAAGTAAGTATTTAAGGTTAGTGTATTTAACCTTAAATCAACTAAGTTCTCTAGTGATTAATTTCAAGCATTCAATTTAAACAGAAATAGAGGATGAGTAAGTAATCAATTAAGGTAGATGGTCTATCTTTTTTAATTAAGGTCTTATTTTATTAGGGGAGAAATAATTAAACTAAGTGATTATGGAATAATTATTAATAAATTAATTAAATTAATTAAATTAAATTAATTGGTTAATTAATTAAAGATAGTCACTTAATATAACTGATTTAGTATAATTACTTAGTGAAGTAATTATTAGGTAATTACTGAATATAATTAAGTAAGGAAAATCACTTAATTAAGTAACTGGAAAATAATTACATAATGGAAGTGAATATAAAAGAATTAATTAAGGTAATTTATTAAGGATTTATTAATTATTTAAGAAGTTAATCAATTATTGAAAGTAATTAAGGGTAGTTAATGACTAATGTGATTAATCAAGGATGATTAATTTAGATAATAAATAAAGGATGATTAATTAATTAATTAATGTTAAGTAAGCATGATTAAGGGTGATTGAAGTAATAAATTTAACTTGTTTAAATTAATTAAAAGGGTATGACTAATTTACCTTGCTCATGAATGATTGAAGAATAATGTATACCTTAGATTTATTGATATCTCGGATATGTGGTTTGTAATGCTATGTGATTTAATATGTTGGGTTAAACAGTGACATCCTGTATTTAAAGTTTAAGTAGTATTTTATTTGAATAACTTGTATTGAGATGACATGGAATTCGAAGAGACCGGAGTCGGGTATTAGTAAATATCTGAAACCACTTCGATTAGAAATTTGCAACAATTCTTTATATGTGATGTCAATAAGCTGAGATGGAATAATATGGACCCTTGGACTAAGTTGGAATACTTAGAATTTGAGTTGTGGATAAGTGTTGAGCATAACGAATAAGGAACTCGTAGTGAAGAACGAGTTACCCCGGGTTTTTCTTTATAGTTGAACTTAGTATTTCGAATTATATGGTTTTCTCACGCTGGTTTCCAGCCTGACCCGGGTGTTACTTTGATGTAATGCTCGGGTCAGACCGAGTATTGCAGATTTTTATGTAAGGACGTTCTGGAGCTCAGGAGACGAGCTGGATGGCAGGAACGTATGGAGTGTTTCCGCTGTGATATTATTTTTGTTTATCTGAGACATGCGATTTGTATATGTCTAGTGTTTGTGTATGAGTGTAACTCTGATGTAAAAATATAATTGACAGATACAAGTATTCTTTTGTAAACTGTTATTATTTGATATTATATTTTGATCCGCTGCGATTTGTGAGAATCAGTGTTGTGTTTCTGTTTCTTCTTCTTCTATCTCTTTCTTATTTTATTAACTATCTGGAATTTTCGCAATCGAAAATTCCGGGTCGTTACAGAGTGCCTCAGATTTCTGGAGCACTAGCCTTGGAAAATCTGGGGCATTTGCCTTGGAAAGTCTGGGGCATTTGCTGGGGAAAACCTAGGGTGAGTGTCTCGGATTTTTTAGGCGGTTACCTCTGGAAAACTAAGGTGTTTGCCTCAGAATTTGTGAGGTGTTTGTCTTAGAATTCGTGATGCATTTGCCTCACAAATCGAGAGATGAACGCCTCATAAAAATCAAGGCATTTGCCTCAGATTTTGTAAGGCGAATTCCTTAGAATTTCTGATGCATTCGACTAAAAATTCTATAGGCACTTGCCTCTGAATATCTATGGTAAAGTTTGAAGCATTTTTTTATCACTAATTGCTATTGAGCGCTAATTTTTCTATTTATTATAGGTAAATAAAGATTTTGGTGCAAAGAAGTAGCATGATGTTGAAGTTCTTTTTGGTGTAGTAAGAAAATGATGTTTCTTTTTGTGGCTTATTTTCTCTAAACTTGGTGTATGATTATTGTCAAAAGTGGATGTATGGATGTTGTGAAAACATGGTTCATGGAATTATATGAACTTGATTTTTAAATATGTAAGAACTTGGATGTGATGATTTTGTTTTTTGAATATGTTATTACTGTTTGATTTTTTAATACAGATGTTTTGATTTTTTAGATATGATTGCTGCTTGATCTAAATATGTTATAGATATTAACTAATTTTGAATTATATGTATATTATATATATATATATATATATTCAAAAGTGAGATTGGGGGTGTGAAAGTATTGACAGCAATAATAAAAAAGACAAAATTCATTACATGTTGTAATTTTAAGAATGTTCCATAATGTATAGTTCAATTAATAGCATTTAAAATATGCTGTAAAAATAAAATTAACAGCAGCAATAAAACGTAGTAAAAGATACTGAAATAACAAATAAATGTCGTAGAAAATTTAAAACGACATATAATAAATGTTGTAGAAATTCTTCTTAGCATTTATTAAACGTTGTAAATAGCTACAGTTTACATTATTTTTTGATGTTATTAAAAGTTGCTTGCTTTTAATAACATGTCATTTGATAAACGCTATATAGTTTTTCACAGCTTTATTCTGTGCTGTAAAAAGTCTTTTCTGTTGTAGTGTTTAAGAGACTTTAAATTTCAAGAAGACATTGCATTTTTAATCATCTAATATGAACAAGATATACATAGACCCACTTAAAAAGAAAACATGAAATAGTCGATCCCTTAAAATACTTTAAAGCATAAGAATTTTACCAAAATTATAAGCAACATATGATTATCGTTCATTTTAAAAGAAGTGAGACGTATCTAAATAGTTGTTTGGATAATACAATAAATCAGTTCAAACTTGTAAAATTTACTAATCGAAACGGTAAAAGAAAAAAAAAGTGGTTCTTAATGTATCCATGCTCTTATTTGAAACCTAGCAACTATATATTTGATTGAATAAAGTATGAAAGCAAAAAATTGAATATTTCTATTGATAAAATACACGAAATGACATTAAACATCGTGTTTTAGACAAACTATACTATAATAATTCATGAATCTTAAAAAAGAAGGCACAAATCAATGTAAATAGGATCTCACATACAATCCAAGTTTTGCATATGAAAACAAAAAATTAGGTTTCTAAGGGGATTAAACATTTCATTGAATAATTAAACTCTGCAATTATTAAATGCTACATCAATACTGATAATCACATTGAAATAAGTTTCAGTTGAATATAAAGACACGATCCCTTAAAATAGTTTAATGTATAAGAAATTTACCTAAACTGTAAGCTAGATTGATTTGTTAAAAATATTGATTGATGTTTGAATGAAAATTACATGAAATCACAAGAATTCCATCTTAAATCAACTTCAACATATAAAGCGCGTAAGTTAAACTATACAACATCCTAACCATTCAATATATCATGTGCGGAAACCCTAAAAACTTTTTAAAAAGTGATCAAGGTGGATCTGATTTTGCAATAACCAAAGCCGATGATATTTAGGGGATGCTAATGGAATATCAAAATAAATACTTGATACAAATTATCAATGAAAAAACTATACTTTTTGTAATAGATTGATGGGAGCAAAATCAATTTGATCTGCAGGTGAAGTTGGCGACTTAGAAGTACTTTGGTGGCTATGGCGGTTTCAGGCGGCTACGTTAGTTGCGGCTTGCAAGGTAGAGGCTGGCGGCAACGATGGTTGCGACTGATAGCGACTTGGGTAGGGTTGTAGTTGCGGTAGTTAATATTTTAAAATCAGTTAATATTTTAGGAACTTGGGATGGGGCTGAGTCAGCTATTTAGTTAATATCGGTATCGGGTACATATCGGTTAAGTATCGATATGAGATGTTTTAAAATATCGTGATTAATATTGAATAATATCGATAAAATATCAAACAAGTATAGAATATGTTATAAATGATATTTTACTATGTTGTAATGTTATATTGATGTTAAGTTTCAAATATTGGATAAATAATGCCAAATTACTATCAAAGACTGATTACGTATAGTTTACAAATTACAATTAGTTTACTAGGATTCTATTAATACAAATCATAATATAGGCTCATTAAAGCCGAGAAATTTGTATGCTATACGTCATTATTATTTTCTTCATTTTTATACTATATTCATTGTTTCTTCAGTCGTCAAATCATCTATATTACTTTCCCAAATTTTTTATGTTTACAGTTTCGTAATTTTCAATTTCACTTAACTTATCGAATACAATGTTGATTTGGCACCAATTACTTCTTTAGCTCATTCCTTATCGATATTTCAAATATATAACTTTACCGTTCTTCAACTTTTAGTTCTTGGTACATGATATTAACTAATAAAATTAATTTTCATAAGCTAACTTACGAATTAGAAAAGGTGAACGAAAAACAACCGAAAAGAGAAGTAGCTCTTTAATGATCTTGTTTTTAGTGGTAAAATATTCACTGAAAATAAAACATATAAAATCCTGGAGTAAGTATAGTTTTCTTTATTAAAAGACTAATGAAGAAGACTAAAAATGTATCGTTAAAACTGAAAAATTAGTGCATTGGGATTTCTCATATGGTCTAGATTTTATCACTCACCATATATAAAAAGCAAATACTGATGTGAAGGTATTTATTTATAAATACATTTTCTCCAACACATGCAATAATGAATTATATTCTTAAAAAATATTTGGTATTTCACACTAAATATCATAGTGATATATCGACAAATATCAGACGGTACGTCAACAACTATATTTTAGGCGATTTTTTAAAAAGTATCGGTTTAGGAGCGATATGAGATACATCGTTGATATATCAACAATATAATCCAATATTAACTATATAGGCTAGGTGTGTAATGTAATTGAGAAAATATATTAATCGGGTGTTTATTTGGGGTATAGACACAAAGGCATCGAAAATTACTAATGCCATTATGACGCCTTCTTTTATCTGACAATTTTTTGTGAATTTTAAAGCAACAAACATAATTTGTTTTCTTTTAAATATCTCAATATTATATTGTTAAAAGTGTCAAAAATTATACATATATTTTAGTTAGAATCGGTCGATCGTTTCCAATAGAACTTACATAACTTGTATGCAAAATGAACAGTTTGAACTAACAGACCCATCTTCATTACAAATTTTTGAAACTCGACAATTGAAAATCGACATTGTTGTCTTAAATGCTTAAGTATAAAATTTTATGCCATTGTGAGTAAGTTTCATCCGCGATTTTGTAAGCTAATCGATTATTTTCAACAATCAACTTACACCTTTGAATATGTATATTAGATAAGATTGATAGTCAATTTGACTCAACGTTACACGAAATCGATATCTAGGCTTCTCATATAATATTAACGAATGTGTATAGTCGGCTTTCATAAATATGGAACATAAGTAGGAAACTTTGTTAGAATTGGATATTTTCCAATAGAACCCTAGTACAAGTTTGAATCGACAGACTCGTCTACATTACGATTTTTGAAATCTGACCATTGAGAGTCGACATTTGTCCTAGATGCATATGTATAAAAAAAATTATGGTGTTCCAAGTCGGTTTGATCCGTGTTCTCACAATTTAATCAATCTATACTATACTATTATTAGTGAGTTGAATTTCAAGCTCACACAGGCACCCTTGAAATTTGACAACCGAACGGTCGCACAAGCCCTGTCCTATTTTGTGAAATCAACCGTCGCGATTTCGTTTCTTTTGGTAACCAGCTCTTCGCTTCCTTCACACAATCTCTTCGTCTCCAACTTTTATTTCTCTAACCCGCATCTATGGAGTCAGTGACTCTTCGAGCAGGCATCGATAAGAGCTCCGCTACTCCTCATCCTTTACTCAGCATTGGTCGTCCTCTCCGATTTCAGGCCTCTCCACTCCCAAACACTGAAAAAAACGGCGATCTCCTTTTGCATCTTCTCCAGACCTTGGTCTGCTCTCATCGTCTGTATTCTCCACCTGGATCTGAGATGGCCAAATATCACAAGTCCAAACCAAAGTTTGTTTCATCCATTATTAATCATGCTTCGGCTACAAGATCTGGCCGACTATGCTACCCAATCGTCTACCTACCTCAGGTAAAAATCCTAATTTGTTCTTCTCGAATTGGTTTCTAGATTGCTAATTAGACAAAGAAATCTTTCCTAGATCAGTCTTCTTCATGGCGAAAGTGATTTCATTTGATAACATTGTTCAATTCGGTCATTAACTTTCCATTAATTTTATTATTGGTTTTCTCACAATTCGTTAAACTGATTTAATTATTGTCTAATTTTGATCTGATTTGTTTTTTTATTAAATTAGGTTTTTGCAGATGGATCGGTTGGTGCAATTGTCAGCATGTCAACTAGCAAGTAGGCTATTTACAATCTATGCTTGGGAGCAATTCATTTTGGTGAGGTTTGTAAAATTATTTAACCAACTATACGCTAATTTCATCATTAATTTGTTTACAATAAATTGGTATATATCCTTTCCACCTTTTTCTGATGCCATTTTCATGCACTAACCCCCCAATTCAATCTATGGTTCCATGAATGTTTTGATTCAAACTTAATAACTTCTTTGTTATAGAATAGCATGTATATTACATTTGGTACTTTCATGCTTTTCTGATTCACTCTGATTAGCATCATAAATATTTATGATGTGCAGTTTTATCAAGGGATATTCAATATCTGGTCCACATTATTGATGGCTTTATTTTTTTAAGAAACTCTTACTTTTATTGTCCTGGTATTTTATTGGTATTACTATATGGTTATTATTGTTTGATATACTTCACTGTCATGTTTAAAAAATTGTATACTATCATCATGAACTTTACTGTTTTGTGGAAACTGGAATCAGGAAAGACTATTAAGATTGGAGATCAAGTTTGTAAGAGTTTGGATGCAAGTTCATTGCAACTGAAACTACTATGTTTGATCCTATTTTGGTAAGTTTATTTTCTAACATATATTTTAGTTTCTAGGTGTGTGGGTATTAGTTAATTTTATTAATAGTTCATTTGCCATATGTTATTTTTTGTTCAATAGTTTTGATAGTTTGATTCATGAATTGTGTTTGAATAGTCAAATGAAAAGCTTCATGGACATAACAAACTGAATTTATAATTAATGTATGACGAGGGAAGAAATTTAATGTGCAAAGAGCAACATGTGAAGAAATGGAAAAGATGGTACTAGAGATGAAAGTTTTGAAGCATAGAAATTGAAAGGTATATCTATTCAGACTTAATTCCATTATTACTCTCATATTCATTATTTGGTGATCAGCAAGAATTTGTACCTCTTCAATGTTTTATTTGGATTCTATTTTGATAATATGGATATTAGCTCAAAAAAAGTATCAGATAACATGCATCTTTATATTTAGTTCTCATTGAATGATTATCCTTTGTATTCAAAAATGAGTTATAGTGAATACATTTCATGATTTCAAGCAATAGTTTCAAAATTCTCAGTACTTCTTCATGCTTCATAGGTTCTACTACGACCCTGTTACAAAATTATATGCATAGCAATATCCACTTTTTTCATTGACTATTTCATGAAAGCTCACCAAAATTTTGAACTTTAGCATGCTTTGATTAAGGGGAATAAATTTAATTGGTAAGCTTTTGCAGTCTTCTATTTTCGCACCATCTTCATTTTTTATTAGCGTTTGTTTATTCCATATTGCTGCATTTTTGTTCTTTAAATGTGATTCATCATTGTGTATGGCTCATGATTTAATTCAGGTCATTGTGTATAAATTCATCACCGTTCTTTGAATAAATTCATATAGTGTATTTTACCAAAGTCTATGTTTTTTAGCATCAGGTCAGATCATCGTTACTGGCCTCCATTACTGCTCATATTCAGTCCAGTCAAATCCAGCCTATAGCAATGCCAATGGCAAAGCATACAATGATTACATTACGTAGTAATAGCTCAAATCTGGATCCAACATCATAGATTCACAATTACACCCCATGTTATCCAAGTATTTTAACTTAAACTACCGGATCTCAAAAAGTCAGCTAATTATAGCAACCACTTAGCAGCTACTGTTCTTCATGCTTAATTTATTGAACAAGTACAACTACCTTATGTCATAATTACGTTTCGGTTAGAAAAATTAGAATAGAAAGTAATTCAAGTTTCAAGATTTACATGGTTATAACATGTAGTGGTTTAAATGTAATCAATACTACAAGATTGGCTTAGGAATTAGGCAACAGTTAATTAGGAATCATATTCCATGCATATGTTTTGGTCTTCTGATTCTCTACACATGGCGATACTGATAATGCTAGGGCGATACAGATAATGCTGCTAATATTGTTTGCTGACAAAAAGTATTATCCATGAGTTCGCATTTGGTAAGGTTCTATATTTCATCTTGGTGTTTACGAAAATTTGCTACCTAATAAAAATCATTTATTAAACTCTCAATAAAGCTTAATCATATTAGATCGAACTTTTCCAAGAAATGATGATGAGTATTTCCTATCTTTCTTAGCATAGTTAGATCGGAGTTGGAGCAACTTTTATTAGAATTAATTTGAATGACTTGATTTATGAAATTAATGTGTTGATCTTCTAATTGGCATTGTGGAAATATTTTGCAGTTTCCAGCTTGGTTTTATTTTATCAAGTAGATAGATTTTAAAAAAACTTGATACAGTAGTGTTGTGACGAATTTCATGAATTTTTTCTTACCATAATGGAATATTAATATTGGATTGATATGTTCATAACTTGGTTTTATGGATTTGAAGAACTTGATTTGTCCTCTAAATACTATTTAACTATAACTTACTAAATGATCTACCTCCTTAGAGTTTCATAGTTACTATAGCCTTTTAGCAAGTACTTGCTATATTTGTTTCTACATTAGTTTTTGTGTCACTTCATATTGCTCTAAAAGTACTTTTTGACTAGATCATAATTGTTTTCTCGGTATTATAGATCAAAACTAGATCTGTACTAAATGGTAACTACAATTTGAAAAGTTAATCTTCATGTCCAACGATTCAACTTCGTTGAGTTTTTAGGTAGGTGTTTTAAAACATGTGTCATATATTGAGTTTTTAGGTTGTTTTAGGAAGCTTGATATATGTTATAGGGCAATGTCAATTTGCAGTATTAGCTTATTACTTTCAATTTGCTGGCCATTACTTTCCAAGTTTTAAATGTTTTAATTTTACTTACCTTCTTATGATGTCAATCAATCATGCATAGTATTGTTTGAACGGCTTTGTTTTTATTGCCTAAAAATGTTTATTTTACTCCTAATACCTACATGTAATGTATATCAGCCATTTATAGTTTCCATTTCCAATTTTACTTTCTTATCTTGACTTAAAAAGAAGGTGGATTAAATGAGCAAATTTTTTTCCACTCACATTTTTGTTTCCTTGCACGGCAGTTTTAACTTTTAACAATCACTTTTTTCATATAACCAATAATGGCTACAATATGTATCAAATTATTTTCTTTTTGTAACAAAGACTAAGAACTTTATATTCAGTATTCTACATTTCTCTCCATTTTTGTTTCCAGTTTCCTCCACATGGAATTTGTTGTTTGAAATGTTTAACCTTTAAACAGTATTAAGAGCCTCTTCATCGAAACTCTCCATTATGCATTCGAACTAACTAATAATAGCTACTTTTAGTAGTTATGAAGGAATAAAGATTAGAAACAATTGGTCTTTATGAACGAACAAGGATTAAAATTTATTATTATGGAAAATTTGCCAATGGTAGATTATTATAGGTTCCACAGCCATTTTTTTGCATCTGAAATTTTACATTGTGGAAGTGGGCACATTAACATTAAGAATGGATTTTGTTTTCAATATGCGGAAGAGGGTATGGTTACATTAAGAAGCAACTCTATTATAGATGCATTGAAGAATATTTTAACGATCTTATTTGTTTAGATCATAGGCTAGCCATGGCCAATAGGCAAGCTAATGCATATGAAATATTAAGTATGAGGGACTAAGTTCAATAAATACTCAGTGAAAGGTTGTACTATGTAGTTTCAACACGAGCATGGTTATATTCAAACTTTGCGGTGATGATATTTTTTCAAAAATATATCTTAATCATATTTTGTCATTTATCATGGTTTTTTAACTGTGCCATTGAATGTATAATGAAAGTTATACTATTTGTAGTAAGACATCTATTTGTCATTACTTAATCAATTTTTTTGGCTTATACAATGGTAATAAATTAAAATTGAGACATTTATTGCCATCTGATTGTTCAAGGGAAAAAATGTTCAAATTTGTACATTAATTTGAAATTGTGAACTACGCATATTTACTTGATTTTTTTACCTTTGTGAAAGGATGACCCAATTTGTTAAGTTTCTAAATGTACCTTAATCATATTTATTTTCAATTTCCATTGTTATTTGGCTCTTACACGGTATATACGTTTAAATATATACTACTTTTCATAAAGTTTTTTGGTCAACTGATTGTTTTGGCTTTTATAAGTGTGGTTATTAAGTATTAAACATATTTGTTTTCATATAACATGGTTATTCAACTGTGTGGTGTATATGCTTAATTTGTCTGGTACAATTTTCATTTGTTATTTGTTCATTTATTGTGCTGCCACATATGATATGCATGGTACAAACTTCTCATACTTGAAATTTATTTACGAGGATTTCATTTATTATTTGTCCATTAGTTTCATTCAAGATGATTACTTAATTACCAAAACTTTTTTACCTAAAAGAAACTTCAGTACATGTGTTTTTAAGTCAAACATTTTCGCTACCATATTAACGTTTGCTCTTTTCCACTCACAATTTAATTATAAGTCACAATTCTTAATTTTTTTTTTTACATTTAAGTCTTTTACAAATCGTATTTCAGTGTAAAAACAAGAGCAAAATATATTACATATGAATCCTTTTTTTGGTGATTCAGAATCCTCCGATAGTGTCGAACATGTCATATTCGTACTAATATATTTGGATTTCTCACCGTTGAAATGAATAATGCAATTCTAGAGGAACTTCTAAAAGATACAAAGGCGGAGGTAACTTACACTTATATTATGAATTACATTATCGATCTGATTACAACTGCTATAATGCACAATTTCTAGGTCTCTATAGCATTTTGTCATCTAATAATATTAATCGGCTTATTTGATGTATGCAGGAAGAAACATTTATTTCTTTACTGATATAAGACAAATTATTATAATGTCTGTATATTCAAGGTTTGTTATTTGAATTTATCTGCTTTAGCATGCATAGAATATTGCTTTGGAAACATGCCAACTTTGGTTAAGGTATGATAGGGAATTTTAGTTGTTTTTACTTGACAATTGGATGAACAAATGCTTATATCATGCTTTTTATTACAAGGTGTTCCATTACAAGGTGTTCTGTTATTATGCATAAGTCAATTATATATCATGCGATTGTCTGCTACTCCATGTTCACCTCACCATTCATTTTGCAAATTATACATCTGAGGTCAAAAGAACTGAATTTCTAATCTTTTCTCCACATCCATGGAAGTGCATGCAACTAACAAGGTAAGTGAGAGGAGCTTGACATAAGATAAAGTATACTTTTGTGCATAAATTTTCCACGCTTGACCATGAAAAGGCTGAGCCTATTTAGTTTACATCATAATTACTCAACCGTTCTTTGTCAAGATTTAACACGATTAAACATATAAATTCATGCTCTTACCGATTTAGCAGTTTAACCTCTAAACATGATCGTTTCAGCTACTCCATGAACAGTTTCTATTATTCCACAACATTTCGCAATGCAGTGTTATAATAATTTTAAATATTGTTTATTTATAATATCTATAGTAATATTATATTTATGTTTATATAATCACCTTATTCAGTTGATGACATTACAACTCTCCTACGTATTTGTTCTATAACATATCAACATCCTCCGCAATTGCATAGGGAAATACTTAACCGTCCATTAAGCTAGGCTGCCGTTTTTTGTGCTTTCTTGATTGCAGGTGTACAGAAAAATAAAAGTTCACTCCAGCTTTTACATATTGCTTATGCTTTTTAGCCAATAAAAATACAACTGCCACTCTTATTTTGTATTTGCTGAGTATTTAAAGCATCCATTATTGCTGCCACTATTAGTGAGTTTAACAAAATTCAATTGCAGGAACACAAGGAGTGAGACCAATTGACTAAAGGGATTGCATCTATGGCCAAGGAAAAAGATGAAAAACAATTTCTTCCCACTCACTTGCTTGCTTTCTGATGTGAACATGTTCCTAACAACTGCATTAGTTGTATCCGAATTTTTTGTTTGGCTGTAATAATAACACAAATAAAGCGTATTTTTCACCGCTAAATTCCACCTTCTTTATTACTTTTTGGTTTATTAATGTTTTAACTGTTTCTACTAATTCTATACGTTTGTGCATAAATATTTTGCATGTGAATTGTTTGTAGGAAACATTACTTTTATTCTAATTTTCCTATTACCTATTGAGCTATTGTTTTAACCATCTGTGTGGTTTTCTTGGTTCTTTGTCAACACTTATCATGAATGTCGGTATATGATGTATCATATACCGATTGTTTTTCTATATTGCATTCAAATATGATTCTATTCAATGAATAATATACTTTGTAGTGAAAATGTTATTTTATGATACATCTTTAGTCTTATTTTACAGGACCCGTGCTTTTTAATGCTTTCGTATTTCACTATAGTTCTGCTTTTTTTTACTATAGACAAGTCCACTTTACCCTTTTAACTCTTTCGCCTACACATATGTTGTCATTCAGTCATATTACTACGTTGACTCAATAAAGATTCTGTACTAATTTTAATACTTATATCGATACTTTTGTAATGTTTCTAATTCCTTCCTGTAAATAATATATTCTAATTATTTATTATTCTAATTGCAATAAATTTTTTTTTGACATACCCGTATGCGAAGCACGGGTTTGCACTAGTTATTTTAAATAATCAACTTATTACTAAGAGTGTTTATAGACAGTAAGATGGATGGCCAAAACCAACTTAGAATTGCATAAAATTGTACACTTGAACTTCTTATACGGTATTAACAAATGTGTACGGTCTGATTTAATAAATGTGGACATAAAGTACGAACTAAATAATAATATTTAAGTTAAAAAATATAATGTAGTAATACATATTATTAAAATATAAAATAAATAATTTGAAATAATTGAAAATATATATAATTTGAAAATTATGTAATATTGTTTTTTAAAATTATATAATATATAAAAATTAGTATGGCAGTGTAAAGAAAGAAAGGGCAAACAAAAGAAGGCAAAGACGTTAGAAAATACTGATGCCTTTGTTATTTTGGTCGTGGCGTCAGAATGACATCGATATTTTCCTACATCATTCCAACGCTATTATTCTATTTTACAACCAATGGACACCCTTCTTTTTAGGCGTTGGAATGACATCATAAATTTTCATAGTTATTTTACATATTTTCTGCTAGTGCTTTTTTAAATATAATAATAATATAATAGAATAGATATGATTTAAGATTAAACGAGACATAAAACAGTTAAACTTATATTTGAGCATCGATTGATGAACTGATATTGGGATAGACTAGCGGGGAGTAGGGTAAATATATATATATGGGCTAAAATACGAACAAATGTTTGAGTTAAAGGGAGATAAGTACTTGAATTGAGATTTAATGAGAAATAAATGGTAAGTGATTAATAAAGAAATGCAACTGAGCATAATTTTAAGGCAATTGTTTGCTCACATCTCTATTAACATAATTTGAAATGAACATAGGTATTTGTTCGGATCTCAATTTTTATTTCCGATAAAAGTTTTCTTTTTTTTGAAATTTAATTTTTAAACTTAATTGCATGTTTCTATAACCAAGACTATTTCCTTTTGGAAAAGTGCAATTGTCTTTTTTTTCTTCAAATACTTAATTTTTTTCCAATTATTTGCTTTTCTAGCAAATATTTGCCTTTTTTACTGCTAATGTTTACAATTTATAGTGCAAATAATTGCACTTTTGAAAATGTAGATATTTGCATTCAGGCTGTTAAAATTACAACAGGAAATTATTGTAAGGACAAAAATTTTCAACGTTTTTGCCTCAAGGACAGGTCTTCAATATTTTATCCTGAATGACAACTTTCTTTAGTTATCAGTTTTTAATCATTGATAGTATCAGTTTGTAGTTATCGGTAGCAGTTTTTAGGTATCAGTTTTTAGCTTGGTAGTAGTTTTGTTGTCCTTATGAATAATTTTGAAAAATATTTGTCCTTATGAATAATTTTTAGAACAATGTTTGTCCTTATGGTAAAAATATTGAGGTTGTATCTTGAGGCAAAAAATATTCAAATTTTTGTCCTTTAAATTAATTCCTTCAAAATACAACTGGTGTTTTTAAAATAATTGTTTTTGTAGAAATGACTATGTATTTTGAAATTTATAGAGGATGCTTTACAGAAAGTCCAGGTATAATTTCATGTATAATAATATAGGTTAATCTTAAACAATCATATCTCTTTAAATATTCTACATGTACGTACATGTAAATAAATATTTTTTCCAAATTAACTTAACATAAATATATCAGTATACAAATCAAATGATTCCTACAATATACTACACAATAATCAATATGTACAAAATCTACAATTAGATAAATATAGAGATTAATCATTAATTTCTTGCAATTAATCTCGTTTGAAACGGAAACTTATCATCCCGTTTATCAAGTGATTGAATTACATTTATCCCCAGATAATAATTCAATAAATTTGACAACCATCTACTCAAAAAAATTGGATAAAACTTCTAGAATCCAAGTTTAATACAGATATTTTAGAAAATTTTCCAAAATCTCCATCCATTACAAATTTTAAATATGGTAAACCATATTCAATCACGGGATATTTAACGTATATATTTTCCTTTCTCTTATACATGACTAGTATAACAAGCATCAGAGAAAGAAAAAACAACAATAAACAGCAATGCCAAGGGGAAAACTCAAACTCGCATGGATCTTACGAAATTCATTTCGACGTTCGACGTTCAGAAAACGTCGAGCGTCTCTTCTTGAAAAAGTAAGACAACTCTCCGTCTTATGCAACTTGAAAGCCTGCGCCATAATCTATGATCCAAACGAAGGCAAGGATCAAAAACCAGTAACATGGCCTTCCGAAGAAGAAACAAAGGAGATGCTGAGCAACTTCATGTCGACGCCGGGCAAAACTGCACTCGATCCAGAAGAGTATCTCAGACGAACGGTGGCGAAATTAGAAGAGCGGCATGGCAGAATCCTCAGCGACAACAATGAGAAACTGCTGACTGTTTTTTTGCAAAACTGCATGGTGGGAGAGAGAAGCGTGGACGATTTAACGACAGTGGACGAGGCCGAGTGTTTGATGAGGGTGATTGATCAGAAGATGATGGTGGTGAAGGATAGAATGAAGAGGATGATCGAGAAGGGTAAGATGGTGGCTGTGGACATGGCTGAGGATCATGGAAGAGAGCGTGGCTCTGACATGAAATATCAGTGTGACTTTGAAGTGAATGCGCCGATGATCGATGATGGTTTATTTTGGAGTTTTTATAACAATAACAGTGAGAATTCATCCACGATGATGATGGTTGCTGATGATGACATCGTTAATGGAAACGATGATGATTTTCTTCAGAGTTTTCTCAGTGGTGGAGACGGAGGGTTGGATGAGGTGATTGGTCAGTCTGGCTTCTACGTAGGTGAGAGTTCATCGTCGATGGGACCGAGCTCTGATATCTTTTCTGATTGGTTTTGATTGTTAGTTTGAAGGATTTTGCTTTGGATCACTAGTTTTTTGTTTACTGATCCACGTAGAACTAATGTTTAGCATTAAAATCTTCTATCATTAAAATCGTAGTTGTTATTCATGTTTAGCTTTATCTTGAACGATAGCTTTATCTTGAACGTTATGAAGCTACAAGCAAATTTTATCTTTATTCATCCTTGATTTTTGTAGCAAAATTCTAGCTCAATTTAAATAGTTATATAGATGATAATACCAACCACAAATCTCCTAGTTTCATTCTTCAATGCCCCATTGTGCTAAATGATTTAGAAACATTCATTTTTTTTATTTTGTATTATTTGACGCATTAAATTTACTATTGATGAATGGTTGTAATTCACCTGGCACACTGGGACAAAGAAAAATGAGACCCCGTGACTATATCCCGATAATATACACTGCAATTGTAGTTTGTGGCAAAAATAATATATGCGTATAAATATATGTATACATATACATCATAGATATATATATATATATATATATATATATATATATATATATATGTTGGTCTATTAACGGACACTTCCAGATATGAATAGTGTTATATCAACATTCACATTCAAAATTATTTTCGAATATCGAATAACTACCTCCATTGATAAGGATGAATATAAGATAATTATCTTATCTGTATCGATAAATTAAGAAATATAAAGAGAATATTTTTGTTTAACATAATATTTTTCGTTCTCCCTAATTATATAAGTATGCAAAATCAACAAATATGATGGTAATAAACTGTTTTTAGCAGTTAATATGCATTACATGTATATAATATAAACTATTAGCTTAATAAAACCGTAAATATATATCTTTTTTGTACTCAAATAAACATAATATAAACTATATCCTTGACAAAACCCGGATGAATAATTTTTGAATGTGGTGCCTTTGCATTGTGTTCCGTGTCCATTCGAATTTCGGATATTTATACGTTTTTTGGGTACAGATGCAGATGGACTTTGGACATTTCGGGCATCCGTTGATAGGCTTATATACGTGTCTCAACGTTGTTCAATAAATAAAAATCAAAGCCTTTTATTTGTCCAACTTTTTGTATTCTGTATTTATGAGTAACTGTTTTATATTTCTTTAATGTTCATTTGTTAACACCAATTTATTCACGGGTGACACATAAAAAATCTATGTTTATTTCACCATTTATCCTTTTCTCTCCTCTAAAAAGAATACTGTAAATAAAAATCCATTTTCATCTTTATTTCGTAATAAATTTATCTGGAATAAAATCACATTTCAAATAAAAAATTTTGACAATGGCTTTTGCAAATATTCTGATCATTCAACCTTAAGTGTACTGGTTTGAAGGATCATTGTATTAACCTTATATATAGGGCGGACAACAATTATCGATTTTACCATGACAGAAATATACGTGTACATATATACACATATATACATACACACACATACATAGATAAATAAATATAAATATGTATGTGTGTGTATTGTTTATCCAATATAGGCACTATAAGTGTGTACCTTGTGATTTAAATTAGTGCATCATACATGGATCATAATAAAGAATTAGGTATGACGTAGCATACAATTAAAACCAGAATATATTATTACTAAACATGAAAGAAATTATGTTTAACGGTCATTAAGCCCTGATAAGTTAACGAAAAAAGAAAAAGATAACTTTGGGATACTAAGAGCGAAAAATTACTATTGTAGTGATCTTTTTTTGTTTCTACAATCTTAAGTAGTTTAAAAGAACAATTTTATAATAAATTTAGGTAGAGGGAAATATAGACTTGTATGTTATATGAGCATTTATTTATCAAAATTACAGATATTTTATTTATATAAATGCTGGATAATAAAGTTATTAATTTCAACCAAAGTTATTAATTTGAAATATAAGCGTTTAATGAAAATTAATAGCATGAGACCGCTATAATTATGACACATTGAAACTCTTGTAGGGAATATACTTATGCATGGCTAATTAAATTATAAAGATTGCCATATGAAAATTTATCTAAGTAAATGTAAATCTCTATTGGCTATTGATAAACGATTAGTGGAAGAAAATAAATAAATTCATTTTTCCTAAAAAAATGGGTATAATTTAAGAAATATTAACAACTATATTAGTATGCTAAGAAGTCTACCAATTAATAGTCGTTGTATACATATAAATATTTCAATTTAGGATGATGGGTTTAATTTACTTCCAGAATCTTTAGTAACTTGAATAAATGTTTTAGTTATTGATTATACTAATATAACATAATCAGACACTAAAAAAATAAACTTTTGTCAATAATAAGCATTATTCTTTTAGGATATTATATAAGAAGAGAATAACTTAATTAAAATTATTTTTTCCCTTCTTAAATTTTGTAGTTAAATCATTATATCATGTAGTATTTTGATTTTAATAACTAAAACTATTTAAATTTTGTACTTTCAATTCTTACTACAACAAAAGGACCCTATTACCATTGTGTTTTATAACCGTTAGAACCTAGAATTTTAATGTTTTGATTGCGACAACTATATAAGTAAATATTATATGAACTAACAATACTTGCAGGAAAAGATATTGTTTTTACTCGAGAAATAGTCTAACAATTTACATACTAGATTCTGAATTGAAGCTAATATTTAGTCCAAGGTCTGAGTTTAGTAGTAAATTCATGTTAAAATATCTCTGAAATGGTATATGCATGCACACGATTTAAAGTTTTTCAATAACATTGTTTATATGCCAAAAAACACTAAATTCAGTCGACTGAATTTGCCAAGTGAGGAAAAAGGTAATCATGACCTCAAAAGCCTAACAGCTCGGTAATGATTAAAACAGGGGATATGCAACAGAGCTATGTGTGTAATGATCTACGTTTTTGGATGGTTTAAATCGACAATAAACCACACATGTCGAACTCAAACCATTCAAAAGGAAGGATTGTTATGGGGTAAATAAAAAAAAGAATGAAAATCAAAACACAATCTCACAGCAGAATGACAAAATATAATAATCAAATAAACAGTTCATGAAGCCGTTTTTACAAATGACATTTGATTACACTTTTACAATACAATCACAGTTATACATACAGCAGGAACAAATAAATAATGCAGCGGAACAACATGATACAGTGGAATAATAATGATAATATAATACTAAACTCCATCTTCGTCCTCCAGAAATAAGGTCTTCAACACTGAAATGCTTAGGCTGACTCGAGCGTGATGAAAAGACAAAACACTCGAGTCAGAACTAAAATTTTTTATGTAAGTTAAATCAAAATAAGTAAATATGAGTGTAACGGCATCAAAGATGTTTACGGGATTTTATACCTCCTATCAAGTGTCCGTGCGCACGATAACTTAAAAGATGTTCGGAATTCTATCTCTTAAGGATCCATTAAACTATCTACATATATAATACAATACGCTATTATAATATGTCTACAGTAAAGTAAAATATTAAAATAGCATTAAGACGTTATCCATATCCCCCTTAACATATTTTTATATAAACACCGTAGTCTATACAGATACTGTAAGTTCCACCAAATCAGTGGTTTACTCAAGAAGCACTCCATAGGTACGATACAAATCAAAGTCGTAGTGGGTTCGATCAGGATAAATATGACAAGGCACGCGAGCAATATCCAGGGTAGGATTCTACCGTTTTGCACTCCTGGACTGGTAGTAACGCATAGCAGCTACAACCGCCCACCTAGGAACAAACTCCCATAATCAAATCGAGGGGTAGCCACTAATAAATCACAAAGTAACAGATATAGTATCGAAGAAATATGCCCGATCGGAGGAGTGACCTCACTTGACCCGTTATAGCTCTTGTTTTAGTCATTTTTATTACTAGTATAAATCGCACGTACGTGCATCCGATAGTTTTGGTGGTCACAACATTTTTATCTCAAAAAGTTACGTTGATGGTGTCGGATGCAAATTTATAGTAAAATTATGTTTAAGAGTGCTTGGAAAGGGGATGGTGGTGGAGGTTGTAAACAGACAGTAAGATTCCGTTGGTGGACATAGGGCATTTTCAGAATTTCAAAAAGACGCGGTTGAAATTTTATTCATCAAATTCTCATTATTAATAGTAGAGATGACCCGAAAGTCAAGGCTATCCATCATCATTCTCTTACTTTATTCCAAGAGCGTTCGTCAAACCATCCTACTTCATTTTGGATTCTCCACCACGTGCACAATTGTTAAACTGCTTTAGATATTGGCAGAGAGTATTACAATATCCGATCTCGGTCTCTTTAACAACTAAATGCTTATTTCACACTGGTTGGTTCTTTTACATTTCCAAAACCAATTCATATTTGGTATCAAAATATCATATTCAATTCAAAATATCCCTCATTTCAAAACCATCATATTTACTCAAAATATGTCATTTCACTAGAAAATATCATTTCAAATTCCAACGTAGGTTATAACATCATTTAACCACATTCACTTTTAAATCAAGGATTTAAGTATAAACAATTCAACCTTGCACAGTTTGAATTTTTAGAAAATAGTTCGGATAGTTATAAATAGTTTAAATAGTTTTAAATAGTTTAAATAGTTTAAGGATTTTAAAACAGTTAAAAATAGTTTAATATAAAATGGTTTGAGTATTGGAAATGGTTTATATAGTAAAATAGTTTTGAAAATCTAAATAATTTGAATTTTAAAATATTAGATTTAAAATTGTTTATATTAAAATAATTTATTTTGAAAATAGTATCAAATCAAACTGTTTCTTCCATTTCAACAAATCTGGACCATATCCAGATTTCAAATCAATGAAAATCAATTTTAATCTTTCAATTCAAATGACTCAATTTCGATTTAGTTCCAGATCAATGTGATTTCAATTTCAATTCGAAATAACTTCAATTTCCGAAATATTCATTTTTAACTTCAATTTTGATTCAACAATTTCAAATCAATTATTTAAATTCAATTCCATTCTTATTTTAAACCATTTCAATTCATATCAATTTCAAGCCTAATTTCAATTTACTTATTTAACCCACTTAAATCAATTTTAACTTCATTGTTAAATTTTAAGATCCAAATCTTCAAAATAATTCAAATTTACGAATTAAGGTCATATATCGATTTTAACTTTACATTCTCAATTTAATTCTTAAACAAATTCTTTATAACCATTTCAATTTCAACTTTCAAAGCTTGAATTAGAAAATAATAAAATTCATATAAATCTATAATATTTATTTCTTTTAAAACAATAACATTTAATCAAAATCCAAATTCAAGATTTTTAAACTATTTAATTTAACCAATCCGGTGTTCCTATATAGTTTTCTATCCTATGGTCAAGTGATATGGATATATCTATATATATCATTTCAACCCGCAATAAATATAAATTTCCGGATATATATCATTTCAACCCGTATCCCAAATCACAATTTTCCAAATCCATAAAATCGCTTAGGTTTATCATTTCAACCCATAACGATTTTTCCCTAATCTATAAGATCGTTTGGGTATGTATCGTTTGAACCCATAGTGATTTTCCTAACAATAACTAAGAGAACTTGTAGTGTGAAAACAACATATAAAATAAATATAACATCAAATCATCCGAAATGTCAACAATTAAGCATCCATCATAATCATCATTCAAATCAACCAATAAATCACAACAATTAACTGGTTATCATTACCGAGTATTTAACCAGCAATTCAATTCAAATGGCAATTAAATTCAATATAAATTCAAATTAAATTTGAATGATAATTTAAATATACCAAATAACAATCAATAAATTTCTAGATCACATCGTAAATTTAATTTAACCAACGTAAGATGGTTTAGTATTTGTGAGTAGGTTAAAACACTCACCTTTGATTTATCGTCGATTTAAAATCCAAAAGTCTCATAATGCAACCAAACCCATTCCATATCGTCCGAAATTTCGATATGATCGCAACGCAAGAAATCGCGTCCAAATCCGCGCTCGTATGAAAAAGTTATTCGAGTTAGAAATTTTCACTACAACAAAAATACCCTATTACAACGCCCTTTTTACAACGGGCATTGGCTGCCCGTTGTAATAGAGGGCTATTACAACAGTCCATTCAGGCCCATTGTAATAGATGCCCTATACAACACAACGCCTTTTTTACAACGGGCGATGATAGCCCGTTGTAATAGAAGGCAATTACAACGGTCCATTCAGGCCCGTTGTAATAGATGCCCTATACAACGCCCTTTTTGCAATGGGTGATGATAGCCCGTTGTAATAAAATGCTATTACAACGGTCCTTTCAAGCCCGTTGTAATACATGTCAATTTTACAACGTTCACAAAATGCCCATTGTAATAGACAACAATTTTACAACGGTCACAAAATATTTAATGTTAAATAATTGCTATTACTATTAATATTTAATAATTAATTTAATAATTAGTAATTAACTATTAGTAATAAATAGAAATATTAATAATTACTATTGGTATTTAATACTTAATTTAATAATGAATAATTAATAATATTACATAATTAATTATAAAATTAATATTTCATGTTTAAAAATTAATAATTAATAATAATATTTAATGATTAGGAAGTAATATTTATTATTTAGTATTATAATTTTAATAATTGTATCTAATATTTAAATAAAATTGAAATTTATAAAAAATTAGAAAATATTTCTAGAACTTAAAGACAAAATTTTAAAATTTTTTGTAAAAGTTTAAAAATATTCATAATATTTGAAGACAAAGTTTATTGCAAAATGTATTGCAACTTTGTATTGCAACAAAGTATACAATTTTCTTTTAGTCTCCAAACCAATTTTTTTGGCTCCAACTATGAAATTTTGGCTCTAAACAAATTTTATTTTCATCCCTCCCAAATTTTAACTGATGTTCGTTTTTTTTATTTATTACCGATCCTTTCCTCCTCCCAAACCCTAATTCCCAAATCCCTAAAACTCCTACGCTGATCCTCCTAATCTCTCCCTCCTCCCTCTCTCTCCTCCACCAGATCTACTCCAAAACCCTAGTCGCCTATTTTAGGTAATGCATCTTCTGTAAAATTTGTTCTTCTATTGGGTATTTTCTTTAAACCCATTGCTTCTGAATCACTATGTAGAACATGAAAGAAATTTAGTTGAGTATTTTGATTATTGATTTTTTGACGTATAAACTTAACCAGGTATGTATGTATAAATTTGAGTTGAGTATTTTCTTTGATTTTCATGATTTAATTCTTCATAAATTGAGATGGGTATGTGAAGAGTGAGAGGTTGAAAAGGCTAAGGGATTTTAGGGTAGGAGACAGGGTGAGGATAAATCCATGGATAGCGATGCCAAGGTAAGGGTGAGGGAGGAGGTTAGGGCCGGGGATAGCCTGTATTGTCATTTTCACATCCAATTCCACCACAATGACAGCAGATGCTCCTCCTCTATTAACACTGAATCGATTGTTTTAAAATATGAGTTAGTAAACGGATTCGATAAATCAGCTAAGTAAGGATAAAAAGTAGGCAGAACTATGAATTTAGAAATTTGTACTTATAGGTTTTCTCATTTCCATGCTCCATTGTAGCCGTCTGGTCTACAGCTTTGGGTTTCTCAAGGCAAAATAATCTTCTACCTACATTTTAAGATAATAACAACTCAAGACTAATATTATAGTTTTCCCCTTATCAAATTAGAATCTTAAAAGACACAAAAATTCAATATTATTTTCTCTTTATTATCTAAAAGGTAACAAATTTTGGTTATCTACAGGGAAAAGAATAGTATGACCAACTTAAGGGTAGGAAGTAACCATTTATGTTTAGTTGAGTTTGCATTCATGCTTGTTCTTATTCCTGTAGGATCCAATTTGTCTATTGCATATGGATGTTTTTATATATGTTAAGTTGTATAGACATGTGTAGCTAGACTCTGTTCATTCTTAAATTCTTTCTTTTGCATGTATTCTTTTGAAACTTTAGGTAGAAAGAGATGCACAACCAAGAGAATGTGAATTATAGTTTTATGTCTAGATGGCTAGTTAGTATTTAAATCTAAGAGTATATCATGGTAACAATAAATTTTCAGTTACCATATTGTTACCAATCTCCAATTTGACCTAGTATACCATCACAATCTGTTTGAACCGATTATATTTAAATTTGTCATGTGCATGTGCAGATACCATATATTGATTTGGTGTTCGCAACAGGCTCAAAGTTTAACAATTTACATAACGAGCACTACGCCATAAATGGCCTATTGCAACGAAATTACAAGGTGTTGCTAGCTACAATGTAACAATAGCTATGCTGATTTTTGTCTATTGCAACATTCACTTCAATGTGTTAGCATAGATATCAGCAAAATGTTGCAGTGGCTATAAATATATTCAAATTAATAAAATTAACAAAATTTTACACCTCAGCGATCCACACCATCATTTAAAACAAAATCTCAACCATCAATCCACACCATCAATCCACACCTTAGCAATTTCCATTTCCCGCTTTACTTTTCTTTCTCGTTCCTCTCTGTGTGAAAATTAGGGCATGGGATATTTCTTTCTCATTCCTCTCTGTGAAAACTAGGGCACGCGATTCCAGTTGCTTTGATGCTCTGATTGATCGAATCTAGTGTGAGAAATGTTCCTGGTAGCTTGCTCCTTCGTTCTCCTTGATTGATTGCTCGAATTGCTTTGACTTCGTCGTCGGGTGCGATGTGATATTATTTGGTATGTTTTCTGCCTTCTGGTTTACTTGATTATTCTCGATTTTGGTTACACTTGCACGCTTTTGCCGATGATGAATTGGGATTTATTTATAGGCTTTATTTCCTATAATCTCGAGTTTAATCTTTCTGTTGGACTTTGAGAAATCTGGTATGTTGGATTGCGATGATGTATTGGTATGTTGGATTTTGGTTCACTGGCTTGATTTTGCTTTGCCGATGATGAATTGCGATGTGATATTATTTGGTATGTTGGATTTTGGTTCACTGGCTTGTTTTTTATTTCTGGTCTGAGCTTGTTAGCTCCTTTCTGCTGCATTTGTTAAACCAAAACTTGAACCTTTGTTAAACTTGTTCACATACCTTTGTACCTTGCTGCATTTGTTAAACCAGAACTTGAAGTATTTGTATTCTGCTGTCCTCTTGAAAACTGCTTCACTTGAAAACTTCTGCATTTTTGAAAATCAGAACTTTGAAAGTGATCTTTGGTTTTCTAAAACTGTTGACTAATCTGAACATTGAGTTTTGATTTCCACGATATATACAAACATATGTGTGTTGAGCTTTGTTGGTTTTGCTTGGTCTGGACTGAACTGGTACCATGCTAACCTTGTTCTTTAACATGAACTGATGCTCCAAGTCCTCTGTATATCATATTACTGCCTATGTTTCTCTTGTACATGCCTGATGCATTCACTGTTTTTGCTTGATGGGCTGCCTATGTGTACTGCTGTGTTTCTTGCACTGGCTTGTCTACATTTTGCTGAACCTGGTTCTTGTTTGTTTTGTTGGTTGCTTGGCCCTGAGTTGAATCCAGTCGATGACTCGGGTTTGACCTTGTGCCATGTCCATTTTTTTTGGCTTGTCTACATATCTGGCTGCACTTGAGTATGAACTTGCACTTGAGTAGTTGCACTTGAGTAGTTTTGTGACGACCCGGAATTTCGAGCAATAACAATTTAATAATTTATATTAAATATAAAATTGTTTTGGATATATCTTTGATTTATAAGTCTTAAATAAATACTTTTCTTTTAATAAATATCGTATTGGTGAGTTTTATCTTTTAAAACTAATAAATTATTTTCTATTTAAAATGAATATATATTGGTATATATTGTGGATAGGAAAACTTTGTTTAATGCAACTAATAAATTTTGTTTTCAAATTTCTTATATATATATATTAGTGATTTGGGAATTATGATTTATTTAAAATAATCTTTTCAAAGCTATTAAATAAAATATGGGCTTAAATACTTAAGTTAAATGTTTAAATAGTTTTAAAACATTTTTTAGCTTTAGTTTAAATTTAAATTTAATTAACAAAGAGATTTGCTCTATTTTCTTTTAAGGTTTAGTTTGAAAATATAGTTTAAAATTTTATATAAGTTTTAAATTCAATTTAAACGATACTTTAATATATTATAAGATAGGTAGTTTATAGTAAGAAATGGTTTCTTTTATAACATTTCAAATTGATAATTATGTTATTTATTATTAAATAATATTAATAAGTAAAAGAATGTTCATATAGAAATACAAGACTATAATTATTGAGTTAAATATAGAAATAAACATATAAAAATGAATAGATGAAAGTAAAATATATGTCTTCACATATGTTTTAAAGCAACTTGACTAAAGTAAAATAACATGACTAACCATATAACAAATATACATAAGTTAAATTTTATTGTTTGTAAATTGTAAAACCAATACACTAAATAATCAAATAACATGTTAGAAATATCATTCACTGACATTTCATTTTCAAACCAAGAATCTGCATAAGCAAGGAAACAAACAAAAGAAAACAACATTCTATTACATTTCAAAATGTAAACCAGGCAAGAAAATACATAAGAATGATTTCCCAGCCTTCAAATTAAATCTGCATAGTCAAAGAAATAAATACACTATAAAACAAATCAAACAACCTGGTAGGGATAACATTCATTTGCATTCAAACTTGAAAACTGCATAGCTAAGTAAGCTTGAAAAATATACTTGTATAGGATAAGTATGTAAACCAAGTGGCTCGAATATGACATGGGCAGGCAGTCTTAAGTACAACAAAATCAAATAAAGTGTAGGCTGGTAAGAAGAAAATGTGTAAGAAAAAGAATCAAAGGCAAAGTAAAATGTATTTTTACTTGTAGCTTGTAGAGTAAGACTCAGGCAAGGAAAAAATATAGATAAGTATAAAATGTAGGCTGGTAAGGTAAATAGCATGCATAAAGGACTTGGGCATTTAATGAGAGAAAAGCAAATATCTTTTCCTGTACAAAAGTATACAATCTCGGCCACCAAAGTATAAAAAAATCTCTGGAAATTGTACAAACTGGTACACTGTTTTGCATAAGAAAATATAAACCCTGTAATCCTGTTTTATACATAGCCTGAAAGCAACTTTCTCTTGTCACTTTCCATTTTCAGTTCGAGCTAAGCAAAACTAAAATAAAAACTCCATTAAAACTTAAACAAGATTTCATTTAAACATCAACGATCAAGCAACTACAACTACAACAAGATTATTGGCAAAAGATATAAATGAAGACATTTTTCCAGTTCAAAACAGATTTCAACACAGTGCTCTGTTCTTTTATCAAGCCTGGTGAGTAACATTTTTTTTAAATGAATAACTTAAGTTAATGGCATGCTTTTCTCTGTATCTTGTTTAGATATATTTGTGCAAGTCTGTATGTATCTGTTCATATGATACCCTGTTATCTGTGTATGTTTTTAAGTAGATATGTAAATAAATCCTTTTCTCTTGATCTAGCAATTATTTGGATGTAAGATATAAACAATAGTTGTTTTTTTAACCAGAATCTAAGTATTAAAATTTTATTTAAGTCGAAACAAACTATATGGCCTCTGGAAATCAAGAAAACAGCATTCAACTTTAAAAATGTTCAAAAATAAATTTCTTGTTTAAGGGATTCAGGAGTATAGAGTGAAACATCATACAAAATCAAGATTTTTAAAACAAGTTTTACGATTTTTAAAGTTAGGGATGAAGAGCAGTTATGTTTTGACTGTTTCGAGCATTTTGAGTTGCCGTGGACGATGTGGTCGACCGGAGATGTCGTGTTTTGGTCGAGAGGTAGAGGAGCGACCAGGGATTCACGGAAAATTATTGTGATGGCCGGCAGATGAACGTGGTGGCGGCGGGAAGCGTTTGAAATCTGGTAACCTAGTTTTTAGTATGTTGTAAAGTTTCGTTCGTACGAGGCCATTAGGCGATCGAGTGTCTCTGGCTTTTGGGTTTTGGTAGAGGGAACAGAGGCGAAGGCGTGGCTAGAATTTCAGGGTTTCCGGTGGACGAGGCGGCGAGAGCGGCGGAGTTTCCAGGGATGGGAAGTTTTCTGGTTTTCGTTCCAGGCTTGATCAAGCAACTCGTTTTCGATCGCAAGCTAGAGTTGTTGATCGGAGGGTTGGGTTTGGATGTGGAAGTGGTAGCAGATTTGTGGAGATGGTCGTGGTCGACCGGAAGTGAAGATCGGAGGCGTGCACGTGCACGGTGGGGTGTTTCTGGTGAGACTGTTTATGGTGGTGTCGAATTTAGGCTGGGGGAAAGACTCGAGATTTACTCGAGTTAGTGCTTGTTTGGCTCGAGTAAATTTATATTTTACTCGAAGTAAAATTTGAGAACTCGGGTATGTTTGATTTCCAGTTTTTAACCTGTAACTTGTTTTCAGTTTTAAAATGTTGGGTTTAAAAGTTTAAATCAAAGTTTAACTGAGGATAAATAAATGTTAATTCCAGATTTTGAAATGAAAGGAAGTTATAAATTTAAATAAGTTTAAATGTTTGAATTTAAGGGATTTGACTTAGAATCCCTCCATAGCAAAGTATTGTTTAATTTGTAATCTAAAGTTTTTAAAAGTTAGATTATAAAGTGATTTAAAGTAAATTGGTGATCGTTTAAACTTGGAATTTTAAATGAAAGTTCAAAAGGAAAATGGCATATATGTTTCAAACATATGGAAGTGAAACTTAAATAAATAAAGGGAAAATGAGTTTTCTTTAAGTAATAAAGATTAAGGTTTAGTTCTTTGACTATTAAAAATAATTGGAATGATAATCGATAAAACGGTATTGATTTAATTAGTAATTATAAGTTGTAATGTATTAATTAAAGAAAAAAATGAGTTAAGAAATTAATATGTAATTAAGAATTACAGATTAGACTTTAATTAATTAATGAATGGTAAATTGAACTTATAATTAAAAATGAGGGAATTGTAAGTTATTATTTAAGAGAAGAAATTAAATAAATTATAATGAATGCCATTAACTAGATCATTTCATGATTAATTAATATAATTGATTTTTAAATAGTTAATTAGATTAGTTAATTTAATAATAAATATTGTAATTGTTTAAGTGTAATTAATTAATGGGAATTAAGTAAGAAATTAATTACTCACTTTAGTTAATTGGGTAATTTGATTTATCTGAGTTAATTAATTTAGTTTAATTAATTTGGATTAATCAATTGATAATTGGGAGATATAATTACTCAGGAAAGTAATTGATGAATAATTACAGGATGTAATTTATGGATAATGATTTGTTAATAGAAGTAATTTGGATATAATTACTTGAAATTAATCAAGGGATTAATTAAATCTGTTTATTGGGAGTAATTAATTTAGGATAATTAATTACTGTATGTTATTAATCAAGGTGATTAATATAAGTGTTTTGAAGATTAGTTTTCTTAATAAAAATTAAGAAATAAAATAACTAATTAAAAGTTAATTACTTGATGAAATTTAATTAAATTGAATAGTAAATGTAATTAGAGATCATTAATTATTATAATTAATGCTGGAACTTAGAATGGTTTTATTTGGAAGTAATTAATAAATGAATAGATTTATTAATGAAATTAATTAAGTAATGTAATTAATTTTAGTTAATTAATAAATGAAGTAATGTAAAGGTTAATTCCTATATTTGGTTAAGATAATTAATTTGTAAAAATAATTAAAGGAAATTACTTAAATGTAATTAAAGATAATTAATCGAGGATGATTAATTAAAATGAATAATTGGATGATGATTAATTAATTGATTGATAATTAATTAATAGTAATATAAGCAAGTTAATAATGATGTAGTAATTAATTTAATTTACTTTAAATTAATTAGAGATTTGTAATTAGTTTAATTCATTTTAAGTTAATTATAAAATGAGGTGATTATTAATCTTTGTTTATATATGATGGATGATATTGATTTCCATGATTGATTGTGATCTCAGATATATATCTATTGTGTTATGGATGCTTGGCTAAGTATGATATTGATTATCTGATTGAGTAGATAATATGGATTATGTGATATCCCGGGTTTTTGGGCAATTTAAATTTAATAATCTGTATTAATAATTTAACTGGATTGATAATTTTCTTTATAATTTTAATTTAATTTGGTAATTTAATCTTTTAAAGATCAATAAATATTTAATCTGGCTATATTTAATTTGGTAATACTTGATATTTTCTAATAATTTAAAATTGATAAGATTTGTTTGATAAAGCTAATAAAATATTATTCTATTTATAATATATATATTTTATATATATTGTGGATAGAGAGATCTTTTGTTTTAATTAAAAGATGAATTTTTCAAATTGTAATATATATGTATGTATATATTGTGATCTAAAGCTTTGTTTTAAAATTAATATTTTTCCAAAAGTTACTTTAAGATCTATTCAATTGTTTTCAAAATATAAGATAATTGTTTATTTTAAATATGATAGTTTAAATAAAGTTTTATTTTGTATTCTTTAAAGTGTTTAAAATTTAATAAAGGTTTTAATTTGTTTCTTTTAATAAGTATAAGACTAAAATGGTTTATAAATTTATATATTAAGATTTAAAATAAACTTTCTTTTAAAAATTATCTCTTAAACAATAAAAATAATTATTTTGGAGTTAAAGATATATGTATAAGAATTTATTTGAACTAGGATTTGTTTTATAATATTTTTCTCTAAAAGTAATTATATATATACATATATACTAAGATAATGTTATTAATTAATTAAAGTAAGTATGAAAGGTAAGATATTAACATTTAAATTAAATAATTTTTTTAATTTACTTAGGACATGTGTTAATATCTTAACACATGGTAATAACATTTGTAAGAAAACTAAATATGCCTTAACATTTGTATATGCATGCAATAATACAAGTGGCATACTTAATTTCTTTTGAAATTTAATTATAAGTAAATATAGAATAAGAGATGATCTTCATTTTCTTCTTCAGTTCAAAATCGTTCAAAACATACTTTCTCAATTCTTTTTCTCCTCTTTTCTGAAACTAAAAACAAAATCAAAACAAAAACAAAAATCAAATCTGCAAACAAATAAAAGATCAAGCAACTAACTCACCAACTAGATTTCATCTTCAACCTGCATTTTCAAAAATGAGATCAACTTGCAATTTCAAATCAACCTGCAATTGAAATGAAGATCAACAGCAGCTTCAACCTTTAAAACATCATATTGTAAGCATGCAAAGGATTTTCAATCAAAAGCAAATCAAAGGCAACTTAAAATAACCCAGATTTCAAGTACCTGGGATGAATTTAAACTTCTTTGCTCTGCATACAAAATAAGGTGAGTAAACATTTTTAAAAACAGTTTTATAAATCTGTGGTTAAAAGTTGATGCATGTGATAGATTGTGCTGTGATGATGTATATATGTTTATATGTATATTGTTTATGAATGCATGTTGGAATTGTGAAATGTCTGAGGATATAAGTGCCTGTATAAATTCATCTTCTCAGTTTTATTTACAGGATTTGTTTTTCTTAAGAAAATTCAAATCTCCAAACAGAATCAATATTAGATTTTGATGTTTAAATGAAAGTGGTGTGTTAAAGTATGATAATGGTTATAAAAATAGTTCTAGGATTTTATAATCTGAAATTACTTCAAATTTTGAAGAAATACAGTGGAAATCAGAATTTGTCGAAAAATCAACCAATCTAATTTCTGGTATAAATTGCATGAATGAATTCGTGATTGTAAATCACGATTTTTAATATACATTAAGTGATTTTTAGTTCGATAATCACTGAGAATTTCTGGGATGATCGGGATTTGGAAATTTGCCAAATTCCGGTGATGGACATGATCGAGCTGGTTGATGTTTGTTTTGAAGGAAGATGGTAGCTCGGCGATCAAGGGAAAAATGGTCGCTAGATTTTTCATGTGACGTGGAGGCCGGAAATAGGTGAAGTAGGGTTTTTACCCTTTTGTAGTCGTCGAGTTTGTCAGGGATTAGTACGTCGTCAAGGGAGGATCGGAGTTCACCGCGAGAGGGGGAAACGTTGCGTGGATCTGTGTTGCAGCTCTGGACGGAGGGACGTGAGCTCCGGTGGCGAGTTCGTCAGCAGGCGATAGTTTTCGATCGTTCAAGTGGTTCCAGGAATTGATCGAACTGGGTGTTAGAGTTGAGCGGCGAGGTCGTAGCCGATTGTCGAGGATCATCGCGGCGATCTACGATGGTCGGAGACGATGGTGCAAGTGCACCACGTGCACGTGAACGTTTGGGATATCTGGGTACGATAGTGGTTGGGGAAGATGAGTTGAACTCGAGAGCGTCTCGAGTTGTTGTCGAAGTCTACGCGTGTGCGACTCGAAGCAGATGAAGGTCGTGAGTGTATCGAAGGTTGAGCGGGAAAGTCTCGTGATGTTTTGCTTGTGGACTCGAAGCTAGTTCGGGAAGAAGTGTAGTTTGCTCGGGTTTTTGATTTGCTGGAAGCTCGGGTTTTTAGTACTTAGGTTTCCAGAATTTAAAGGAAATGAAATATAATAAGTTTTAAAGTTTAAAATAACTTAGTTTCTAAAGAAATGTTACTAAGTTTTTAAAAGTGTATTTTAAATGAATATGATTTCAAATCAAAAGTAAATATAGTTTTTAAATATGTTTATTAGCATGTTTAAACTATTTTAAATTATGATTGATTTCTAAAGTGTTTTATTTTTAAATAAATTAAATAATTAAGATTTAGAAATCAATTAAGATAAGGATTTTCTTTAGTAATTTAGAATTTTGATTTAATTAAAGATAATTAAATTTGTAAAGATAATTAAGATAATTAAATTATTAACCATTGAAAAGTTATTGGTTAATATAAAGGATTTGATTTAGATAATGTTTTCTTAATTAAAAATTTTTAAATAGGAAGTTAAGAAATCATTTAATTAAATTTAAATGATTAAGTTAAATAATTAATTAAGTAATTAATTTGCGATTTATTAAGATAACCACTTTGGAGTTAATTAAGTGTAATTAATTGGTGAAGTAATTAAGTAATTAATTACTGAAGGTAATTAAGTAAAGGATAATTATTTTAGGAAGATTAATTAATTTAATTGATTTGAAGTTAATTAATTAAAAAGTAATTAATAAATTAGAGGATTAAGGTTAATTTATAATGTGATTAATTACTAGTTAAGGTAATTAATTAAAAGAGAGTAATTAATTAAGGAAGTAATTAATTAAGGGTTAATTAATTAAGATTAATTAATCAATAATAAGTGATTAAAGAATAATTAATTAATATAATTAATTAAAAAGTAATTAATTAAGATAAGTAATTACAAATTGTTAATGACTGTTTATGGTTAATTAAGGTTAATTAATGAATGTAGTTAATTAAAGATTAATTATTTAATTAACTAGAAGGTAATAAATTAATCAAATAATTAGAGGATTAATTATTTAATGAATTAATCAAGGTTGATTAATAAAAGTAATTAAATTAAGTATGATTAATTAATTGTAATTAATTGAGGATTAATAAAATTAATTCTAGTTAATTGATTAATGAAGGTTCATTAATTATTGTAATTAATGATAGTAATTAAATGTTAATTACTGAATATGGTTAAGGATAATTACTCGAATGTAATTAAAGTAAAATTAATCAAGGAAGATTAAATAAGGAAGATCATTAAGATGTTTAATTAATTAAATTGTAATTAATTAATGATAATAAGCAGGATTAAGATAATCCAAGTAATTAAAGGATAGTAATTAATTTAATTAAAGGTTAATTAAATTAATTAGAGTTAATCAATTCTGTTTAGATAATTGATTAATACTGGATGTTTGATATTGGGTGATTGGTTGATATTGGATGATTTGAATATCTTTGATATATATATGGTATATGCTGCTTTGTGAGATGAATGTTGATATGAATTATCAATTGTGATAATATGATTTATCTATCTGTTATATCATCCTGAATATAAGTTTAAATGTTTAAACCTTTAAACAACTTGGCCTTAAAAGATACGTTTTGGATTTCGATGAGACCGGGATCGGGTTTCCGTATACCGGTATTCCAGGTCTGGAGACCCGAATACCACATCGATCCAAATTAACGAGAGGTCGTGAATCTCAAGTGAAGATGATGATTCAGAGTGCAAGGGTTATTGTCGTTAACTCTGAGGGTGATTCCAAAACGAGTGTAACGAGATAATGCCTTCGGTTTCGTTCGAACCCGGAACGAACTTATATGGATTGAATGCTTTCAGCACATCGTCAGGCGGACGATGAGCATTCTAAGTGATATGTTCTGATTAAAGGTAATCGTAACCTCAAGCCTCATCAACCGGGAATGGCTAAAACAGGGGAGGTGCAGCAAGGTTTCGTGGGTAGCACCCACTGAGAGCAAGATAGATCCCTGTCTAGAGGTCCCTTTTCTTTTATTCGGCTTAGTGTGTGGTTGGTCGCGCCAACTACGGGATTGTCTTGTTCGGGATTATCCAGTAAGGGATGGTTCCGGCTTTGTGTTGCAGGGGAGCGGGCGTACTCCTCGGTACGGTGATCTAGGCCACGTACTGTGACGGGCGGTACCCCAGTAGCCCTGCCATTGTATGGAATCCAAACTCCAATAAGTGCCGTACGTATTAGTTGTGCCCAACTATGTTGGAATGTGAGATGTAAGCATTTCAGCTATTTCTATATTTTACTTGAAAACCCTAGACCCTATTATAATAAAATCAGATTTCCTATCAAATGTTTGGTTAGCGTAAGGTAAAAACTTACCCATGTTTATTTGTGGGGAGTCTTACGTGATACCTTTTCTTTCTAAAGGTTTTGAAGTTAAGCAAGTTTAACCTGTTACTCACACCATACCCATGTCTGACCCAAGTGTTTATTTCTGTTTTATAAACTCTTGGGTACTCAAATTTTTACGAGTAGCCAAGGGATTCAGGTTTAGCTTTGACGAATATTCTGGAGGAGCAATGGAGTAGGAGGCTTCGGCGTTCGTAGATATAGTATTCCGCTGTGTTGATATCTGTGATAGTGTCTTGTCTTGTATTTGAGTTGTAATGTCTAGACAGATGTTTATAACTGTCTAGTAAGTGATGTATATGCTGTGTAACTCTGTAAATTGTTGTATACTATGTAATAGTTTATGTTATTAATATAATTTATTCGTTCCGCTGTGAGATCGTTGTTGTTGTTTCTTTCTTTCTTCTCTTCTTTTCTCTTTCTATCCCTTTCTTTCTTATTAACGATGCGACTTTCTGTGGAGAGAAAGTCGTGGTCGTTACAGTGGTATCAGAGCAGTAGGTTAAGTGAATACCTAGGCTCTGAAGTGGTGTCTATCTTGAGAGCGCGTAATTGTTAGTTATATAAAAATGGTTTTATATTGTGTTAATTGATCGGTTGAGTGGTATATGGATTCTGGTCAATACGAGTAGCTAACGTTATTGATAGGGATCTCTAAACACTTGAACCAGGCCAACGGACACAATATTGTTTTAAAGAGGTAGATGAAATAATTTTACCCAGAAATAATTTCTATAAAAAAATATCATTTTAAATATATATATTTATGTATTTCTACCTATTTATTGGGTTACCTGTTCGGGTTTTCCAATATAAGTTATAAAGGTAGATAAGATGGTAGTGTGTGTAACACAATTACCAATAGTTGGAGTTTGAATGTTTGAGGTTGGAAGTATATATCGAGACTGTAAACCCAATATCGTCTCGAGTAAGTTGGCAGTATGGAGTAAGGATGTCTCGGATCTCTGAAGAAAATCCTTTTCAAGATTCGGAGTCCATTATTGGAATGTAAGATTGGTTGAGCTCGGGTGAGCAAATTTTCTAGAGTTGGATCTATCAGTTGTGCAGAAGTAAGTGATGGTAGCTTGGCGACTTCAGGAAGGAGTAGCTGTGTGATAAGACGCAGTATCTATGGATGTTCCCGAAGGAGATTTTCTTTTTGGAACAAGATTAAGAAGGTATTGGAGGAACAGTTGATGTCTACCGCAGGAAGACTCAACTGTATAGGAATTCTCTGATATCAAGTAAGAGAGTTTTGTATATTTTGAAGTATGGGACTAAGGTCGATTAGTTGTTCTTCGGACATGGTCTCATTGTTCCCTTAAGAAGAGTAAGTTATTGGCGATTGGTTTGGAGCCCGAGTTTCTTTTGGGATGTCTGCCATCTCCGAGGTTCGTTGTGAGGTTTGTTGATGGTTTTAGTTTCGAGGAGCCTATGGATTAGAAGTTCTTGGTTAGCTATGGTAGCAGTGCAGCTCGAAGTGTTTGGTGTGCTGACGAGGAGGTCTTTGGCTTAGCAGTGTTCTAGAGATAGAGTTTGGAAGCAGCAGTGTGGTTTGTTTCTCCGTTGATTCAGAAATCTTTGTGGTTCTTCTATTAGCAGTCCGGGCAGTTGGTGAAGGTTTTCTTGAAGGGTTAACCTTGTTTGGAAAAGTTTAAAGCTGTTTTAATTGGTAAAGTGAGAACAGTTCTTTGGAATCCGAACTAGGTAGGATCGCAAAAGTGACTTGTGATTAGTTTGGGAATTTATCTTGGGTAATCTTTTGTTTGAGATTGAGGTTTCTCATATGGAAGTAGGAGCTACTGAAGTAGTCGGAGATTTTTTCGGATGTCTTCGAGGAAGTAGAAGTTTGTCTGCATCTAGAGTTTGAGTTTCGTATCGACTTGGTACCAGAAGCAATATCGGTGGTTAGCCTGGTAGTAGGATGGTTCTTAAAAGAAAGAAGAGTTGGTGAAGCAGCTCAGAATTTTTTTGAAATGGATTGGTCAGATCTAGTTTTTAAGTTTGGATTTCAGCAGATTTTGGAAGGATCATCTTGTTGAATAGGATCTAGATATCATTTTGTGCTTGGTTCATAATTGTTTCAAAAAGCATCAGCAAAGGTTGAGCTGATCAGGAAGAGATGAGGTAGCTCGGGATCGTCTGGTGAGCTATGCAGATATGAGTCAGAGTTTGGAATTCGGAGTTGGAAATTGGAAACTGTTTAAATTTTCCTCGATTATAAGAGCTATAAGATTTGGTAAGTCTGGAAGCTAGCTCCAAAATATTTTGGAATTTTCTTGTGTTCTTGAGAGGAGTAATTCTTTGTCTACAGGGTTGAATGGCCAGTTTGGATATCTGGAATCCATTCTATTTCACGTATCTCTGAGGGAGTACGTGTATGATCTATTACTGATTGTAGAATCTGCAGTTCAGATGGATTTGGAAGTTGAGTTGGACTTGGGTATGATCTGATATCTTGTTCAGATTAGTGGATCTAGAGAAGTGAGGAGCTCTGGATCATAGTGGTGTAGTTTGTTTAGCTTCTGTATAGCGAGTCTCCCGGTGATTTATACTTGGGAAACTCTAGATAGTATTAATAAGTCTATCCTGATTTGTATCAGAATAGTTAGTTAGGTTTGATTGTTTGATTGGTTGCTATGGTTGTTAGTTATTAGATGTTAGGTATGATTTGCTAATTGAAATTAAAAATCTTTGCTGGGTTATTAAATTAACTTTGCTTTTAATTTCGGGGACGAAATTATTTTAAGGGGGAAGGAATGTGATATCCCGGGTTTTTGGGCAATTTAAATTTAATAATCTGTATTAATAATTTAACTGGATTGATAATTTTCTTTATAATTTTAATTTAATTTGGTAATTTAATCTTTTAAAGATCAATAAATATTTAATCTGGCTATATTTAATTTGGTAATACTTGATATTTTCTAATAATTTAAAATTGATAAGATTTGTTTGATAAAGCTAATAAAATATTATTCTATTTATAATATATATATTTTATATATATTGTGGATAGAGAGATCTTTTGTTTTAATTAAAAGATGAATTTTTCAAATTGTAATATATATGTATGTATATATTGTGATCTAAAGCTTTGTTTTAAAATTAATATTTTTCCAAAAGTTACTTTAAGATCTATTCAATTGTTTTCAAAATATAAGATAATTGTTTATTTTAAATATGATAGTTTAAATAAAGTTTTATTTTGTATTCTTTAAAGTGTTTAAAATTTAATAAAGGTTTTAATTTGTTTCTTTTAATAAGTATAAGACTAAAATGGTTTATAAATTTATATATTAAGATTTAAAATAAACTTTCTTTTAAAAATTATCTCTTAAACAATAAAAATAATTATTTTGGAGTTAAAGATATATGTATAAGAATTTATTTGAACTAGGATTTGTTTTATAATATTTTTCTCTAAAAGTAATTATATATATACATATATACTAAGATAATGTTATTAATTAATTAAAGTAAGTATGAAAGGTAAGATATTAACATTTAAATTAAATAATTTTTTTAATTTACTTAGGACATGTGTTAATATCTTAACACATGGTAATAACATTTGTAAGAAAACTAAATATGCCTTAACATTTGTATATGCATGCAATAATACAAGTGGCATACTTAATTTCTTTTGAAATTTAATTATAAGTAAATATAGAATAAGAGATGATCTTCATTTTCTTCTTCAGTTCAAAATCGTTCAAAACATACTTTCTCAATTCTTTTTCTCCTCTTTTCTGAAACTAAAAACAAAATCAAAACAAAAACAAAAATCAAATCTGCAAACAAATAAAAGATCAAGCAACTAACTCACCAACTAGATTTCAGCTTCAACCTGCATTTTCAAAAATGAGATCAACTTGCAATTTCAAATCAACCTGCAATTGAAATGAAGATCAACAGCAGCTTCAACCTTTAAAACATCATATTGTAAGCATGCAAAGGATTTTCAATCAAAAGCAAATCAAAGGCAACTTAAAATAACCCAGATTTCAAGTACCTGGGATGAATTTAAACTTCTCTGCTCTGCATACAAAATAAGGTGAGTAAACATTTTTAAAAACAGTTTTATAAATCTGTGGTTAAAAGTTGATGCATGTGATAGATTGTGCTGTGATGATGTATATATGTTTATATGTATATTATTTATGAATGCATGTTGGAATTGTGAAATGTCTGAGGATATAAGTGCCTGTATAAATTCATCTTCTCAGTTTTATTTACAGGATTTGTTTTTCTTAAGAAAATTCAAATCTCCAAACAGAATCAATATTAGATTTTGATGTTTAAATGAAAGTGGTGTGTTAAAGTATGATAATGGTTATAAAAATAGTTCTAGGATTTTATAATCTGAAATTACTTCAAATTTTGAAGAAATACAGTGGAAATCAGAATTTGTCGAAAAATCAACCAATCTAATTTCTGGTATAAATTGCATGAATGAATTCGTGATTGTAAATCACGATTTTTAATATACATTAAGTGATTTTTAGTTCGATAATCACTGAGAATTTCTGGGATGATCGGGATTTGGAAATTTGCCAAATTCCGGTGATGGACATGATCGAGCTGGTTGATGTTTGTTCTGAAGGAAGATGGTAGCTCGGCGATCAAGGGAAAAATGGTCGCTAGATTTTTCATGTGACGTGGAGGCCGGAAATAGGTGAAGTAGGGTTTTTACCCTTTTGTAGTCGTCGAGTTTGTCAGGGATTAGTACGTCGTCAAGGGAGGATCGGAGTTCACCGCGAGAGGGGGAAACGTTGCGTGGATCTGTGTTGCAGCTCTGGACGGAGGGACGTGAGCTCCGGTGGCGAGTTCGTCAGCAGGCGATAGTTTTCGATCGTTCAAGTGGTTCCAGGAATTGATCGAACTGGGTGTTCGAGTTGAGCGGCGAGGTCGTAGCCGATTGTCGAGGATCATCGCGGCGATCTACGATGGTCGGAGACGATGGTGCAAGTGCACCACGTGCACGTGAACGTTTGGGATATCTGGGTACGATAGTGGTTGGGGAAGATGAGTTGAACTCGAGAGCGTCTCGAGTTGTTGTCGAAGTCTACGCGTGTGCGACTCGAAGCAGATGAAGGTCGCGAGTGTATCGAAGGTTGAGCGGGAAAGTCTCGTGATGTTTTGCTTGTGGACTCGAAGCTAGTTCGGGAAGAAGTGTAGTTTGCTCGGGTTTTTGATTTGCTGGAAGCTCGGGTTTTTAGTACTTAGGTTTCCAGAATTTAAAGGAAATGAAATATAATAAGTTTTAAAGTTTAAAATAACTTAGTTTCTAAAGAAATGTTACTAAGTTTTTAAAAGTGTATTTTAAATGAATATGATTTCAAATCAAAAGTAAATATAGTTTTTAAATATGTTTATTAGCATGTTTAAACTATTTTAAATTATGATTGATTTCTAAAGTGTTTTATTTTTAAATAAATTAAATAATTAAGATTTAGAAATCAATTAAGATAAGGATTTTCTTTAGTAATTTAGAATTTTGATTTAATTAAAGATAATTAAATTTTAAAAGATAATTAAGATAATTAAATTATTAACCATTGAAAAGTTATTGGTTAATATAAAGGATTTGATTTAGATAATGTTTTCTTAATTAAAAATTTTTAAATAGGAAGTTAAGAAATCATTTAATTAAATTTAAATGATTAAGTTAAATAATTAATTAAGTAATTAATTTGCGATTTATTAAGATAACCACTTGGAGTTAATTAAGTGTAATTAATTGGTGAAGTAATTAAGTAATTAATTACTGAAGGTAATTAAGTAAAGGATAATTATTTTAGGAAGATTAATTAATTTAATTGATTTGAAGTTAATTAATTAAAAAGTAATTAATAAATTAGAGGATTAAGGTTAATTTATAATGTGATTAATTACTAGTTAAGGTAATTAATTAAAAGAGAGTAATTAATTAAGGAAGTAATTAATTAAGGGTTAATTAATTAAGATTAATTAATCAATAATAAGTGATTAAAGAATAATTAATTAATATAATTAATTAAAAAGTAATTAATTAAGATAAGTAATTACAAATTGTTAATGACTGTTTATGGTTAATTAAGGTTAATTAATGAATGTAGTTAATTAAAGATTAATTATTTAATTAACTAGAAGGTAATAAATTAATCAAATAATTAGAGGATTAATTATTTAATGAATTAATCAAGGTTGATTAATAAAAGTAATTAAATTAAGTATGATTAATTAATTGTAATTAATTGAGGATTAATAAAATTAATTCTAGTTAATTGATTAATGAAGGTTCATTAATTATTGTAATTAATGATAGTAATTAAATGTTAATTACTGAATATGGTTAAGGATAATTAGTCGAATGTAATTAAAGTAAAATTAATCAAGGAAGATTAAATAAGGAAGATCATTAAGATGTTTAATTAATTAAATTGTAATTAATTAATGATAATAAGCAGGATTAAGATAATCCAAGTAATTAAAGGATAGTAATTAATTTAATTAAAGGTTAATTAAATTAATTAGAGTTAATCAATTCTGTTTAGATAATTGATTAATACTGGATGTTTGATATTGGGTGATTGGTTGATATTGGATGATTTGAATATCTTTGATATATATATGGTATATGCTGCTTTGTGAGATGAATGTTGATATGAATTATCAATTGTGATAATATGATTTATCTATCTGTTATATCATCCTGAATATAAGTTTAAATGTTTAAACCTTTAAACAACTTGGCCTTAAAAGATACGTTTTGGATTTCGATGAGACCGGGATCGGGTTTCCGTATACCGGTATTCCAGGTCTGGAGACCCGAATACCACATCGATCCAAATTAACGATAGGTCGTGAATCTCAAGTGAAGATGATGATTCAGAGTGCAAGGGTTATTGTCGTTAACTCTGAGGGTGATTCCAAAACGAGTGTAACGAGATAATGCCTTCGGTTTCGTTCGAACCCGGAACGAACTTATATGGATTGAATGCTTTCAGCACATCGTCAGGCGGACGATGAGCATTCTAAGTGATATGTTCTGATTAAAGGTAATCGTAACCTCAAGCCTCATCAACCGGGAATGGCTAAAACAGGGGAGGTGCAGCAAGGTTTCGTGGGTAGCACCCACTGAGAGCAAGATAGATCCTTGTCTAGAGGTCCCTTTTCTTTTATTCGGCTTAGTGTGTGGTTGGTCGCGCCAACTACGGGATTGTCTTGTTCGGGATTATCCAGTAAGGGATGGTTCCGGCTTTGTGTTGCAGGGGAGCGGGCGTACTCCTCGGTACGGTGATCTAGGCCACGTACTATGACGGGCGGTACCCCAGTAGCCCTGCCATTGTATGGAATCCAAACTCCAATAAGTGCCGTACGTATTAGTTGTGCCCAACTATGTTGGAATGTGAGATGTAAGCATTTCAGCTATTTCTATATTTTACTTGAAAACCCTAGACCCTATTATAATAAAATCAGATTTCCTATCAAATGTTTGGTTAGCGTAAGGTAAAAACTTACCCATGTTTATTTGTGGGGAGTCTTACGTGATACCTTTTCTTTCTAAAGGTTTTGAAGTTAAGCAAGTTTAACCTGTTACTCACACCAGACCCATGTCTGACCCAAGTGTTTATTTCTGTTTTATAAACTCTTGGGTACTCAAATTTTTACGAGTAGCCAAGGGATTCAGGTTTAGCTTTGACGAATATTCTGGAGGAGCAATGGAGCAGGAGGCTTCGGCGTTCGTAGATATAGTATTCCGCTGTGTTGATATCTGTGATAGTGTCTTGTCTTGTATTTGAGTTGTAATGTCTAGACAGATGTTTATAACTGTCTAGTAAGTGATGTAATGCTGTGTAACTCTGTAAATTGTTGTATACTATGTAATAGTTTATGTTATTAATATAATTTATTCGTTCCGCTGTGAGATCGTTGTTGTTGTTTCTTTCTTTCTTCTCTTCTTTTCTCTTTCTATCCCTTTCTTTCTTATTAACGATGCGACTTTCTGTGGAGAGAAAGTCATGGTCGTTACAGATTATCTGTTTTTGATGATGATGTTATTATCCATTGTTATATTGTGTTTTATCTATCTGTGTTAATATAGATAATAAAATTGAATTGTTTCTAGATAATAGAATTGAATTGTTTTAAACATTTAAAACAACTTGGCCTTAAAAGACACGTTTTGGATTTCGATGAGACCGGGATCGGGTTTCCGTATACCGGGATTCTAGGTCTGGAGACCCGAATACCACATCGATCCAAAATAACGTTAGGTCGTGAAATCCAAATGGAGCAAGTGAAGACTCGAGGTATAAGAACTATTCGTCAGTATAACTCTGTGGGTGATTCCGTAATGAGTTTGACGGAGATAGTACTTATAGATTCGAGATGGTGGTTCAAATTGCAAGGGTTATTGTCGTTAACTCTGAGGGTGATTCCAATACGAGTATAACGAGATAATGCCTTCGGTTTCGTTCGAACCCGGAACGAACTTGTATGGATCGAATGCTTTCAGAACATCGTCACGCGGGCGATGAGCATTCTAAGAGATGTGTTCTCTAAAGGTAATCGTAACCTCAAGCCTCATCAACCGTGAATGGCTAAAACAGGGGAGGTGCAGCAAGGCTTCGTGGGTAGCCCCCACTTGAGAGCGAGATATACCTCTGTCTAGAGTCCCTTTTTATTCGGCTGTGTGGGCGGTTTAGTAGCTACAACCGCTGGGGTTGTCTTGTTTGGAACTGTCCAGTAAGGGATGGTTCCAGCCTTGTGTTGCAGGGGACTTAGGGTGGGTCCTCGGTACGGTGATCTAGGCTACGTACTGTGACGGGCGGTACCCCAGTAGCCCTGTCATTGATGGAAACCCATTTTCCCTACGTGACCTTACGGTTTTGATTGTAAACCTAGTATGCTGGAATTTAATCATGTAACAATTTCAGCTATTTCATATTTACTTGAAAACCCTAGACCTATTATAATATAACTGGATTTCCTATCAAATGTTTTGGTTAGCGTAAGGTAAAAACATTTCCATGTTTATGTGTGGGATGTCTTACGTGATACCTTTTGTTTCCAAAGGATTTTCAAAGTTAAACAACTTTAACCTGTTACTCATACCAGACCCATGTCTGACCCGGAGTTTATTTTCTGTTTTTCTTAAACTCTCGGGTACCCAAATTTTTACGGGTAGCCAAGGGATTCAGGTTAGCTTTGACGTATTCTGGAGGAGCAATGGAGCAGGAGGCTTCAGCGTATAGATATATTGTGATTCCGCTGTGTTAGTATTTATCTGTATTCCGCTGTGTTGTATCTCTGTATTGTATTGAAATGTATCGAGTTGTATTAACTAGACAGGTGTTTATAACTGTCTAGTATGTGTTGTATTATCTGTGTAACTCTGATATATATGATATTATGTAATCTCTTATGTGATATATTATATTTCATTCGTTCCGCTGTTGAGATTCTGGTGTATTTTCTTCTTTCTTCTCTATCTTTTCTATTTCTCACCCTTTTCTTTCTTCATAGTGATGCGATTTTCCGGTAGTGGAAGGTCGGGTCGCTACAGTTGGTATCAGAGCGCTAGGTTGAGCGAATACCTAGGCTCTTAAGTGATTTCTTTCTTGAGAGAGCGTATTTGTATTTTTGATATATATATATATATATATATATTCTACCTACTGTTGGGTTACCTGTTCAGGTTTTCCAATATAATTTATAAAGGTAGATAAGGTAGTGGTGTGTAACACGACTACCGATGGTTGAATTTGTTGAGGTTGGAAGTGTCTGACGAGACTGTAGATCTAATACCGTCTCGAGTGAATTTGTGGTGAAAGGATTTCACCAAGTCTCTGAAGGTAATCTGTTAAGATTTGGAGATCATTTTTGAAGTGTATAGTTTGGATGAGTAGAGTTGGATCTGTCGGTTGGACAGCAGCGAGTTATGATATCTTGATACCTCAGGATGTTGTAGTTGTGTGATGAGACACAGTGACTATGGATGTCTCCGAAGATGTTTCTTTGGAACGAGTTAAGGAAGTAAGTCTGCTTCGGTGTTGTGGCTGTGTTCAGCAGGATGTTTCTGGTTGGTTTGAGGTCCGAGTTCTCGAAGAGCTTTGGATTAGGAATTCTTTGGCATTGGTGTCAGCAGTGCAGCTCGGAGTGTGCTTGTGTTGGCAAGAAGCTTTCTAGCTTAGCGGCGAATTCAGAAGCAGCAGAGTGGTTCCGTTCCTTCGTTAGATTGGATAGTTAAGCGTAAGCTGCTCTGTTTGGTTAAGAGAAGATAGTTTTTCTTTGGAATCAGGCTGGATTAATCGCAAAAGTGACTTGCGATAGTTAGGACGTTCTCTTGTGTTTTAGAGATTCTTCTTTCTGGATGACTTCAGGAAGTCAGAGTTTTGTTAGCATCTGGAGATTGAGTTGGTATCGACTGGATCTCAGAAGTGGCACCGATGGTTCAGCTTAATAGTAGGATGGTTTTTGGAGGAAGTTTTTAGTAGAGCGGCTCAGGTTTTGGAGGAACTTCTGAGTTTTATTTTTGGATTTTTTTTGTCCCGTCTTTGCTTGTGTTCGTCATCAGCATTGTCATCTACTCAGATCAGAGTTGTGCAGCAGAAGCAGTTGGGAGTGCATCTGCTTTTCTTTTCTGGAAAAGAGGAGTTGTTTCTACGGATGATGGTAAAAGTTGTGCTCTTGATTTTGGTCGGTCTTGAGAAGATCATTCTACTGGATTGTTTTTGGATTCAGATTGTTCTGAAAGGCATCAGCAGGGATTTAGCTGATCAGTAGGGATGAAGGCAGCTTTGGATCGTCCGAAGAGTTGGTGGATAAGAGACGGAGGAATTTGGATTTCAGAGTTGGAGATTTGATTTTGGATGAATTTTCTCTGATTCAAGGAGCTCTATGATTTGGTAAGTCTGGGAAGTTAGCTCCGAGATGTTCTGATTTTTCTGTGTTCTGGAGAGGGTAGGTGTTTGGTCTTCAGATTTAGATTGCCAATTGGATAGCTGGGATTCGTTGGATTTCACGTATCTCTGAGGGAGTACGTGTAAGATTCTATCTCTGGTTTTGGAACCAGTAGTTCAGGGAGTTTTGGTTGCGAGTCAAACTCGTCTGTAGTCTGATATCCTCTCTAGTTGTGTAGATCTAGATGAGTAGGAATTCTGTAGCTTAGTCCTATAGATTGTTTGGATTCTGTAGAGCGAGTATCCCGGTACTTATACTGGGGAAACTCGAGAGAACTCTATCCAGGATTTTTGTCTGGATAAATAGGTTTGTTTGATTTGATGATTTGGTTGATATGGTTGTTAGCTTATGATTGATATATGCTTGTGTTTTAAAATTTAAATCTTAAATAGATTATTAAATTACCTTTGTTTAAAATTTCGGGGACGAAATTCTTTTAAGGTGGGAGGAATGTGACGACCCGGAATTTCGAGCAATAACAATTTAATAATTTATATTAAATATAAAATTGTTTTGGATATATCTTTGATTTATAAGTCTTAAATAAATACTTTTCTTTTAATAAATATCGTATTGGTGAGTTTTATCTTTTAAAACTAATAAATTATTTTCTATTTAAAATGAATATATATTGGTATATATTGTAGATAGGAAAACTTTGTTTAATGCAACTAATAAATTTTGTTTTCAAATTTCTTATATATATATATTAGTGATTTGGGAATTATGATTTATTTAAAATAATCTTTTCAAAGCTATTAAATAAAATATGGGCTTAAATACTTAAGTTAAATGTTTAAATAGTTTTAAAACATTTTTTAGCTTTAGTTTAAATTTAAATTTAATTAACAAAGAGATTTGCTCTATTTTCTTTTAAGGTTTAGTTTGAAAATATAGTTTAAAATTTTATATAAGTTTTAAATTCAATTTAAACGATACTTTAATATATTATAAGATAGGTAGTTTATAGTAAGAAATGGTTTCTTTTATAACATTTCAAATTGATAATTATGTTATTTATTATTAAATAATATTAATAAGTAAAAGAATGTTCATATAGAAATACAAGACTATAATTATTGAGTTAAATATAGAAATAAACATATAAAAATGAATAGATGAAAGTAAAATATATGTCTTCACATATGTTTTAAAGCAACTTGACTAAAGTAAAATAACATGACTAACCATATAACAAATATACATAAGTTAAATTTTATTGTTTGTAAATTGTAAAACCAATACACTAAATAATCAAATAACATGTTAGAAATATCATTCACTGACATTTCATTTTCAAACCAAGAATCTGCATAAGCAAGGAAACAAACAAAAGAAAACAACATTCTATTACATTTCAAAATGTAAACCAGGCAAGAAAATACATAAGAATGATTTCCCAGCCTTCAAATTAAATCTGCATAGTCAAAGAAATAAATACACTATAAAACAAATCAAACAACCTAGTAGGGATAACATTCATTTGCATTCAAACTTGAAAACTGCATAGCTAAGTAAGCTTGAAAAATATACTTGTATAGGATAAGTATGTAAACCAAGTGGCTCGAATATGACATGGGCAGGCAGTCTTAAGTACAACAAAATCAAATAAAGTGTAGGCTGGTAAGAAGAAAATGTGTAAGAAAAAGAATCAAAGGCAAAGTAAAATGTATTTTTACTTGTAGCTTGTAGAGTAAGACTCAGGCAAGGAAAAAAATATAGATAAGTATAAAATGTAGGCTGGTAAGGTAAATAGCATGCATAAAGGACTTGGGCATTTAATGAGAGAAAAGCAAATATCTTTTCCTGTACAAAAGTATACAATCTCGGTCACCAAAGTATAAAAAAATCTCTGGAAATTGTACAAACTGGTACACTGTTTTGCATAAGAAAATATAAACCCTGTAATCATGTTTTATACATAGCCTGAAAGCAACTTTCTCTTGTCACTTTCCATTTTCAGTTCGAGCTAAGCAAAACTAAAATAAAAACTCCATTAAAACTTAAACAAGATTTCATTTAAACATCAACGATCAAGCAACTACAACTACAACAAGATTATTGGCAGAAGATATAAATGAAGACATTTTTCCAGTTCAAAACAGATTTCAACACAGTGCTCTGTTCTTTTATCAAGCCTGGTGAGTAACATTTTTTTTAAATGAATAACTTAAGTTAATGGCATGCTTTTCTCTGTATCTTGTTTAGATATATTTGTGCAAGTCTGTATGTATATGTTCATATGATACCCTGTTATCTGTGTATGTTTTTAAGTAGATATGTAAATAAATCCTTTTCTCTTGATCTAGCAATTATTTGGATGTAAGATATAAACAATAGTTGTTATTTTAACCAGAATCTAAGTATTAATATTTTATTTAAGTCGAAACAAACTATATGGCCTCTGGAAATCAAGAAAACATCATTCAACTTTAAAAATGTTCAAAAATAAATTTCTTGTTTAAGGGATTCAGGAGTATAGAGTGAAACATCATACAAAATCAAGATTTTTAAAACAAGTTTTACGATTTTTAAAGTTAGGGATGAAGAGCAGTTATGTTTTGACTGTTTCGAGCATTTTGAGTTGCCGTGGACGATGTGGTCGACCGGAGATGTCGTGTTTTGGTCGAGAGGTAGAGGAGCGACCAGGGATTCACGGAAAATTGTTGTGATGGCCGGCAGATGAACGTGGTGGCGGCGGGAAGCGTTTGAAATCTGGTAACCTAGTTTTTAGTGTGTTGTAAAGTTTCGTTCGTACGAGGCCATTAGGCGATCGAGTGTCTCTGGCTTTTGGGTTTTGGTAGAGGGAACAGAGGCGAAGGCGTGGCTAGAATTTCAGGGTTTCTGGTGGACGAGGCGGCGAGAGCGGCGGAGTTTCCAGGGATGGGAAGTTTTCTGGTTTTCGTTCCAGGCTTGATCGAGCAACTCGTTTTCGATCGCAAGCTAGAGTTGTTGATCGGAGGGTTGGGTTTGGATGTGGAAGTGGTAGCAGATTTGTGGAGATGGTCATGGTCGACCGGAAGTGAAGATCGGAGGCGTGCACGTGCACGGTGGGGTGTTTCTGGTGAGACTGTTTATGGTGGTGTCGAATTTAGGCTGGGGGAAAGACTCGAGATTTACTCGAGTTAGTGCTTGTTTGGCTCGAGTAAATTTATATTTTACTCGAAGTAAAATTTGAGAACTCGGGTATGTTTGATTTCCAGTTTTTAACCTGTAACTTGTTTTCAGTTTTAAAATGTTGGGTTTAAAAGTTTAAATCAAAGTTTAACTGAGGATAAATAAATGTTAATTCCAGATTTTGAAATGAAAGGAAGTTATAAATTTAAACAAGTTTAAATGTTTGAATTTAAGGGATTTGACTTAGAATCCCTCCATAGCAAAGTATTGTTTAATTTGTAATTTAAAGTTTTTAAAAATTAGATTATAAAGTGATTTAAAGTAAATTGGTGATCGTTTAAACTTGGAATTTTAAATGAAAGTTCAAAAGGAAAATGGCATATATGTTTCAAACATATGGAGGTGAAACTTAAATAAATAAAGGGAAAATGAGTTTTCTTTAAGTAATAAAGATTAAGGTTTAATTCTTTGACTATTAAAAATAATTGGAATGATAATCGATAAAACGGTATTGATTTAATTAGTAATTATAAGTTGTAATGTATTAATTAAAGAAAAAAATGACTTAAGAAATTAATATGTAATTAAGAATTACAGATTAGACTTTAATTAATTAATGAATGGTAAATTGAACTTATAATTAAAAATGAGGGAATTGTAAGTTATTATTTAAGAGAAGAAATTAAATAAATTATAATGAATGCCATTAACTAGATCATTTCATGATTAATTAATATAATTGATTTTTAAATAGTTAATTAGATTAGTTAATTTAATAATAAATATTGTAATTGTTTAAGTGTAATTAATTAATGGGAATTAAGTAAGAAATTAATTACTCACTTTAGTTAATTGGGTAATTTAATTTATCTGAGTTAATTAATTTAGTTTAATTAATTTGGATTAATCAATTGATAATTGGGAGATATAATTACTCAGGAAAGTAATTGATGAATAATTACAGGATGTAATTTATGGATAATGATTTGTTAATAGAAGTAATTTAGATATAATTACTTGAAATTAATCAAGGGATTAATTAAATCTGTTTATTGGGAGTAATTAATTTAGGATAATTAATTACTGTATGTTATTAATCAAGGTGATTAATATAAGTGTTTTGAAGATTAGTTTTCTTAATAAAAATTAAGAAATAAAATAACTAATTAAAAGTTAATTACTTGATGAAATTTAATTAAATTGAATAGTAAATGTAATTAGAGATCATTAATTATTATAATTAATGCTGGAACTTAGAATGGTTTTATTTGGAAATAATTAATAAATGAATAGATTTATTAATGAAATTAATTAAGTAATGTAATTAATTTTAGTTAATTAATAAATGAAGTAATGTAAAGGTTAATTCCTATATTTGGTTAAGATAATTAATTTGTAAAAATAATTAAAGGAAATTACTTAAATGTAATTAAAGATAATTAATCGAGGATGATTAATTAAAATGAATAATTGGATGATGATTAATTAATTGATTGATAATTAATTAATAGTAATATAAGCAAGTTAATAATGATGTAGTAATTAATTTAATTTACTTTAAATTAATTAGAGATTTGTAATTAGTTTAATTCATTTTAAGTTAATTATAAAATGAGGTGATTATTAATCTTTGTTTATATATGATGGATGATATTGATTTCCATGATTGATTGTGATCTCAGATATATATCTATTGTGTTATGGATGCTTGGTTAAGTATGATATTGATTATCTGATTGAGTAGATAATATGGATTATCTGTTTTTGATGATGATGTTATTATCCATTGTTATATTGTGTTTTATCTATCTGTGTTAATATAGATAATAAAATTGAATTGTTTCTAGATAATAGAATTGAATTGTTTTAAACATTTAAAACAACTTGGCCTTAAAAGACACGTTTTGGATTTCGATGAGACCGGGATCGGGTTTCCGTATACCGGGATTCTAGGTCTGGAGACCCGAATACCACATCGATCCAAAATAACGTTAGGTCGTGAAATCCAAATGGAGCAAGTGAAGACTCGAGGTATAAGAACTATTCGTCAGTATAACTCTGTGGGTGATTCCGTAATGAGTTTGACGGAGATAGTACTTATAGATTCGAGATGGTGGTTCAAATTGCAAGGGTTATTGTCGTTAACTCTGAGGGTGATTCCAATACGAGTATAACGAGATAATGCCTTCGGTTTCGTTCAAACCCGGAACGAACTTGTATGGATCGAATGCTTTCAGAACATCGTCACGCGGGCGATGAGCATTCTAAGAGATGTGTTCTCTAAAGGTAATCGTAACCTCAAGCCTCATCAACCGGGAATGGCTAAAACAGGGGAGGTGCGGCAAGGCTTCGTGGGTAGCCCCCACTTGAGAGCGAGATATACCCCTGTCTAGAGTCCCTTTTTATTCGGCTGTGTGGGCGGTTTAGTAGCTACAACCGCCGGGGTTGTCTTGTTTGGAACTATCCAGTAAGGGATGGTTCCGGTCTTGTGTTGCAGGGGACTTAGGGTGGGTCCTCGGTACGATGATCTAGGCCACGTACTGTGACGGGCGGTACCCCAGTAGCCCTGCCATTGATGGAAACCCATTTTCCCTACGTGACCTTACGGTTTTGATTGTAAACCTAGTATGCTAGAATTTAATCATGTAACAATTTCAGCTATTTCATATTTACTTGAAAACCCTAGACCTATTATAATATAACTGGATTTCCTATCAAATGTTTTGGTTAGCGTAAGGTAAAAATATTTCCATGTTTATGTGTGGGATGTCTTACGTGATACCTTTTGTTTCCAAAGGATTTTCAAAGTTAAACAACTTTAACCTGTTACTCATACCAGACCCATGTCTGACCCGGAGTTTATTTTCTGTTTTTCTTAAACTCTCGGGTACCCAAATTTTTACGGGTAGCCAAGGGATTCAGGTTAGCTTTGACGTATTCTGGAGGAGCAATGGAGCAGGAGGCTTCAGCGTATAGATATATTGTGATTCCGCTGTGTTAGTATTTATCTGTATTCCGCTGTGTTGTATCTCTGTATTGTATTGAGATGTATCGAGTTGTATTAACTAGACAGGTGTTTATAACTGTCTAGTATGTGTTGTATTATCTGTGTAACTCTGATATATATGATATTATGTAATCTCTTATGTGATATATTATATTTCATTCGTTCCGCTGTTGAGATTCTGGTGTGTTTTCTTCTTTCTTCTCTATCTTTTCTATTTCTCACCCTTTTCTTTCTTCATAGTGATGCGATTTTCCGGTAGTGGAAGGTCGGGTCGCTACAAGTTTCTTGTACCAAGCCTTATGATGCATGTATGTTCATCCATGTACATGCATTTCTTGGTCATGTTATTTTGCTTGCTGTGTTGAGTACTACTTTGTGCACTTGGCTTATCCTTTGTGCATTTTTGCCTGAACTGTTGCTTGCTGTCTTCCATACTGTCTTGTATCCATGTGTTGCATTCATGTTTGGCTTTTGAATTATAACAACCCAAATACCTGAGGCAAATAATATAACAAAAATATTTTCATTTTCTGTTCGAGTTAAATATTATTTTCCAGATTACTGCTTTTGAATTATATGTGACAGGTATTGAAGACTGGATAGTTGGATACAAGCTTGAAGGCAGAGTCAAATCAAATGTGCATGAGTGTATGAGTGCATGAGCTTGAAGACAGGTTTCAAAGAAGGCTCCGCCGGCGCTGCGCCCGGACCCGCTACTCGGCTCGCCTTCGGCTCGGCACTCGGCTCGTCATATATTTGTCAGTGTCGGTGTCTGTATAAATTGAAACTGCATATGTAATGAGTGAACTGAGTGATGTAGTGAGGAATATCTGTATATGTGAATATCAGTGTTATATATTATTGAATTGTAAAATAGTGGAGTCAGGAATTTGTACTATTTCAAATGTTGAAATAAAATATTTATTTAAATAAATTACTGTTTGAATATCAAATTCTATGCAATAGCATTTTATTAAATAAATATTTATTTCTATTAAAAAATCAAATATGCTCTACATTGTGGGCCCCACAAATTCAGAAAGTTAATATCCATAGTAACATTTTGGAATGTTGCTACAGACACTTATGGATGTTGCTATAGACCCAAATAGGGTTCTATTGCAACAATATTTCTTATGTTGCCTTAGATAGTCAAAATGTTGCCTTTGAGGTCTGCGGCAACGCGGCAAAATGCATCACCGAGAAAGTGTTGCCTTTGGCCTTTTTTAGCCTACAGCAACATTTTTTGGCACTTCCTACATCACTTCTTTGGTGTTACAGTATGCAATCTATGGCGTAGTGGAGACTCATTGACATCCAGTTTGGCCAACGACAACACAAAAGAGGTAAATATTTAAGTGTTGAGATACTGATATACATGTACCTTGCAAATTATGCATTTTGTTTCTCTTGAACTGTTTATCACTTTAATTGGTAGAACGCCTTTCATGTCTCTTGTGTTTCCATATCACTGTATGTTTTTTTATTATACAGTAGGACATGCGTATTTGCATGTGGGACATGTTTCTGACGCAAAATTTGTGTGCATTTACATTGCTTCCATAATCTTGTGTGCAGCTGCATGCTCTAAACTTTTAGGGATGATAATAGTACATATAAAGTTGCTTTGCACTATCAAATGCATCTTCTAACTATACACTATGCTGTAAGACAATAAAATTAAAAAAACCACTACAACAAAACAGTCTTTGTTGAGGAGTAGGTGCGTCTATATAAACATTTGTCTCTGATCTATTGGATGAATTCACCCTGTTTTTATCCTTTTCAATTGTAGTTTGATTTTCTTTTCCTTTTGTATATTTAGTTGCCATAGTAGTCTATCAAAGTTGTCAAATTCAAAGATGCAGACTATCAAAGAGGCCGTTGGATCAACCGTCGCGTGGCATAAAGACTTCATCTCTGTGGTATAGTATGATTGTACTTAGAACATGAAATTTGTAGCGGACTGTTATGTGTTAATGCGTTATGTATTTGGCATGTAAACTTATCTAACTTTTTGGAGTGTTAGAATTCTATGACTCTAGCTTTTAGTCTTTTCGTATATGATTTTAATTATTTTACGACAATATTTAGTATTAGTATGGATGTATTGCATGGATGCTGCTGTCATTTTTTTTAAATTTGCATTTATTTTGCAACGGGCAATGTGCGTTGTTATATGAGCTTCTTACAACGGTCACTACACGTTGTTATATAAGATTTTTACAACGGTCAACACACGTTGTTAAATAGGTATTTTACAACGGTCAATACATGTTTTTACAACGTGCTTTGCCCGTTGTAAAATGTGGTGGATCTATTACAACGAGGCCTATTACAACGGGCACATGCCCGTTGCGAAAACCATATTACAACGGACATTGCCCGTTGTAAAAAGACTGTTTTGTTGTAGTGTTTAAATTTAATTTAAAATAAAAGAAAGGGCATTATTGTAATAATCACCTCAGCAAACCCTAGCGCGCTACAGCGCTCGAACAACAGACACGCACGATCCGCCACTACATCACCACTTTGACCGCTTGCCTCCGCCACCTAGGGCTGCTACGCCTCGATCAGCCCACGCCTATGAACTCGGCGTCCCAAGCCGCTCCTACCACAGCCGTGCTCGACTCCTCCGGCTCCACGAAACGTAGTCGCCGCCGTACATTCATGGCCAAATCGCCGTGACAATTGTCGCCTCCAACACGAACGAACCGTATAGATAAACTCCACTTGATCTCCTCTACGCGCCTGCGCCTCCCGATTGTCGATTGGTCAACGATCCACCGTCGAATTGAAAATCCTAGGATGGACGGCCGAAACTTCATCAAAGATTTATGGCCAATCCGAGACTCAATTGCGAAAACGAATTGCAGCAGTAGATGGCGCTCGTCGGAAGCTTTCCAATGATATATAATATGATATGGTTTGAGGAGTTTAAATTTTTCGATTTGATTTTTGAATTGGTGATTTAGGGTTTGGGATTATCTGACATTGGAAAAGAAGGAAGGAGCAGATGGAAATAATAGTACGTATAGAAATAAGAAAAGGCTGTTAGCGTTTCAGAAACGAAATCTATTTATATATATATATATATATATATATATATATATATATATATATATGATAGATAAGAACGAATGGACATATTGAATTGGTTCGAAATGATAACAACGACCCGAAAAGCCCGTTCTGTTTCCGAAACGAAAGTAAGTCATCCAATACATCGAAATATATGTTTTCGATATTTTTAAACTCAATGGAACTAGTTTCAAACCCAAATTCCATTATATACAAAAGTTAGCTTTTAAAATCTAATTATTTTAATTGAATCCATTAAATTGTTTTCTACGCGTTTCGAGCTTGCACAATCAAACGATAAGTCCGATCGCTACGAAACTCGAAATCCTATAATAATTCACCATTATGGATTCGATTAAACTGTTTCGTCGAAATCCGAGACAGTGGCCAAAATGGCTAATTTTACACGTTAACTAAATAAATTATTATTAAATTGGTTTAATCACTTTTCAAATTCAAATTTAAAAGTTAACAATTTTTATCATTTTTGATTACATAGAAATTTATAATTTTTTAAAATATATTTTCCATGTTAAATTCAATATTTAAACATTACATTAATTTCAGAGTTTAACTGCAATTGTAATAAAATTCCAATTAATTATATTTCGATTTACACTCTTATTATTGAATCAACTATTACCTTATGAATATAATTAACATTAGTTTACATTTGATTACATTCATATTCTACAATTATCATCTTTTACCATATTAATTATAATATTTCAATTGCATAAATTCCAACAATTATTTTATTCCATATTTACAAATTTAACCAAATTAACTTTACAATTATTTCAATTGATTGAAATTACATTAAAAATAGTTTCAATAACATCCAAACAACATTATTAAATCATATTCTAATTATTTTTCTCATTAATAAATCGTAAATTTTAATTTCTCCCAATATTAAATTTCAAAAATCTTATTTAATTTAATATTTTTAATTATCGAAAAATACTGGTCGTTACAATGTGCTTCGCTACCATTACAATGTGCATATTGTTTTTGGAGCCTTGGTCCTAAGGAATGATGTATCTGAGCTGTCATGTTAAATGGGCAGCCGGCTCTACATTGGCAGAGGGTCCATATGAGACCCTCAGTACATTTTTCTAAAGGTGTACTGTGTCGGACGGTATCCCAGTAGCCTTGTCATTGATGGAAATTCAATTTCCAATACGTGCCCCTACAGATTTAGTTGTATACCTATTATGTTAGAATTTATTAATGTAACAATTTCGGCTATGATTAATATTTATTTTACCCTAGACATTATTATAATATCACTGGATTTTATAAGAAAAATGGTTTGGTTATCGTAAGGTAAAACCCTCCGTGTTTATGTGCGACGTGATCTTATGAGATATTTATTTCTGAAAGGGTTTTAAAATATTAAGCAATTCATTTGATTGTGTTTCTCATGCTGGTTTTACCAGACTGATCCAAGCATTATTTTCCTTATAATTCTCGAGTTAGCTCGAGCATATTTTTCGGATTTAGCTGGACACTTTGAAGCTTTAGCAGACGAGCTAGATCCTCTAAGGCATATTCACGTATTTGATAATCCGCTGTTTTGGTTCTTGTTGTATTTATCATAAATTGTAAGACAGGTTGTTATAACTGTCCAAGAATTGATGATAGGATAATTGTACTCTGATGTGTGTGTATATACTAAAGTAATTTCCCTTTGTAAAGGCATGTTGTATATAATATAGTACTCGTCACGTTTTCGTGAGATTTTGTTCTGTCCTTCTTTCTTTCATCACAACGATCTGTCTTTCCAGCACTTGAATTTTCGGCACGTGAATACCGTGTATGTATTAATGTCGACTTTTGAGGATCGAAAAAATGGGTTGTTACACGTATAATATCATTACTCGAGATTCTCTGTTTGATCGTAGTTATATTAACCGACAAAAACTCTCAAGTAAGTCACTCCTTGGTTATTTAATAACTATCGGTGCGTAATCCCTTGGTGCTCCCAACAGCCATGAGTGGTAATACATTATCCAACATTTGGAGAGCATTACGAACACTATTATCAAGGAATGTATCGATTTCCTATCTTGATTGGGAATAGTTAAAACAATATGTTATTTTAATATCATAAATTTCTCAAGATTATAACACATTGTAATTACTATCACATAACACATCATTTAAGGATTTTCTATTCAATACACATTAATTAAAAACTACTTAACATGCCACAATATGACAGGTATATACAATAGAAAGAAAAACATTTTTTATTTATAACGAAATTTTATTACAGAGTTAATAATTTACAATAAGTTAATTACACCTAAGACATACCCCTAGCTCTATCAGAATGCATTGGAGAAGCAATGATAGAGAGCAATCAAAGGTACCTGCGTTGATCTGAGTTAATGCCTATGATGATCCAGTTTGGTAGATTGGATTCTGATGCAAATCAGTAGGGAGGTCGGGATTTTATAGTAGAGTTAAGGATGTGTATCTGCAAAATCCATGGTGAAAGGTTCTGCAATGAAGTGGGAGGACCAGGAGTCACTGTGCTACAAGCGGCGGTCCGTTACATGAAAAATTACGACTTGATCGACTTGTTATGGAGTAGGCCTGTCAAACGGGTTGGGTTGGATCAAAATGGATTGGGTCGAGTTTGACCCAACCCATTTATGATTCATTCCTTTTTACCCATTTATGACCATACCCATTTACGACCCAACCCACTTAATAAGCGGGTTACCCATTTAACTCATTTAAAGATTTATACTTAATTTGACTAATAAAAAATAAATAAATATAAAATAATTCTAATTCTAATTTTTATGTTTTGAGTTCCGATAAAAAATTAAAATTTTAATTTTCATCAAAATTCAAATACGGGGATGCGGTAGCTTATTATTTTTTAAGTACAACTGTTAGTTCCCTTGGAGAACTATAGTGTGCGTTCACACGATGAAGTATCCGTGTGTTCCATACTGTCCGTAATTTAGGTGTGAGTTAATCGATCGAAGCCCCGCCTGATTCTTAGTTAGAACGAAGGAGTTATTGCAGTCTGAACAAAAAAATTAGCGGCTTCTGCACTAGGCGGAGTTCAAATATGGGGATGCGGTAGCCTATTATTTCCTAAGTACAACTGTCAGTATCTATGAAAAACTACAATGTATGTTCAAAATTCTTATTTTTCGAATTCATATTATAATTTAATGTTTTTTATTAAATGGGTAAATGGATTACCCATTTACAAGCCTTTTAGGGGCATTTCACTAGAAGGACAAACTTTGCGGTCCAATTAGTTTCTAGGACACACATCCATAGAAATTAATTTCAAGACCAAAGTCAGCAGAATAATTACTTTTAAGGACAAAGTTAGCAGTTCAATTACTTTCAAGGAAATAATTTCATAGGTTTTTAGGCCTTAAAAACTAATTATTTTTCATTTTGTCCTTAAAAGTAATTATTTCAGTTGTGCTTTCTAGAAACTAATTGCACTAGCTAAAGAGGCCCTTGTAGCTAATTTCCACTAAAAAAATGGGTTGACCCAACCCATAACCCATTTAATTATATTCATAAATGGATTGACCCAACCCATTTATACGTAGGGTAATGGGTTGGGTTAATGGGTTGGGTCATATTTTGACAGGTCTATTATGGAGCAACCGATCGACTGGTTGTTGCTGGTTCAGTCTGTTTCAACCTTGAGTGCTGCGTCTTTTTATTGATTTAGGTACGTCAAAAAATCTTAAAATATTCTCAAAAATGCTAAAGTTTATTTTAGGAATTTTAGGACATGCGTTAAAGTTTGAATTGATATAAAAAACATTTGTGGAGTTTTAAATAAATCGTATCTAAATTGCCTTGATAAAGACTCAATGTATAATGACGACACTCAATAGTCAACGAATAATTAGAGTCGAAAATAATTTACCTGATCTAATGCAATCATATATCATATAAATAGCAGAAAGCATAGTTTTCCATTATTTTATGAGAACGGAAAGAATTCAAAAGATGATTTTTAGTTGGCCACAGAGATATGTGATATGTTGCCACATAAGAAAATCCAATAGACAAATCAAATGAATAAAATTATTCCAAAACTCGTGCTAATTTTGAAGATAGCATTGGTAAAAAGTGGAAATATTTTTTTCCATGAATACTACATAATTGATTATATCCATAAATCCATTTTCTCTCTTAGTTTTGATATACCAATCAATAATAGTTATTTGTTTTCACCAAATATCAAAGAGAGATTATTAGGCAATCGCACGAGCATCAACGATTCAAAGAATCTACCACGCTTACTAGAGTACTAGAGTACTAATTTTACGTACTAGATCAAAATCAATTTTACGTACTAGAGTACTAATTTCATCCATCAAACTTTAACATTTGAATGAATAAAATTATTCCAAAACTAGTGCTAATTTTGAAGATGGCAATTGTAAACGGTGGAAATATTTTTTCCGATGAATACTACACAATTGATTATATCCATAAATCCATTTTCTCTCTTAGTTCTGATGTACCAATCAATAATAATTATAGTTTTTATGTCATGTTATGATATGAATATACTATGCCAAATTGGTCATGCATAAGTGATAAAATCAAGTTAATTCAAATACACTTATTAAACATCAAACATCCAACAGTTATTTTCACCAAATATCAAAGAGAGATTATTAGGCAATCGCACGAGCATCAACGATTCAAAGAATCAACCACGCTTACTACAGATCGAAATCAATTTTACGTACTAGAGTACTAATTTCACCCATCAAACTTTAACATGCACTACAGTAACCGGCATAGTTCTTTCTGTGTTTTGTGCCAAACAAGTCATGATCCCAAGCATAATTTACATACAGAACAAGTCATATTACAGCGATTTCAGACTAAATTCAAAAGAAATCACCTCACAAAAGAGTATTCAAGCCAAAGAACATCAAACAGCTTGAACAGTCAAGAGCAGACCATAATGATCACTAGGCAAAACAGGCAGTTCAAGCTTCTTAACCTCATTCTTCACCTTCTTCTCCTTAACATAAGAAGCTCCAGGTACAGCATCCTTCCCAATCATCTCGATCCCTACAACCCTGAAATCCTTCAAGCAACAAACGAACCTATCCAGCCTCGTCTGAAACTTCCGGCCCCCAGTCAGCATTTTGTTCGAAACCGTGTCGTACGTCCATCCGTTTTCCCCTCTTTTAAGCTCGTTCCATGCGTCGATCCATCTGTTCGTCAAAGGGAAATCGCCGTCCAGTTTGTCGTTCCAGTTCATATCGCCTCCGAATACGACGTTTGGGTAACTTTTTAGGATTTCGACGGATTCTTTTGCTTGAGCGATCCGTTCTTTGCTGTACATTTGGTTCCAAGTCGGTGGTGCCGGAGCTGGGCTTTCGAGGTGGGTTGTGGCCACGGTTAGTTTCTTGTTTGGTTGTAGGTCGATTTCTGCTATCAAGAGTTCTCTCCCCATTACCGAGTTGTTGAATTGTTTGCACTTGAATGATGTTTCGGTGAATTTGCTCATCTGCAATGGATTTGAGGAGTTGAATGAATGTTAGAGCAATGGAATAGCAGCTCAATTCCTCTGTTCTCATTTTTACTGTCCTCGTATGTCCAACTGAATCTCAGACGTACGTCACATGAGTTAATTACAGGTTGAAATGAAGTTGGCACATGGAGCCGAGTAAAATGGACACAGAGCAATTGAACTCTTCCATAGATGATGTTGAGTAGCATCAACTTGTCTAATGCTTAGAAAATAGCACAAATTAATGGATTAATCAAAATTTAAATTCTGTTTGGCTTGAAATTTAAGTTTTTCTGATATGTGTTTTCAATCTATATTTCAAAAAAGCAAGGAAGAGGAAGAGATGATAAAAATTCCTAGTCATTACAACAAAGGAGAGGATGAACAAAGTTTCTGAGATTTCACAAGAGAGGAAAAACAAAACACATTTTCAATTTTATATGTTAAAATCAATTTTCAAATTAAGCGTTTCCCCCAACTCCTATTCCTCGTCTTTTGACATACATGTTGAAAACACAAAACTAAAAATTAAAAAATTGGGACCATACGGACCCTTAAATTTTGTGGGTGATTATTGATCCATACCACTATTGGGGTATAAATGAGTAGCTTAAATGATACGAAGGAAAGCTTTATACCCCTGGATGGGTAGAAAATAATATTGGTGATAGATGCCCAATATATCTCATATTGAACTTTGGGAAATATTTTTTTTAAGGTAGATAAAAATCAAACATCAAATACTTGTATTTATCGACAACATACGCAGATGTATCGGCAACATCAAACTGATTTTTGATGCAAATATCAATAAGAGTATTTAAATATCGCCATTTTATAAAATAATATTAAACATACCATATTTCAACAATACTTAAAATTAGATATACAAATTTTTACAATAAAACGACTCTCTGTGTTCAGTTTTACTGTGCTAGCTGTACCCAATATAGGAGTTGATAACTTTACCCCACTAGACCTCTTTAAATTCCTACTAAACTCAGTTAATCCAAGTGCAATTATGTCCATAATAACAAGCATAACACAATGCATTGCCTCCACTATAAGTGCAGACACATAGCTCGATAATTTATAGAGCAATATGACACTGCACTACAGGTACAACTAACTCTCCATATTTATACATATTTGTATGAAAACGCCCTTTTATAGAAATTAAAGTAGTTCAATTTACCTTACAATACAGTAAGGGTCAAAAAACATGGTGTAGGCTATTACTTTTCTTCATTATATAAATATATTATCAAAAAAAGTTGGACAAAAAAAGAAAAACAACCTGCATGCAAAAATATGGCCTAGCATCTACCATATTCCTCGCCAGCGAACACTTGTACATACTCCACCAGGTTGAATTTTGAAATAATTCATAAATGTATGGTGTCACCTCCTGCAAAAAAAGTAATTAGTGATTAATTTTCAGAAAAAATAATATGGTTAAATAAAAAGAAAGAAATGAATGCACACTTGAAAACAAACAACTTCTGGTGAGTGCTGTTGAATGAGATCACCCAAAGCTTTCATCCTCTTGTGCACTTCTATATCTTCACGAAACCAAACATTATAGGTTAAAATTTTAATCATGGTATTATCAGACCCCAGACCGTTGCCTCCTGCCATTTGTTATAACAGAAAATTTGATTAGAATGCAAGAAACGCCCTTCATTGTACCAAACGTACACAAAAATTAGACTATTAAATAGACACACTACTATACCAGGATGCAATAAATATTTTCAAATGTTTTCGGTTATGTCCAAGACCACACCGCAGTGCTCTCAAACATGGGTTCTGAGGACACGAGTTCGAATCTCGCGTAGCGTGATTCGAATATTGGACAGATTTAGACATGTAGTATGTACATACTACCTAAGACATGCAGTACAATAGCTTACCATCCTCTGTTAAGTCTCAAGTTTCAAAGAAAAAATATGCTTTCAGTTAAAAAGTTCAAAAGGATATTACAAGAAGTTGGCAATAGTATTAATCCACAAGGAAATTGTTTTGAATACTCTTGATCTCAAGAGATATGTGTATCTTAGGAATCAAAGCGTCTTCACTTCAAAAACTTTACCTTATATAAAAGCAATGAAGCATCTGTGTAATTATTGCTTTTTGGGAACAAATGTTTTACCATTCAAGTACCAATGCTAAAGATTGAACTTTCAATTTTCCAATACAGATTGGGAAATGAAATGACACTTATTCAAATGTATAGTGGTGTTATGCCCAATAATCATACACAGCTGATTAGTAAAATCAAAAGTTGAATGATCATAATCAAATTATTTACATACCAAATAAAGGTTACATAATAAATATAGTCCTTAACATCCATTAGACTAACTCTGCTCTCCCCTTTCTCTCAACTGTATTCAACTAACTCCATCATCATTTTTATTCGACTAACTCTTCATCACCTTCTGCCATTTTCTTATATTTCTCCTAATATGTATATGAAAAGCTAAACAGGGTAGTCACATTTCTTAATTTTCCTGATACCAACATCAGGGACAACAATTTTATTAATTATCACTCACAAAACCCCAAAATAAAAGCAACGTGAAGAAAAAATATGAACCTGAAACCACAGTACGAAAGCCCTCATCCACCTCCTTCTTCTTCAATCTCCTATCCTCCAGGCCATCCCCGACCGCTTCTGCTTCCCTCTTGGTCCCGCATTTTCGAAGTGGGAGGAACATGGATCCAATCTTAGGATCCGATAACTCGTCGGGTTCCAATTCCACGAAATCGACACGCAAAGAATCGGAAGATCCGTTCCCACAGCCACAAATAGCGCAGAGAGTGTTGGAATTAGGGTTTGAGAAAGTGCAGGCAGAACAAGACCACTGACTGGGGGAAGATGAACATGAGGTTGCGGAAGAAGGAAAGAGGCAGATTTTGCAGTTCAGGGTTTGGGAGGGAGAATTTAGGAATGTGCACCGAGAGCATGACCATGACGACATTTCTGAACCTTGATGGACGAACTTTAATTTGAATTTGAATTTGAAAGCTGTCGATGGAAACGGGAAGGCCTGTATTTTAGGAAGGCTTTGAAAAGAGTGAAATGCACCGCGAATTCTTACCGCAGCCATCGTTGAAGAAATTTTGTGAATTGTGGGTATATTATCAAGTATTTTCTTGATTTTTAAGCATGAGATAACTATCTAAAAGGAATGGGGCAATTCAAACACAAAATAATACATAAAATCTGACATAACAAGTATTTAAAACTAAATTTATGTTTGTGACTCTTTTAAAATAATTTCACTCATTGAACATCTTTTTCCATGTCGTCGTTCCTCCAACGTTTCTCAACTACCGCTCCTCCAACGTCTTACCATTAAATATCAACCTCCGATTATCGTCACCACTTATCAGTCCACATAGTTGTTTTAGTTGTCATCTCGCTAACCCAATTTAAACCAACCTTAAAATCGGCCTATTCATACCACATAACGTTCCACTTTGACTCTCTAACCATACAGACATTATTTTTTCCCATCTTTTTGATGTACTTTCTTCTCAATCATTAGTTACATCAAAAGTAGTAGTAGGTAAAAACAATCATAGTATGCGGTATCATTAAATGATATTATATAGCGTTACATAAACACTAGTAAAAATTCATTTTTTTTAAAAGTCATTTTAACGGGCATTTTATTAAGACTCCCATAATTGTTAAGGGGTGAATTTTTCTGGTTTTTAAAAACTGATAGGGAGTATCCGAATTTAGGCACCCGTTAAATTTGTTAACAGCAATTAATTTACTAACTCTGCTTTATTTTCCCACTAATTTTCACATGCCCTTTCATATTCATAAACCCTAAAAAATGGTACGACCGCATTGCACACGGTGGAGGTTGGAGAAAGAGTGATTTTCATAATGAAGATAGATTGCGGCCTGTTCGTTTGCAAGGTGAATGCGTGAAGGTATGCAGTGTTCGCATGGTATGCGTTGTCCTTTTCTCCATGCAATCTTCGCATGGCATATGTTGTTCTTTTCTCTCTATCTCCCTTTTTTTTTGCTGAACACGAATTGTTGGGGGGGGGGGGATAAAGCAGAAGATGATGGTTTTCGGTTGTAATCAGTAAAATACACACACATACGGAGAGATCTTGGTTCTAATAAAGGTGTTGAAATATTATAAGGGGCGTCAAATTTTAGTTGATAAAATATGCGTGGAACGACGAATTATAATTTATGTAGTATATGCTTTATTTGGCAAATGAATGTCGAAAATATGTAATCGACGATAAGCGATCGTTTTCCAAAGTTATTTAGGTTAGAGGTCACCATATTTGTGCAAAGAATCTGATGCTTTGTTATCATTTTTATGTCAGTTGAGATTGATGTTTATTGTCATACTTTGTACTACCCAAATATTGTCATACTTTCGTTTAATAGTGAAAAATTATGATACCGTTGTCAAGGTTGAAAATGATATCGGCAATGAGGATATTGGAGATGAACGTAATCATCAAAAGAGTGATGAAGATGATGACAATGAGGTTCAACCACCTGACGCTGAATCTCGGATTTAACCGATCTTTTTACTACTTAAGAGGTATCATTAACTCAAATAGTTTCTGTTGCAAGCATTATGTGTTATTGTAAATTCAAATGGGTTATCGCATTTTGCAAGTTTTTGGATCAAAGACAACGCAAGAGACTGGTGCATACAACATGGGCGAACTGCCAATTGCATTATCATAATACAGAGAACAATAGTTAGAAATTTGAATGAAGGTGGAAGATGTTCATGTATGTTGTTGATATGTGAGAGAAGTGGTGTTTATTGTAGCCATGAAGCAGAGAAATTCATACCAAAACCCCAACAAAAAGGAAGAAAATTTGATATTAAAAAATACGTGTTAACGTAAAAATCGAACGCTAACACCCCGGTGTGAGTATTAGTAAAGTGAAAGCACCACCCGTTGGTACGGGAACTAAAACAAGCAGATAATTGCAGAAAAAGTAAAGAGACAGCAGTTTTATAGTGGTTCGGCTCAAAATCAAGCCTACGTCCACTTTATCTTCTTTATCACAAGTTTGATTACAAGTTTTACAAGAATTCCTTCGATTATTCAACAATCGATACAAGTAATCAACACTTTAATGCAAAAGAGATTCTAGAATCCATCTTGAATGAAGTTGATCTTCTCTTTTGGTCGTTTGGAATGTTTTTGGTAATAGAAGTGTTGTAGAAGTCGTGAATGCAGCAGAGTTTCGGTGCTTCCAAGTCCGGAAAAGAAAGTCCCCCTCGAATGTGGAATAGGCGGGGTATTTATAGGAAAAATCTGAAGGTAGGTCGTAGGTCGTACCGAGTTAGCTTAAGTCGTTGGCGACTTAATGGAGCCATTCTAGGTGAGATACTGGGTGTGAGCGACCTAATGCAGTGAATACAGAAGTTATCTCGGCATGCTTAGGTCGTGAGCGACCTAATAGAAGAGGTAGGTCGTGTGGCTTTACTCTGGAACGTGTTACGTTGTTCCCTTTTCCTGAGTCGCTAGGTCGCTAACTCGTTAGGTCGCTAGGTCGCTAACTCGTTAGGTCGCTAGGTTGCTTTCTGGAGTTAGGTCGCGTGAGATTTAACTCGTGAGGTCGCTGCCGCTGCTTTAACTCGTTAGGTTGTTAGGTCGTAAGTCGTTGAAAAAGAGGTGTTAACACTTGCCCCTCGAAGTATACACCTAGGGACTAGGTCGTGTGCTTCGACACCTTTTAACTCGTGCCATCTGAACTGCTAAGTCATGAGTCGTTCGAGTTGTTAGGTCGTAAGTCGCTCGAGTTGTTAGGTCGTTTTAGGCCGATTCGAATTCCACTTTTCCCGTCTATAAGTTGCTCAGCTTCTCCTTCCTTCTCCTCACTTGCTCTATTATCTAAAACCGCCATTGACTTTTTCTTCAAGTTTTCGAAGACAAATTCCAACCTTCTCGTCGTCGATCAATCCTCCGTCCAACTGCGTAAGTAATTCCGGCCATCACTCTCCTATACCGATCATCAAATCGTTGATTTCCATTTTCCGACTTCAATTCGCTTTCTTTTGCTATATCTTGTCGAGAATCATGTTTCGACCAACTTGTGACTACCGTTGACCACGCCGTGGTTGTGATTCATGATAAAACAGTGATATTGAACTTGTGGCGAATCTGAGGTGATGTTGATGGTTTTTGGGTGATTTGGTGGTTTTGGAAAGATGATGGTTTTTTGTTGTGAAGGCGCCAATGAATTAATGGGTTATCGGGTTATTGGGTTTGTGAGTTAGGCAACCCGAGGAAGATTGAGCGAGTTAAGGAGTTGGCGAATTGATGTATTAGGAAGTAGTGAACGGGATAAGGCATTAGGCGAGTTAATGATTTGAGGAGGAGCGACTTACGGCTTAAACATGAATCAAGCGACATAACTCAGCAAACGGTTGAAAGAATCAGCACGACTTAACCAAGCGAACGACTTAACCAAGCAAACGACTTAACCAAACAAACGACTTAACTGAGCAAACGACTTAACCAAACAAATGACTTAACTGGGAAAATGACTTAACCGAGCAAACAACTTAACCAGGCAAACGACTTAAAGAATTCATACGACCAAGCCAATCAGACGACTTAATTTTAACTCGTAGAGCAGTTTTAACTCGTAGGGCTGATGAACTTTTATAACCCTGGCAGAGCGACTTATCAGAGGCTGACTTATGATAGGTCGTTGAACACGATTGGACGACCTAAATAATCCTGAAATAGCCTTAAGTCGTTCCTGAGTCTTAAAGACTTGAACATTTTGCAAATTTTTTTACAGGATCTTGACTGAACTTTCAACTTGAACTGCCTGAATGAACTGCTTGAAATTGCTGTACTTTTTCACAGATTGTATTGACTTGATTGCTAATAACCTGTTAAACACAACATTTGCAGAAAACTGGGACGTATATACTCATCATTGACTGCCCACATCGAATGATGGAATAAATCAAGAGATAGTATTCTACTTAAGAAAAATAAATCGAATTCAATCGAGTGTGAAATGCCGTGAATCAACTAACTTGAATGAAGTGTCAACGCAAAATTCTCACAGTTAGAACTGCTTACTATTGAATGTTATCTGCATCGACACTACTCTCAGTTTTTATTGGATAACAAGTCTTGAATTTTTCCTGAATTGACGTATGCCAACCAGTATTGTTATTTTTATTTACTTGTTATTTTATTAGCTTCGCACAACCCTTCACACTCTTTTTAGGAAACGTGCACCTTCATTTTTGAACATCCAGTTCCTTGTGTAGAATGACTTCTCATCAAGCACAAGGAGAAACAGTAGAACAGATTGAAGAAGTCTTCCCAATAGCTGACCCCCTGGGGAATCCTCCAGAAGCAGTCTCAACCACTTTAACTCAACGGGCTTTCAGCCAGCTTTGCGTTCAATTTGGCATTGCCGAGACCGAAGCTTTACTTCCTGGAGTAAATGATACCACCGACAGGCCACCTCCTGGCTTTATTGCGGTTAACCGTCAGATGTGCTTGAACGGAGCTATTCCTCCTTTTAATGACTTTCTCAGAAAATTGCTTCTTCGGTTGACTATCTCTCCATTTCAGTTACACCCCAATGGCTATGCCATTCTGATGGGGTTGTGTGTGTTGTTCGAGAGAACATTTAATCGCCTTTCGAACTTCGATGAAATTTCTTACCTGTGTTCATTCGGGAGGAATAAAGATCATCCTTCCATTACACTTATTAGGAGCGCTAGAAATCGTAAACTGATTACAGACTTGCCCGATAGCATTCACGGGTTCTTAAATCAATTTTTCTTCGTTCGTTGCCCTCCAAGATTCTATGGTATCTGGAGAGTAGGAAGTAAGTTTGTCTATCTCTATTCACTCCATTTCCGAGCCTTTCAGAACTCAAGTTGCCAAGTATTAACTTCATTTTTATTCTTGTATTACTTCCTTCCCTTTCTAAAGACTCTGGTCATAAGTCGACTTTCGAAAGGCTAAATGCTGTATCCGTCGAGGAAAGGAGTATCAAATTTCTTTTGAAAGATGAATTTCTACATCAATTTGGCCTTTTACATCCTTCTCGATCCCTTCAACTTCACGATGCCCCTGCTTCTCAACCGAAAACATCTGATGCCCCAGCTCCCACAAAAGAACTTGTGCTGAAAGAACAAATTGCAGAAGCTTCATTGATAAAATGCTCCGGTTCTGCTAAGGGTGCAGAATTTTCCAGCAAATCTAAGCTTCTTCCGGTTATCGAAGAAGAGGAACTCCCTCAATGTCCCGGGAAGGCCGCCACGGAAGTTGATGAGGGGATAGAGAAGGAAACACTACGCCATAGATGACCTTCTGCAACACAAAAAAAATGTTGGCCCAGGCCCGAAAAATGTTGCCATAGGTCTATGGCAACACTTTTAGGGTGATGCAATTTTTGCCGTTGCCTTAGACCTCGAAGACAACATTTTGACTATCTAAGGCAACATAAGTAATATTGTTGCAATAGAACCATATTTGGGTCTATGGCAACACCCATAGGTATCTGTAGCAACATTCCAAAATGTTGTTATAGATATTAACTTTCTGAATTTGTGGGGCCCACAATGTAGAGCATGCTTGATTTTTTAATAAAAATAAATATTTATTTAATAAAATGCTATTGCACAGAATTTGATATTTAAACAGTAATTTATTTAAATAAATATTTTATTTCAACATTTGAAATAGTACAAATTCCTGACTCCACTATTTTACAATTCAATGGTATATAACACTGATATTCACATATACAGATATTCCTCACTACATCACTCAGTTCACTCATTACATATGCAGTTTCAATTTATACAGACACCGACATTGACAAATATATGACGAGCCGAAGGTGAGCTGAGTGCCAAGCCGAAGGCGAGCGAGTAGCGGGTCCAGGCGTAGCGCCGGCGGGGGTCCGGGGCACCGCAGTCTCGGCGGGGATCGACCTAACCGGTTAGATCGAACAAGTGGGCACCGCCCGATTCATCCGATTTCAGAAGATCGAGCCTTCTTTGAAACGACGTAAAATGATGCACCACACATACTTCTAAACCACCAGCCTCCATCCTCTAATTGCCTCACCAACAAACTATTTCAGTTGCCAAATTCGACTTTAGGTTGCCAAATCGCCTAATCACCTAATCACAATCGTTGATTACCCATTCCGACAACCCAAACATCATCAAACTTTCACACTGCAAATTCGCAACAAAACCAAGCACCACCCTTGGCTGATAGCAAACAACATTGCTTCTCACTACAAGCTATATATCTACAGATTTGGACCATCAACTCTAAGCAGACTGCTTCGCCTTTCATCAACAAGAGAATCAAAGGTCAGTTCATACATGTACATTAGTTCAAAGCACCACGCTATATATCTTCAGATTTGGACCATCATTAGCCTACAAAAGAAAAACCAAACTCGTTTACTCAATGTGAAAGAACAAAATGCAGTGAAAAATTTGAAGTATATCAATGTGAAACTACAGGAAACCTGACATTTTGATAACAATACCATTCACACAAAGTATCGAACACTTTTAGTGCATTACAAAATAGCTCTTCCAGTCATTCTCTATTCTATCTTCAAGGTGCAATATGGAAGACCACTCCAATCCAAATTCAACAATAGACCTCAAAATACATGAAGCAAGATGAAATTTTGAAACTTACCATTCAGATACAGAAAATGCATAAATCCACAGTATCAAATATCACAAAATGAAAAAAAAGGTCAAAACAAATCGGAAATTAGACAGCCTGCTCTTCATTGGACTGCAGTGGTATCTCAAGCAACTCAGGAGGCACAGTCTCGATGCTCTTAGGTGTGTTCCTGGCAGCAACAGGAACAACAAGAATCGCGTGCCCTAATTTTCACGTAGAGAGGAACGAGAAAGAAGAGCTGATGGCGACGACAGCGGTGGCAAAAGGGGTTTGAACGGAAAACTTTGTTTGGCTTCGGGTTTTGGTGTCGTGACGGGGCTCTGGTTGGAGCTAGATGGTCGCGATGGGTCAGGGGGTAGCTGGGGGTGAGGGTGACAATTTGGTGGCGATGGGTCAGGGGGTAGCTGGGGGCGATGGGTCAGGGGGTAGCTGGGGGCGATGGGTCAGGATTTGGTGGCGATGGGTCAGGGGGTAGCTGGGGGTGAGGAACGAAAATATGATTTGGAAATTAGGGATTTGGAAATTGGGGGTGAGAATGAAATGTTATGAAAAGTAAAGCGAGAAAACGAAATTTTGGGACAAATTGTAGTGGTGATCCATTTTAACAATCAGATTAAATGTAGACCGTTGGATCGTATTCACGCGGATTGCTAATTTTATTAATTTTTTAATTTGAATACATCTATAGCAACACTATATAAAAATGTTGTATCCTGTTACACTTGTTTAGCTAGAGCAACACATTTTTATGGCTAAGGTAACACCAAAAATACAACGTTGTAGTAGGACCAAAATTTTATAGTTGTCGCAACATTTTAGCTGGCAACACCTTGCAAAAATGTTGCAGAAGGTCATTTATGGCGTAGTGAAAGTTCGGCCATAAAAAGTGCTGAGCATGCTGGAGAAGGAACTGCTGGTGTAACTCACTCGGTTGGGCACAACGGTGATGACATCTTCGGGGGGTTAAGCGATTTTCTGGTGACTTCTCAAGAGCTTTTCAAAGACGATATTACCGCTCCTAAGCTTATCTCTCCATCGGTCGAAGCAACATCTGTCTTACGACCACTTCCGCCAACCCAAGAATTGACCCTCATTGTAAAAGCCGACATCACTCCTAGGCTGAAGAGTGGTTTGTAGCTTGACGCGCGTAGTTTGCACGCCACACACTTAGGATTTTTAGCAGTTACTCACACTTAACTTCCTTTTTCTGGAGATTTCTAAATCCCATCTCTTTTTCATTTTCAGATTCTCCAATGGGACGAAGCAGTTCATATTATGATGATTTTCGAAGCTACGGAAGGCGTGATTTCTATGATCCCCGATGCTATCTCCCTGCCCCCAGGGAAACTGATGAGGAACGAGCGGCTAGAAAAGCTCGAGAGAGGCAAGCTTACGAGGAGCGATATGGGAGAACTAACGACCGCCATGACTCCTCTCATAGAGATGACGATTCCCATAAAAGAAAATCTCACGATGACTGGGGAAAAAGTCACATAATTGAGGAGCCAAGCAAGCGGGCCAAACTCGATGACAAGTCTTCTTTCGAAATCTCTAAAGTGCCCGCTGCTTCCAACATCCCTTCCAATTCTCCTGCCCTCGAAAGAACTGATATCCAAACAATCATCAATAGGCCTCCCTATCAAGTCGAAAAGCCTCCGCCTACACTCCACAGCTGATTCCCGAACTGGTGCTTAAAAGGAGTGCGTTTTGACTTAGACTTGGTACCGATTGACAAGCAAGCCATGTTAAGAAATCTTGATGCTGTCAAACTCGATATCGAGAGGATGTCTGGCTGGCAGAAACTTGTCGATGGGCTTCAAAGAGTCAATCGTGCAAATCTTGAGGCCATGTTGACTATGGAAAATGATAAATCTGAGTGGCAGAAAACTCTTGATCAGCATGATGCGGAAATGAAGAACATCACTGCTTTCAATGAGGAGCTTGAGGCCGAAGTTAAGAAACTTAAGGAGGACCTTGCTACTTCTTCCGCTTCGCATTCTCAAAAGGAAGAGATTTTTCAAAAGAAAATGAGAGATGCGCATGCTGCTCAGAGAGATGCCGAGATCAAACTTGAGGCGGAACAACATGTTGTTGAAAAATACCGCAACGACACCGTCCAGCTGCGGGAAAAATTCAGCTCCCAAGACTTGGAGATCACTATGTTAAAAGCTCAACTTTTAAAAGCAGAAAAGGAGCGTGATGAGGCCATTGCCGTAAAAGCGGCTGCTGAAGAATCGCACGAAACAACCAAGGCCACCATCAACTCCACACATTTTGAGTTTTATGTTCTCAGTGTCTTAGGGAAAGGCAGTCTCTCTTTTTTGGGTCCAAAATATGAAATCACTTTGGCCGAAGTGTGGGAGGCGATAAGTGAAATGTTTAAAGGAGCTGGTTATGCAGAGAAGGATCTAGAAGCTTGCTACTTGGACGACGATAGTCATGCCGCCCTGGCTAGAGGGAAAGAACAACTTGCCAGGGAGCGAGCCGAAGCGGCAGAAGGGGAGCATCTAGAGAAGGCACCTTTGTCTGACCCCACTCGTCCTTCGGCTTCGGTTGACCCTGATATCGTCGGTTCTAGCTCTCATTCCCTGTCTCCTGCAAAAGCCGCAAAAGCCAAAACTGAAATCACAATTCCTCCAACTACTCACACTGAAGATTAGGCCCAGGAAAGTACTGAAGCCCAAGACTATGAAATCGAAGTGATCAACCCAAGCTCTCCAGGTAACTTCAATTCCGATCTGGCTCAAGTGGACTGCTCATTTGCTTCACATGAGCTTGATGAACTTTTTGCCTATTACTTAAGCTTTGATGTGCCACTATCTCCTCTCTTTGCGGGAAATATTGATGTTTTTAACTTTTCTTTTTCTGTAGCGAAAATAACAAGTGATGTACCAGCTTCGCCTCCCCCAACTGCTGCTCCTCCACCTCTTCCAGTTACTCCTCCTTCTGCTTCTCAGCCGGGATCTCAAGAAGAAAAAATAGAAGCTCTCCAAGGTTTAGACGACCCGACGGCTTCTCAAGAGCAAAAGGCCGAGGAACTTGAGGAGGGCGAGAGGACCCCGGAGGGATTCACTGCCGATGATACGAAACTTTCTGATCTTATTTCTCTGGGCAGTGAATCTTCTTCAAAGAAGAGGGGAAAGCGCGGGGTTTTGAAGAAAAAGAAAAGCGCTTCCGCTGATGATGAAAAAGTGGACACTTCTGCTGGTGACCAGAAAATAGAAGATGACCCAAATGCATCTCTTTCTCCTTCTCTCGTAACTCGTTCCAGCCGGCCTGCGAAGTTAGTCATTAAGCCAGGTTAAGGCTCTAAAGGCGGCGTAAGGAAGAAGAAATGATTTTGGTTCTATCTTTCTTGTTTTTCTATTTTGACTTTTGCTTGTATCGACCGGAGATTGTGCGGGTACCGGCCCCCGCTTTTTGAAACCTGTACATGTATAAACAATTTGATAGTATGGAATAAAAATGACACTTTTTACTTGTACAATCTCTTGTCAGTATTTGTGAATGCATTTTTTCCTTGTTTTTGCACAAGTTTCTTTATTTTCTTTGTACGAAACTGCAGTGAGCTTGAGGTATGATGTTTGAGCGTTGTTTTTATTAATATAGCTATATGCCCCCATACCACGGCTCATTGCAATATTCTGAAAAGACGTGTACTCTTATTCTAGAGAAAATTTCTTCCGTTTTGAGGAAATTTTATTCTGCTTTTAATAGAGCGTGCCTTGCATCGGAGAAGTTTTTCTTTCTCCTTTTTTTTAAAACACTTCAACTTTCAAAGATGGTCACTTTTTATCTTTTGAAAAGTGGATTCCCCTACGCAGTGAAGCGAGCTTCCGAAGAAAGCTCTGATCTGTTTGTCAGAAAGTTATGTTTCATCGTTGAATGGGCCCACGGGACAGACGTCAGCTGTTTTATCGGATATTTGTTTGCACAAATTATCACGAGTATTTAGCTGCGGCCTAGAACCTTCTTTTCGAGAAGGTGCCCCTTTGGTGGTTCCATTAACAAAGTTTTCGGATGTTCCTCGTTAGAGGGCTTTACTTATTTAGTGCTTCAGAAGAAGGCTTTGTGCCTCCGAAGAGGGCTTCTTAATTTGTGCCTCGGGAGAGGGCTTGTTTGATATGCCTTTGGGAAGGGCTTTCTTTTTTGATTTGTGCCTCGGGAGAGGGCTTTGTGCGGTTTTGCCAGAAAGTTACTTTCTCACAGTTGAATGGTCCCACGGAGCAGACGCAAGCTACCCGACTGGATGTTCGTTTGCACAAACGATCACAATCAAGTAACAAGGGCCTGGAACCTTCTATCTTGGGTGGTCCCACCAACATTCTTGGGTGAGAGAAGCATTTCAATTTGGGCATGCCTCGTTGGAGGGCTTGTGCCTCCAAAGAGGTCTTTTGCCTCATTGGAGGTCTTTGTTTGTGTGCCTCCGAAGAGGGCTTGTGCCTCCGAAGAGGGCTTTTGCCTCGTGGGAGGTCTTTTGCCTCCGAAGAGGGCTCCTCCGAAGAGTTGTGCCTCCGAAGAGGGCTTGTGCCTCCGAAGAGGTCTTTTGGTTTGCCAGGAAGTTTGCATCTCACAGTTAAGTGGGTCCACGGGGCAGACGCAAGCTACCCGACTGGATGTTCGTTTGCACAAACGATCGCAATCAAGTAACAAGGGCCTGGAACCTTCTATCTTGGGAAGGTGCCCCCTTGGGTGGTTTTGGGTGAGAGACAAGATTCCACTTCAGCTGTTTTTGTTTGCTTGTCCATGTCTTTTCATCAACTGCCGCTTAGCGATTCCTCGTTATCTCAAATGCATGTTCCTTTCTTTGGTAAGATGTTTGATTTTCCCAAAGAAGTGTACTTCATGGTTGAGTGAATCCACGGGCAGACGCAAGCCACTTAACCGGATGTCTGTTTGCACAAACGATCACAGTCAGTTAGCAAGGGCCTGGTGCCTTCCTTTGGGAAGGTGCCCCTTTAGTGGAATCACCAACCGTTTGTGTGAAGTCCTTCTTGCATAGGAATTGAGTCTGAAATTTTTGTGGCTTGACATTTGTTTGTTGAGTGATTTATGGGAATCGCTTGGTTTTGTGACGTGTTGAATAGATAAGCTTTGCTTTGATTGCCTGCAATATTAAATCGATATTTTAGCAACATATTTAAGATATTTGCACGTCGAAATGAGATAGGCAATTTATAGTAATAGAAGACACAAGATTTATAGTGGTTCGGCCAGGAATTGGGCCTACATCTACTTTATAGTTCTTATTACTGAGTCACACTGATTTTACAATGGCTTATAATACAGGAATCATACATCGAGAATTATTTTACAAATTTAAGCATGGCTTTTAAGTAAAATATGGATGCAAGTGATTGCTATTCCAGGCTCTCGGAATTGGATCTCCTTCAACAGTTGTGAGTTTGAAAGTGCCATCAAGAAGTTCTTTGCCTATGACATACGGCCCATCCCATTTTGGCCCAAACACTCCTGTTGCTGTCATGATCCTTTTCAAGACTAGATCCCCAATTTCAAAGCTGCGTTGACGAACTTTAAAATTGAAGTGTCTGGCTATCCTTTGCTGTTGAGCTGCAACTCTGAGTTCAGCTTCTTTCCTTCTTTCATCAAGCAGGTCAAGTGCTTCAAGTTGCAGCTTTTCATTTTCAGCTTGGTTGAAATGAATTCTCCTGTGTGAGGGGACCTCTATTTCCACTGGAATCATTGCTTCTGATCCATATGCTAATGAGAATGGAGTGTATCCTGTCGCAGTTTTGTGGGTAGTCCTATATGCCCATAGTGCTAGTGGCAGCTTATCAACCCAACCACCTTTTGCTTTTTGATGGTTGATTTGATGATTTTGTTCACTGCTTCCACTTGCCCGTTTGCCTGCGGATGAGACACTACTGAGAAGCTTTTTCGGATTCTGAATCGCCTGCAAAATTCTTGGAATTCTTCGCTTTCGAATTGGGTACCATTGTCTGTTATTATCTTCTGAGGCACACCATACCTGCAAATGATATTTTTAGTCACAAAATTTATCATCTTTTTAGAGGTAATAGTAGCCAATGGTTCAGCTTCAGCCCATTTAGTGAAATAATCAACAACAACAATGGCATATTTGATTCCGGATCTGGCAATCGGCATAGGCCCAATGAGATATATTCCCCAAATGGTGAATGGCCATGGACTGACCATCTATGTTAGTGCGGTGGATGGTGCTCTTGGGATTTTTGCAAATCTTTGGCATCTGTCACACTTTCGGGAATAGCTAGCAGCACCTTGGTTAATATCCGGCCAAAAATACCCATAACGGAGAATTTTCTTTGCAAGAGTTTGGCCACCTGAATGATCCCCACATTCTCCTCTGTGCACTTCAGCTAAAATTGTCTTAGCCTCTTCTTTGGTTACACATCGGAGTAATGGCATCGAGAATCCTCGTCTGTAAAAATGGTTGCCTTGAATTACATATCTCGGGGCTTTTCTTAACAGCTTCTGGCGTTCTTTTGAGTTTTCTGGTAAGGAGCCATCGAGTAGTTATTCCTTGATTGGGGTCATCCACGACTCCTGTTCTGGAGATACAGCCATGATCCAGTCAATATCCATCTCATCAATGCTCGGAGTTGTCAAGACTTCTACAGGGACCAATCCCAACAATTGAGCTTCACTAGAGCTTGAATATTTCGCGAGAGAATCTGCCTTCATGTTCTCTTCCCAGGGTATATGGTTGATTGTATAATGATCAAAATCATCGAGAAGCTCACAGGCTTTTGATAAGTAAGCAGGCAGATTTCCTCCTTTAGTTTGAAACTCTTTCTTGACTTGGCATACAATAAGCTGGGAATTACTGAAGATCTACAATACTTTGATGCTCAGTTCTTTAGCAATCCTCAGACCGGCAATAAGAGCTTCATATTCGGCTTCATTATTTGTCGAAGGAAATTCTAATCTCAATGCATAACACAATGATCGTCCTACGGGGGTTTCAAGCACAACCCCAGCTCCAGAACAGTAGTCATTTCTTGCACCATCGACATATAATTTCCATCGGATCGGGATATCATCAGTTACTTTTTCCTCACCGTCACCTTTGTCGGTGCATTCCGCGATGAAATCTGCCAAAGCTTGTCCATTGATTGCTCTTCGGGGATGGTAGGTGATATCATATTGACTGAGTTCAATATTCCACTTCAGAAGACAACCCGAAGTTTCAGGGCGAAATAGGACTTGCTTTAGAGGTTGGTCAGTGAGGACTTTAATAGGATGAGCCTGGAAGTACGGCCTCAACTTTTTGGACGCGATCAATAGACAATAGGCGAGCTTTTCTAACTTCAAATAATTCATCTCTGCCCCAGTACTGGAGGCGATCAATAGAAAGTACTGGAGACGTTTCCATATGATGAATCAGCTCATCAAAAGCTTTTTGACACTCTGGACTCCATTCGAAATTCTTTTTTCCTTTCTTCAGAGCATCAAAGAAGGGAATGCATTTATCTATGGCCTTGGAAATAAATCGACTCAAAGTAGCGACTTTCCCATTAAGGCTTTGCAATTCCTTCTTAGTTCTAGGAGGTTTGACTTCTCTTAAGGCAGTGATCTGAGCAGGATTAGCGTCAATGCCCCTAACAGTCACAATGAAACCTAAGAATTTTCCGGACTCAACCCCGAATGAACATTTCAGAGGATTCAACTTCATCCCATACTTTCGGAGAATCACGAACATTTCTGCCAGATGGTCCATGTGGTCTACTGCCTTCTTTGATTTCACTAACATATCATCAACGTATACTTCCATAGTCTTGCCAATTTGAGGCTTGAACATGGCATTAACGAGTCTCTGATAAGTTGCCCCTGCGTTCTTTAATCCGAAGGGCATGACTTTATAGCAGTAAAGACCAACATCAGTGATGAAGCTCGTGTCCTCTTGATCTGGCTCATGCATCATGATTTGGTTGTATCCTGAGTAAGCATCCATAAAAGACAATAATTCATGCCCGGCTGTTCCATCTACCAATTGATCGATTCTGGGCAACGGGAAACAATCTTTGGGACATGCTTTGTTCAAGTCTGAAAAGTCGATGCATACTCTCTACTTTCCATTTGCTTTTTTAACCAACACCGAATTAGAAACCCAATTTGGATAAGTGGATTCTCTGATGATGTCATTCTCCATGAGACGATCTAATTCTTCTTTCAATGCAGTTGACCTTTCAGGACCCTGGGTTCTCCTTTTCTGCTTTATGGGTGTGAACTTCAGATCGATATTTAAGGCATGTACTGCGATTTCTGGAGATATTCCACACATGTCAGCATGACTCCAAGCGAAAACATCCAGGTTTGCTTTTAAGAATGCTATTAGTATATTCTGAATCGTCATACCAAGTTGTGAACCCACATTCAGCACCTTGTTTGGGTCATTCGGGTCAACGGGTATTGGTACCGTCACTTCTACTGGCACCACTCTATTATCCCCTGCACTGGTCTTTCTGGGATCAATTTCTTTTCGCGCACCACTATGCTCACCAGTGCAGGGTCCACCCCATAATTGCTACAAGGTGGGTTCTTTGATGCGGAGCGGAGCTGCCACACCCTTTCCTATTTCTCTCTTCTTCGCCTCTCGCAACTCTGTGAGATAACATTCCCGCCCAGCATCATGGTCCCCCTTCAAAATACCAACGCTGTTATCAGTGGGGAATTTCATAGTTAGGCACCATGGGGCGAGAATAGCTTTGAATGCAGCCAGAGTTGGTCGTCCCAAGAAGGCGTTATAAGCAGAAAATTCATCAACAATAACAAAAGTTTGTTTACGGACCACTTTTCTTTCCCCTTCACCAAGTTCTACAAATAAGTCGACAGTTCCGATGGGCTGTTTTGGTTCCCCAGTGATCCCAACAATCTTTTTGCAAAGAAGCTTGAACATCAGCCGTCGGAATTTTCGTTTGGTCGAATGTCTTTTTGAAGAGGATATTACAAGAAGCGCCACAATCAACACGCACTCTTCTCACGATAGTTGGTTCGATACCGACGGTTATTACCAAAGGATCCATAGTGGGAGCCTCGACTCCCATAGAATCTCTAGTTCTGAATACGATGTCATTGTGAAAAGTTCTTTGCTGTTTTGAAGGCACAGCATCACCCAGGACAAAAACAGTTACTTCCTTCGGGGCATGTCTTAGAGCATGAGCATACCTCTCCATCTCTCCCCAACTTCTGCCTGCTGGGTGAGGACCCCCTGTGATTACGTTAATAACAGGCCTTTCAGATTCCTGCACCACAACCTTTTCACCTTAGCCAGATTGACGAGCAAGAAGTTGCTGCCCCTGAGTGGATGAGGCTGGATCACCTTTGTTTCTCTTGACATACTGTTGCAGTTTATTATGTCGTAGCAGTTCTTCAATTAAATTCTTCAAATGGCGACACTCATTAGTGTCATGGCCAGGCTGATTATGAAATCGACAGAATCTTCCATTAGGCACAAAATTTTTCCCAAGCTTTATCTTAGGTGGCTCAGGGTACTCGATAGCATCCTTTGTTGCAAAGAAGATGTTCTCTGGGGTCTCAGTCAAAGGAGTAAAATCTAAAAAACGACGAGGTTTCTTCATATCTTTCTTCTTTTTCCCACCGTTATTTTCCCTCTTCTGACCACCAGATTATTTCTTATTAGAAGCTTCAGCTGCATGGTTTTTTTGAACTTCAGCCACAACCACCTTTGCTGGTGCAGGAAGATTCTCCAGACGCATAAATTCGTCAGCCTTCTTATAAAACTTCTCAAGTGAATTCGGTTCCTTCATCTTCAACCATTTCCCGAACTCACTTGTTTTATCGATGGCTTGCATCAAGTAGGTTAGAATCATTCGAGGCTCAGCATTATCCACTTCAGCCAAGGCTATATTGAAGCGGTTCAAGAATGATTTGATAGATTCTCCGGAAGCTTGTTCGAGGCTGGACAGGGACATTATGTCCTTGGCCTTTGTAGCATACAACATGAACTGATCCTTGAATTTACGAGTCAAGTTAGAGAATTGATCCACAGATCGGACCGGTAGCTTTGTAAACCAAAGTAGAGCCACTCCCTCCAAATAGACAGGAAAATATCTGCATTTAATCTCATCTGTTGCCCTGGCACCTATCATATGCCAGTCATATTTGTACAAGAACTGATTAGGGTCGCTTGTCCCCCGATAGGCTGGGATAGTAGGAGGAACAAATTTCTTTGGAAATTCGGCTTTTAGAATTCTCTCGTTAAACGGTGTCTTGCTCGGAGCAAATCCCCAGTCATTTTCATCTTCATACCTTTGCATACTTTCTTTCATAATTTGGCGAACCATTCCTGATAGGTATTCCTCATCGTTCAGAGGCCTTGCCGGGCAGACGTCAGGCACTTTTCCGGAAGTTTGCCTGAACAAACGTTCGCGAAGAGGCAGCTGCGGCCTTGATCCTCCAGCTTAGGAAGGTGCCCCTTCAACGGTGCCAGCTGCCCTTTGAGGAATATCTTTCTCTTAGGAATCATGAGTATCTTCAACAAAGGTTGGTTCATTATTTTCTGGTTGTTGGTGAACCCCAAGCAGAGCGTTTAACCTTTCCATCATCAAAGCATTTTGAGTTTCCATTTGTTGGTATAACCCAGACACAACATCATCAAGTTCGACCCTTGTGACTCCAACAGTAGGAGTTGCCTGATTTGGCACTGGAGAAGAGGCAGCCCTGTCATAAGCATCTCCGGATCTAGTAGAAATACTCTTTCTCCCAGGAGCCATGATTTCAGATACACTTTTGGTTTTTAAGGAGAGTCTTTCAGCAAATTTTTGTGAAGCAATGGTGAGAACACGCCTGAGTTCAATTCTCAGTAAAAGCACCAAAAATGTTAACGTAAAAATCGAACGCTAACACCCCGGTGTGAGTATTAGTAAAGTGAAAGCACCACCTGTTGGTACGGGAACTAAAACAAGCAGATAATTGCAGAAAAAGTAAAGAGAAAGCAATTTTATACTGGTTCGGCTCAAAATCAAGCCTACGTCCACTTTATCTTCTTTATCACAAGTTCGATTACAAGTTTTACAAGAATTCCTTCGATTATTCAACAATCGATACAAGTAATCAACACTTTAATGCAAAAGAGATTCTGGAATCCATATTGAATGTAGTTGATCTTCTCTTTTGGTCATTTGGAATGTTTTTGGTAATAGAAGTGTTGTAGAAGTCGTGAATGCAGCAGAGTTTCGGCGCTTCCAAGTCCGGAAAAGAAAGTCCCCCTTGAATGTGGAATAGGCGGGGTATTTATAGGAAAAATCTGAAGATAGGTCGTAGGTCGTACCGAGTTAGCTTAAGTTGTTGGCGACTTAATAGAGCCATTCTGGGTGAGATACTGGGTGTGAGCGACCTAATGTAGTGAATACAGAAGTTATCTAAGCATGCTTAGGTCGTGAGCGACCTAATAAAAGAGGTAGGTCATGTGGCTTTACTCTGGAACGTGTTAAGTTGTTCCCTTTTTCCTAAGTCGCTAGGTCGCTAACTCGTTAGGTCGCTAACTCGTTAGGTCGCTAACTAGTTAGGTCGCTAGGTTGCTTTCTAGAGTTAGGTCGCATGAGATTTAACTCGTTAGGTTGCTTCCGCTGCTTTAACTCGTTAGGTTGTTAGGTCGTAAGTCGTAAGTCATTGAAAAAGAGGTGTTAACAATGCGGATGTCCATTTGAACTAAGTGTGACATGTTTAAGTGATGGGCAATGGAAAATGATTATATAAAATGGCTAATACAAGCACTTGCTTCCAAAGGGTATTATTGGTGATATGTTTCTAAGTTGAATGCTAATCAGTTTAGGATTGCCGAAACCATGACAAATAGTGGAATCCAACCGCGTCATATTTTCAACGCTTGAAAACGATAATCAATAATTATTTTCTGGCATAAGGAATGTTTACAATGCAAACATGTAAATTAAGTAACACGACAGTCAAGGCCGGTCCATAATGCAGTAGTTCATTAAGCTATTGATTAGTCGACATTAAAATATGCACCATAGAGTTAGACCCAGTGACCAATCAACTATTTATTTTTAGCCATCCAAAATGCGTTGACCTAGCATAATGCTTCCATCAAATACTCTTGCTTGATTATACGTTCAAAATAAATAGGTATAAATTTCCTTGTTTGTACATGATTTCTCACAAATCAACATGAAGTACATTTACAATTGCACTTGCTTTCATTAATCGAGAGACTAAAGATTCATATATTTAATGCGATGGTTGTCAAATTAGCATTAATCAAAGTAGTGGCAGTTATTTTTTCTAAAGCTTCTTATGTTTTATATGCTCGGCACATATCGAGGAATGTACAAGGTAAATGCAAACCCAAATTCATTAAGGAAAAAAGGACCATGGTTGGTGATAAAGAAGTATTGGTGGAGGACGAAGAAGGAAAATCAGATTTTTAACTTTTCTGGGATGATTGGAATCATATTATTGCATTTTTATCAGCAGAAGAGTATGTGCGTAATCTTAAATTATTTCATTACCAGTGTGATGCCAAAGCATAAAGAACACTAACGTATGTAATGAGGAATTGGTCACATACAAAGAGATGTTTGTGTTGGCGTGGACGAATACAGTGTGACACCATGATAATGTTTCGACTAGTATTGTCAAAAGTGCTCATAGTCGATTAAAGATGAACTTTGATTCGTTGGCCAGTAGTTTTGTGAATTGTTGGAACAATGCTCATTTATGTTCAGAGAATATTTAAATGCTATTGAACATGCTTGAATTGGATACAACAAAAAGTATGGACTATTTTTTGTGTGATCCTATGTTAAGAGAGTTAGAGGGCTGTCTTATAAATATAAAGCTTTGGATTTATTGTTAGACAATTAAAGATCATATCTGTCGTTGGTGTTAGTGAAGTGTCACGCGGTTTTGTTTTATAACATGTAAATGGGTTACCTTATGCTCATATGCTTGCAGACTTGAAATTATCTTGTGATCATATTCCTCTTAATCTAATCGATCCTGTTATCCATAAAATATTCTTAAGAATGAAAGTATGAAAGAAAGAGCAATAGCACTAGTGAGGTTCTGAAGGCGTTAGAATGGTTTTTGTAAACATTAAACTAGGCTTTTGGTAACAATAAAAAGGAAGAATTTACAAAGAGAAACAACCCACAAAGCCTTTCGAAGAGGTCAAAGGAATGCTTCAACAATATGTTGGATAAGCAAGGATCTTTAAAAGAGGTCGAAAGGTACCTTTCGAAAGCAATGGATAACAAGTTTTTTTGCATGTGTGCCAAGCCATTCGAAACGATTAGTTTCGTCTTCATTTACCTCCACCAGAAGAACGTTTGACCAAAGCAACCCTTTCGAAAGCATATATTAGCCTTTCGAATTGGTTTAAACTATCAACACCTACATAGAAAAAATTACATGAATTCAATATAACGTCCTCAAACACAAAAAGATGAGGATCTGCACTAGCCAGAGAGGATGCTTTCGAATAGAATCTTTTGCGACAAAGCTTTCTACAGTGTTTCGACTCATTCGGAACCCCACGTCAAAGGCCAACGCCCATGCAAACTTACATAGCACATTAACAGCTAAGTGAAGAGCCCTTCTATATACCTTTCGATGAAGTCGAAAGTGATCATGCAATATACCTTTCGATGAAGTAGAAAGCAAACAAGAAAATAAAAGGAAGCCAAAATTTTAGCGGCAGCGAAAGGTCATCAAGATGAACCTTTTGACTAGGTCGAAAGGTCTGATTCAAAAGAGTAAAGGCAAAAGTATGAAGGTAAAAGGTTAGGAGAAAAGGCCTTTTAACTGCATTAAAAGGATGCGTGCGAAAGGATGGAAGAAGGCCATTTGACGTGTCGAAAGAGTGAGGGCGGAAGGTTCAATCAGCGCCTATAAATAAGGCCCCAGGGGTCCTGTTTGGGGGAGGCGGGTTCATTCTTCTTATTCTCGTACTTCCTCAAATTTGAAAATCAGTAAACCTTAATTTCAAAATTGAATTGGGGAATTTGGTCAATCTGTACATCTTTAATTCAATAAAAGAAAGATTATGATAATTTTTATTATGCAGCTATTTTGCCATTATTGCATTCAATTGTGATCATTTGGTGTCGACCTAGTTGAAAGGTTACCCTTTGAGTGAGTCGAAACCCTTAACATACACATATCCTTTGAGTTTTAGCTCAAAACCATAAGATAATAAGAGCTTACCCTTTCGACGAAGTCGAAACCCATCCATTCAGCATATATCCTTATATCCTTAAGTCTTAACCCGTAAACACCTTGACCACGTCGAAAGGATATTTTTCGACAAGAGCCTAAACTAATTCAACTAAATCGCAAGGTGTTGTCAAAGGAATTTAAGTGTATCAATCCAGTTGAAAGATGTATGCTATCCCTATCAATTCAAAAGGTGGTTTCAAAGGGAACATTACATTTTAAGTTCTATTTTGGGGCGTTGACAAGTTTCCTTGTTAACATTTTTGACGCTGGAAGGAGACCTTGAACCTCCGATCCCAATAACTTTCATCATGGATTAATTGCATGTAGTTCTTCATTTAAGAGGAGAAAATGGTAAGAACAAGCAATAATAACAACTTCCCAAATGAAGAAGCTGCGTCACAATTCACTTTGGAAAACAATGTAGTCCCGAACTTTAACTTAGGGAATATGGAAATTGGACAACCTTCAACCCTAATAAGATTGGAAGACTATGGGATTAAAGTCCAGAATCTACAACAAAAAATGATAGCTATGCAAGAAAATTTTGAAGGGGCTCCATCTCGAGGATCATTGAAGGTTATGGATGATAGAGTTAGGGGTATGCCTTAGGGGCAATTATGTAATTTATTACATATATCTAACTCGTTGACCAATCTTGTTCGAAATAAACGTATTTTCTTTCTATTATATACTTGATATAATGTGGTTATATTAATTAATAAATTTAACTAAAAGTGTATTTAATAGAAAATCCATAAATGGTATGTTTTGTGATAGTAGTTGCAAATTGTTGTAACCATGAGTAATTTATCACAACAAAACAAATGTACCATTTTAAATGTTATAGTCAAGATGCATCGAGACTGGATATCAATGTATCCGTTGAGACTAGAGTACGTAACGCTCTTCAAATTTTGGGCAGTGTATTACTCATGACTGCTGGGGCATCAAGGGGTTACGTACTGATAGTTATTGGATAACTATGGAACGACTCACTCGATAGTTTTCTATTGGTTAATATAACTAAGGTCAAATAGAAAATATCGATGTGATTAATTTACACAATTCTTTCGACTTGAGAATACTATCAACCTTCAATATGAAAAACTCTGCTTTGATTATAGTTAAATCATGGAACGACATCCATCAAGTGATATAGTTGGGTCGAGTGGAAGTATTGGAAAAAAGACACTATGTAAGAGAGGATTCGTCACTTCAGTTATATGAGGTTAGTATCATGGTCAACTCAAGTCAACCTAAAGTCAAAATCTCTTACCAGAGTAGTACGGTTAATAATAATTATTATTATTTAACCAAAGATTTTGTGTTTGGACTGTAACAACCCTGGTTTTGGTGATTACATGTAAATATTAAATTATAATGGTGGTTATAATTTAATATTGTGAATTAAAAATAAATTGGAGATTTAAATTGTTTATTTGGAATAAACAATGGATTTTGGAAATAAAATGTGAAAATAAAATTTTTAAAACTTTATCTTTGTTGTTTGAGATGGAAATGAATGATATATGATTTTTATTTGAAGAAAATGCAATAATTCTTGTAATTATTGCCAAATGCTTCTTTTAATAATTTTTAAAGAAAGTATTTGATTTTAAAATGTGTTTATTTTAAATAAAAAAAGAAGAAATTTGGTTTAAAAATAATTTTTGGTTATAAAATTGAGTTTAAAATGGTTAGTTGTATTTTAATATACAAGAAAATAATTTTTGTAAAATTTTTGAAGTTAAAAATAGCATTTTATGTAAATATTGGTGAAAATTGGTTATTTATTTAAAAATAAGAGTTTTTGATAATAAAAATATTTTTATAGCAAAATTAACTTTTTATATGTTGCAAAATATTTTATTAAACATGTAGATATGTTTACATAATTTATTTGTGTTAAAACTTGTGTAAAAGTGTTGTTTTATTAAATTACATTTGTATATTTGTGAATTAGTGACAAAATTGAATTACTCAGCTAATTTTCTTTGGTTTGGGTCTTGGGCCATTAACAAAACAAACCTGAAGTACAGAAGTGAGAAAAACTTCTTTTCTCTCCTCCTGTACGTTCATTTACAATAATCCAGAAACAAGAAAAGAAAAGAAACTCTCTCTCACCATTTTCAAACCTAAGGCTTCAATTCTCACATTCCTTCAATTTAATTGCTGTTTTAATCAAATTAGAGAGATTTTCAACAGGTAATCCACTCCAAAACTAAATTATTTCATCAAAATCTAAATTTTTGAGATGGGTTTGTCTGTAATAGTGTTTTCTTCTTCTACAGGTTATTGAAGCCAAATCCATCTCCAAGTCATCAACTTTCAGCAACAAATCCAAGTATTTGCTCTAATATTGCAAGGTGAGTGTCAAAACTCACAAATCTAGCTGAATCAAAGCTTCAAAAAGCCAAATCTGATCAAAAATATAGTTTTTGTAAATTTTCCTGTAGTTGTTTCTTGTCTGTGATAAACTGTGTTTGAGTGCTACTTTGCATGACCATATCTTCTTATTCTTCTATCGAAATTTGCTGATTCTTTTTTTATTTGAAAGCTGAAGTTTTCTACTATGTGTATACCAATTTTCAGTTCAATCTGAGTTCGTTTGGTCTTCGTTTCATGCCTGAAAGTTGAACTCGAGATGGTTTTTAGGCCTGTACATATTTCCATTTTCCAAGCTGTTGCAAATATGGCCTAAGTCCATATTTGAGACAGCGTATCTCTTTCATTTCCTGTTGGAATTCATTGATTCTTTTTTTATTTGAAAGTTAAAGTTTTCTACTATGTGCATACCAATTTTCAGTTCATCTGAGGTCGTTTGATCCTCCGTTTCATGCCTGAAAGTTGAACCCAAGATGGTTTTCAGGCTTGTACATATTTCTGTTTTCTAAGCTGCTGCAAACATGACCCGAGTCCATGTTTGAGACAGCGTATCCTTTTCATTTCCTGTCGGAATTCATCGATTTATTATATTTGAAAGTTAAAGTTTTTTACTATGTGCATACCAATTTTCAGTTAAATCTGAGGCCGTTTGGTCACATGTTTCATGCTTGTAAGTTGAACCCGAGAGGGATTTCAGAACTGGGCAGAATTCAACATGGCCTGAGTCCATATTTGAAATTTCATATCTGTACCATTTCATGTTGGAATTTAGTGAATCCTTTTCCAGTTCATAGATAAATTATTCTACTTTGTGTATATCAAATTTCAGACCATTTCAAGGTCATTAAGCCATTCAAATCATGTCTAAAAGTTGAATCCAGAGAAGATTTCAAACCTGGGTATTGTTTTTACCCTATGCATTTTTGTGTTATGCCTTGTTTTCTAGTCCGTTTTCCTACTTTTGCATCTTGTTTTTGTGATATTTCTGAACTGTTTTGAAGGCCATGAAGCCTATCAATAGGCGAGCTAGAATTTTGGTGAATTTGTGATTCAAAACGAATCGATTTTTGAGATGTTTTCGAATGTCGGTTTTGGGGTTTTTCAATGATTTTTCTTTGATTTCAAGCACAAGTTTTTCTAAATAATTTTGATATGATTTTTAAAATAAATTGGCTTTTGAAATAATTATTATATAATATTCATAAATTATTTTTAAGCTATAAAAACTATATATTCTCTATAATAAGGGAATTTCAAAGAATGTTTTCCAAAAACGATTTCGAAAAATTATTTTTAGAGCTTGTTTTCTCAAACAAATTATTTCCTATATAATATACATGTTTTTGCACTATTCGAGCGTAGAGAAGGAGAATTAAATGATTGGGTAAAACACGTGGTATGGGACACGAGTGTTTATATTTTCGGTAAATTCCCGACTTGTCCGTTTGACCTTTGGGTCGTATTTGCCGATGAGATGAGGTAAATATTTTTACTGATTTCTAGTGTGGCATTGGCTAGCGGGTTAGTAAAGTTATTGGAGAGAACGCGTGGTATGAGATGCACATTGACACTTTTCGGGTTCCTATCTGAGAGTTTATGACATAGTTGTCTAAGAGACGTATTTGCCAGTACTGGACCTTCGGTTCATTTCCTTCGGGATGTTTGTTTAAGAGACATATTTGTCCTTTGGGATGTTGTCCTTCAGGATGTTTGCCTAAGAGACGTATTTGTCCTTAGGGATGTTGTCCTTTGGGATGTTTGTCCATTTGAGACGTGGCGCCTTATTTTGAGAGAACAGTACTTGGCGGGCTTCGGCCATTTTATAAGCACATGCTATCTTTTAAGATGATTTCATTGATTTATTTGTGTTTTTCCAAGTGTATCCCCTTTTTACATTATTGGCCATTTGAGCCATTCGAGACATTATATATGGCGATTACATCCTTGGGAAATTGAACTCCTTATCGAGTTCAATACTTTGAGATTTGGGTTTCTCAATACTTGGCGTTTATTTTTGAGATTTCTAATCTCCTTTTTGGAGATATATGTGTGTTTGCCATCTTTGGCGTATTTTGAGATTTTAAATTTCTCTATTTTGAGAATATATTTGTGATTGCCATTTTTGGCGACTTTGAGTTTTGAGATTTCCTATTTAGGAGATATGGTTTAGAGAAACCATTATTGTTGCTTTTGGGATTTTGCCGATGATATGAGGCATTTATTATACTTATTGTTTTATCGATGAGTTTACCTCTTTTGAGGACATATACTTAGTGAATTACCTTATTTGAAAAAATGACATGCTCTTACTATTATTTCTTCTCATTCGAGAAGATACCTCACCTTTACCCTTATACTTCATATATCTATTGCTAATCTGTTTTTTTAGCTAGACTGACCCGTGTATTTTATACTCGGGGTCAGATCGACTTGTTTCAGGTTAGATACCTGCTTTTGGACTTTGCTTTGATGCTTCCACTTGGATATCAGCTTATCCCTTTTTGTGTAGTTTGTAGCCTTTTATTGACTCTGATATGTATATATTTTTGACTCGTTGTATATAGTGTGGTCTTCGAACCACGTATGATGTATCATTTTGTATCGTACTAGGATATATCAGTGTATATGTATATATCTGTTGTTTGCTGTTCTGTGATGTGTTGTGCATTCTTTTGTTATATTTTATTCTGATAGATCCGTTAACCACTATAGTTTTGTATTAAGCATTTATTGGATATGTTGATCCACTTAAGAAAGAAAAATAAAATTAGAGCATTAATTGACATATTTAATAGATGTTTAAGACAAAGCTAAAGATGGTCGCTCCCAACTAGCCCTATTCTCCACATTAGCAGACAGTATTACCCAGTAATACTCTTTGTTATTGTGGGCCTCGGGGTGGGGCGTCACATGAACTATAGAGTTGAGTATGGACAATATTGGAATTTTGACCATTACCAAATTCCATAAATCCAGAGTGATACAGTATTTTATGAAGAGAATTGGTGTATATAAATGTCACTAACTGGTAACGCTTATTAAATTAAATAAGATTTTACTAAAAATGAATAAGCAATAAATTTGGCCATAATATCACACCACTTGATAAGTGGTGTGAACTTTAACATTCGAATAGTTAGATGTTAATTGCTGACCAAATTTACACCCAAGAGTTACACAACTGAAATGATGAATTCCCTTAAGACCGAATGATTTAATTAGTTTATAATTGTTATAATTAAATTAAATTAATTAATCTTTATGAAATATTAATTATAAAAATTTGAATATGGTTTGAGAAATAAAAATTGTTATATATTTATAATAGTTATAAATGTACTAATCGATATGCGATATCAATAAGCGATTAAATTAGATTTAATTGCATAGCATTTTGGCTTGGGATAAAATGGGTTTAAAGCCCATCATTATGGCTGCAAATTTCGGTTTTGACAAGTTATTGGAGGTGGCTAAAACTTAGGATTAGACCTAGAGATGGATGACTAAGATTAAGAGAGAATAGGTAATGATAATATCTCCCTTGTACAAGGCTATATATGGATCTCTAAACCCTTAATCAAAAACAAATTTTGGCTACCATAATTATCAAGTTTGCTGGCTGAAATTAATCCCTGTATCAGTTCTAAGAATCTCAAATCAATTCAAGTTAAGTAAAAGCACTATTTGATAGAAAAGGTCGACGATTCCAGACTTGCAATCTAACAGATCGAGCATAACTAGAGAAGGGAATTCATTGATTCAAGTGGACTCAAAGGCATCATCAATTGGTATTTTATTTATATATTATAGTAATCATATCATATTTTATGATTTATTATTGATTAATCCCAAATTTGTATATATATTAATGTTGTATATCTAGTTAGGTGAGATTTTCGTAGGTATACGTAGTTGTCACAAATTAGTTTGGCTATGTGCATGGTTATATTATTATGTGTTATAATTTATGTATAAACAAATCTAGTTTGCTGTAAAAAATTAAAATTTGTCATTATTAATTATTTTATGTATATTTATATATTAACTTAAATATTAACTAATGTATATTTTAAACATATAATTACATATATATATTTATAATGTATAAATAGCTTAGAATTTTTCCTCACACCTATTTATACATATCATGAATTATCAAGTTCGAAAATAAATTTTTTATATATATAAATAATTTTAAATTATCTTTTATTGATTATTTGAATTGTTTATTATATCTAAAATATTTATTCAATTTAAAATTAAATTTTATATTTTTTAAAATTACTACATCTATGTAATAACCCATGGAAAAAATTTCAGAATTTTTTTGTTAAAATTTAATAATTAAATTACTTCGGTTGAACATTTCTTTTATTTATTTATTAAAAATAATATTTTATTTCAAAAAATCATGAAAAAGTTTTTAAACCTGTATTTTGTGATCCTAAATTTTTGTGAATTTTAAAATTTGATTTTTTAATATTTTTTACTAATATATTTAATTATTATGATCAAAACTATTTATTATATATATATAATAATGATAAAACTATAAAATTATTATTTTATGTTTGTTACGCTAATTTCGATCTGGGAATAATTTTAATATATATATATATATATATTTATATTTGAAGTATTTGAATGTAATTAATTATTCATATATATACATTTTATTTAACCTTATATATATATATATAATTTTAATTATTTTATATATATATATATGTTTGTACAATTTTATATGTTTAATTATGTATATATATTTATACAAATATTTTAAATTATGTATATATTTACTTTTGAAACTTTTAAGCATAAAACATATTTTAAATATATGTATACGTATTTATATAAATATACTTTGCATATAGATTTATGCACATATTTAGACAACATACAATACATACGAAATGAGTTAATGTGCCCATTGCAATGTAAATCCCAACATCAATATACGGACATATTATACCCTTTATGGATTATTATGTTACACATGCACACACATATGTATATGTATATGATACATGTATATATATAAATTAAATCATTCAATTAACTTTACATTTCAAAATACTTAAATTTAAATAAAATACTTGATTTTATTTAAAAAAAATTTAGAATTGTTATAAATGAATTAGACTTCATAGGCCCAATAAAGATCCAATTGGATAAAAAAAAATTGAAATACACCCACCACTACCGCTGTGGATTGGTCCGGCTCCAACAATGGAAGGAGAAGATGAAGCACAATCACCAAAGGAAGACCAATATGAAAATCAAGAAAGTCAAGCTAATGATAAAGTTAAGGTTATGCCCTAGGAGCGATTATGTAATTTGTTATATATATCTAACTCGTTGACCAATCTTGTTCGAAATAAAGGTATTTTCTTTCTATTATATACTTGATATAATGTGGTTATATTAATTAATCAATTTAGTTAAAAATATATTTAATAGAAAATCCATAAATGATATATTTTGTGATAGTAGTTACAAAGCGTTGTAACCGTGAGTAATTTATCACAATGAAACAAATGTACCATTTTAATTGTTCCTTGTTAATATGCATCGAGACTGGATATCGATGTATCCGTTGTTAACTCTTATTTTCAAGCGACCTAAAAAGCTTGCGACCTAACTTCATAAAGAGCTTGCGACCTAACAGGGATTAGCGACCTAGAAGAGCTTGCGACCTAACAGGGATTAGCGACCTAGAAGAGCTTGCGACCTAACAGGGATTAGCGACCTAGAAGAGCTTGCGACCTAATGAAATGCTGCGACCTAAGGAAGTGCTGCGACCTAATGAAGTGCTGCGACCTAAGGATGCTGCGACCTAAGGATGAGCTGCGACCTAACCTCTTTGCGACCTAAGGTCCAGAAGACCTCGCGACCTAAGGGGGCAGGAAAGCTTTGCGACCTAAGGCTGCAGAAGATCTTGCGACCTAAGTGGGCAGGAAAGCTTTGCGACCTAAGGCTGCAGAAGATCTTGCGACCTATGGAACTCAACGACCTAAGGTAGCTAGCGACCTAAAGGGCTTAACAACCTAAGGTAGTTAGCGACCTAAGGAACTTGACGACTTAAATAGGTTAGCGACCTAACTATTAAAGGAAGTTCAGCGCCCTACAACCTAGAGCCCCCACAGCTATTCTGTAACTCGCGTGCGACCTATTACTTGATCAAATGAAGACAAGCACAGTAACTCATGGAACCGCAAGATGACAGCGACCTAGCTTAGGTCGTTCGCGACCTACGACCTAACTAAGGTCGCGCGCGACCTAAGACTTAGGCAAATCTTCTACCCAGAAATCAGCTTCTATAAATAGGACATCACCTCCAACTTCGAGGGGACTTTTGGGGCAATTCATTTCTAAAGCGCCGTTACTCTGTCGAACTCTCCAATCATTCAGCAAACGAAGATCCTTCAAGCATTCAAGACGCTACAACAAACTTCGAGAGAAATTCTTAACATCCGACATGGATTCGTCGAGTTTCATCGCTGAAGATTGAGCTAGTAGTCAAGATTGCTTCTTGTGATCGAGTTGTACTGTTTTCATAGGAGATTTGTATCAATTTGTAATCAGATTCAATAATAAAGAGATTCAAAGTGGACGTAGGCTAAATCTTAAGCCGAACCACTATAAATCGCTGTCTTTTACTGCATTTCTGCTATTTTCCTGCTTAATTTCTGTTCCCGTTACACGGGTGGTGCTTTCACAATCTTACTACACACACCGGGTGTTGGCGTTCACATTTTGACGTTAACATTTTGGTGCTTTCACTGAGAATCGAACTCAGGTTACCATTCCATCATTGCTTCACACAAGTTTGTTGAAAAGATTTCCTACAGAACTAGAAGTCTATCAGACATAATGGCTCCTGGAAGGAAACGAAAGGTTGTCAGATCTGAAAATGTTCATGATGATACCGCCACCTCTGCTTCACCAAGTCAAGCAGCTCCAAGCGTCGGGGTGACGCGAGAGGAGCTAGACGCTGCTGTATCCGGACTATACCAGCAGATTGAGACTCAAAACAATCTGATGATGGAAAAACTGAACGCTCTGCTTGGTGCCAACCAGAGACCAGTGGGTAATGAAGAAAACACCACTGATGCTCTTCGCAACTCCGGAGGGAGGAATATTCCTCAAGGGGGATCAGGTGCTGCTGAAGGGGCACCCCTCCAGGCTGAAGGATCTAGACCATCGCCAATTTTCCACGAAAATCTGCCCGGGCAAACATCTGAGAAAATGGCAGAAGTCTACTCCGCAAAATCTTTGAACAATGAGGAATATCTTTCTGGCATGATCAAGCAAATAATGAAAGAGAGCATGCAGAGAGGTGAAGATGAAAGCGAATGGGGATTCGCGCCAAGCAAGACTCCATTTACCGAGAAGATCCTAAAGGCTGAATTTCCTAGAAAATTTGTTCCCCCCACCATTCCTGCTTATCGGGGAACAAGTGATCCAAACCAATTCTTGTATAAGTATGATTGGCACATGACCGGTGCGAGAGCAACTGATGAAATCAAATGCCGGTATTTCCCAGTATATTTGGAAGGAGTGGCACTTCTCTGGTTCACTAAACTCCCTGTCCGATCAGTAGATCAGTTTTCCGATCTGACTAGAAAGTTTAAAGAGCAATTCAGGCTATATGCTTCAAAGGCAAAGGACATAATGTCATTATCCAGTCTTGAACAGAATCCGGGAGAACCTATTAAATCATTCCTGAACCGTTTCAATATAGCTCTGGCGGAAGTTGATAACGCAGAGCCACGGATGATCTTGACCTATTTGATGCGTGCTATCGACAAATCGAGCGAATTTGGAAAATGGCTGAAGATGAAAGAGCCAAACTCTCTCGAGAAATTCTACAAGAAAGCCGATGAATTCATACGCTTGGAAAATCTTCCAGCATCAACAAAGGTGGAAAATAATACTGCCGCTTCGGAAAAGAAAGATTCTGGAGGTCAGAAAAGGGAAAATCACGAGGGGAAGAAACAAAAGGATTTAAAGAAACCTCGCTTCTTCAAACCCTCAGATTTTACTCCATTGACCGACACTCTGGAAAATATCTTCTTCGCCACCAAAGATGATGTGGATTATCCCAAACCGGCCGAGATAAAACCAGGAAAGGGCGCTATGAGAAATGGAAAGTTCTGTCGTTTTCACAACCAACCTGGTCATGATACCAATGACTGTCGTCACTTAAAGAGCTTAATTGAAGAATTATTGAGAGAAAACAAGCTGCAACAATATGTCAAGAAAAACAGAAGTGATCCATCTTCATCTACTCAGAAACAACAACCCTCTAATCAGCCGTCAGGCTCAGGCAAAGGTGCTGCGGCGCAAGAATCTGAGAGGCCCGTTATCAACGTCATTTCAGGGGGCCCACACCCAGCAGGCAAAAGCTGGGGTGAGATGGAACGATATGCTCACGCTTTGAAATATGTCCCGGCAGAAGAAGATGTTTTTGCTGTAGAAAACACAGTACCACTAAAACAGCAAAATATTTCAGATAATGATATTTTGTTCAAGGCTAGGGATTCTATTGGTATTGAAGCTCCAACCATAGACCCCTTGGTTATATCTGCAGGAATTGGGCCAGCAATAGTAAGACGAGTACTCATCGATTGCGGTGCATCCTGCAATATACTTTTCAAGAAAACATTTGACCAGATGAAGATCCCAATGACCGATGTTCAGGCTTCCTCACAAAAGATCGTTGGTTTCACTGGGGAACCACAACAACCAATCGGAACTGTCGATTTGTTCGTGGAACTTGGTGAAGGGCATAAAAGGGTAACTCGAAAACAAACCTTTGTGATTGTCGATGGATTTTCTGCCTACAATGCTTTCCTAGGCAGGCCAGCTCTAGCTGCATTCAAGGCCATTTTGGCCCCGTGGTGCTTAACTATGAAGTTTCCTACAGAAAATGGTGTTGGTGTCATCAAGGGAGATCAAAATGCTGGACGTGAATGTTATCTTATAGAGCTTCGAGAAGCCAGAAAGAGAGAGATGGGTAAAGATGCGGCAGCTCCCCTCCGCATCAAAAACCCAACCTTATAGCAAATACAGGGCGGCCCCTGCACTGGAGAGCATAGTGGTGCAAGGCGGGAAATGGACCCCAGAAAATCCAGTGCAGAGGAAAATAGAGTGGTACCTGTGGAAGTTACGCTACCAATACCTGTCGACTCCAAAGACCCAAATAAAGTGCTTAATGTGGGTTCGCAATTTAGTACCACAGTTCAAAATACACCGATATCATTCCTAAAAGCAAATCTGGACGTGTTCGCTTGGTGTCATGCTGATATGTGCGGAATCTCTCCAACAATTGCTGTTCATACTCTGAATGTTGATCCGAAATTCACACCGATAAAGCAGAAAAGAAGAACTCAAGGTCCAGAAAGATCAGCAGCTTTAAAGGAAGAAGTAGACCGCCTCTTAGAGAATAATTTCATCAAAGAATCCACTTACCCAAATTGGGTTTCGAATCCAGTACTGGTTAAGAAGGCAAATGGAAAGTGGAGAGTATGCATTGATTTCTCAAATCTGAACAAAGCTTGCCCCAAAGACTGCTTCCCGTTGCCCAGAATCGATCAACTAGTAGATGGGACGGCTGGACATGAGTTGTTATCTTTTATGGATGCCTATTCCGGATACAATCAGATTATGATGAACGAACCAGATCAGGAGGACACAAGCTTTATTACAGATGTGGGACTCTACTGTTACAAAGTCATGCCATTCGGGTTAAAGAATGCAGGGGCAACATACCAAAGACTTGTCAACGCTATGTTCAAGCCACAGATCGGCAAGACAATGGAAGTCTATGTTGATGATATGTTAGTAAAGTCAAAGAAAGCAGTAGACCACATGGATCACTTGGCAGAGATGTTCTCAATTCTTCGGAAGTACGGAATGAAGCTCAATCCATTGAAATGTTCATTCGGAGTAGAGTCTGGGAAATTCCTGGGTTTCATTGTGAGCGCTAGGGGCATCGAGGCCAATCCTGCTCAAATCACAGCTCTAAGAGAGGTTAAAGCCCCTAGAACAAAGAAAGAACTGCAAAGTCTTAATGGGAAGGTTGCCGCTCTTAGTCGCTTCATTTCCAAGGCTACAGACAAATGCATTCCCTTCTTTGATGCTCTAAGGAAAGGAAAGAAAAATTTCGAATGGACTCCCGAATGTCAGAATGCTTTCGATCAACTGATTCATCATATGAGAACTCCTCTGGTCCTCTCCAAGCCTAGTGATGGTGAAGACCTCTTCATCTATTTAGCAATTTCATCCCATGCTTTAAGTGCAGCACTCGTACGAGAAGATATGAAAATACAACGTCCAGTTTACTACATCAGCAAACGGTTCGCTGGAGCTGAAATGAATTATTCAAAGATAGAAAAACTTGCTTATTGTCTGCTAATCGCTTCCAGGAAGTTGAGACCTTATTTTCAATCTCATCCTATCAAGGTCCTGACTGATCAACCTTTGAAGCAAGTCCTGTATCGTCCGGAAACTTCAGGTCGTCTATTGAAGTGGAACATAGAGCTCAGCCAATATGACATCACTTACCATCCCCGAAGAGCAATTAACGGACAAGCTTTAGCAGATTTCATTGCAGAATCCACGGACAAAGGTGACAATAAGGAAGAAGCAACTGACTGCATTCCGATACAGTGGAAGTTGTATGTTGATGGCTCAAGAAACGACTATTGTTCTGGGGCGGGGGTTGTGCTCGAAACTCCTGAAGGACGATCACTATGTTATGCATTGAGACTGGAATTCCCTTCGACAAACAATGAAGCAGAATATGAAGCCCTTATTGCCGGATTAAAAATCGCCAAGGAATTGAATATCAAAGTGATACAGATTTTCAGCGATTCTCAGCTTATTGTCTGCCAGGTGAAGAAGGAATTCCAAGCCAAAGGAGGAAACTTGCCTGCATATTTGACAAAAACTTCCGAACTCCTCAATGATTTAGATCACTACTCAATAAGCCACATACCCCGAGAGGAAAATATGAAGGCGGACTCTTTAGCAAAGTACTCAAGTTCCGGAGAAGCTCAATTGCTGGGATTAGTTCCCGTAGAAGTTCTGTCAGCTCCAAGCATTGATGAAATGGATATTGATTGGATCATGACTACGTCTCAAGAGCATGAATCGTGGATGAGTCCAATCAAAGAATACTTACTCAGTGGTTCTCTGCCAGAAGATTCTAAGGAACGTCGAAAATTATTGAGAAAAGCGTCAAGATATGTAATTCAAGACGGCCGATTATACAAGCGAGGATTTTCAATCCCACTACTCCGATGTGTAACTAAAGAAGAAGCCAAGACAATCTTAGCAGAAGTGCACGGAGGAGAATGTGGAGACCATTCAGGCGGTCAAACACTTGCAAAGAAAATTCTCCGATATGGGTATTTCTGGCCGGATATTAATCGAGATGCTGCAGCTTACTCCAGGAAGTGTGACAAATGCCAAAGGTTTGCGAAAATCCCAAGAGCACCTTCCACCGAACTCACACAAATGGTCAGTCCATGGCCATTTGCCATCTGGGGGATAGACCTAATTGGACCATTACCTATCGCCAAATCAGGGATTAAATATGCTATTGTCGCCGTTGACTATTTCACCAAATGGGCTGAAGCTGAACCTTTGGCCACCATCACTTCTAAAAAGATGATAAATTTTGTAACAAAGAATATCATTTGCAGATATGGTGTGCCACAGAAGATAATCACCGACAATGGCACTCAATTTGAAAGTGAAGAATTCCAGGATTTTTGCAAACGATTCAGAATTCGAAAAAGCTTCTCAGCAGTGGCTCATCCGCAGGCAAATGGGCAAGTGGAAGCAGTTAACAAGATCATCAAGTCAACTATCAAAAAGCAACTTGAAAAAGCAAAAGGTGGTTGGGTTGATAAGCTTCCATTAGCACTATGGGCGTACAGAACTACTCACAAAACTGCGACTGGGCACACTCCATTTTCACTGGCATACGGATCTGAGGCAATGATTCCGGTAGAAGTAGAAGTTCCTTCACATAGAAGAGTGCATTTCAATGAGACTGAAAATGAAAAACTGCAACTTGAAGCGCTTGATTTTCTTGATGAGAAAAGAGAGGAAGCTAGGCTCAGAGTTTCAGCTCATCAGCAGAGAATAGCCAGGCATTTCAATTCCAAAGTTCGCCAACGCAGCTTTGAAATCGGAGACTTGGTTTTGAAAAGGATCATGACATCAACTGGTGTGTTTGGGCCAAGCTGGGAAGGACCATATGTCATAGGAACTAAACTTCTTGATGGCACTTTCAAACTCATAACTGTTGAAGGAGATCCAATTCCAAGGGCCTGGAACAGCAACCATTTGCGTCCTTACTTTACTTGAAAAAAGAGCTATGCTCAAAATTGTAAAATGATGATGAATATATCAGTTGTATTGTGAAGCATTGTAAATCAGTATAAATGAATGAAAAGCTATAAAGTGGACGTAGGCCCAATTCTTGGCCGAACCACTATAAATCTTGTGTTCTTTACTATTTCATAATGCCTGATTTATTTCGATATATAAATACTTTAAATGTATCACTAAAATATCGATTCAAAATTGCAGGACATGATAACAAGGCCTGCTCATCACAAAAATAAGCGACCTTTATAAATCAGCTATTGCACAAAAAATTCCAAACTCAAATCCTACACAGAAGAAACTTCACATAAAGAATTGGCAACTTCACTGGGACAAACCTTTGTTCACTAGTTGAGATTATCGTTATGAACGGGCATCCAACTAGATAACTCGCGCTTGTCTCGTAAAGTCATTCAACAGTGAAGTTTACTTTTTCAGATAAAGCAATGTACTTGCAAAAGAAAGGAACACGCGCTTGGAAACAATGATAAAGGATCGCAGATTGGCGGATGATGATACAACATGAGCTGGCAAACAAAGAAGCAGATAAAGGGAGGTATGCCTCTCAACAGGAAGGCCGAGAGATCCACTAAAGGGACGCCTTCCCAACCGGAAGGAACAAGACCCTCGCTAACTGGTCGTGATGCATCCGACCAGATAGCATAGGTCCGCCCCGTGGATCCACTCGCCCCTGAGACGCAACCTACCTGGCACACCAACCAACCAAAGCCCTCTAACGAGGCACGCCAATAAATGGGAGTGCTTTACTCAATCAAAAAGATCGGTGGGACTACCAAAGGGGCACCTTGTTAGTTAATTGCGATCGTTTGTGCAAACAAACATCCAATCAAGCAACTTGTGCTCACCCGTAGACCTCTGACCATGAGAAAGTAACTTCTAGGCAATCACAAGCCCTCTTCGGAGGCACAAGCCCTCTTCGGAGGCACAAGCCATCTTCGGAGGCACAAGCCCTCTTCGGAGGCACAAGCCCTCTTCAGAGGCACAAGCCATCTTCGGAGGCACAAGCCCTCTTCGGAGGCACAAGCCCTCTTCGGAGGCACAAGCCATCTTCGGAGGTAAAAGCCCTTTTCGGAGGCACATTTCACCAGGGTAAAAGTGCAAAATGCTTCTCTTCAGAGACCCACTTCACCCAAGTAGAAATACAAAAATTGCTTCTCTTCGGAGACCAAAATCAAGACTTCTTTGGAAGCACAAGACCTCTCCGGGGGCACAACAATAATCCACAAAGCATAATGCTACTCTTCGGAGTCCACATGCTACTCCTCAAAAAATACCGAGACAAAGCCCTCCTTAGAGGCACACTTCGATTCTTTCGCTTCACCGCGTAGGAGAATTCACTTCTCAAAAGTATGAAATGAACATTTCCGAAGGTTGAAGCGTAAAAGTTTATCCGAAAATGAGACACACTCCGTTTAAGTAGAACAATTATTCCCTCAAGAACGGAATAGCTATTCTATGGAAAATAAGAGTACAAGTCTCGCTAATAGCGAAGGATATTGTTATGCACTTGTGGTATAGGGGCAATATCATATGATACAGTTGCAACAATAAAAAGCAGTATTCAAGCAACATACCACAAGCACATAACAATATCACGCGAAACAGATGTGGAATAAATGCATTCTCAAACGCAGACAAAAAAGTTTGCACAAGTAAGAAGAATCGTTTGTTCTACACTTAAAATAAAAGATAGATCATTCTCACATACACAAGAGTTTGTACAAGTAAAATAATTGTTTTATTTAGTACTGTGAAAATTCTTTACATACGCAGATCTCTCAAAAAGCAAAAGCGGGGACTGGTACCCGCACAATCCCCGGTCAATACATGCAAAGAGCAAAAATAATAAGTAGAAAATCCAGCTTGATTATTCCTTCTTCTCACCACCCTTGGAGCTCTTTCCCGGCCTAATGATTAGCTTTTGAAGCCGTTGAGAACGAGTAGGGACAGAAGGAGAAAGCGGTACAGCCGGATCAACTACTGCTTCCTCTTCAGTGGAAGTCTTCTTCTTTTTCCTTACAGCACGTTTCCCCTTCCTTTTTGAAGAAGACTCGCTCCCCGGAGTAGTCAACAATGTTGAAAGCTTCGTATCGTCGTCAAGAGACCGCTCCGGGGTCTTCTCAATGTCTTCAAAATCCTCCGCCTTCTGTTCCTGAGAAGCAGCCGGATCATCCAAGCCTTGAAGAGCTTCAATTTTCTCTGCTTGTGATCCTGGTTGGGAAGCAGAGGGAGGAGTAATTTGGGAAGACGGAGGAACGGCAATCGAAGGAGTGAAAGCTTGTGTAGTGCTTGGTGCCTCCGCTGTAGAAGAAAAGAAGTTAAAGTCAGCATCCCCCGAAAATAAAGAAGGCATCGGTTCACCAAAGTTTAAGTAACAAGTAAGAAGGTCATCGAATTCGGCTAAGTCAAATGACTGGTTCATTAGACCCGAGACGACACCAAAAGTACCTGGAGGAGTTGGCTTCACAAGATCTACCTCAAACTTCTCGGCCTCAATATCATCCAGTGCCTCATCTTCAGTAGGAGTAGTTGCAGTCTCCTGGGCAACTTTAGCTAAATGTAAAGAATGAGGGCTGGAATCTATAATATTAACGTCAGCTGAAGTGGAAGTTTGGACGGGGGCAGTCAAAGGAGCTTCGTCTTTTGGAGGCTCTTCTCCCACTGTTTCAGCTCGTGCTTTGGCAAGTAGCTCTTTCCCCTTAACAAGAGCGGCGCGATCCTCATCATTGAGATAGCGCTCCTCAAGTTCCAGCTCATTATAGCCAGCCCCGCCAAGCATATCCATCGCGACTTCCCACACTTCAGCCAATGTAATTTCATAATCGGGACCAAGAAAAGAGAGGCTCCCACGACCTAGAACACTGTGTAAATAAAAATCAAATAAGGTAGAGCTGACGTCTGCTTTCGTCGCCTCATGTGATTGCTCAGCCGCTTCCTTTTCGGCAACGGCAGCGATCCGGCCAGCGGTAGCTTCATCACGCTCTGTCTCAACTTTAGCAAGTCGAGACTTTAGTAACTCAATCTCCATGTTCTGGGAGGTGACCTTTTCCCGCAGTTCGGCGTTTTCTGTGCGGTACTTCTCTTTAACGTGCTGTTCGGCGGCAAGCTTCATTTCTACATCTCTTTGTGCGGCATGTGCGTCCCGCACTTGCTTCTGAAAGACTTCTTCTTTTTGGATATATGATGCAGAAGAAGAAGCGAGATTTTCCTTAAGCTGCTTAACTTCAGACGCAAGCTTTGCATTGTCGTCTGCAATACTTGTCATTTCCGTGTCATGCTGCTTACGCCATTTGTCCCATTCTGCTTTATCATTCTCCATCGTCATCATCGCCTCAAGGTTAAGATGGTTGACCCTTTGGAGTTCATCGACCAGCTTCTGCCACTGCGACATCCTCTCGATATTAAGTCTGACTGCGTCAAGACTGCTAAGCATGTCTGATTTATCAATCGGAACTATGTCCAAGTCAAAGCGTACCCCTTTTAGGCACCAATTCGGGAAACGGCTCTGGAGTGTTGGGGGACCGTCCTTGACTTGATATTGCGGTCTGTTAATGATAGTCTGAATGTCAGATTTCTTCAGAGGAGGAGAGCTAGCTAGGACATCAGAAGGAATGGGAGCGTCAGTTTTTTCAGAAATTTCAGACGTGTCAATCGGTTTAGATCGTTTGCTCGGTTCATCGGCAATCTGAGTTTTTCCCTTATCATCATAAGACTTCCGCTTATAAGAGTAGTCACTCCTGTGCGAAGAGTCGTATCGCTCGGCATCTTTCCTTCTTTGCCACTGATCGTAATCCCGCTTCTCCTGGGCTTTCCTTCGAGCCCTCTCTTCATCTGTTTCCTTTGGAGTATCAAGGTACTTCCTAAAGTCATAGGTGCCGCGGCCTCCACGGTACTTGAATGAGTCATAATATGAACCTGTACGTCCCATTGGAGAACCTGAAAGCAAAAAAGGAGCAAAGTTTAGGAATTTCCAGGGAAAAGAGGATAAATGTTTATAAGTGCTGGAAAATCCTAAGTGTGTGTGGCGTGCAAGCTACATGCGTCAAGCTACAGACCACGCTTTAGTGTGGAAACAGAGACGACTGGCGTAGTAGGCGTCTGGGTTTGTTTAAAGGTGGAAGTCGCCTCGACAACGGGAGAAGTTGCTTTTGGATTGTTATCCCCAAAAAGCTCTTGGGAAGTTATCATGATATCACTCAAGCCGTCAAAGGCGTCATCTAGGAGTTCAGCAGACTTCTCTTTTTCAACCTCTATATCAATGGATTTCTCGGGAACTTGAGGATTCTCTTCCTCTTCGGTAATCGGGGTAAGCGCCGACTTGCTGACTAACCCTGCGACATCGATGGGTGTGGAACATTTTACCAAGGCAGCCTCTATGACGGGTGCTTCTGATGCAGTTTCTTCTACAGAAGCTGGGGCATTCGAGGCCTCTGCTTGGGAATCTGAAGCAATTAACGTTTCCGCCTCAGAGCTAGAAACTTCATGAATCTGAGTCGATCTAGAAGAATGTAAAAGGCCAAACTGGTGCAGAAATTCATCTTTCAACAAGAATTTGGCACTCCTCTCTTCAGCGTCAACAGCATTCAAAGTATCTAATATCGACTTACGGCTGATATCTCGAAGAAGGGAAGGAAGTGCTGCACGAAGAAAGAATGGAATTAAGCATTTGATGGTTCAGATTATGAGAAATTTAGAAAAAATGAATTGGTAAAAGGTAATCTTACTTCCGACTCTCCAAATAGCATAAAATCCCGGAGGACAGCGAACATAGAAGAATTGAGTCAAAAATCCGTGGGCACTTTCAGGCAAGTCCAGAATCAGTTTGCGATTCCTAGCACTCCTCACAAGTATAATAGAAGGATGATCCTTGTTCTTTGCAAATGTGCACAAGAAGCGAATTTCATCAAAAGAGGGAAAACGGTTCAACGTTCTCCTGAAAAGCACACACAATCCCAGCAGGATGGAGTATCCGTTAGGGTGTAGTTGAAAGGGAGAAATAGTTAGCCGAAGGAGGAGTTCCCGAAGACAATCATTAAATGGAGGGATGGCTCCACTTGAACACATCTGCCGGTTCACAGCAACGAAGCCAAGAGGCGGCCTGTCAGCAGTATCGCTTGGCCCAGGAAGTAAAGCATCTGCTTCGGCAATGCCGAATTGGAGGCACAGTTGACGGAAGACTTTATGACTTAAAGTAGTAGAAGTCCTTTCCGGAGGGTCGATTAGTGGAGTAGCAATTGGAAAAGATTCTCCGGCTATTTCCGAGTCTTCTTGTTGAGATTCCATTCTACACAAGGAACTGGACGATCAAATATTAAGGTGCACGTTTCCTAAAAAGAGTGGAGTGCTGTGCAAAACTAATGTAATAACAAGCAAATATAAATGAAACTAAATCAATTGATACTTGTCGATTATGAAGTTTCAGGGCTTGATATCTTAAATCTGAGAACAGTGTTGTATTGATGCAAATAAATCAGCCTTAGTTGATTATTTAATACTTCACTTAGATTCGTTAGTGCACAGCATTTCATTCATAGAATTCATTTAAGTTAATTATTCGTTATCAACTAATCTGTCATGCGATGTGGGCAGTCAATGGCAGTATATTTGTCCCGTTTTTCTGCAAGTGTTGTATTTAGGCAGGTTACTGGCATTAAAGTCAAGACAGTTTGAAAGAAAATGCAACACAGTTCAAATTCAAGAATTCAGTCAACTTCTGTATAAATTTCTCTAAGTCTTAGGTCGTTCTGCGACCTATCATAAGTCGTAGCATTTTTAGGTCGCGCAGTGTAACTGAATGAATCAAAGCGGTATAATTTTCTCAAGGTCCTAGGTCGCACACGACTTGGCTTAGGTCGAAGACTCTCTAGGTCGCGAATATTTTTGGATCGCAAAGGTTTAGGTCGCCAAGCATTCTAGCACGACCTAACTCTTAGGTCGTCCAAATCAGGTAGGTCGCTGACTTCCTCCCCAAGCAACACCAAATTGGATCCGATAACCCAATACCGCCATTATAAGAGAATTCGACATCTTCCTCATTTCACCTTCGAGTCATCCAGCAAATCGATTGGAAATTCCACCGATCCATTGTGAAAACTTCCGTGCGATCGTGAATCAGGCAATACATCAGACAACGATCGAAAATCGATCGAAACAACCAAAAAATGAAGCGCGACACACGAAATTAGAACTTGGGTCGGTAAATATGGATTCATGATCGATCAGCAATTGTGGAGGAGAAGAAATTGATCAACTTACGTAATACACGGATAGGAATGGATTGATGTTGTGCTGGGATGAATTCACCTCCGAAGAATTAAGAATTCGTCAATGGCAATGGGATCTCAGAGTAAGGTGGGGAGAAAGGCACGACCTAACCTATTTATATGAAGCTGGGAGAAGAAGGCGAACGGGTGTACGGGTTAGTGCAAGTCTTAGGTCGTTCACGACCTAGCAAGGATGAGTCGAAGCGCACGACCTATGACCTAGGCCTGCACTTCGAGGGGCAAATGTTAACTCTTATTTTCAAGCGACCTAAAAAGCTTGCGACCTAACTTCATAAAGAGCTTGCGACCTAACAGGGATTAGCGACCTAGAAGAGCTTGCGACCTAACAGGGATTAGCGACCTAGAAGAGCATGCGACCTAATAGGGATTAGCGACCTAGAAGAGCTTGCGACCTAATGAAATGCTGCGACCTAAGGAAGTGCTGCGACCTAATGAAGTGCTGCGACCTAAGGATGCTGCGACCTAAGGATGAGCTGCGACCTAACCTCTTTGCGACCTAAGGTCCAGAAGACCTCGCGACCTAAGGGGGCAGGAAAGCTTTGCGACCTAAGGCTGCAGAAGATCTTGCGACCTAAGGGGGCAGGAAAGCTTTGCGACCTAAGGCTGCAGAAGATCTTGCGACCTATGGAACTCAACGACCTAAGGTAGCTAGCGACCTAAAGGGCTTAACAACCTAAGGTAGTTAGCGACCTAAGGAACTTGACGACTTAAATAGGTTAGCGACCTAACTATTAAAGGAAGTTCAGCGCCCTACAACCTAGAGCCCCCACAGCTATTCTGTAACTCGCGTGCGACCTATTACTTGATCAAATGAAGACAAGCACAGTAACTCATGGAACCGCAAGATGACAGCGACCTAGCTTAGGTCGTTCGCGACCTACGACCTAACTAAGGTCGCGCGCGACCTAAGACTTAGGCAAATCTTCTACCCAGAAATCAGCTTCTATAAATAGGACATCACCTCCAACTTCGAGGGGACTTTTGGGGCAATTCATTTCTAAAGCGTCGTTACTCTGTCGAACTCTCCAATCATTCAGCAAACGAAGATCCTTCAAGCATTCAAGACGCTACAACAAACTTCGAGAGAAATTCTTAACATCCGACATGGATTCGTCGAGTTTCATCGCTGAAGATTGAGCTAGTAGTCAAGATTGCTTCTTGTGATCGAGTTATACTGTTTTCATAGGAGATTTGTATCAATTTGTAATCAGATTCAATAATAAAGAGATTCAAAGTGGACGTAGGCTAAATCTTAAGCCGAACCACTATAAATCGCTGTCTTTTACTGCATTTCTGCTATTTTCCTGCTTAATTTCTGTTCCCGTTACACGGGTGGTGCTTTCACAATCTTACTACACACACCGGGTGTTGGCATTCACATTTTGACGTTAACATCCGTTGAGACTAGAGTACGTAACGCTCTCAGAATATTGGGCAGTGCATTACTCATGACTGTTGGGGGGCACCAAGGGGTTACGTACTGATAGTTATTGGATAAATATGGAATGTCTCACTCGATATTTTGTTGTTGGTTAATATAACTAAGGTTAAGCAGAGAATATCGATGTGACTGATTTACATAGTTCTCTTGACTTGTGAATACCGTTGATCTTCAATGTGGAAGCTCCGCTTTGATTATAGTTAAATCGTGGCATGTCGTCCATCGAACGGCTATAGTTGGGTCGAGTAAAAGCATTGGAAGCAAAACACTATTCAAGAGAGGATTCGTATCCTTAGTTATATGAGATTAGTATTAGGGTCAACTAAAGTAACTCAAAGCTAAAGTCTCTGGCCAGAGCATTTCAGTTAATAATAATTGTTATTATTGAACCAATGACGTTGTGTTTGGACTATAAAGTTGAATATGGATGATATTGGAATTTTGACAATTACCAAATTCCATAAATTTAAAGTGATATAGTTTTAACGAAGGGAATTGGTGTAAATAATTGTCACCGCTTATAATAAGTAAAACTGGATTCTACCAAAAGATGTGTAAGCAATAAATTCAGCCAAAATGTCACATCACCTGCTAAGGATGTGTGAACGTTAATATTCGAATAGTTCAATATTAATCGCCGATTGAAGTTACACATTTGATTCACACAACCATAATGATGAATTCTTTGAAAAACCACATGATTTAATTAATCTATAAAATGTTGTAAATTTATTAAACCAATTGACATTTGAGAAATATTAATTATTATTTATTTGATATTTGGAAGTTTTTTGTAATTATTTTAATGCATTTCTAAAAGTTATATTTGCATGCATTGATATACTATGATGATGTAATTTAAAGATAATTGAACGAAATTATTTATAGAAATTTTATGTCATTTGATGACATCATTTACCGAAATTTTATGTCATTTGATGATATAATTTGTGGAAATTTTATATCATTTGATGACATACGTGTAAGGAAAGAATTAGAGAGAGAGAAACAATCAAGAGAATTAATTAGGGAAGTTTTATTAAAGAATGGGAAATGTTTCATTCTTTCAAATAAAACATATTCTCTAATTCATTCTGTAATTCTGTACGTACAATTCATTCTTTCTCATTCAGTCTGTTTTTTCTCCCCATCTAATTTTCATGGCAGAAACAAAAAAAAATTTCCAAAATTCTTTCAACTCCATATAAAAACATCAAAAAAATAAACAAAACAAAAGTGGTTCATCCATCTCTTGCACGGATAGGATGAGGATCTTGAAGATCTGAGGAGATATCATCAATCAAGGTGTGACTACAAGGCAACATTCTAAGGGGAGTCCATTTTCAAGATGCGCTTCAAGGCTTTGGGTAATAAGGTATGTTTTTCTTTAATAGATAATGATATTTGATGTAATGTTTGTTGAAAGAGAAATTTAATTATCATAATTTGTATGTGCATATCACTGCCTCATTTAAGTCCAAAATTGTTTTAGTAGCTTGAATTGTTTGTTGAATAGATCAATTGGTGTTTTATTTAATAAATCAAAACTAATATTTCTATATGTTTAAATATAATGTTTTGTTTTGGAAACATGTTCTATACATTCAATTTAAAGTCTAATTTTTAGATCTGAAATTTTGTATGTTCAATTTACCAATTGGGTTCTTATGTTGTTAAATTTAAATTTAAATTTGTATATGTTTGAATACAATGTTTTATTATAGATCTATCTATATTGTAAACATTAAATTCAAAGTATAATCCTTTAGATTTAAAAGTTTGTACGTTCATATTGTTTTGATTGGATTTTACTTTAACAAATTAAGCTAAAATTTGTTTATGAATATTGCAATGTTTTATTGAAGATTCATGTTTTAATTCATATAAACAAAATGTAATTAACCGCTTGAAAGTTTACATGTATGTATTTTGTGTTTATGTAGTTTTGAAAATTAAAAAAGGAAGATGTTTTGGCAATAAATCAAAATTTTAATTTCATTACTGTAGTCTCTAATTTGTATTAATTAGAGATATTTATTGAATATTACATACATACAATTAATATTTTGAAAATAAACCTACTTCTAAATTAATTGCTATAAATCTCTAATTTTTATTAAGTAGAAAGACTTGATTTAATCTTACATACACAATATTAATTTTATATGTATGTTTGCATATATAAAATTCATTACATGTATTTCATATTGTCAAAGTATGATTAGATTTCTTTCCGAAAGGAGGAAACAATTTAAACGAGGTACATACGTTTATTTTCAACTGTTTAAATCCTTGCATTATGATGCCTATAATTTGTCATTTATATGCTGCATTAATTAAGTTTACGAAATTGGAAATTGACTCAATCATCATCGTTTCCCTTTATTTATTTCCCATTTTTTCCTTTATGTGATTTGCTATCCATTTAATTTTGTATATATGTCTACACCTTGCCATTAATTGATAGCACCTATCATATATTGCACTTACAGAATTTATACTATAACATATTTGTTTATACTTATATTTATGCGATATACATGTTGCTAATTAATGAAATTCATATGATCAATCAATTTAATTAAAGAGAGAGAAATGAAAGGTTTCTCTCTCCATATAAATTTATGCCCCATCATTAATTGAATAAGTTAAGGGGAAGGAAATAAAAAGTTTCCTTCTCTAAATAAATTTATGTCCCGTCATTAATTGAATAATTTAAGAGACAGTAAATGAAAAGTTTTCTTCTCTAAATAAATTTAATAAGTTACTGTTACCCACAAATATGTACATTAGAGTATATTTGATATCCTCTAATTTACATACACATTAAATTAAAGTAATACTTTATTTATAAAATTAAATAAAATATTGATTTTATTTAAAAGAAACTTAGAAAAGTTCTAAGTATATTTAGACTTCATAGGCCCATTAAAGATAAAAAATGGCCAAAAAAACTTAAAATTCACCCATTTTTTCTGCTGCGGGCTGGCCCAGTTCCAAATATGGTATCAAAGCCTAATAGTCTATGCGGTATAAATTAGTCATGTTAGGGTTAACTAATTAAGCTTGTACAGTTAGTATGGTGTCTAGAAAGGTGATGTCTTGGATTGGAATTGGGTAATCAACTACCATGTCCTACCTAGTTACTTGCCTAGCCTGAAAGGTAGAGTAAGCCCAAAGGTTACCCCTAATAGAAAAGGCCTAATTTAATTGGGCATTGGGCTAATTTTCAAAATAGTTCTGAAAATTAAGACATGATTTTAAATTTAAAAGTTAAATTTAACAACATGTTTATTATAAAGGTTATAATATAACATAAATTTTCGAAATGGTTGAAAAGATAACGAAAATTTCAAAATGTTTGAAACGGTTTAAATATTAATTTCAAATTTAAATTTTATTAATAAGAGTAATAAAATAAATAAATTAAACGAGTTAATTAATTAATACTTATATGCATGTATTATATATGTTGATATATGTTATGTTATCTTAAAGTGTTAAGATAACATAAGTATACATGTATGTAAGATAAATTTTGAAATTGATATAATATAATTAAAATTGTTTAATTAAATAAATTAACAAAAGGCTAATTAATTAAATAAAAAATACACATATATAAGATATATGCGTTATACTATAAAGGTTATAGTATACACTATAAAGGTTATAATAGATATGTCCAATATAAAAGTTGTATTGAAATACTAATTTAAAATTAATTAAAGAGTTAATTAATTGAAATTAATTAAATAAGATTTAATTAATAAAATTCTATACATAAGATTATTGTATAAATTAATAAAAATATAAAAGTTATATAATAATGAAACTTATATAATACGAGTGTATAAACTAAAGGTGGAACATTAAAGAAACCCAAATAGACTTAAGGAGTAAATACATATGTAAATGTATGTATACTATGATTTCTGATGTGTCTAACACTTGAATCACGAGTGTATTTCATAAGAAATACATTATTCCATAAGTCAATATAACTCAATATAGTATACTGAAGACTATGAATCTTCAATATAATGTTGTCCTCTACCATATATATATATATTAATAAATTACTTGCATACTCTTTAGTTGTTGAGTAAACTCAAGCTAGGGATGTTATGTGTAGTATCATTAATATATTGAGTAGACGAGGTAAGATAACTATACGTATTTGTCGAGCAAACTCAAGGTACATATACTATACATAGGCCGTCGCGATGTAGTAGGTAGGAGTGAATAATCTCTTTCGATTTGTTGAGCAAACTCAAGGTCGAAATGAGATTAGGACAAGGAAAAATATGTTAGGAGTGGTATATGATACAACCGATAAGGAGTTACCTATCGTTTGTGGGGCTATGATTTGTTGAGCAAACTCAAGGTCAGAATACCAAGACAGACGTGTGAGAAATGCGGATTACGGACCTTAAGGCTGGAATAACACTAGAGGGGGGGGGGGTGAATAGTGTTTTGTGGATTTTCTAAATCTTTTTGAAACTTATGTAAATTTAATCACAACAAATACAATTCACAGACACAGATATAATCACAGAATCAGACACAGATGCTAATAATAAATAAAAGCAGTAAAGAAAAGAACACACCAGGATTTTATACTGGTTCGGAGTTACCCTACATCCAGTCCCGCACAAACATACGAATTTCTTATCAAAAATAATCTCCTAGATTACACCCTCGATTTCAAGGCCACGAGGTACACTGTAAGGACTCGATTCTTCGACTTTCGAAAATTGACATCGATACGTCCACTGTATCAACTACCGAGCAAACGAATGCCGAAAAACCAAATTCTTAGGGTTTAAAAGAAGAGGTAGAAGAAAAGATAGAAGAAAAAGAAAAGAAGAACAACAGAACAACAACAGAAACAGAAATAATATCAGAATCTCACATTCGCAGCGGAACACAAATATAATAGATAATCAATAGTCTTTTAAACAAAGAACTATATCAGTTTTATACAATACATCAGTCAGAGTCAATATACAACTCAATACAACAATGGACAATTATATAAACTTGTCCTGATACAGAATACACAGCGGAATAAATAAACAAGTACGGGTGTACGTTTCGCCATCCAGCTTGCTTCCACATGCTCCAGAATATCCAGAATATCCTGATAACATAACTCTAGGCTGCCCGTGTGGAAAATGGTGGGCACCCAGAGTTTAGAAGGGAAACAATAAACTCCGAGTCAGTCATGGTGACTGGTGTGAGATCGTAAAACAGTTATTTTTCACAAAGAAAACAAAATTTATTCGCAATGCTTTTGGAAAATGAAACTACCATAAGGCCTCCCGCACACACACACAATGCAAACGCAGAATCGGAGGAGATTTCTCCTTATGATAGTCAAAGATGCTTGATACGCAAAATCAAATCATTTTTGATATTATTATTAGTGCATAGTGTAGAAAACATTTCGAAAGTAAAATATAAATCTTAGCCAGCATAGGCATTTCGCACTTATGCCTACTATAGATATCATCCAAACAGTGGGGTGCCACCATAAGTGAATGATAGGTTCTACAACTAAAACCGTACAAGTCACGTATTGTTTCTTTGGATTTCCAACAAATGGTCAGGCCAAGGAACTTCCCATTGCCACATGGAAACGCCTCTGGAAAGACGTCCTGAGAAATAACCTAACATTACGGTTAGATCTCTGCCAACACAAGGCCGGGTTACCTCTGCAAAAATAGGTAACTACTGACACGCGTATGCCATCCCCCGATCGTAACCGATCTTCCCGAGGATCCTCGATTTCCAACAACCACATAATAAATTTGCAGTAACAACATAGGTTAAATATCTGGGCTCCATACCATGATACCACCTCTATCCAGAAGGAATGACATACACTAAGGGGCGCTACTCCCTAGAACCTTGCCGCATCCTTCCTGTTTTGACCATTTCCGGGGTGTGAGGTCCGACGAAGTCTCGTCCACAAAGCTACGCTTTGTCACAAAGCCATGCTTCGGGTCAAACAAATGATCAAAGTAATGATCACAAAGATAAATGATCAAACAAATGATCAAACAACGATCATTTCACAGCAACACTCATCATGTCACGTTACCAAATTGGGAGTATATCGCTGATAAATTTCAACTACATAACCTCTGAGCTCGTACGTCTCAGAGAAGGGTGTTAAGCTAAGAGAATAAATTCTCCGCCACCAACAGGTATGTATTTGAAAGAAATCAGCTTTATATCTCAATTTGTAATGTCAGACATATAATCCATACAAGTCTGTTACGGGATCGAACAGAACCGAAGGCACTTCTCACGAAGCCCTTACAAATCCGGATAATTTTCAAATCATGTCCGGACTTCCCGTCACTAAGGGTGATAAAATCTCTATATCGGAGATCAGCCGATGCAGAGCAACTCGACGGTAATCCTTCCGTTTTCAAAAATATCCGGTCTTCAACACCGGTCATCAAATGCAATTCATTACGGCGTATCACATATTTGGAATGGGTTATACGACCCCATGGTCCTTTCCCGGCTAACCCGAATAGTGAGCGTTTATTCAAAAATAAGTGTGGCATTCAAATTCAAGTAAATCACAACAAATACCAATTCAAGGTAATTATTGATAGTCGGTTATTTAATTATCAATAAAGATGTGCAACATCATCAGATTCCAAATAATTTTCCACAAATTATTTATTTTCCAAAAATATCTTTACAAGATATATAATTTCCACACTTCAACCATTTGAAAACAAATTTCAAATATTCACTTTCAAATATTCATTTTCAATTTATCTTTACAAAGATAAATTCTCAAAACGTTTCATTTCGTATTGGAAAAGCATTTCCATACTTATTTAATAATAAGTAATTCACAAATCTTATTTATTTTCAACATTTGAAAATATTCAATATACTTAAATCAAAATTAAGTATATATTTCATTCTTTAAGGAAATCATTTTCTTAGACACATCTTTTATTTGAGTTGAAACGAATATTACGTAAAACATCGTTACGACGACTCAAAATCACTAGTATAGGGATTCGAAAATTTAGATAGATATATAAAATCCCAATATTATATAAAACATTTCCTTTCGGAAACCATTTACTATAACAACAGTGTTATAGTCCATCATTTCCTTATTCCTCGAAACGTCTATTTCAACAATGAATGTTGAAATCTATGTATTCGATACTTAATACATTTTTTAAACAAAACATCTATAAATTGTTTTGATTCTATTTAAAATATCACTTTCAAATATTTCTTTTCAATATATTATTCAACATCCAAAATCATGAATATACTTCATTAACCAATTTCAACATTTCTACACATTTTATTTAAAGAATTATCCACTGTCCAAAATCGTGAATAAAATTCCCAACCAAACTCTTATTATTTACAACATTTAACTTAAAGGATAATTCGCTGTCCAAAATCACGAATATATCTCCTTTATTTAAATTTCTATGTTTAATTTATCAAATTCAATTGATTTCGAATTTACAAACAATGTTTATAAATCCCATTTCTATTTATAAAACTTCGATTTATAAATCTCCTTTATTATCCAATTCAAATTATATAACTCAATTATATACCGGAAGTCCATATTATAAGTTAATAACTTATAATTCATTTATTTTAAAAGAAATCGTTCTTTTAAAACTTCACAAATTGTAAAACTTTTAAATTTCATTAACTTATGAAATCCAAGTATACTCCATTTTAACACTTATAAAACTCGTTTTATAATTCCAATATTTTTAATTTATAAATATCAAATTTATAAATCTTTTATATAAAACGTTTTTAATAATCCAAAAATCCCATTTTAAACCATTTTATAAATTACTTTAACTATTTATTTCAAAAATCACCTTTCGGTTATATTTCACAAACATCATAATTTTCATAACTTTAAAATTTGAACGTTTATTTATTTAAGATGAATCAATCCAAAAATTTAATAAAACGTATACTTTCAAAAATCACTTTAAAAAAATCTCTTTTAAAGTCAAAATCGTTATTTTTAAACTTCAAAAATATGGATCCGATGATGCAACACACAAATTAGTCAATCACGACAACAAACATCATATATCGATACGAAGATCAACAAATATCACAATATCTGTAATCAAATAAATACTGATGAGGAATCCAGTTGGATCCCTCCAACCTGTTTCCCTGCATCCCCAGACGTTAGCACAATACCCATTCCTCTTCGAGGTGGAATATCGTGGTATATGGGATTTATAAAATATCATCCGCTATTATGCGGCGCAATATGGTCTCATTCGCTATATAGTGCGGGAAATCAATCAATCCAATATATACATATGCCAATATGTATATATTGCTATATATAATACTATATATACTATCACATCCAATAGCAATCAATAACTGCAAAAATCCAACTTTAAATTTGAGTGAGAAGATCTCACCCTAGCCTTTTATTTTGCAATCCCATTTTCCATTTTCGGTTATTCCTTGATTTTAAACCTTGTATAAACAAGTATATCATTTAATATTCGAATAAATCGAACAATTAATTTTCCATTTAAGAATTTTAAATTAAGCTAAATTTTTTTTCTTTCTTTCTTTTAACTAAGGATTTAATTCAGACAAAAATTAAATTCTAAACTAATTTCTCTTTAAAGATCTCTTTGTAACTGAGAAAATAAATTAGGTTAACTGAACAATTAAATCACCATAATCCGTCTTTAAAGTGAACTAGTAAATAAAAATATGTATATTTATTTTCCTTTGAAATCACATATATATACAAAAATGATTATATAAATTTTCAATAAATCAAATTTCTGATAAATTCCTAAATCTGTTTTCAAAGAAAATTTTCCTATTTATAACTTCTCTTCTTTCCTGTTTTTCTAAAAATAATACAATGATTTACTTTACTGTTTATATATATAAACCTATAAATTAAGAAAAATAAATTGATTTTCAAACTTACTGCTACTCTCTTTTTAAAAGTATATACATATATTAATATTAATCTGAAATCAAAACGAAACTTCGTAAATATACTTACTGTCGAATCGAGCCCAAAGCTATCGCCGAAGTTTGCCACTTCCTTTCATCGCGATTGAAACCCATGCTGTGCCCTAGCTCGCACTCGCCAAAGCCAGTCGCGACTCCCCTTCCATTGCCCACGCCATCGCTCGCCCTTCCATCTCGCGACAGTCGTCGCATCCACCTAGTCACTGCCCTAGTTCTCGCGACAAGAAAGGAACGCCACCGTGATGAAGACAAAATCGCGATCGCTCTAGGCCTTCGACCGCCGTGCTCGTCGCTCGCGAGCTCGAGTTTGCTTTTAATCATCGCGACGTTTTTTTTCCGTTTGAATCTGAGAGGGGCTTCGGCCATTTGATTTTTATTTGAAACGAAAACAGTTTTTTATTTTATTTTGAACAAAGAGCGGCCATTGATTTGAATTTTCGAACGAACGAAATTGCTTCCATTCCTCAAACGAGGCTTCGGCCATTTTATTTTCTTTGTTTCTGCATTTGAAACGAACTTGCATGGTGATTTAAAAAGAGATGGAGGAAGACAGGATTACGTGATTTTGCAGAGAATACGTGATTGCATTACCTCTAAAGTGTTTTGAGTTGAGGTCAAAAGTGCTGATGTTGACCAAATACAAAAATTAAATTTAAATTGAATTCAATTAAAATTTCAACGCGTTTATACATCTTGTGCTCACATAACAACTCCGAAAAATACGAAATTTGAAATCCGACAATAATACAATATTCCGGATCCAATGGAACTGGTTTCGTCGAATTCCGAGACTGCGCCTCGGAAGGCTATTTTTAAATACCGATTCAAACGATAAAATTTTCAAAACTGAACAAACACTTAAAATTTAAATTTTTACCACCTCCATTATCTTCAGTATCATCATTACGAATTTTAAAAGCTTTTGAAATATTTTTCTTCAGCTTAAAATTGAAGATTTAAATTTTTATTCAACTTTCAATAGATTAAATTTTATAATTTAATTGCCAAATTCAAAGTTATATCGGGGATTCAAATTAAATCATCGTTCAAATATTTAAAATTAATCAAATATTTTCAATTTAATTTGTTCAAAATTCTGGGTCGTTACATACTTCCCCCCTTAAAAGAATTTCGTCCCGAAATTACAAGTTAGGAAAAATGGTCCTTAACTTGTCTACTATTTTTCACAATCCAAATAGTATTATCAACTTGTCAACCAAAATCTTTTTATTAAAGATTCATTATCATTTCAACTAGTTTTTCCAACTTCAATTATAAGTTTCAAACAACATTGTTTTACTTCACAATTCAAATTTAAATTTAAATTCAAATTTTAAACTTTCAAAAATTTTCTCAAAATTTCTAACACTCTAAATTTTCGAAAAATTTCGCCAGCGTCTCCTTTGCGCGGCTAGATCGGTACAACTACAAAATGTCCCTACGGACTCTCAAATTTCAAAAAGAAAAGAAAAAGCCAAGCGGCTAGACAAGAAAATCATCAAATTTCATATTGAAATTCAAATACATACCTTTTGTCGAGCAATTCAAATTTATCTTTGAAATCACAATTCCAAATCCTTTATACACCTGTATATCCTACTAGCCATAATATCTAGTTACAATATTCAATTATCATTTTGCACATTTTATTACAAAATTTCGATACTTACTTCTTATATCATCTTTAGTTTACTATTGAAGTTATATCCATTATCATTCAATTTTACATTTCAAATTTCATTTGAATTCAATTTACAATTTCAATTCTATTTGGATTCTATTTAACTTCTGAATATTGAATTTCATCCTATTTTTCATTCACAACTGATTCATAGCTTTATTTTAAATTAGTTCCAATTACTAATTCATCACAAATTCTAATTCACTTTATTCAAATTTGTTTTCAACATTTAGTTTCAATTCCAGTTTTATTCTTTTGTTCATTCCCAAAATTTATTTTCAATTCGCTATTTTGGTTTATAACCACTTATATTTAACTTGATTTCAAATTCCATATGAATTTTAATTTATCTTTCATTTATAATTATTCAATTCAATTCATTTGCTTACAAATTCGAAATGTATCTCAACATTCAATCTCATTTTTCTTGCACTTGCAATTGCAAATTTATTTATTCATTCACAAATTCATTCATTTTCAATTTGAATCTCATTCCAATCAGATTACCGAATATTTTATATGTAACGACCCAGAATTTTGAACAAATTAAATTGAAAATATTTAATTAATTTTAAATATTTGAATGATGATTTAATTTGAATCCCCAAAATAACTTTGAATTTGGCGATTAAATTATAAAATTTAATCTATTGTAAATTGGATAAAATTTTGAATCTTCAATTTTAAGTTGAAGAAAAATATTTCAAAAGCTTTTAAAATTCATATTGATATCACTGAAGATAACAGAAGCTTCAGAATAGAGTTTGAAACTGTTTTATTCAGTTTTGAATTTATATCGTTTGAATTGAATTTGAAAATAGCGTTCTGGGGCGCAGTCTCGGAATTCGACGAAACCAGTTCCAGTGGATCCGTAATATTGAATTATTACCGGATTACAATTTTCGTAGCATTTGGAGTGATCGTTTGGCCGTACATTGAATAAACGCGTTGGAAATTATATCGAATTCAAATTTAAAATTTATAATTGTATATTGGTCTAGTCAAATTTTCCATCAGCCGACATACTTTTTCTCTGCTCAATCACGTTCCCTTGTCCTCTTTTCTTGTTTAAATCACGCAACTTTCCCCTTCCTTTAGAAAACTTCACGAGGAAGATAAAAATAAAAATAAAACGAAGCCTTTCGTTCAAATCGAATTAAATGGCCGCTCTCGTTGGAAAAATTGCTTTCACTCCCTTAGCATATGAAATAAATCTCCTCTCAGTTTTGGTCTCGTTCAAAGGAATAAAGCAATGGCCAAAGCCCCACTCAGAATCGAAACGAAATTAAACAAAATTGAGCAGTTTGAAAATGGCCGAGCCTATATCTCGTTCGAAGCTAGGGTTCGAGCATGGGGCAGCGACGCGCGCGACATGGGCAACCGCGAGGCCAAGGCGATTGTTTGGGGAGTTCGAAATCGCGACGGCGGCGCTGTCAAGTGGGGGAACTCGCGAATTGGAGCGTGCGGCGAAGTCAAGGCGGCAGTTGAATGGGTTGTTGCCAGTGGAGGCGGGAGGCGTTCTGGGTGAAACGGCGATGTCGCGATCGATTTTTAAGGCATCGCGTTTGTCGAGTCAAGCTAGGCAGGGGGGCTTGTGAGTTCGATCTCGCGAAGAGATGATGGCGATCGATTGAAGACCGCAGGGGTGAGTCGCGATGGATTCGAAGATGAAGTCGGGTCACGACAATCAGAGTCGAGGCCGTAGTCGAGCTCACGTATGGCTGCTTTGGGCGGTAGGAAGTCGAACTCGATTCCGATAGGCGATGTGGTGACGTCAGAGGAAGCAGTAAGGGTTCTGCTGTAAGGTATTTATAAAATTTTGTTTCCAATTAATTTAAATTTAAAATTTTCTTTGTTTTGTTTACAGAAAACAGTAGGGAAAAATAAGTATATAAAGACAGTTCTGTTTTAATAAATAGAAAATATATACATTATAAAGGAAGTTTTATTTAATAAAACTTATTTAATTATTTTTACCAATGGTTGATATATTAAATTTAGTTTTGAAAAGTAAAATTTTAGTTAAATTTTTAAAGGAGAAATTAGTTTTCATTTCTAGTTAAGCAAATTTATTAAAAGAAATTGGTTTGAAATAAAAGCGTTGAATAATTGAAATTGTCAATTGAAAATTTAATTATTCGATTTGTTCGGATATTAATAGAATTGTATAATTATTTATACAAGGTTAAAAATCAAGAAGAAATGGTCAAAATGGAAATGGATTGCGAATAAAAAGCAAAGGTGAGATTTTTCTCACTCAAATAAATTTGGATTTTGCAGTTATTTATTGACTGATTGATTGCTATTGGATGTGATATTAGATATAGTAGGATATATCTATATATAGCAATATATACATATTGGCATATGTATATATTGGATTGATTGATTTCCCGCCTCGTATAGCAGATGAGACCCTATTGCGCCGTTAGTAAGCGGATGATTTTTATAAAACCCATATACCGCGATATTCCACCTCGAAGTGGAATGGGTATTGTGCTAACGTCTGTGGATGCAGGGAAACAGGTTGGAGGGATCCAACTGGATTCCTCACCAGTATTTATTTATTTACAGATATTGATGTATATTCTGTTATCATATTGATATATGATGTTTGTTGTTGTGATTGATTAATTGGTGCTGTTGCATCATCAGATTCAAGTTTTGAAATTTAAAAATAACGACTTTTACTTTAAAAGGATTTTAAAGTGATTTTTGAAAATATACGTTTTATGGAATTTTTGAATTGATTAATAAACGTTAAGATTTTAAAGTTATAAAAGTTAAGGTTTGTGAATTATAACCAAAAGGTAATTTCTTTTGAAATAAATAGTTAAGAAATTTATAAAATGGTTTTAATTGGAATTTTTGAATTATAAAAAACGATGTATGTAAAAGATGTACAAGATTGATATTTATAACTTTAAAATGTTGGTATTATAAAACGAGTTTTTATAAGCGTTAAAATGAATTTTTAAGAATTTATAAATAAATGAAATTTATAAATTGTGAACTTATAAATGGAAATGATTTTGTAAAATAAAGGAATTATAAGTATTTAACTTATAATTATGGATTGTTGGTATAAGATTTGAATTATGAATCGAATTGTTAATAAAGGAGATTTATTAAATTGAAGTTGTTAGAAAATAGAAATAGAATTTATAAACGTTGTTTTATAAATTCGAAATCAATTAAATTTGATAAATCGAATATAGAAGGTTATTAAAGAAGATATATTCGCGATTTTGGATAGCGAATTTTTATTGAAATAAAATGTGTAGAAAATAGTGAAATTTGGTTAGTGAAGTATATTCACGATTTTGGACAGTGAATATATCTTTAAGTAAAATGAATCTGGTCTTGGGAAAGTGATATTGAAATAGAATGAAAACGATTTAACGATGTTTTCAAAAGTGTTTAATATCAAAATCATAGATTTCAACATTTATTGTTGAAATAGACGTTTTCGAGAAATAAGGAAATGGTGGACTATAACACTGTTGTTATAGTAAATGATTTCCGAAAGGAAATGTTTTTTTATCTAGTATTGGGATTTATATATCTATTTTAATTTCGAATCCCTATACTAGTGATTTTGAGTCGTCGTAACGATGTTTTACGTAACATTCGTTTTGACTCAAATAGATGTTGTTAAAATAAATGATTTCCTTAAAGAATGAAATATATACTTAATTTTGATTTAAGTATATCGAATATTTTCAAATGTTGAAAATAAATAGATTTGTGAATTACTTATTTTTAAATAAGTATGGAATTGCTTTTCCAATATGAAATGAACGTTTTTGAGAATTTATCTTTGTAAAGATAAATTGAAAGTGAATATTTGAAATCGATTTAGAAATCGTATATCAGTAGATATTTGAAATATAAATTCACTATGGAATTTATAAAAGAAATGGAAATTCGTTTTAAAAATAAATATTGATTTATTTTTGAAATATGGAAATTTTATATCTAGTAAAGATATTTTGGAAAATGAATAATTTGAAAAATTATTTGGAATCTGATGATGTTGCGCATCTTTATTGATAGTTAAATAACCGACTATCAATAATTACCTTGAATGGGTATTTGTTGTGAATTGGATGAATTTGAATGCCACACTTATCTTTAAAAATAAGCGCTCACTATTCGGGTTAGCCGGGAAAGGACCATGGGGTCGTATAACCCATTCCGAATGTGTGATACGTCGTTATGAATTGCATTTGCTGACCGGTGTTGAAGACCGGATATTTTTGAAAATGGAACGATTACCGTCGAGTTACTCTACATCGGTTGATCTCCGATTTAGAGGTTTTATCACCCTTAGTGACGGGAAGTCCGGACGTGATTGGAAATTATCCGGATTTGCAAGGGCTTCGTGATAAGTGCCTTCGGTTCTGTTCGATCCTGGAACAGACTTGTATGGATTGTGTGTCTGACATTACACTTTGAGATATAAAGCTGATTTCTTTCAAATATATATCTGTTGGTGGCGGAGAATTTATTCTCTTAGCTTAACACCCTTCTCTGAGACGTATGAGCTCAGAGGTTATGTAGTTGAAGTTATCAACGATATATCCCAATTTGGTAATGTGGCATGCTGAGTGTTGCTGTGTGATGATCAGTGTTTGATCATTTGTGATATGATCATTTGTTTGATCATTTATCTTTGTGATCATAGGTTGATCATCTGTTGACCCAAAGCGTGGCTTTTTGAAAAAGCGTAGCTTTGTGGACGAGACTTCGTTAGGGCCTCAACAACCCGGAAATGGTCGAAACAGGAATGTTGCGGCAAGGTTATGATGGTTGCGCCCTTTAGGGTATGTCATTTACTTCTGGAAAGGGGTGGTATCATGGTATGGAGCCCAGATACTTACTCATGTGGATACACTTTCTTTATGATGTGTGATGTTGGTTACCGAGCGCTCGGATAAAGGTCCCAAAGGACTGGGTGATGACATATTCGTGAGTTACCTGTTATAGGGGTAACCCGGCCTTGTTTGGCAGAGAGCAGTTTGTCTCTCGGGACGTCCAGCCAGAGGCGATCCTATTCGGCAGGAGGAAAGGAAGTTCCTTAGCCTGACCATTTGTTGGAAATCCATCTTCCAAATACGAACTTTGTACGGTATTAGTTGTAGAACCTGCCATCTACTTATGGTGGCGCCCCATTGTTTGGATGGTAGCTATAGTAGGCATAGTTCGGAATGTCTATGCTGGCTAAGATTAATATTCTACTTTCGAAAATGTTTTCTACACTAGACATTAATAATAATAATCCAATGATTGGCGTAGTAAGCATCTTTGACTATCATAAGAAGAAATCTCCTCCAATTCTGCGTTTGCATTATGTGTGTGGCGGGAGGTCTTATGGTAGTTTCATTTTCCAAAAGCATTGCGTATCTGGTTTATTTTCTTCGTGAAAAAAATACTGTTTTACGATCTCACACCAGTCACCATGACTGACTTGGAGTTTATTGTTCCCTTCTAAACTCTGGGTGCCCACCAATTTCCACACGGGCAGTCTAAAGTTAGGTTATCAGGATATTCTGGATATTCTGGAGCTTTGGAGATAAGCTGGATGACGATACGTAGTATTTGTATCTGATAGTATTTATTCCGCTGTGTATTCTGTATGAGGACAAGTTTTTATAACTGTCCATTGTTGTATATTGACTCTGATTGATGTATGTATAAACTGATATAGTTCTTTGTTTTAAAAGACTAGTGATTATCTATTATATTTTGTTCCGCTGCGATATGTGAGATTCTGATATTGTTTCTGTTCTGATGTTGTTCTGTTGTTCTTCTTTCTCTTTTCTTCTGTCTTTTCTTTCTACCTCTTCTTTTAAACCCTAAGAATTCGGTTTTCCGGCATTCGATGGCTCGACAGTTGATACAGTGGACGTATTGATGTCGATATTCGGAAGTCGAAGAATCGGGTCCTTACAGTGTGGTATCGAAGCATATGGTTAAGCGACAACCCTGCTCTGTTGGGTGTTACTCATTAGAGATAGAGTCAGCAGTACTCTAGAATGAGTTGAGTGTAATAATAGATATGAGCGCGTATTTGTTAGTGAATATGAAATTGTTTTGTATTGTGTTGACTTATCGGTTGATTGTTTATAGATTCTGGTCGGTGCAGTCTAGCTAACTGTAATCGATAGGGGTTTCTAAACTCTTAAACAAGATAAACCGACACAGTATTGTTTTTAAATAGGGTAAATGAAATAATTTTGCCCAAAACTATTTTTGTATACAAAAGAAATAATTTTCTATGAATTATCATAGTATATGGTTGCATGTTTGTTAGGAAAGTGATAATATTGAAATGTTATCATCATTATATGAAATTGAATAAGAAATTGAAATCGTAACTCCAAAGTTAAGAAATAAATCCACATACAAATGAAATTTAAGAATGTAAATTGTAAATGAATTTATAAATGAAACGGAATTCCAGAGAAGTATTTGGAAAGGTTTTGAAAAGAATTTGAAAATTTTGGAGATTTAGAAAGTTTAAATCCTTTTTGGAGTTGAAAATGTATTTCAAAGGTTTTGGAAAATGTTTTGAAGAAATGAAAAGCTCTAAACTCTTTTCGGTCGCTGGAAAATAATTCCGATGATGATCGCGACATCACCGGTGTTCATTTTCAGGTTTCCAAAAGAGGAATTGCTGCCAAATTGTTTTAAAAGGAAGTTGTTTGAAAAATTGGGTATTGTTTTGGAAATTCAAAGGATAATTTGAATTGTTTTCAAAATGATTTTTTGAGGGTTGGTAAAACTCTGGAATACTATATAAAAATATTTATGAAATATTATTAAGTTGATAACTTATACAATTTGAATTCTGATAGAATAAATTTAACTTAAAAGATAGAGTTAAATTAAAGAAGTATAAGTGAATAAATTTGAATAAATGAAAGTGAAAGTTGAGATTCATTTTGAATTTGTAAGCGGATAAAAATGGAATTGAATTTGATTGTGAAGTATTAAACTAAAATTAGAAAGTGAAGCAAATTGAATATTGACCAAATGAATAAGGTTTGAAACAAATTAAATTCAATGATTATAGAAGAAAGGTAAATTGAATTCGAATGTGAAATCCAGTTTAAAATATGAGTGGTTATAAACCAAAATAGTGAATTGAAAATAAATTTTGGTGAATGAACAAAAGAATAAAACTGGAATGGAAACTGAATGTTGAAAACAAATTTGAATAAATGAATTAGAATTTGTTGATAAATTAGTAAATGAAACTAATCTAAAATAGTGTAGTTGAATGAAAGATAGTTGATAAAAATTCAATATTCAGAAGTTAAATAGAATCCAATTAGAATTGGAATTGTGAATTGAATTCAAATGAAATTGAAATGTAAAATTGAATGAAAAATAGATAGGTAACTTCAATAGTGAAGTAAAGATGTATAAGAAGCATATATTGAAAAATTTGTAATAAGATGTGCAAAATGGTTTGAATATGTAACTAGATATTATGGCTAGTGGGATATACAGGTGTATTAGAGGAATTGAGATTTTGATTTTGAAGATAAATTCGAATTGCTCGACAAAAGGTAAGTATTTGAATTTCAATATGAAATTTGTTGATTTTCTTGTCTAGCCGCTTGGCTTTTTCTTTTCCTTTTGAAATCTGAGAGTCGTAGGGACGTTTTGTAGTCGTGCCGTATTAGCCGCTCAAAGGAGACGCTGGCAAAATTTTTCGAAAATTTCAAGTGTTAGACAATTTTGAGAAAATTTTGAAAGTTTAAAATTTGAATTTGAATTTAAATTTGAACTTTGAAATAAACAGTGCTGTTTGAAACTTATAATTAAAGTTGGAAATTTAGTTGAATTGATAACGAATCTTTAATAGAAAGGTTTGTTTTGATAAATTTGATAAAACTATTGAATGTTGAAAAATAGTAGACGAGTTAAGGACCATTTTTGCTAACTTGTAATTTCGGGACGAAATTCTTTTAAGGAGGGAAGATTGTAACGACCCAGAATTTTGAACAAATTAAATTGAAAATATTTAATTAATTTTAAATATTTGAACGATGATTTAATTTGAATCCCCAAAATAACTTTGAATTTGGCGATTAAATTATAAAATTTAATCTATTGTAAATTGGATAAAATTTTGAATCTTCAATTTTAAGTTGAAGAAAAATATTTCAAAAGCTTTTAAAATTCATATTGATATCACTGAAGATAACAGAAGCTTCAGAATAGAGTTTGAAACTGTTTTATTCAGTTTTGAATTTATATCGTTTGAATTGAATTTGAAAATAGCGTTCCGGGGCGCAGTCTCGGAATTCGACGAAACCAGTTCCAGTGGATCCGTAATATTGAATTATTACCGGATTACAATTTTCGTAGCATTTGGAGTGATCGTTTGGCCGTACATTGAATAAACGCATTGGAAATTATATCGAATTCAAATTTAAAATTTATAATTGTATATTGGTCTAGTCAAATTTTCCATCAGCCGACATACTTTTTCTCTGCTCAATCACGTTCCCTTGTCCTCTTTTCTTGTTTAAATCACGCAACTTTCCCCTTCCTCCAGAAAACTTCACGAGGAAGATAAAAATAAAAATAAAACGAAGTCTTTCGTTCAAATCGAATTAAATGGCCGCTCTCGTTGGAAAAATTGCTTTCACTCCCTTAGCATATGAAATAAATCTCCTCTCAGTTTTGGTCTCGTTCAAAGGAATAAAGCAATGGCCGAAGCCCCTCTCAGAATCGAAATGAAATTAAACAAAATTGAGCAGTTTGAAAATGGCCGAGCCTATATCTCGTTCGAAGCTAGGGTTCGAGCATGGGGCAGCGACGCGCGCGACATGGGCAACCGCGAGGCCAAGGCGATTGTTTGGGGAGTTCGAAATCGCGACGGCGGCGCTGTCAAGTGGGGGAACTCGCGAATTGGAGCGCGCGACGAAGTCAAGGCGGCAGTTGAATGGGTTGTTGCCAGTGGAGGCGGGAGGCGTTCTGGGTGAAACGGCGATGTCGCGATCGATTTTTAAGGCATCGCGTTTGTCGAGTCAAGCTAGGCAGGGGGGCTCGTGAGTTCGATCTTGCGAAGAGATGATGGCGATCGATTGAAGGCCGCAGGGGTGAGTCGCGATGGATTCGAAGATGAAGTCGGGTCACGGCAGTTAGAGTCGAGGCCGTAGTCGAGCTCGCGTATGGCTGCTTTGGGCGGTAGGAAGTCGAACTCGATTCCGATAGGCGATGTGGTGACGTCAGAGGAAGCAGTAAGGGTTCTGCTGTAAGGTATTTATAAAATTTTGTTTCCAATTAATTTAAATTTAAAATTTTCTTTGTTTTGTTTACAGAAAACAGTAGGGAAAAATAAGTATATAAAGACAGTTCTGTTTTAATAAATAGAAAATATATACATTATAAAGGAAGTTTTATTTAATAAAACTTATTTAATTATTTTTACCAATGGTTGATATATTAAATTTAGTTTTAAAAAGTAAAATTTTAGTTAAATTTTTGAAGGAGAAATTAGTTTTCATTTCTAGTTAAGCAAATTTATTAAAAGAAATTGGTTTGAAATAAAAGTGTTGGATAATTGAAATTGTCAATTGAAAATTTAATTATTCGATTTGTTCGGATATTAATAGAATTGTATAATTATTTATACAAGGTTAAAAATCAAGAAGAAATGGTCAAAATGGAAATGGATTGCGAATAAAAGGCAAAGGTGAGATTTTTCTCACTCAAATAAATTTGGATTTTGCAGTTATTTATTGACTGATTGATTGCTATTGGATGTGATATTAGATATAGTAGGATATATCTATATATATAGCAATATATACATATTGGCATATGTATATATTGGATTGATTGATTTCCCGCCTCGTATAGCGGATGAGACCCTATTGCGCCGTTAGTAAGCGGATGATTTTTATAAAACCCATATACCGCGATATTCCACCTCGAAGTGGAATGGGTATTGTGCTAACGTTTGTGGATGCAGGGAAACAGGTTGGAGGGATCCAACTGGATTCCTCACCAGTATTTATTTATTTACAGATATTGATGTATATTTTGTTATCATATTGATATATGATGTTTGTTGTTGTGATTGATTAATTGGTGCTGTTGCATCATCGGATTCAAGTTTTGAAATTTAAAAATAACGACTTTTACTTTAAAAGGATTTTAAAGTGATTTTTGAAAATATACGTTTTATGGAATTTTTGAATTGATTAATAAACGTTAAGATTTTAAAGTTATAAAAGTTAAGGTTTGTGAATTATAACCAAAAGGTAATTTCTTTTGAAATAAATAGTTAAGAAATTTATAAAATGGTTTTAATTGGAATTTTTGAATTATAAAAAACGATGTATGTAAAAGATGTACAAGATTGATATTTATAACTTTAAAATGTTGGTATTATAAAACGAGTTTTTATAAGCGTTAAAATAAATTTTTAAGAATTTATAAATAAATGAAATTTATAAATTGAGAACTTATAAATGGAAATGATTTTGTAAAATAAAGGAATTATAAGTATTTAACTTATAATTATGGATTGTTGGTATAAGATTTGAATTATGAATCGAATTGTTAATAAAGGAGATTTATTAAATTGAAGTTGTTAGAAAATAGAAATAGAATTTATAAACGTTGTTTTATAAATTCGAAATCAATTAAATTTGATAAATCGAATATAGAAGGTTATTAAAGAAGATATATTCGCGATTTTGGATAGCGAATTTTTATTGAAATAAAATGTGTAGAAAATAGTGAAATTTGGTTAGTGAAGTATATTCACGATTTTGGACAGTGAATATATCTTTAAGTAAAATGAATCTGGTCTTGGGAAAGTGATATTGAAATAGAATGAAAACGATTTAACGATGTTTTCAAAAGTGTTTAATATCGAAATCATAGATTTCAACATTTATTGTTGAAATAGATGTTTTCGAGAAATAAGGAAATGGTGGATTATAACACTGTTGTTATAGTAAATGATTTCCGAAAGGAAATGTTTTTTTATCTAGTATTGGGATTTATATATCTATTTTAATTTCGAATCCCTATACTAGTGATTTTGAGTCGTCGTAACGATGTTTTACGTAACATTCGTTTTGACTCAAATAGATGTTGTTAAAATAAATGATTTCCTTAAAGAATGAAATATATACTTAATTTCGATTTAAGTATATCGAATATTTTCAAATGTTGAAAATAAATAGATTTGTGAATTACTTATTTTTAAATAAGTATGGAATTGCTTTTCCAATATGAAATGAACGTTTTTGAGAATTTATCTTTGTAAAGATAAATTGAAAGTGAATATTTGAAATCGATTTAAAAATCGTATATCAGTAGATATTTGAAATATAAATTCACTATGGAATTTATAAAAGAAATGGAAATTCGTTTTAAAAATAAATATTGATTTATTTTTGAAATGTGGAAATTTTATATCTAGTAAAGATATTTTGGAAAATGAATAATTTGAAAAATTATTTGGAATCTGATGATGTTGCGCATCTTTATTGATAGTTAAATAACCGACTATCAATAATTACCTTGAATGGGTATTTGTTGTGAATTGGATGAATTTGAATGCCACACTTATTTTTAAAAATAAGCGCTCACTATTCGGGTTAGCCGGGAAAGGACCATGGGGTCGTATAACCCATTCCGAATGTGTGATACGTCGTTATGAATTGCATTTGCTGACCGGTGTTGAAGACCGGATATTTTTGAAAACGGAAGGATTACCGTCGAGTTACTCTACATCGGTTGATCTCCGATTTAGAGGTTTTATCACCCTTAGTGACGGGAAGTCCGGATGTGATTGGAAATTATCCGGATTTGCAAGGGCTTCGTGAGAAGTGCCTTCAGTTCTGTTCGATCCCGGAACAGACTTGTATGGATTGTATGTCTGACATTACACTTTGAGATATAAAGCCGATTTCTTTCAAATACATATCTGTTGGTGGCGGAGAATTTATTCTCTTAGCTTAACACCCTTCTCCGAGACGTACGAGCTCAGAGGTTATGTAGTTGAAGTTATCAGCGATATATCCCAATTTGGTAATGTGGCATGCTGAGTGTTGCTGTGTGATGATCAGTGTTTGATCATTTGTGATATGATCATTTGTTTGATCATTTATCTTTGTGATCATAGGTTGATCATCTGTTGACCCAAAGCGTGGCTTTTTGAAAAAGCGTAGCTTTGTGGACGAGACTTCGTCAGGGCCTCAACAACTCGGAAATGGTCGAAACAGGAATGTTGCGGCAAGGTTATGAGGGTCGCGCCCTTTAGGGTATGTCATTTCCTTCTGGAAAGGGGTGGTATCATGGTATGGAGCCCAGATACTTACTCATGTGGATACACTTTCTTTATGATGTGTGATGTTGGTTACCGAGCGCTCGGATAAAGGTCCCAAAGGACCGGGTGATGACATATTCGTGAGTTACCTGTTACAGGGGTAACCCGACCTTGTTTGGCAGAGAGCAGTTTGTCTCTCGGGACGTCCAGCCAGAGGCGATCCTATTCGGCAGGAGGAAAGGAAGTTCCTTAGCCTGACCATTTGTTGGAAATCCATCTTCCAAATACGAACTTTGTACGGTATTAGTTGTAGAACCTGCCATCTACTTATGGTGGCGCCCCACTGTTTGGATGGTAGCTATAGTAGGCATAGTTCGGAATGTCTATGCTGGCTAAGATTAATATTCTACTTTCGAAAATGTTTTCTACACTAGACATTAATAATAATAATCCAATGATTGGCGTAGTAAGCATCGTTGACTATCATAAGAAGAAATCTCCTCCAATTCTGCGTTTGCATTGTGTGTGTGGCGGGAGGTCTTATGGTAGTTTCATTTTCCAAAAGCATTGCGTATCTGGTTTATTTTCTTCGTGAAAAAAATACTGTTTTACGATCTCACACCAGTCACCATGACTGACTCGGAGTTTATTGTTCCCTTCTAAACTCTGGGTGCCCACCAATTTCCACACGGGCAGTCTAGAGTTAGGTTATCAGGATATTCTGGAGCTTTGGAGATAAGCTGGATGACGAGACGTTGTATTTGTATCTGATAGTATTTATTCCGCTGTGTATTCTGTATGAGGACAAGTTTTTATAACTGTCCATTGTTGTATATTGACTCTGATTGATGTATGTATAAACTGATATAGTTCTTTGTTTTAAAAGACTAGTGATTATCTATTATATTTTGTTCCGCTGCGATATGTGAGATTCTGATATTGTTTCTGTTCTGATGATGTTCTGTTGTTCTTCTTTCTCTTTTCTTTTGTCTTTTCTTCTACCTCTTCTTTTAAACCCTAAGAATTCGGTTTTCCAGCATTTGATGGCTCGACAGTTGATACAGTGGACGTATTGATGTCGATATTCGGAAGTCGAAGAATCGGGTCCTTACATTATAAGTCTTCGACTTATTTACATTTCGATTTATAAAATCATTTATAAATTCACATTTACAATTTCATTCCATTCATGAATTTTAATTTCAATTATCTTCTTGGAATTCTATTTCAATTTATAAATCACATTTACAATTTATATTCACAATTTTATTCATATAGGAATTTATTTCCTTATATTCTCAATTGATATTTATGAATTTCATTTGTCAAATGAATTTATCTTCAAATCTTTGGTTATTATTTTAATTCTTATTCAATTTCAATATAACAATGATAATATTTCAATGTTATTACTTCCTAACAACCAAACATCCATATACTATGATAATTCATAGAAAAATATTTCTTTTCTATCCAAAAATAGTTTTGGGCAAAATTATTTTATTTACCCTATTTTAAAACAATACTATGTCGGTTTATCTTGTTTAAGAGTTTAGAAACCCCTATCGATTACAGTTGGCTACCCTGCACCGACCAGAATCCATAAACAATCAACTGATAAGTCAACACAATACAAAACAGATTTTCATATTCATTAACAAATACGCGCTCATATCTATTATTACTGTAACAAACCGCAAATTCGTAGCAGTTAATTATCGTCATTTAATGATAATATCAATAGCTGATTGTTATTGAGATTTTAATCGATTGAAATTCTTTCGTATATTCATCGTTGTTGTACGGGCTTTAAAATTTGTCTTGGCCCATTTCTTTTGTTGCCGTGATTATCAAACCAAACTCGGTCCCCCTTTGTAATCCATCCATTCGTTCGAAACCTAAAACAAAAACAAACGAAAGAAAATAAAAATGGTGGCTCGTCTTCGTTCCTCTTCACGAAACTAGGGCTTCAAAAATTAGCGGCTGCTCGTTCATCCCTCTCGTTCGTTCTCTCGGCAGACTTAGGGCATGGAAGAAATCGAAGAGGGGCTGCTAGGGTTAACTTCGTTCGAGTTCCTCCGAGTCGCGTTGAAAAGGTGAGTAATTTTAAATTGCTCACATCTAATTCCTTCTCGTTATGATGCTTCTGCAATTCGATCTTTGATTCGATATTATCTATCTTGGCATTTGGTTTTCGTTCGATGTTGATAAGCGCTGTTGTTATGAGAATTTCGACTGTGCTTATTTCGTTCGACTTTAGTTGTTAATGATGATTTCTGTCTTGTTTAAAATTGTGATTTTTGGGCTGTTTGATTTAAGTGATACTCTCGACTTCACTTCACTGTGCTTTGTTGGCTTTGGCCATCACTTTTGCTTCGGCATTGAATTGCCCTTTTTACTGCAGTTTGAGTTGAGACAGTTGTTTCATGATTTTGAACTCGTTTTGACCCTGCTGTGACGATGATTCCTTGGCCATCACGATGTCGATTTCGAGTTGTTCGATTATCGTGGTTGCTGTCTTGGTCATCACGGCATCTGAAATTGTGTTTGATTGGTTGCTTGACTTTGTCTCGGCAGTTTGATCTTTGTTTGAAATTCCCTGACTTGGTAATAGATTTATTTTTTTGTCTTCGGCTATGCTTTAAACTATTCTTCTGCAAGTTGAATCTTTGGTGGCCTTGCCACTAATGTTAAGAAATTATGTTCTGTCGAATCTAGTTGGTCTTCGTGACAATTTCAGTTGGATTATGTAGCCTGGGTTTTTGATTTGTATTACTTGAACTATTTTGATCTTTGGTACTGTTTTATCTGCGATGGATATGTATGTGTATGCATATATATATATATATATGTGCATACATGTATAGTTGTATCTGTTTGACTTTGGATCTTCTTTGTGACTTCTCTACAGTTTGTCTTCTTTGTAGCGCTGTTGCTCTCGACATTTCGGTATTGGACTTGGATAGTGTATCAGTGATGTTTCAATTCTGTTATACTTGATCATCAGGTTTCCACTGTTTTCTTGTCATCCTGACTCACTTGATCAGCTATTGACCTGAATTTACAGTCTTCATTTAATCTTGTATCATTCTTTCATTTGACACTAACATGCCATGTTGTTGGGTTTGTTGAGTTCCAGTGCTATGTCATTTTAAGTTGTTTCTCTGTAGCTTCACTTGATTGCTCCACTGTTGTCATTTTTGGTCGCACTGTCACTTGTTCATTTGGACTTGAGTTTGTTGTCTTGTACTTGTGATCAGTTGCCTGTAGTCTTTACTTGAATATGGTCATTACCTGATCATGGTTGCAGTTGTATCCCCTTTGAACTTTGAAGTATTGATTATCTGTTTCCTGACTTGTACATTCGATTGTTGTATGTTGGCAACTTGTATTTGTGGTGCCTGTTTCATTAATAGGGTTGTCTTCACTGTATTCATTCGATTTGGTCATTGTTTATAGTTGGCCTTGTTTAGTTTCTGGGTTTCACCATACTCTTGTTGGCATATATCAGTTGCTTGTACACGTGTCTGTGGTCTTCATATATGTGTCCTTCGCATTTGTGTACATGTATACCATGTGTTTGAGTCGGGTTCTTGTTGCACTTCACCTGCTATGTCCTTGTTCCTGATTTAGTGTACTTGAATGTCTACTGTCTCATTTCTAGTTTGCATTGTCTTTGTGATCTTCACTTAAGTGTAGTCTGCACTTTGATAATCATGTAGCCAGGCATGTGTATAGATATGTACATATTCTATATTACTTCGGCTTTAAATCAGATTTTGAGCCTGGTCCTTGTTGATGTTTGACTACTTGTTGCATCGAAAGTACATCTGAAATTTTGGCGAGGCAGTGCACGCGTGCGTGCACTGCAGCCACCCAGAATTGACAATTTTGAATTGATATTTCCTTTGCGTCGTGATGCATTGATCTTTTATGCTGTATTGGCGAGGCCGTACACGCGTGCGTGTACGGCAGCCAATCGAGTTTTGATGGTTTTAAAGTGACAATTTCAATGGCTTTAAATTGATTTAGTCGATTTGATAAATTGTTTGTTCATCTCTGTTGATGATTTAAATCTGCTGATTTATTGTTAAACACTGTTAAGTGTTATATTTTCGTTATCCGATTTCTTTGTTAAAAGAATTGGATAGACGAGAATTATTGTGACTGTCATCTATTTAAATTATTATTGCTTATATGCACTAATAAACTGGTTTGAATTAGACTGACCTGGGTATTATTTTCTTTTGAATGTAATACTCGGGTCAGACCCGAGTTATTTCAGGTTGTAGATTTTCTTCTTTGAGTTGCTGTTCAGGATATGAAGACTTTTCACATCTTCTGAAGTTGTCAGTGTCATTCTGTAGTAGTCGTGTCAGTGTATAGAACGATATGTATTCATGTATATTAGTTGATAATGTACTTGTATATATAACTTCTAGAGTTGACAGTTGTAGTTGTATCATATGTATTGTGTCAACTATGTTGTAACTGACATCAGTTATATATATATGAGACTTTTGTTTTTATCTGTGTTCCGCATTTATATTATCTGTGTTATCATTATATCTAATGTCCTAAACTATTATGAACCATCGTAGTTTGTTTTATACTGATAATTGGGTGTGTCGATGGGAGTAAATAAATAAGATGAAAAAGAAAAAGTATATACCACTCCTATCGAGATAACCAATATTAGTGTAAGGCCAATTACGGATGGTCGCTCCTATCCAGCCTTATTCTTCGTAATAATAGACAGTATTTCTTTTATTACTCTTTGTTATTATGAGCATAGAGGTGGGGCGTCACAGTTGGTATCAGAGCTTGGGGTTTATGGACATAATATAAAACTTAACTTGGAAGGAACATATGTTACAACTATTGGTCGATGTTTTATCTGTGATTTGAGTCAAAACTAAAGTTTTGAAATTTTGATGAAATTTTTAAATATCTTTATTTAAAATTAAGAGTGGAATCGTGTTTTGTTGTTTTGATTGATTTGTGTTTTGTTTATCAGAGTGCGCAGCGGAAACAGTGAAACTGTCTTCGCTGAGTACAACTGATAATCTTTTTGATTTAAAAATCAAAATACGAAATTGATATGAATTTCATTTGTTGTTTACATAGCTGTAATTATTTTGTTTCTTTGAGAATTTCGAATCCGAATTGAGGATTCGAAGAAAATGCAGATATGTGATTTTTGTTGAAATTCCCGCTGGCTTTCTTTTGTACTAATCATCTATTGATTAGATTTTTGCTGTTTTGAATTATCTTCATTGAAGATACATTCGAATGATTTCTTTGTTCATTCTGTAGTACGTGCAAAAATTTGAATTGCACGTTATTGCATTTATTTTACGTTGAACCGATGCTTGGTTATGAAACGTATTTTGTTGCCGTTGTTTTTATAACGGAATTTTACACCAATGCTATATTTTGAAGTACGGTGTTTTGTGGCATTTTGATGAATGAGAATTCACTGACATTACATTTTGATGTAGATTGTTTTGATGTGATTTTGACGTTTTAAAACTACTGTCGCTTTGGCTTCCGTAACCGTCAAATTTTAAAAAGTGGATTTTCAAGCGGTTATTCGGCAATGCTGATTTGTAACCGTTTTTACGGTATTTTGAGAAGTACAATTTCCTTATCGAAATTGTTACTGATTTGCTGTTTTAATCACGTGATTGGAAAATCGTTTTAAAATGAAAATTGTTTTATAAAATTTTAGCAGTTTGCGTTTTCAAAAGAATGAGAAAGCGACTTAAACGATTCAGCAAAATCGAGGATTATGACCCCTTTCTTTTACTGTTTCGCTTAACTCCGGACTTGTTCAGTTGAGAATGCGAATTGTTATTTTTACAAAATAAATAAATTTGTTTTCAAAAATTTTACAGTTTGCGATTTCAAAAGAATGAGGAAGCGATTTAAACGTTTCAGCAAAATCGAGGACTATGACCCCTTTCTTTTACTGATTCGCTTAATTCCGGATTTGTCCGTTTGAGAATGTGAAATGTATTTTTACAAAATACACAATTTTGCACTTTCAAGGAAACGATGAAGAGAATCAAACGATTTAGTAAAACACGTGGTATGGGACATGTGCGTTTGCTATTTCGGTTAATTCCGGACTCGTTAATTGAAATATTTGATGATTTTGTGTGCTTTCGAGCCACACTGCGGACCTTCGGGTCATTTGTTGGGCTTTCGAGCCACTCTGCGGACCTTCGGGTCATTTGTTGGGCTTTCGGGCCACTCTGCGGACCTTCGGGTCAAATACCAGTACTAGACCTTCGGGTCACTCTGCGGACCTTCGGGTCAATCTGATGGGCGCCAAAATTATGTTGAGTACTTGGTAGGCTTCGGCCACTCTGAGATGCACGTGCGGCGAATTAAAAACTCGCCATCTGATGGGATCGATCCAAGCTTTTATGTTGATTTTCTAGTCTTCTTAATTGATTTCTAGATATTTGTTGCTTCCAATTATCTGCAGGTAATTGGATATTTGTTGATATGAGTTCTGATTATCGTTTTTGATAATCAGATATTTGTTGTTTCTAATTATCGCTTGTGATAATTAGATATTTGTTGATATGAGTTCTGATTATCGTTTTTGATAATCAGATATTTGTTGTTTCTAATTATCGCTTGTGATAATTAGATATTTGTTGATATGAGTTCTGATTATCGTTTTTGATAATCAGATATTTGTTGTTTCTAATTATCGCTTGTGATAATTAGATATTTGTTGATATGAGTTCTGATTATCGTTTTCGATAATCGGATATTTGTTGCTTTTAATTATCGCTTTTGATAATTAAATATTTGTTGATTTTAGATTTAATTATCGCTTTTGATAATTAAATAATTGTTGATTTGAGATTTAATTATCGCTTTTGATAATTAAATATTTGTTGATTTTAGATTTAATTATCGCTTTTGATAATTAAATAATTGTTGATTTGAGATTTAATTATCGCTTTTGATAATTAAATATTTGTTGATTTTAGATTTAATTATCGCTTTTGATAATTAAATAATTGTTGATTTGAGATTTAATTATCGCTTTTGATAATTAAATATTTGTTGATTTTAGATTTAATTATCGCTTTTGATAATTAAATAATTGTTGATTTGAGATTTAATTATCGCTTTTGATAATTAAATATTTGTTGATTTTAGATTTAATTATCGCTTTTGATAATTAAATAATTGTTGATTTGAGATTTAATTATCGCTTTTGATAATTAAATATTTGTTGATTTTAGATTTAATTATCGCTTTAGATAATTAAATAATTGTTGATTGAAATTTAATTATCGCTTCAGATAATTAAATATTTGTTGATTGAAATTTAATTATCGCTTGAGATAATTAAATATTTGTTGATTGAAATTTAATTATCGCTTCAGATAATTAAATATTTGCTGATTTCGAGTTTAATTATCGCTTGAGATAATTAAATATTTGTTGATTGAAATTTAATTATCGCTTGAGATAATTAAATATTTGTTGATTGAAATTTAATTATCGTTTCAGATAATTAAATATTTGCTGATTTCGAGTTTAATTATCGCTTGAGATAATTAAATATTTGTTGATTGAAATTTAATTATCGCTTCAGATAATTAAATATTTGTTGATTTTAGATTTAATTATCCCTTGAGATAATTAAATATTTGCTATTTCGAAATTTGATTATCGATTGTGATAATCGAATAATTGTTGAATTTGAAATTTGATTATCGTTTTTGATAATCGAATATTTGTTGAATTTAAAATTTGACTATCAATTGTGATAATCGAATATTTGTTGAATTTGAAATTTGATTATCGTTTTTGATAATCGAATATTTGTCTTCTGATTATCGTTTGAGATAAGTGAATATTTGCGATTTTTGAGATTTGAGCTTCGTCTTTCTCTCTGGCGATTCAAGTGAGTAATTTGATTTACTCACATTCAATTCGTGCTCTGTATGGGATTTCTGCTCTGTTTTTCCTTCTCTTTTAGTTGCTGGAACTCGATTGATTCTTGCTTTTGATAGTCGTCTGATTTTGATTTCTTGATCCCCATGATGTTGATTCTTTTGATTTGAATCAGTCGAACCTTTTGATTTCATATCTAATACTGTCCCTGCTGGCATTTGCTTTGCTTATGCATTCGACATTGTTATGCTCTTATGGTTGTTACCTTTTATCCATTTATTCCATATGATTGCGTGGATGCAATTTCTTTAAGGAGGGGAGTCTGTAACAAACCGCAAATTCGTAGCAGTTAATTATCGTCATTTAATGATAATATCAATAGCTGATTGTTATTGAGATTTTAATCGATTGAAATTCTTTCGTATATTCATCGTTGTTGTACGGGCTTTAAAATTTGTCTTGGCCCATTTCTTTTGTTGTCGTGATTATCAAACCAAACTCGGTCCCCCTTTGTAATCCATCCATTCGTTCGAAACCTAAAACAAAAACAAACGAAAGAAAATAAAAATGGTGGCTCGTCTTCGTTCCTCTTCACGAAACTAGGGCTTCAAAAATTAGCGGCTGCTCGTTCATCCCTCTCGTTCGTTCTCTCGGCAGACTTAGGGCATGGAAGAAATCGAAGAGGGGCTGCTAGGGTTAACTTCGTTCGAGTTCCTCCGAGTCGCGTTGAAAAGGTGAGTAATTTTAAATAGCTCACATCTAATTCCTTCTCGTTATGATGCTTCTGCAATTCGATCTTTGATTCGATATTATCTATCTTGGCATTTGGTTTTCGTTCGATGTTGATAAGCGCTGTTGTTATGAGAATTTCGACTGTGCTTATTTCGTTCGACTTTAGTTGTTAATGATGATTTCTGTCTTGTTTAAAATTGTGATTTTTGGGCTGTTTGATTTAAGTGATACTCTCGACTTCACTTCACTATGCTTTGTTGGCTTTGGCCATCACTTTTGCTTCGGCATTGAATTGCCCTTTTTACTGCAGTTTGAGTTGAGACAGTTGTTTCATGATTTTGAACTCGTTTTGACCCTGCTATGACGATGATTCCTTGGCCATTACGATGTCGATTTCGAGTTGTTCGATTATCGTGGTTGCTGTCTTGGTCATCACGGCATCTGAAATTGTGTTTGATTGGTTGCTTGACTTTGTCTCGGCAGTTTGATCTTTGTTTGAAATTCCCTGACTTGGTAATAGATTTATTTTTTTGTCTTCGGCTATGCTTTAAACTATTCTTCTGCAAGTTGAATCTTTGGTGGCCTTGCCACTGATGTTAAGAAATTATGTTCTGTCGAATCTAGTTGGTCTTCGTGACAATTTCAGTTGGATTATGTAGCCTGGGTTTTTGATTTGTATTACTTGAACTATTTTGATCTTTGGTACTGTTTTATCTGCGATGGATATGTATGTGTATGCATATATATATATATATATATGCATACATGTATAGTTGTATCTGTTTGACTTTGGATCTTCTTTGTGACTTCTCTACAGTTTGTCTTCTTTGTAGCGCTGTTGCTCTCGACATTTCGGTATTGGACTTGGATAGTGTATCAGTGATATTTCAATTCTGTTATACTTGATCATCAGGTTTCCACTGTTTTCTGGTCATCCTGACTCACTTGATCAGCTATTGACCTGAATTTACAGTCTTCATTTAATCTTGTATCATTCTTTCATTTGACACTAACATGCCATGTTGTTGGGTTTGTTGAGTTCCAGTGCTATGTCATTTTAAGTTGTTTCTCTGTAGCTTCACTTGATTGCTCCACTGTTGTCATTTTTGGTCGCACTGTCACTTGTTCATTTGGACTTGAGTTTGTTGTCTTGTACTTGTGATCAGTTGCCTGTAGTCTTTACTTGAATATGGTCATAACCTGATCATGGTTGCAGTTGTATCCCCTTTGAACTTTGAAGTATTGATTATCTGTTTCCTGACTTGTACATTCGATTGTTGTATGTTGGCAACTTGTATTTGTGGTGCCTGTTTCATTAATAGGGTTGTCTTCACTGTATTCATTCGATTTGGTCATTGTTTATAGTTGGCCTTGTTTAGTTTCTGGGTTTCACCATACTCTTGTTGGCATATATCAGTTGCTTGTACACGTGTCTGTGGTCTTCATATATGTGTCCTTCGCATTTGTGTACATGTATACCATGTGTTTGAGTCGGGTTCTTGTTGCACTTCACCTGCTATGTCCTTGTTCCTGATTTAGTGTACTTGAATGTCTACTGTCTCATTTCTAGTTTGCATTGTCTTTGTGATCTTCACTTAAGTGTAGTCTGCACTTTGATAATCATGTAGCCAGGCATGTGTATAGATATGTACATATTCTATATTACTTCGGCTTTAAATCAGATTTTGAGCCTGGTCCTTGTTGATGTTTGACTACTTGTTGCATCGAAAGTACATCTGAAATTTTGGCGAGGCAGTGCACGCATGCGTGCACTGCAGCCACCCAGAATTGACAATTTTGAATTGATATTTCCTTTGCGTCGTGATGCATTGATCTTTTATGCTGTATTGGCGAGGCCGTACACGCGTGCGTGTACGGCAGCCAATCGAGTTTTGATGGTTTTAAAGTGACAATTTCAATGGCTTTAAATTGATTTAGTCGATTTGATAAATTGTTTGTTCATCTCTGTTGATGATTTAAATCTGCTGATTTATTGTTAAACACTGTTAAGTGTTATATTTTCGTTATCCGATTTCTTTGTTAAAAGAATTGGATAGACGAGAATTATTGTGACTGTCGTCTATTTAAATTATTATTGCTTATATGCACTAATAAACTGGTTTGAATTAGACTGACCTGGGTATTATTTTCTTTTGAATGTAATACTCGGGTCAGACCCGAGTTATTTCAGGTTGTAGATTTTCTTCTTTGAGTTGCTGTTCAGGATATGAAGACTTTTCACATCTTTTGAAGTTGTCAGTGTCATTCTGTAGTAGTCGTGTCAGTGTATAGAACGATATGTATTCATGTATATTAGTTGATAATGTACTTGTATATATAACTTCTAGAGTTGACAGTTGTAGTTGTATCATATGTATTGTGTCAACTATGTTGTAACTGACATCAGTTATATATATATGAGACTTTTGTTTTTATCTGTGTTCCGCATTTATATTATCTGTGTTATCGTTATATCTAATGTCCTAAACTATTATGAACCATCGTAGTTTGTTTTATACTGATAATTGGGTGTGTCGATGGGAGTAAATAAATAAGATGAAAATGAAAAAATATATACCACTCCTATCGAGATAACCAATATTAGTGTAAGGCCAATTACGGATGGCCGCTCCTATCCAGCCTTATTCTTCGTAATAATAGACAGTATTTCTTTTATTACTCTTTGTTATTATGAGCATAGAGGTGGGGCGTCACAATTACACTCACACTCATTCTAGAGTACTGCTGACTCTATCTCTAATGAGTAACACCCAACAGAGTAGGGTTGTCGCTTAACCATATGCTTTGATACCACGTTGTAAGGACCCGATTCTTCGACTTTCGAAAATTGACATCGATACATCCACTGTATCAACTACCGAGCAAACGAATGCCGGAAAACCGAATTATTAGGGTTTAAAAGAAGAGGTAGAAGAAAAGATAGAAGAAAAAGAAAAGAAGAACAACAGAACAACAACAGAAACAAAAATAATATCAGAATCTCACATTCGCAGCAGAACAAAAATATAATAGATAATCACTAGTCTTTTAAACAAAGAACTATATCAGTTTTATGCAATACATCAGTCAGAGTGAATATACAACTCAATACAACAATGGACAGTTATATAAACTTGTCCTGATACAGAATACACAACGGAATAAATAAACAAGTACGGGTGTACGTTTCTCCATCCAGCTTGCTTCCACGTGCTCTAGAATATCCAGAATATCCTGATAACATAACTCTAGGCTGCCCGTGTGGAAAATGGTGGGCACCCAGAGTTTAGAAGGGAAACAATAAACTCCGAGTCAGTTATGGTGACTGGTGTGAGATCGTAAAACAGTTATTTTTCAGAGAGAAAACAAAATTTATTCGCAATGCTTTTGGAAAATGAAACTACCATAAGGCCTCTCGCACACACACACAATGCAAACGCAGAATCGGAGGAGATTTCTCCTTATGATAGTCAAAGATGCTTGATACGCAAAATCAAATCATTTTTGATATTATTATTAGTGCATAGTGTAGAAAACATTTTGAAAGTAAAATATAAATCTTAGCCAGCATAGGCATTTCGCACTTATGCCTACGATAGCTATCATCCAAACAGTGGGGTGCCACCATAAGTGAATGATAGGTTCTACAACTAAAACCGTACAAGTCACGTATTGTTTCTTTGGATTTCCAACAAATGGTCAGGCCAAGGAACTTCCCATTGCCACATGGAAACACCTCTGGAAAGACGTCTCGAGAAATAACCTAACATTACGGTTAGATCTCTGCCAACACAAGGCCAGGTTACCTCTGCAAAAATAGGTAACTACTGACACGCGTATGCCATCCCCCGATCGTAACCGATCTTCCCGAGGATCCTCGATTTCCAACAACCACATAATAAATTTGCAGTAACAACATAGGTTAAATATCTAGGCTCCATACCATGATACCACCTCTATCTAGAAGGAATGACATACACTAAGGGGCGCTACTCCCTAGAACCTTGCTGCATCCTTCCTGTTTCGACCATTTCCGGGGTGTGAGGTCCGACGAAGTCTCGTCCACAAAGCTACGCTTTGTCACAAAGCCATGCTTCGGGTCAAACAAATGATCAAAGTAATGATCACAAAGATAAATGATCAAACAAATGATCATATCACAAATGATCAAACAATGATCATTTCACAGCAACACTCAACATGTCATGTTACCAAATTGGGAGTAAATCGCTGATAAATTTCAACTACATAACCTCTGAGCTCGTACGTCTCAGAGAAGGGTGTTAAGCTAAGAGAATAAATTCTCCGCCACCAACAGATATGTATTTGAAAGAAATCAGCTTTATATCTCAATTTGTAATGTCAGACATACAATCCATACAAGTCTGTTCCGGGATCGAACAGAACCGAAGGCACTTCTCACGAAGCCCTTGCAAATCCAGATAATTTTCAAATCACGTCCGGACTTCCCATCACTAAGGGTGATAAAACCTCTATATCGGAGATCAGCCGATGCAGAGCAACTCGACGGTAATCCTTCCGTTTTCAAAAATATCCGGTCTTCAACACCGGTCATCAAATGCAATTCATTATGGCGTATCGCATATTCGGAATGGGTTATACGACCCCATGGTCCTTTCCCGGCTAACCCGAATAGTGAGCGTTTATTCAAAAATAAGTGTGGCATTCAAATTCAAGTAAATCTCAACAAATACTAATTCAAGGTAATTATTGATAGTCGGTTATTTAACTATCAATAAAGATGTGCAACATCATCAGATTCCAAATAATTTTCCACAAATTATTTATTTTCCAAAAATATCTTTACAAGATATATAATTTCCACACTTCAACCATTTGAAAACAAATTTCAAATATTCACTTTCAAATATTCATTTTCAATTTATCTTTACAAAGATAAATTCTCAAAACGTTTCATTTCGTATTGGAAAAGCATTTCCATACTTATTTAATAATAAGTAATTCACAAATCTTATTTATTTTCAACATTTGAAAATATTCAATATACTTAAATCAAATTAAGTATATATTTCATTCTTTAAGGAAATCATTTTCTTAGACACATCTTTTATTTGAGTTGAAACGAATGTTACGTAAAACATCATTACGATGACTCAAAATCACTAGTATAGGGATTAAAAAATTTAGATAGATATATAAAATCCCAATACTATATAAAACATTTCCTTTCAGAAACCATTTACTATAAGAACAGTGTTATAGTCCATCATTTCCTTATTCCTCGAAACGTCTATTTCAACAATGAATGTTGAAATCTATGTATTCGATACTTAATACATTTTTTAAACAAAACATCTTTAAATTGTTTTGATTCTATTTCAAATATCACTTTCAAATATTTCTTTTCAATATATTATTCAACGTCCAAAATCATGAATATACTTCATTAACCAATTTCAACATTTCTACACATTTTATTTAAAGAATTATCCACTGTCCAAAATCGTGAATAAAATTCCCAACCAAACTCTTATTATTTACAACATTTAACTTAAAGGATAATTCGCTGTCCAAAATCACGAATATATCTCCTTTATTTAAATTTCTATGTTTAATTTATCAAATTCAATTAATTTTGAATTTACAAACAATGTTTATAAATCCCATTTCTATTTATAAAACTTCGATTTATAAATCTCCTTTATTATCCAATTCAAATTGTATAACTCAATTATATACTGGAAGTCCATATTATAAGTTAATAACTTATAATTCATTAATTTTAAAAGAAATCGTTCTTTTAAAACTTCACAAATTGTAAAACTTTTAAATTTCATTAACTTATGAAATCCAAGTATACTCCATTTTAACACTTATAAAAACTCATTTTATAATTCCAATATTTTTAATTTATAAATATCAAATTTATAAATCTTTTATATAAAACGTTTTTAATAATTCAAAAATCCCATTTTAAACCATTTTATAAATTACTTTAACTATTTATTTCAAAAATCACCTTTCGGTTATATTTCACAAACATCATAATTTTCATAACTTTAAAATTTGAACGTTTATTTATTTAAGATGAATCAATCCAAAAATTTAATAAAACATATACTTTCAAAAATCACTTTAAAAAAATCTCTTTTAAAGTCAAAATCGTTATTTTTAAACTTCAAAAATATGGATCCGATGATGCAACACACAAATTAGTCAATCACGACAACAAACATCATATATCGATACGAAGATCAACAAATATCACAATATCTGTAATCAAATAAATACTGGTGAGGAATCCAGTTGGATCCCTCCAACCTGTTTCCCTGCATCCACAGACGTTAGAACAATACCCATTACACTTCGAGGTGGACTATCGCAGTATATGGGATTTATAAAATATCATCCGCTATTATGCGGCGCAATATGGTCTCATCCGCTATATAGTGCGGGAAATCAATCAATCCAATATATACATATGCCAATATGTATATATTGCTATATATAATACTATATATACTATCACATCCCATAGCAATCAATAACTGCAAAAATCCAACTTTAAATTTGAGTGAGAAGATCTCACCTTAGCTTTTTATTTTGCAATCCCATTTTCCATTTTCGGCTATTCCTTGATTTTAAACCTTGTATAAACAATTATATCATTTATTAATATTCGAATAAATCGAATAATTAATTTTCCATTTAAGAATTTTAAATTAAGCTTAATTTTTTTTCTTTCTTTCTTTTAACTAAGGATTTAATTCAGCAAAAATTAAATTCTAAACTAATTTCTCTTTAAAGATCTCTTTGTAACTGAGAAAATAAATTAGGTTAACTGAACAATTAAATAACCATAATCCGTCTTTAAAGTGAACTAGTAAATAAAAATATGTATATTTATTTTCCTTTGAAATCACATATATATACAAAAATGATTATATAAATTTTCAATAAATCAAATTTCTGATAAATTCCTAAATCTGTTTTCAAAGAAAATTTTCCTATTTATAACTTCTCTGCTTTCCTGTTTTTCTGAAAATAATACAATGATTTACTTTACTGTTTATATATATATAAACCTATAAATTAAGAAAAATAAATTGATTTTCAAACTTACTACTACTCTCTTTTTAAAAGTATATACATATATTAATATTAATCTGAAATCAAAACGAAACTTCGTAAATATACTTACTGTCGAATCGAGCCCAAAGCTATCGCCGAAGTTTGCCACTTCCTTTCATCGCGATTGAAACCCACGATGTGCCCTAGCTCGCACTCGCCAAAGCCAGTCGCGACTCCCCTTCCATTGCCCACGCCATCGCTCGCCCTTCCATCTCGCGACAGTCGTCGCATCCACCCAGTCACTGCCTAGTTCTCGCGACAAGAAAGGAACGCCACCGTGACGAAGACAAAATCGCGATCGCTCCAGGCCTTCGACCGCCGTGCTCGTCGCTCGCGAGCTCGAGTTTGCTTTTAATCATCGCGACGTTTTTTTTTTCTTTTTTTTTCGTTTGAATCTGAGAGGGGCTTCGGCCATTTGATTTTTATTTGGAACGAAAACAGTTTTTTATTTTATTTTGAACAAAGAGTGGCCATTGATTTGAATTTTCGAACGAACGAAATTGCTTCCATTTCTCAAACGAGGCTTCGGCCATTTTATTTTCTTTGTTTCTGCATTTGAAACGAACTTGCATGGTGATTTAAAAAGAGATGGAGGAAGATAGGATTACGTGATTTTGCAGAGAATACGTGATTGCATTACCTCTACAGTGTTTTGAGTTGAGGTCAAAAGTGCTGATGTTGACCAAATACAAAAATTAAATTTAAATTGAATTCAATTAAAATTTTAACGCGTTTATACGTCGTGTGCTCACATAACAACTCTGAAAAATACGAAATTTGAAATCCGACAATAATACAATATTCCATATCCAATGGAACTGGTTTCGTCGAATTCCGAGACTGCGCCTCGGAAGGCTATTTTTAAATACCGATTCAAACGATAAAATTTTCAAAACTGAACAAACACTTATAATTTAAATTTTTACCACCTCCATTATCTTCAGTATCATCATTACGAATTTTAAAAGCTTTTGAAATATTTTTCTTCAGCTTAAAATTGAAGATTTAAATTTTTATTCAACTTTCATTAGATTAAATTTTATAATTTAATCGCCAAATTCAAAGTTATATCGGGGATTCAAATTAAATCATCGTTAAAATATTTAAAATTAATTAAATATTTTCAATTTAAATTGTTCAAAATTCTGGGTCGTTATATACACCCTCCTATATTCGAGTCTGGGGCAAACTCTCTTGATTTACCAGGCCACAAGATCACCTAATCGATTTCCGAGGCAACAATCACACCTAATTGATTTCAAGGCTCAACCGCACCTTTTACTCAACTGTTTGATTTACAAATAATCCTATAACTCTGAATAGCACTGAGATCTTATGGAGAGAGTGGTAGAGAATCAAACAAGAGATAATCAAGTTTGATTCCCTTGGTATTTCGGCAGAGTATAGTTTGAGATTCTTTAGAATAAATATGGAAGATGAAGAGGAGAGAAAATAAATGAAATCTGATAAAAATTCATTTAGAACTACTAGTATTTATAGGAAATCAACAGCCATATCTATTCGTGAACTGATACGACGAATAGACACTTCCTTTGAAAATTTGAAATTTGAATTTAATGGACACCATGTCGACATAAGGGGTTGAGGGATGTTGACATGCTCAAGGCAAAAATTGATGTTTTGATTTTCTTATTAAAATTGATTTCTATAATTTGTCAAAACAATTTCTAAACTTTGTAAATATATTTGAATATAGTTTAAACATATAAAAGAGTTTTTTAATATATATAATCTTAATCTATAAAGTGATTTAAAATCTGAGTATATAAATATTTTAAAGCTAAATATTTAAAACAAGAGATGGTTTAAAAAACAAGGAAAATTTTGAAATCAAAATATTAAAAATGATAAAAATAGTTTTGAGGCTAAAATATTTCAATAAAGAGAGATGTCTTTTTGAAAAGAAAGTTTTGAAAACATTTTAAAAAACAAGAGATATATTTTTGAAAAACATTTTTATAAAATTAGTGGATATCAAAATAGGACCACTATATGTTCCACTAGATATTGTCGTGGGTTCCATCCCACTAGGGTTCCATCCCTTTAACGGGCTCGAAGTGGATTCCATTCCACGAATAAATATCAAATACAGATGTAAGTGCTTTCAAAAAGTTTTAACATAATTCTAGACTAACTACATTGTCTTGTACTGTTTGAAATCTTGAACTCTTGATAACTTGATTTCTTGATACTCATGAGTCTTCAATCTTGATATCTTAAATCTTTAAATTCATCGGTCTTGTATCTCTATACTGTACAGTCTTCATTCTTGGTATCTGCATGTTTATATCCTGCATATACATATATATATATATATATATATGATCTAAACTATAATGTTAGTATTTATATTTTATAACAAGTCCTAAGGTTGTTGTCATTAAAACCATCATCTCAAGGACTAACAATCTCCCCCTTTTTGATGATGACAACCTATGTTTATAAAATATACTTCTCCTTCATAATAACTCCCCCTAAAAATAATAACTCCCCCTTAATCTAAGCCTAACTACTCTAACTACTCTATTTTATATTTCTCCCCCTTTGTCATCAACAAAAACTAATCCTAAACTCCCCATTTATCTAATACTATTTAAATTAAATACTAATAAGGAAGTATAATAAGTAAAACAACTATATTATTATATATGATGTTATATTTACATGTATATATGAAACATAAACATACAAATATATTTAAATACATAAATTATAGAATAACAATACTAACGAGAGTTTTTGACAATCGGAGATTTGTGAATCGAACAATTTGGATAATGAAAACAAAAGTTTCCACGTTGTTCAACCAAATTCCCATCTTTGTCAAAACAGACTTCGCCTACATAGACCACGTTGTCGTCTTCTTCCATAGGTGCTTTTTCCTCTTCTTCTTCCTCCTTTTCTTCTTCTTCCTCTTCGCTGTGCTCTAAAGGATTATGCACGTGAATGTTGGGAGAATCTTCTTCAATCACAATAGGATTTGCGTGATTATCCATTAGGAATTTTGTAAATTCCGAAGAATTTTGCCTTGCTTTTCTTGTTCTTTTGCCATCCTTAGTTGCACAACTTGAAATTCAGTCAACATTTACATGGCATCCTTCATAGATTCTTCAATCTTTATCACACATGCCAATGTAGTGCGTTGGAATGGACCATAATGAGGAGAAGGGAAAGAAATATTGTCAATTTGGTTTGATTTAGTGGACGAGGCCATTAATTTTAATTTACAGAAGTTTTATTTCAGAGAAAGAAAAGTGAGAAGACAGAAAAATTCAAAATACATAGGTTTATATAACTACTAAACTGATTTTAGTGGGAAAATCAAATTTTAAAAATTTTGCCGTTGTATGTCGACATGGGTGGTAGGGGTATGTCAACATCCTTATGAAAAATTTGATTTTCTTGTATATATATGTTACTATATCTATACTCTATATCTCAGTTATTGAACAAATGCCTAGTTCTCTTCTTAATTTAGTAAATATAGGTTGATTTAAGGGTTTGGTGAAAATATCAGCAATTTGATTCTCGGAATTGATATATTCAAGAGAAATAATCTCTTTACTTATATTATCTCTGAGAAAATGAACCTGTTTTATCTTACATTGATTCTCTCCCTCTCTAAATTACATCATATTTGTTTTACATCTCTAACTAAACAGTAGTTTTTAAGTTTATTGATCTGCAGGTGGAGCAATTTGTCTGTGGATCCCTGGATAGCAAGACACTGATTTTATTATGGGTATTTAGAAGCTTCTAAGGAAGCAGCTGCTCTAAGGAAAACAGAACTTTCAAAAACTTATCTTGTTTAGAGTCGTCTTGAGAAACAGCTGAGTTTCCCTTTGGTTTTAGCAAGTCTTTCAGATCTCGTTCGGGAGGCTTCTAATCTTTGAGCCTGTTATTGTGTGGAACATTTTGTCTGTAGATACCTGGACAATAAGAAGCAATATTTATATGGATATACTTGAAGATTCAAAGGAAGCAGAATTACTGATGAATACAGAAGACATATCAAAACTTATCTTGTTTAGAGCAGCTTAACGTTTCAGATCGGAGATGAATCTCAGATCTAAAGTTTTTGCAGCTTCCCTGACATGGATTTAAAAACCTCCGTTAGTTCGAAGGCTATAAGGAACTAAGCAGTAGTTTAGATAGTATACTTACTCAAGTAAGTCTGGAGAGATGGAGTTTCCGAGTTAAGGAGGAGATCAGAAGTTTAAAGGCAGCAGCCATTTCGGTTTCTCGCGAGTTTTCTTTTGGTAAGTTTGGAGTTAGGAAGAGAATGAAAAGTCGCTTTGCTGGTCTCGGGAGTTATCGAGAAGTTTCTGAGTCTTCGGGAGGCTTCTTTTCTTTGGGCCTGAAACTGGGTTTGGGTTGTATTTGTTTTTATAGCCCAACGAGTTTAGTTTATGTTTTGTTTTTGGTTTTGTTTTGGACCGATTATAGGCTTTGCTTTGTATTTTGTATCTTGTTGGACCTTGTTTTTTTTTTATTTCTTAATAGTAAAGTTTGAACCCCTTCTTCAAAAAAAAAAAATGATGTCTAATATCAATATGTTTAGTCCTAGCATGATGAGTAGTATTTTTAGACAAATTTATTGCACTAGAATTATCATAATAAATTGGTGATTTTGAAATTGTTAATCCAAAATCTTTTAGAGTTTGTTGCATATAAATGACTTGGGAGAAAGCCAAAGCAGCAGAGATATATTATGCTTCAGTTGTTGATAAAGAAACAATATTTTTCTTTTTGCTAAACCATGAAACCAGAGAATGCCCCAAAAAGTGACAAGTTCCACTTGTACTTTTTCGGTCAGATTTGCAACCAGCATAGTCAGCATCACAATAAGAAATTAAATCAAATGAATCATTTTTAGGGTAAAATAAACCATAGTCAAAAGTATGTTTAACATATCTTATGATACGTTTCACAGCTTTTAAGTGAGTTTCTTTGGGTTGAGATTGATACCTTGCACAGAGACAAACACTATGCATGATGTCAGGTCTACTCGCAGTGATATAGAGTAGTGATCCAATCAGTCCCCTATATAGTTTTTGATTTACATCTTTTGAAAGATCTTCTTTATTTAAAGCTTCATTGATTGCCATGGGAGTGGGTTTTCCACTCGTAGTAGTCATACCAAATTTACTCACTAAATCATATTTTTCTTGACTAATAAAGATACCATTATCTAATTATTTTATTTGTAAACATAAGAAGAAAGTAAGTTCACCTATATGACTCATCTCAAACTCTTTTGTCATTATTTCAGAAAATTCTTTATCCATTTCATGATTAGTTGAACAAAAATAATATCATCTACATAAACTTGTACTAGTTGAATATCATTTTTATTTCTTTTAATGAAAAGAGTATTATCTACTTTACCAATTTCAAAATTTGATTGTAATAAAAAAGATCTTAGTCTGTCATACCATGCTCTAGGAGCTTGTTTCAGACCATATAGAGCTTTCTTAAGTTTGAAAACATGGTTTGGAATTCTTTCATCTTCAAAGAGTGGAGGTTGTTCAACATAAACTTCCTCTTTAACAAATCCATCTAGAAAAGCACTTTTAACATTCATTTGAAATAATTTGAAATTATTATAATTTGTGAAAGCAAGTAGAATTCTAGTGGCTTCTAATCTTGCTACGGGTGCAAAGGTTTCATCAAAATCTATTCCTTCTTCTTGACAATAACCTTGTGCGACTAATCAAGCTTTATTTCTCACGACCTCACAAAGTTCATTCATTTTATTTTTATAAACCCATTTTGTTCCAATTATACTTTTATCCTCAGGTCTAGGAACAAGTTCCCAAATCATTTTTGGTGAACTGATTCAATTCTTCTTACATAGCAAGAATCCATGAATCATCAGATGATGCTTCCTTTGGAGGTTCAATAGTTGATATAAAAGCTACATTACTCATGTTATTTAGTTGATTTCTAGTTCTAACAACAGATTCAATATTTCCTAGTATATTTTCTATCGGATGATCTTTTAATAGCCTAATTCTTTTATTAGGTTGAATGATTTCACAATTAGTTTCATTAGGTTCATTATTTAAAGTTACAAAATCTTCTTCATTTTCTATTTGTACAGTATCTTTAAAATTTTCACCAAAAGATACATGCATTGTTTCTTCAATAGTGTTAGTTCTTAAATTATAACCTATAAATTCTTTACTTCTATTAGAATATCCGATGAAGATACCTTTGTTAGATTTAGGTTCAAATTTATCTAAATTATCTTTTGTATTAAGAATAAAACACTTACTACTAAAAACTTTAAAATAAGCTACTATGGGTTTCTTATTGTAAAGTAATTCATATGGTGTTTTATTAGTTAATGGTCTAATTAAAATCCTATTTAATATATAACAAGCTGTAGCGATTGCTTCAGCCCAAAAGTTTTTAGGTAAGTTACTATCAGAAAGCATTGTTCTAGCACACTCTTGAATCGTTCTATTCTTACGTTCACCACTCCGTTTTTTTATGGAGTTCTTGAAAAAGAGAAATTATGAGTTATTCCCTATTTATTGCAGAATCTCTCAAAATTTTCATTTTCAAATTCCCCACCGTGATCGCTACAAATAGTTATAATTTTTAAAGAAAGTTGGTTTTGAAGTCTTTTTGTAAAAAAATTAAATGAATCAAAAGTATCACTTTTATGTTTCATAAAAATTGTCCATGTAAACCTAGAATAATCATCTACAATTACAAATACAATTTATTGTGATTTATTGATTGAATTTGAGATGGACCAAATAAATCTAGATGAAGTAACTCAAGAGGTTTTGAAGTTGAAATCATATCTTTTAATTTGAAAGAACTCTTCCTAAGTTTTCCTAATTGGCAAACATCACATATACTATCTACTTTAAAGTTTAACTTGGGAAGACCTCTAACTAAGTCAAGTTTTGATAACCTAGATAACAGTTTGAAATTTAAATGACCAAATCTTTTATGCCAAATCCAAGGGTCACTTGTATTAGCCAAAAGACATAAGTTATCATTTGAAACTTCATACTAAGGATGTAAATATTTTTCTTCCTAATTCCTTCAAATATAATATTTGAATTATTATCTTCGATGTGACACTTATCTTTTTCAAATTTAATCTTGTATTCTTTATCGCAAAGTTGACTAATGCTAAGCAGATTGTGTTTTAGATTCTTAACTAATAAAACATTAGAAATAGTAGGAGTTTTAGAGTTACCGACATTGCCGATGCCAATCACATATCCTTTTGAGTTATCTCTAAAATTAACCAATCCTCCATCTTTATAGATAATATCATTCAACATATCTGGATTACCAGTCATGTGTCTTGAACATCCACTATCAAGTATACACTTATTCTTCTTGATTTGCACAATTTGTCCATTGAGTGTTGATTCTTCAAAGGCCATATAACATTTTTCTTTCTGCACAGAATAAAAACTTGGTAGATAACTTGGTTTTCTATAATAACTATATGCAGACTTATGAGACAATGAGGATTTGAATAGTTTTAAACTAGTGTTAACAAAATCCCAAAAAATAGCCATTTTAAAAACTTTTTCAAAATTCAGATTATGAAAACTTTGAAAACATTGCTCTGATACCAAATGTGAGAAATGCGGATTATGGATCTTAAGACTGGAATAACACTAGAGGGGGGGGGGGTGAATAGTGTTTTGTGGATTTTCTAAATCTTCTTGAAACTTATGTAAATTTAATCACCAACAAATATAATTCACAGACATAGATATAATCACAGAATCAGACACAGATGCAAATAATAAATAAAAGCAGCAAAGGAAAGAACATACCAGGATTTTATACTGGTTCGGAGTTACCCTACATCCAGTCCTGCACAAACGTACAGATTTCTTATCAAAAATTATCTCCCAGATTACACCCTCGATTTCAAGGCCACGAGGTACACCCTCCTGTATTCGAGTCCGGGGAAAACTCTCTTGATTTACCAGGCCACAAGATCACCTAATCGATTTCCAAAGCAACAATCACACCCAATTGATTTCAAGGCTCAACCGCACCTTTTACTGAACAGTTTGATTTACAAATAATCCTATATCTCTGAATAGCACTGAGATCTTATGGAGAGAGTGTCAAAGAATCAAACAAGAGATAATCAAGTTTGATTCACTTGGTACTTCGGTAGAGTATAGTTTGGGATTCTTTAGAATAAATGTGGAAGACGAAGAGGAGAGAAAATAAATGAAATCTGATGATAAATTCGTTTAGAACTACTGGTATTTATAGGAGATCAACAACCATATCTATTCGTGAAAGGATACGACGAATAGACACTTCTTTTGAAAATTTGAATTTTGAATTTAATGGACACCTTGTCGACATGGGGGTTGAGGGATGTCGACATGCTCAAGGCAAAAATTGATGTTTTGATTTTCTTATTAAAATTGATTTCTATAATTTGTCAAAACAATTTCTAAACTTTGTAAATATATCTGAATATAGTTTAAACATATAAAAGAGTTTTTTAATATATATAATCTTAATCTATAAAGTGATTTAAAATCTGAGTATATAAATATTTTAAAGCTAAATATTTAAAACAAGAGATGGTTTAAAAAACAAGGACAATTTTGAAATCAAAATATTAAAAATGATAAAAATAGTTTTGAGGCTAAAATATTTCAGTCAAGAGAGATGTCTTTTTGAAAAGAAAGTTTTGAAAACATTTAAAAAAACAAGAGATATATTTTTGAAAAACATTTTTATAAAATTAGTGGATATCAAAATAGGACCACTATATGTTCCACTAGATATTGTCGTGGGTTCCATCCCACTAGGGTTCCATCCCTTTAACAAGCTCGAAGTGGATTCCATTCCACGAATAAATTTCGAATAAAGATGTAAGTGCTTTCAAGAAGTTTTAACATAATTCTAGACTTGTACTGTTTGAAATCTTGAACTCTTGATAACTTGATTTCTTGATACTCATGAGTCTTCAATCTTGATATCTTAAATCTTTAAATTCACCAGTCTTGTATCTCTATACTGTACAGTCTTCATTCTTGGTATCTGCATGTTTATATCCTGCATACATATATATATATATATATATATATATATATATATATATATATCTAAACTATAATGTTAGTATTTATATTTTATAACAATTCCTAAGGTTGTTGTCATCAAAACCATCATCTCAAGGACTAACAAGATGAGTCCTAACACCCACTAGTGAAGTCGAAAGACTTCTATGTTTCATCTTAGGGTTTGGAGGAAATAAAAACTAGTGGGAGCCTTATTAGAAAAATGAAATGGTAACAATAACCTTTCTAATATTGTAAGAACATATGTTAAATAATGTTATAATTATCTACAACGATAAATTTAGAAATAGAGTTAAGGTATGCCCTAGGGACAATTATGTAATTTATTACATATATCTAACTCGTTGACCAATCTTGTTCGACATAAAGGTATTTTCATTCTATTATATATTTGTTATAATGTGGTTATATTAATTAATCAATTTAATTAAAAGTATATTAATAGAAAATCCATAAATGGTATGTTTTGTGATAGTAGTTACAAAGTGTTGTAACCGTGAGTAATTCATCACAATGAAACAAATGTACCATTTTAAATGTTGCTAGTCAAGATGCATCGAGACTGGATATCGATGTATCCGTTGAGACTAGAGTATATAACGCTCTCCAAATGTTGGGCAGTATATTACTCATGATTGCTGAGGGCACCAAGGGGTTACGTACTGATAGTTATTGGATAACTATGGAATGACTCACTCGATAGTTCTCTGTTGGTTAATATAACTAAGGTTAAATGGAGAATATCAATCCGACTAATTTACACAGTTCTCTTGACTTATTAATACTGTTGATCTTCAATGTAGAAGCTCCGCTTTGAATATAGTTAAATCATGGCATAGCATCCATCCAACGGCTATAGTTGGGTCGAGTGGAAGCATTGGAAGTGAAACACTATTCAAGAGAGGATTCGTCTCATCAGTTATATGAGGTTAGTATCACGGTCAACTAAAGTCAACTCAAAGTCAAAGTCTATGGCCAGATCATTTCGGTTAATAATAATTGTTATTATTGAACCAATGACGTTGTGTTTGGACTATAAAGTCAAATGTGGATGATATTGGAATTGACCATTACCAAATTCCATAAATCCAAAGTGATATAGTTTTGACGAAGAGAATTGGTGTAAATAATTGTCACTATTTGGTACTGCTTATAATAAATAAAATTGGATTTTACCAAAAGATGTGTAAGCGATAAATTTGGCCAAAATGTCACACCACCTATGTGACGTGTGAACGTTAATATTCGAATAGTTCGATATTAATCGCTGACTGAATTTACACCTTTGAGTCGCACAACCGTAATGATGAATTCTTTGAAAAACCACATGATTTAATTAATTTATAAAATGTTGTAAATTGATTAAACCAATTGATATTTGAGAAATATTAATTATTATTTATTTGATGTTTGGAAGTTTTTTGTAATTATTTTAATGCATTTATAAAAGTTATATTAGTGCGATATACGATGTCGATGTAATTTAAAGATAATCACATGAATGAATTATAGAAATTTTATGTCATTTGATGACATGATTTATGGAAATTTTATGTCATTTGATGACATAATTTATGGACATGTTATGTCATTTGATGAATACGTGTAAGGAAAGGATTAGAGAGAGAGAGAAACAATCAAGAGAATAAAATAGGGAAGTTTTAATTAAAGGATAGGGAAAGTTTCATTATTTAAAATAAAACATATTCTCTAATTCATTATGTAATTCTGTACGTACAATTCATTCTTTCTCATTCAATCTGTTTCTTTCTCTCCTCCTAACTTTTCATGGCAGAAAACAAAAAAAATAAAATTTCCAAAATTCTTTCAACTGTATATAAAAACATCAAAAAAATAAACAAAACAAAAGTGGTTCATCCATCTCTTGTAAGGATAGGATGAGGATCTTGAAGATCTGAGGAGATATTTTCATTCAAGGTGTGACTTCTAGGCAATATCCTAAGGGGAGTCCATTTTCAAGATGTGGTCCAAGGCTTTGAGTAACAAGGTATGTTTTTCTTTAATAGATAATGATATTTGATGTAATGTTTTTTGAAAGAGAAATTTAATTATCATAATTTGTAAGCACGTATCACTGCCTCATTTAAGTTCAAAATTGTTTGTGTAGCTTGAGTTGTTTGTTGAATGGATCAATTGTTGTTTTATTTAATAAATCAAAACTAATATTTGTATATGTTTAAATATAATGTTTTGCTTTGGAACTATGTTCTATACATTCAATTTAAAGTCTAATTTTTAGATCAGAAATTTTGTATGTTCAGTTTATCAATTGGGTTCTTATTTTGTTAAATTAAAATTAAATTTTTTATATGTTTGAATACAATCTTTTATTATAGATCTATATTATAAACATTCAATTCAAAGTATAATCCTTTAGGTTTAAAATTTTGTATGTTCATATTGTTTTGATTGGATTTTACTTTAACAAATTAAGTTAAAATTTGTTTATGAATATTACATCGTTTTATTGAAGATTCATGTTTTAATTCATATAATACAAAATGTAATTTTCGATTTGAAAGTTTACATGTATGTATTTTGTGTTTGTATAGTTTTGAAAATTAAAAAAAGGAAGATGTTTTGGCAATAAATCTGAATTTTAATTTCATTACTATAGTCTCTAATTTGTATTAATTAGAGATATTTTATTGAATATTGCATACATACAATTAATGTTTTGGCAATAAACCTACTTCTAAACTGATTGCTATAAATCTTTAATTTTTATTAAGTAGAAAGACTTGATTTAATCTTGTATACACACAATTAATTTTAATGTATGTTTGCATATATAAAATTTATTACATGTATTTCATATTGTCAAATTATGATTAGATTTCTTTTCGAAAGGAGGAAACAATTTAAATGAGGCAATAATATATACATTTATTTTTGACTATTTATATCCTTACGTTATGATGCCTATAATTTGTCATTTATATGCTGCATTAATTAAGTTTACGAAATGGGAAATTGACTCAATCATCATTGTTTCCCTTTATTTATTTCCCAATTTTTCCTTTATGTGATTAGCTATCCATTAAATTTTGTTTATATGTCTACACCTTGCCATTAATTGATAGCACCTATCATATATTGCACTTATATAGTTTACACTATAACATATATTTGTTTATGCTTATATTCATGCCGTATATGGATGTTGCTAATTAATGACATTCATATGATCAATCAATTTAATTAAAGGGAGAGAAATGAAAGGTTTCTCTCTCCATATAAATTTATTCTCCATCATTAATTGAATAAGTTAAGGGTAAGGAAATAAAATGTTTCATTCTCTAAATAAATTTATGCCCCGTCATTAATTGAATAATTTAAGAGATAGGAAATGAAAAGTTTTCTTCTCTAAATAAATTTAATAAGTTACCGTTACACACAAATATGTACATAAGAGTATATTTGATATACTCTAATTTACATATACATTAAATTAAAGTAAAAATTTATTTATAAAATTAAATAAAATATTGATTTTATTTAAAAGAAACTTAGAAGATTTCTAAGTATATTTAGACTTCGTAGGCCCATTAAAGATCCAAAATGGCAAAAAAACCTGAAATTCACCCATTTCTTCCGCTGCGGGCTGGCCCAGTTCCAACAGCTGAGAGAGCCCTTGAGCAATCAAATAGTTTAACCTCGGAAAACAAGTTAGGTAACACAACATTATTCTCAACCAAATCACAAAGGATACGGGAAAAGATGTACTCCTTAAATCGAGGAAATCTGTTTTCCTGCAAAAAGGCTCCTTTTTCAAAAGAAATAATGGTAGTTAGCATCCCTCCTCACATTCAAATTCCCCCACTAAAGCATGATGGAACTACCGATCCATATAATTACCTTGTATCTTTTAAAAGCTGGATGGACTTATATAATACTCCCGGGCAAGTTCGTTGTAAACTCTTCACCATTACTTTTTAGGGAGCAGCTGTCAAATGGTATATGCATTATCAGAAAGGAATTATCTAGTCTTGTGAACAATTTTCCTATGAATTCATAGCGCAATTTCACATATATAAAGATCCAGTAATGGATTCTTACATGTTAGTTAACATCAAATAAAAGCCGGAAGAATTACTTGGCGAATACATTAAAAGATTCAACATGGAAGCATTGAAGGCTGAAAACGCGACCGATAAAGAAAAAATGATGGCACTTCGCTCTGGTTTAATCAAACAAACTACTTTCTAGCAAGAACTTCATATTCGTAGGTGTAAGGATCTATAACATTTCTATCTCCAAGCTGAAAAGTTTATTCAAATGGACAAAATGCATCATGCCATGAAGAAATCTCAACAAGAACAAAAGGAAGAAAAATTTAACTTCAACCATCACAACAAAAAGTATAAATGGAAGGAAAACAAGAAAAACAGCCGAATGGTGGCATCTAAATCCAGACTAGTGGAAATAAACAAACCTCTCTCTTATAACTTTGCCATGACAAAAGATGATGAAAATTTCTCCATTTCCTATACGACAAGAACTCCCTCTGAACCCAAAGAAGGAAGGAATTACTGTGCTTATCATAGACTGAATGGACATGAAACTGACAATTGCAATGTTTTGGCAAAAATAGTTTGGAACCTAATCAATGCTGGATTCTTAAAAGAATTTTCCAAAAAGGATTAGAAGATTTTCTACCTCGAAAGGGGCAACTCAATCACTAAAAGCACCGATAGAGAATCAGTTTTACAACTTCATCTTCTGACTCTGATCAGGCTATGAAGCCTTGTAGCATATGTCTATTATAAATTTTTTTGCTTATAACTTCTTTAATTTGAATTGTACTTTGAATTGGTCATATATTAGTAAAAAGTTCAAGTGTCATTATAGGTAAAAACAAAACCAGTCCATGGCATTCAACATACTCTTGAAATACAACAAACTTTTAGCTACTCAAGAAAGCCTACTCAAATGATGGGAACAAGTCAACTCATCCTCATCTCAAAGCTAGAATCAATGTGGTGTAAAGTACTACTCCCATGGAACCATGGATTATAGTCAAGCTTCAACTGTAGACCCAAGAAGGTTAAATATCTAAAACTCTCCCAAAAGAGTGGATTCTTGGGAAAAGCATGCCCTTATTTGTGAAAGTCTATTAGTCCATGTATCATGGCTTTTCAGACTCGCGAGCAGGACATCTCTTTTGTTGAGCAAAACCCGAGGAAGCATAACCATATATACTATACACGTTGATTCTATTTTCAATTAGTTATCCTACCATTTGTGGAGAATTTTCCTAAATATGTTTTCAAGAAAGTTGCTTTCAAAAGTCGAAAAGATTATCTCTAATTACCCAATAAATAAGAGAAATTAAGTATTTGTTTATTTGAAAATAAATCTGCACAATTTTAAAGAATATTATTTGGCATTAGTAGAAATGCACCAAGGACTTCCAACTAAGCAGTTCCAATATTTCAAAGTTTTCTAAAAACCATTGGCGGGGAGAAGCCTATTCATACTTTTTAAGGAAAGTTTAAAGCTATCAAAAGTTCATGAACAAAAACTCAAATTAGACAATCCTATTCTCGACTAAAAAGCTATTGATTCATGAGTCATGACCTCCCAGTCTCCTATTTGAGATCCGTGTCTCTACTATGAGAATGATTTAAAGGCCCCTACAAAAGGCAGTGTTATGAAAAGATGCTTTTAGACCAAACTCTTTTTCAGAAATAACCCCTCAATATATTAGAAGGGTTCATCTACAAGATTTCTTTGATATTCAAAAAGATGTTCATAAACATTTTGATTAGCCAAAAATGTTTTTCATATACAAATTTTAGCCTACGGCCAATCCGTAGCACCTCCTAAAAGGAGGAGGGGTCCTATACCCACCAAAAGCCTACAGCCAATCCGTAGCACCTCCTAAAAGGAGGGGTGTCCTGCACCGACCAAAAAGCCTACGGCCAATCTATAGCACCTCCTAGAGGGAGGGACAAAAGCCTACGATGCTCTCCCATACACCTCCTAGAGAGAGGGTCAAAACCTCTAACGTCTAGTTCACCTCTTAGAGGGAGGGTCAGGTCAAGCACCCACCAGCAACCTTTTAGAAGAAGGTCAATTTAACATACACCATAGCCCTTTGAATAAAGGGAAGCCTAGAGGGGGCATCAAGTAGACAAAGAAGGACAAAGACGTTCGCATCTTAAAATAAAAGTCAAGGCCTAAGGGAATAAAGGGTCTAAGGAATAAAGTTAATCATTATATAAAACAAAGATGAAGCCCGAAAAAAAGAGTGCAGACGAAGGCAAAAGCATGAAGATATCCTACGCTATAATCAGAAATAGATAAGATATCTAAGATCATAATTTAAAAAGGACAAAGTACTAACTGGCAATCTTTTGTACATTCGATGCTTGAAAAGTGGCTCCCATAACAAAGAATTAAGAAACCTGCATCCTAAAAGGGAACATGAAACAAGAAAATGGATAAAGAGATCCGTAGCTTAAAATGGAAAACAAAGATCTGTACGAAAACTAAGGAAATGGAACAGATAACAAATTTTTACTACAAGGATAAAAGCGACTTCATTCGAAGAGTAGATCAAGTTAAACATTCCTCAATTCTTAAAAATAAGGTGACCCTTTAGGATAGAAGAGTCTATATTATATATGTATATATATATATATATATATTAATAAGTTATTTGGACCATTGCACTGTTGATCGGCCAAGCAATAGTACGGAACTTGCATAGCTGAATGATCGACTAATCAAACAGAGCTTGCACTGTTGAATGGCCAGTCAACTGAAAGGAACTACTTGCTGAAGGGTTGCATGGTTGAAAAGCTGAACAGCCGAACGGGACTATCTACTGAACAGTTGACCGGTCTTACGGAAATACTACTCCGAATGGCTGACTGGTCTTACGGAAATACTACCCCGAATGGCTGACTGGTAATACGGAACTACTATTTCGAATGATTGCATGGCTTTACGGAACTACTCGGCTCCAATATAACAATAATACTACTAACTTATAGGCACTTTAAGAATTACACATCTATTAATAGGATACTTTCCGTTGAATAACGAGAATCCCCATCACTATTGAAGGCAGGAGTTTTAAATGAATCCCTAGCATAGTGTTTTAGATAGAACTTTAGAATGAGGGCCAAAGAGGATTAAGGACCTTTTGCTTAGGTCTACCTAAATTATAATTGCTAGTCAATTTTCTAACCATGTACTTGTATATAATGAAATTTCGAGGTAGTTTATTTGCCAGATGAGACCCTTCACAAATTATTGACTAAACCCTTGACTTTATGAACTTTCAGTTTCCTTGTTTCTTTTCATAAAGATTTCATATTAGGTTTTGTGAATTCAAAATTTCCTTATTGACTTTTAGGATGATTTATGGATTTTATATTCTTAGTGTCCTTATTGAATTTTCATAATGATTTCTTATTGAATTTCTAGTTTCGTGAATTCTAAATTTCCTCATTAAATTTTATGATGATTTGTGGATTTCATATACTTGGTTCCCCATTGGATTTTCGTAATGATTTCTTATTGATCTCTTGTTTTTATGAATTCTTGATTTCTTGACTTCTTTATTGAATTTCCATGATGATTTGTAGACTTCTATATTGAATTTCTGACTTTGTACTAGTATTAGATAAAGTTTAGGGCAGTTTATTTGACAGATGAGATTCTATATGATTACATTACTGAATTCATAAATTCTCGATTTCTTTTCATAATGATTTCTTGATAAATTTTTGGTTTTATGAATTCTTAATTCCTTTATTGATTTTTCATGATGAGCTGTGGACTTCCCATCGAATTTGGATTTGTAAGTTTTCTGGATGAGACTTGAGATTTTGTATTAGAATTGAGGTTTATCTGAAAATTCAATGTTTCTATACTATTATTAGGCAGGAATTCTGAATAAAAATTTCTTGATACCAGATAGAATTTTATTCCTTTTGTTAGAAAACGATAGTAAAAGGGAATCGGGACCTTCTAATCTTTATGTTATCAAACAACATCAATACCTAACTATCTGCCAATTTTTCTATGAATGAATGAAAGTTGCTAGCATATAGTGCAGGGATGAAAATAAAATTATAACAGAGAAACAAAGTAAAGCCACCAAAAGCAAGGAATTAATCCCTAATGGCTAAAGAAAACATAACCTAAATGAAAAGGATTTGGAGTGTGTGGTGGTCTTCTTGGAAGGTTTATTTACTTAAATCAACGACTGCTGACCGGGTGATAGTGTTCCATATTTCTATTATTAGTAGTAAAAGGGTTCGATCATGTAGTTTTCTGAATGCTCTGCCTAATAATATTACCACAGAGATTCTTGAATTTTGGTTTTAAAGTTTAGAGTTACCAATCAAGGTCTCATAACAAGGTTATGATCCTAATAGAAGTTATTATCTATTTTTTAGGAAAACAATGAAATAAATTTCATTAAAGTTTGAGCAGCGTGAAAGAAATTCATAGAATTTTGTCCTAAAGAACAAAAGCTTCTTTCATACAAGGGAGAGGGGCAAAATGTTATCCATAAAATATTCTTAAGAATGAAAGTATGAAAGAAGGAGCAATAGCACGAGTGAGGTTCTGAAGGCATTGGAATGGTTTCTATAAATATTAAGCAATGCTTTCAACAAGAATGAAAAGGAAGAATTTAAAAAGAGAAACAACAATCACAAAGCCTTTCGAAGGGGTCAAAGGGATGCTTCGGTAGTATGTTGGATAAGCATGGAGCTTTAGAAGAGGTCAAAAGGTACCTTTTAAAAGCAATGGATAATAGGTTTTTTCGTGTGTGTGCCTAGCCATTCGAAACGAATAGTTTCGTCTTCATTTACCTCCACCGAAGAACATTTACCAAGGCAACCCTTTCGAAAGCATATATTAGCCTTTCGAATTGGTTTAAACTATCCACACCTATAAAGAAAAAATTACATGAATTTAATATAACGTTCTCAAACACAAAAAGATGTGGATCCGCACTAGCCAGAGAGGATGCTTTCGAATAGAATCTTTTGCGACAAAGCTTTCTATATTGTTTCGACTCATTCGGAACCCCGCATCGAAGGCAAATGCCCATGCTAACTTACATAGTACATTAACAGCTAAGTGAAGAGCGCTTCTATATACCTTTCGATGAAGTAGAAAGCGATCAAGCAATATACCTTTCGATGAATTCGAAAACAAAAAAGCAAAATAGAAGGAAGCATCAATTTTAGCGACAATGAAAGGTTGTCAAGATGAACCTTTCGACTGGGTCAAAAGGTCAGATTCAAAAGAGTAAAGGCAAAAGTATGAAGGTGAAAGATTAGGAGAAAATACCTTTCAGTTGCATTAAAAGGATGCGTGTGAAAGGATAAAAGAAGGCCTTTCGACTGTGTCGAAAGAGTGAGAGCGAAAGGTTCAACCAACGCCTATAAATAAGGCCCCAAGGGGCTTGTTTGGGGGAGGCAGATTCACTCTTCTTATTCTCATACTTTCTCAAATTTGAAAATCTATAAATCCTAATTTCAAAATCAAATTGGGGGATTTGGTCAACCAATACATCTTTAGTTTAATAAAAGAAAGATTATGATAATTTTGATTATACAGCTATTTTGAGAACTTATTGCATTCAATTGTGATCATTTAGTGTCGACCTAGTCGAAAGGTTACCCTTCGAGTGAGTTGAAACCCCTAACATACACATATCCTTTGAGTTTTAGCTTAAAACTACAAGATAATAAGAGCTCACCCTTTCGACGAAGTCGAACCCATCCATTCAACCCATATCCTTTTATCCTTAAGACTTAACCCGAAACCACCTTGACCACGTCGAAAGGAGAGTTTTCGACAAGATCCTAAACCAATTCAACTAAATCGAAAGGTGTTGTCAAACGAACTTAAGTGTATCAATCCAGTCGAAAGGTGTAGGCTATCCCTACCAATTCGAAAGTTGGTTTTAAAAGAAACAATACATTTTAAGTTCTATTTTGGGATGTTGACAAGGTTTCTTGTTAACAGGTCCCTTTTAGAAACACTTATCATGTACCCCTCCTAAATTAAACCGTTCGACAATCGGTTTTCTGGATCATCCAAAAATTCAAGAACTAAAAGGAAATATGAACAGGCACTAGACAATGAGAGAGTAATGTTGCAAGCTGATATGAAAGTCTTAGCATTCCTAGAGACAACAATAACTCTTAAATCCAAATCTTTAATTATCACTAAAAGTAGACTGTCGAAGAAGTCAACTAAAGAAAAATAAACTAAAAGGGATCCATTATTTTTTTGAACATATGGAGTAATCCGTTGCCTCAAATGCAACTCCTAGAAAGATGCAAACTGGATCAAATTCTACTAGAGCCCTTGTAAACAATGCAATTGATGCTTATTACATGATGCAAATGCCCAGGGCGATGAAACCATACATCATCCGTTTAGATAACATCCTTAGAGATGGAAATTGTAGCTATTGGGTTATAGCAAAGTAGTTGCATTTGGAATATATAAGGCCTGATAATCCATGCAAATTTGTAAGGGAGACGACGATCGATTATATCACTACAACAAAACAACCATTTTACGACGGACAATGTCAAATATGGCACGGATGAATCGAATCAGAGTAGATGACAAGGGAGAACACATTTTCTTAAGGGGACTCCATGATCATACCTCTCTATATTTTTTTCAACACCATCGAAAAATATGGTCCAAATAATTTTGACAAAGGACAGGCATTCCCGAAATTGATGAAAGAAAATGATTCAGCTTCAACGTTTTTGAAGATGTAATGTAGAAATCCTCTATCACCTTGATACGATCTATGCTATGAACTGCAGATAACAGAGAAATTTTGTAGGGGAAGAAGAAGGTTAAGCAGAGAAAGAAGAAGATAAAAGAGAGAATTCCATTTTTTTTCCAGTCCCCTCAATACTGTTTCATTGCGTTCCTTATATAAACATTTTGTAACAAACATAACAGCTGTACCAATGAGATCCATACATCGTGCTAATTTTAAGGAAATTGTAAATAAAGAAAAAGAGAAAAGTTATAACTAATTTCTGTTGCTTTTCCTATGCTGCTCCACTATGGTATCATATTTGCAGGTTGGTTAGTGCTAGTCTAGTCTCTATATCGTGCAGGTAAATTGACAGTACGCTTGGGTCTTGCTGTGGCATTTGTAGCTGCATCATTGCCTCCCCCTAAAAGATCAACCTTGTCCTCAAGGTTGTTGTCTATAACCAGTGATGGAGGTAATGGTGTTGGGGCTATGTTATGTGGGTTAGGGCATATTTTGAGTAGCGAGATGTGGAACACAGGATGAATGCGAGCTTCCGGTGGTAAAAGGAGCTTATATGCAACAGCGCCTATTTTCTCTACAATTTGATAAGGACCAAAGTATTTCTTCGATAATTTGTGTTGGGTTGGCCTTAGAGAATGTTGGCGGTATGGCTGAAGCTTAACGAAAACATAAGATCCGATGGGCAGTTCCTTATCCATACGGTGCTTGTCAGCTTGTTGTTTCATTCGGGACTGAGCTCGCTGAAGATTTGCTTTTATGGTTTGCAGTAGGTGATCTCTAGTGGTGGCCCAATCTTCAATTTCCTGTACAGGGGAAGTGCCAAGTATGTAGTCAGCTATGGATGGTGGCTGACGGCCGTAGACAGCCTGGAATGGTGATATTCCGATGGACGAATGTTTGCATGTGTTATACCACCATTCAGCCCAAGGTAAACATTTCGTCCATTGTGATGGTAAGTCACCGGTTAGTGCTCTCAAGTACGTTTCCAAGCAGCGGTTTACAACTTCTGTCTGACCGTCGCTTTGTGGGTGGTAGGCGCTGCTCATCTTGAGTTGTGTGCCGTGTAACTTAAATAATTCTTTCCAGAACTGACTCATGAAGACACGGTCACGATCGGATACTATAGAACGTGGAAAGCCGTGTAAACGGAAATATTCCTGTATAAAGTATGATGCTAGCTGGGCTGCTGTAAAAGAAGTGGGTAGAGCAATGAAATGCGCATATTTAGAAAGGCGGTCTACGATGACCCAGATGCATGTTTTTCCGGATGATGGTGGTAAATGGGTTATAAAATCCATGGATATGTCTTCGAATATTTGGTTGGGTATGGGTAGAGGCTGTAACAGGCCTTTGGGTGCACAGTTTTCGGGTTTAGTTTGCAGACATATGGGACATTCCTTTACATAATCAGTGACAGATTTTAGAAGCTGAGGCCAATAAAAATTGTTAGCAATCCTAGCCATAGTTCCTTTAATTCCTGAATGACCTCCTATCTTAGAAGAATGATATGCAGTAATAATATCGTGTTGGAGCTCAATGTCATTCGGAATATACAATTGCTTCCCCTTAAATAACAGTTCATCTCGATATAAAAATTGGGGGTTAGAATTAATACCAGATTTTGAGTCAGTGATCAATTGTTGTGCCTTTGTATCCTGTTGCATTGCTTGACGGATTCGGTTCGTGAAATCAAGAGAGACAGATGAGAGCGCAGCCATTGTTGCAGCAGAAGTCCACCTGGAGAGCCCATCCGCGACTGTATTTTCTGTCCCTGGCCTGTACCTGATTGTGAAATCGAACCCCATTAATTTGAATAACCATTTCTGCTGTTCGGGTGTTTGTATGGTTTGGGTCAGTAATTGGCGGAGGCTTTGGTGGTCAGTGGTAATGAAGAAGTGGCGGCCAAGAAGGTAGTGGCGCCATTTCTGAACAGCAGAGGTTATGGCGTACATCTCGCGGGCGTAGGTTGAGGATTTCTGTAGGCGCGGTGGTAACTTCTGACTGTGAAAGGCAATTGGATGTCGCGATTGTGAAAGTACTGCCCCACAGGCGAAGCCAGAAGCATCCGTGTATAGCTCGAATGATTTAGAGAAATCTGGTAGCTGAAGAATAGGAGCGGTGGTAATTGTGTGCTTTAAGGAGATAAAGGCATTGTGGGCTTTCTCTGTCCAATTAAAAATTTCACCCTTTTTCAGTAAATCCGTGAGTGGGCTTACTATATGTGCATAGTGTCGAATAAAACGACGGTAATAGCCTGTAAGGCCCAAGAATCCTCGCACGGCTGTTAGAGTGGTTGGTGCTGGCCACTTAATTATGGCTTCTACTTTGGATGGGTCTACACGGACTCCGTCTTTCGAAATGATGTGGCCCAAATAAGACAATTCCGAAAGCCCAAAGACGCATTTAGACGAGTTTGCATAGAATTTATGTTTGTCTAGTATGCTAAGAGTTGTTTGCAAGTGGCCAATGTGAGAGTCCCATGTCTTGCTATAGACAAGAATGTCGTCAAAGAAAACCAAAATGAATTTCCGTAAGTATGGTCGAAAGACGTCATTCATTGTTGCTTGAAATGTAGAAGGCGCATTGGTGAGACCGAACGGCATTACAAGGAATTCGTAGTGTCCTTCGTGTGTACGAAATGCCGTTTTTGGTATGTCGGGTGGGTAGACTCTAATTTGGAAATATCCACTACGTAAATCAAGCTTTGAAAAATAAGTAGAGCCATATAATTCATCCAATAATTCATCAACGGTTGGGATAGGGAAACGATCTTTGATGGTGATGGTGTTGAGGGCGCGATAATCAACGCAAAAGCGCCATGTACCGTCTTTTTTTTTGACAAGGAGGACCGGGGAAGAGAAGGGGCTAGTGGATGGTTGTATGATTTTGGCTTGGAGCATTTCTTTGATTTGTGATTCGATTTCATTTTTTTGGTAATATGGGTAGCGGTAGGGTTTGACGTTGACGGGTTGTGAATTTGTTTGGAGGTTGATATGGTGGTCAAGGCTACGGTGTGGTGGAAGTTCGTAGGGTTTGGCGAATAGGGTATGGTATTGGGTTAGGAGTTGTAAAATATCTGGATGTGTATTTTCTGGACACGGAAATGAATTTGGGCTAGTTTCTGTGATTGGTTCAGCAGTTAAATGGAAATAAGAAGAGACTGAGGTATTTGCGTGTAGCCTTTTTAGTTGATGAATAGAGATTTCTGTTGGGCTCACCTGTGCATCATGGCCCGCTAAAGTAATTGGTCTCTGGTTGTATACAAAAGACATAGTCATCCTTCTATGGTCAAAAGTAATCGGACCCAATTCTTGCATCCACTGAATACCAAATACAGCTTCTGCTCCCGCGATTGGAAGGAGGAAGAAATCCGTAACAAAATCATAGCCCTGTATTCGCACCAAGACACGGCGGCAAGCTTCTGTGCACTGCAATTTGTCGCCGTTCCCCACCGTAACAAGAAAATCGTGATGTTTTTCGGCTTTCAATCCTAAGAATCTTGCTGCTCTCGGGTGAATGTAGTTGTGTGTGCTTCCTGAATCGACAAGGATTGAGGTGAATTTGTTGTTGATCTGAGCTAATAGTCGAATGGATCGGGGATTTGAAGAGCCGACCAGGGCGTTGAAGGAGATAGCTGGATCTGCATCTAAGGGGTGTTCTGGCGCATCTGGAGGGTCTGGTTCTGGACTGATTTCGTCATCTTCGGGTAAGAGAAGGAATATACGTTTATTACTGCATTTGTGGCCGGGAAAATATTTCTCATCGCAGCTATAGCATAGACCTTTCGACTGGCGATTCTGGAGTTCGGCTGGGGTGATTCTTTTGATGGGGTAGTTTTGGTTTAGTTGTTGAGTTGGAGCTGGGATTGGTGGTAGTGAAAGTAGCGGTGGTTGTTGTGGCCGGTTGAATGGCAATCTGTTTTGGAATTGTTTGGTTTCGGTGATTTTGTTTTCGATGTGTTTGGCGAGGTCGATTGCGTCGGAGATGGAGGTGGGTTTGAAGGGTTGTAGTTCATTGCGGATGTTGATTTTCAGGCCGGAGATGAAACAATTGAGTAGAGCGTCAGGTGGTAAGTTTGTGATTCGATTGCTAAGTGATTCGAATTGAGACTGGTAGTTCTCTACGGTGGTTGTTTGGCGGAGTTTGAACAGGGTGGCCTGTGGGTTTGTGAAGGTGGAAGGTCCGAAGCGTTGTTCTATGGCTAGGGTTAGGTTATTCCATGAGGTGAATTGGTTGTTTCGGAACATCCATTGATACCATGTTAATGCTTGGCCTGTCATGTAGAGGCTAGCAAGATGAATGCGTTGGTCTTCCGGAGTTGAGTAAAAGGAGAAAAATCGTTCGGCCTGAAAAATCCATTCTAATGGGTTGGATCCATCGAAGAGGGTAAGTTCACATTTGGGGATTCGGGTATGTGGTGGAAGTGGGAAATGAGAGGTGTGAGGTGGTGGATGATGTGGTGTCGTGAGTAATGGAGGCTGTGATGGTGATCTGTTTCCTGTTTCAGCATTGGGTGAAGTGGGTGAGGCTGGGAATCTAGATGTGAGTTCGGCCAGAGTTTGGTTGATATTTTGTATTGCGTTTTTGATGTCAGGAATTTCAGCAATGGCAGTTTCTTGTTTGGCGAGGGTGGCTGTGATGGAATCGATGGCAGATTGTTGGGTGTTAAGTTGGGCTGCAAGGTCATCTAGACGGGTCATGGTGGTTGATTGGGAGGAGCGAGTTGGAAGGGTGAAAGCACCAATTGATACGATCTATGCTATGAACTGCAGATAACAGAGAAATTTTGTAGGGGAAGAAGAAGGTTAAGCAGAGAAAGAAGAAGATAAAAGAGAGAATTCCTTTTTTTTTCCAGTCCCCTCAATACTGTTTCATTGCGTTCCTTATATAAACATTTTGTAACAAACATAACAGCTGTACCAATGAGATCCATACATCGTGCTAATTTTAAGGAAATTGTAAATAAAGAAAAAGAGAAAAGTTATAACTAATTTCTGTTGCTTTTCCTATGCTGCTCCACTATGGTATCATATTTGCAGGTTGGTTAGTGCTAGTCTAGTCTCTATATCGTGCAGGTAAATTGACAGTACGCTTGGGTCTTGCTGTGGCATTTGTAGCTGCATCACACCTTTAATTAATTCAATTTCTATAATGACCTAAATTATATTACGGGGGCTCCATAGGAAAAAAATAAAGTTGTCTTCGGTATGTGGTCATCATTTGTGTCTGATTTCTTTGGCAAAGATCTAACATTCCTGAAAGTTCATGTTAAAAAGCGTTTATAATAAATCATTTTGATTAAATGTTTATGGTAATATGTCACTATTTCCATCAAAGTTGTTAGGGGGTTTAATATATTCGTTAAGGGGATGTAGAAAATCCTTCCAAAATAATTGTTTGTTTATCTCTTTCAATCATCGTTATGGTTTTCGACAAGGACCTACCATTTACTTATTTTTAATACATTTTCCCTTTATCAAACTACAACCAATACTCCATATATATTGCATGTATCACAAGTAGACCTCACCAGTATCCAATACAACAAAAGTGACAAAAGAATTATATAATTTCAACCCAAATTCATATCACAAAATATATAGTTATGCTATTGCACATCACTACACAGTTGATAATAAAATTACACGTCCAATTGTTATAGAATAAGAAACCATAACAACACAACATAATGTTCATAACAGATTTACACTTGCCACCAACTTCACAACAATAAACCCATGGTACAACAAAAAAATAATGTTTTTTACATGATAATAACAAAAACAACTAAAATAATTGAACATAGTAGATCGACGTTACCATGCATGAGATAAGTAAAGAATCGTGATCACTAGTTTTGATTGGCTTAGTGAATCTTTTTGGGTTCGCAGCAATTGGATGAGAGACATATTTGTACCAGTCCATATAAGCTTCCCTTAAATCCCAATGTACTTTCACAACATTGCACATTAAGCTATCACTTAGCAAGTTGTAACGAACTGAAATTTCAGCCACTTCGTATTTAAATATCTTAATTATTTAAATATTTGAATCTTGGATTAAATGTTATTAAAATAATTTAATAAAAATTTTAACCCCCTTTTAAATCATAAGTAATGATGGTAAAATTATTTTGGAAAAATGTTTACAAACATATATTCTTTGGTAAATTATTGGTAATATGACTGAAAATTGTTTTATCGGTAAACAGCTTTTTAACCGTCAAAAGTTGTTCAGATTTTTTTTATATACACTTATTTTCTTAGAAAATCAATTTAATGAAATAAAAATGTTTTTTCATTTATGGAAATAACCTTAAGAAACTTTCTAAGCTTATCTAATTAGGTGTGAAAAGGAAAGTGAGCATAAATGGAAACTCCTTAATGCTTAAGCAATTGCAACATAAAGTAGTCATAATAGAAGTAATTGATGCTAGTAGGGTTTTGAAAGGTTTTTGGTATTTTCCCGTCATATTCCTAAGCCTATATAAGAGAGGGAATACCCTTAGGAAATAATCAAAAAAATTCCTAAGCAAAACCAAGCTTTTCTAATGGCATCATCATCTTCTTCCTCTCTTATGTTCTAAAAAGAAAGAGTTGCAAATCAATTCCAAATCACTTCAAACTTTGCCACAAGGCTTAGTATAATATTAGAAACCCTTCTAAAATGCCAAAAATGAAGAAGTGAAGCCAAACTGTCACACCATGGTATGGATGTGAGAATTGAGTGGGAAAGGGAGGCAAAGGAGCAAGGTGCAAGGCGAGGAGGAGGAGGAAAGGTGGTTGCAAGTGGGGTTGGGCTTTGGTTCTTGGATCTTGGTTTTGGTTAGATTAAATATGAGTTAACACCTCACTTTGGATGAAAATTATAACACATATATGTTGTGTTTGATTGTATTAATATTGTTTGAATTATTGTTAACTTACGTTGAAAAACGATGGTTGTAACTTCTTACTTTAAAAGTAAGTGACATATGTGATCCATATACATAGACTTGAACAAACTTGAAATGGACTTGAATGGACTTATATGAAATCTAACTTGACCTTGAAAAAAAACATATAGGTTATAGATGGACTTTGGTTTAGTTTTGACTCAGATTTAGAAGTGCACTTATAGCGATAGTCGCTATAGAAGCAGTTTGGAATTGCCTTTTTTGGCAACTGTTATTGAACTTTGTGGAGAAATCCATATAGATTTCTTACAATATTTATATTGCTATATATGCATGTTATTGCTGTGAAAAGATTGAATAGTAAAAAGTAAAGTAACATCTTGAAAATGGCTGAAACATCATTAGTGCAAAACTGCCACGTTTAAACTTGATTTTTGGACTTAAAAGGTTTCAAAAGGTATTTAGATTTAAGTATTTTGTTTCATTCTTTTTACAAGTTATTACTAACTATTTTTAGTGTATTTTAAAAGTAGTTTGATATATTTATGAATTTATAAGAATTAACTGTGAATTTTCAAAGGAGAGATACTTTGTTAAAAACATGTCATATTCAAGTTTCTAATGATTTTTCAAACTTGTTATTTTCAAGTGATATTTTAAAGGAATGTTTTAAAACATATTATAATTATTTTGGAGTATAAATATCTTGGAAATATCTTATATAAATATCTTAAAAAATATCTTATATAAATATATTGTTTTAGATTATAAAACAAAAGGTTTAGAAAGGGGTTAGAATTGCTAAATGGTCCAATGGTTAAATTGTTTAATTACTTATTAGGAAAGTAATGAACTATGCTTAACATTAATAAGCCAACGAAGTAATCTTATCTATTTGTGAGAGTTAAGATTGATGTCGAGTAGGGATGGAGCAATAGAGCTCTAACCTACCGGATTTCCCTCTTTACCGATGAATAGGTAAGTGTAAAATGTCGAAAATGTGTTAATCGAGTTGATTTCTTATTGTTTATGGAAATCATTAATATTATAATTAATGTTAAAACTTGACATGGTAGATTTATCTATTTTTGAGATTCAAGATTGAAGTGTCTAGGCAAGGCTTGGAGCAACCAGTGCCTAAACTTACTTGCCTTCACTCCTGGACGATGAATAACTAAGTTGGAATGTCAAAAATGAGTTAATCGTACGAATCTTGATTTGTATAAGCAATTGTAATGACCCTGAAATCGGCCTTCGAAAATCGGCACCCGTACTTCACTTGTACTCAATATGCCGCAGATTCAAACGCCGAATCTGGTTCACCGGAGCTTATAACACAGTAAGTATAACAACACAACGGAAAAGAAAGAATATATCAATATATATAACATTGATACAATGACAGATACAAAATCTAATACAATATGATACAATAGAATGATACAACTGATATCCGTATACATCAGAGATATGATACAAGAAATAGCAGCGGAAAGAAAAAAAAATGATAACTCCAAATGATTAGTCAGAGAGACTGGCTCCAACCACTCCAATGTCAAGCTCGAACCACAAAGAGAAGCAAGTGCAGTCTTGAACTCCAAGAACTGAACCAGCTCCAGATAATCTACTAAACCTGAATATTTGAGAAACCCAACTCTAGACTGCCCGTGTGGAAAATGGTGGGCACCTAGAGTTTAGGAAGGGAACAATAAACTCCGGATCAGTCATGGGACTGGTATGAGCAAACAAAAGCAGTTTATCTTAACAAACAATAAAGGTTTTTTAAACATTGAAATCCGCAATGCTTTTGGAAAATGAAACTACTATAAGACCTCCCGCCACACACACAATGCAAACGCAGAATTGGAGGAGATTTCTTCTTATGATAGTCAAACATGCTTACCATGCAAAATCATTGGATTATTATTATTAGTGCATAGTGCAGAAAAACATTTCGAAAGTATAATATTAATCTTAGCCAACATATGGCCAGTATCGTATGCCTACTATAGCTACCATCTAAACAGTGGTGACCACCATAAGTAAATGACAGGTTCTACAACTAAAACCGTACAGGTTCGTATTGTTTCTTTGGATTTCCAACAAATGCTCAGGTTAAGGAACTTCCTTACACCGAAATGGAAACGCCTCTGGAAAGACGCCCCGAGAACCTAACCGGATCTCTGCAAGCACAAGGCCGACGCTACCTCACACTTTAACCAAGCTGTAACTAGGTAACTAACACACGAGCTATGTCATCCCCCGGTCGTCACCGACCTTTATCCGAGGTACCTCGATCACAAAGCAACAACTACAAAGTATAATAGATTTGCAGCATCAACATAGGGAAAATATCTGGGCTCCATACCATGATATCACCTTTTATCCAGAAGGAAATGACATACCCTAGGGGCGCTACCCCTACAAACCTTTGTCGCAACATTCCTGTTTCGACCATTACCGGGTTGTGAGGCTCGACGAAGTCTCGTCCACAAAGCCACGTTTTTCACAAAGCAACGCTTTTTCACAAAGCCACGCTTTTTCACAAAGCCACGCTTTGATCAACAATTGATCAACAGCACTTCATATGCCACATTACCAAATTGGGAATGTATCACTAGTAACCATCAACTACATAACTTCTGAGCTCGTACGTCTCAGAGAAGGGTGTTAAGCTAAGAGAATAAATTCTCCGCCACCAACAGAAATGTATTTGATAGAAACCAGCTTTACATCTCAAAGTGTAACGTCAGACACACATCCATACAAGTCTGTTCCGGGTTCGAACAGAACCGAAGGCACTTCCAAAGAAGCCCTTGCAAATCCGGGTATTCACAATCCCGATCGGACTTCCCATCACTTAGGGAATCTCTATACCGGGCGCTACTCGGTGCAGAGACAATCGATAGGTCATCCTATCGCAAATACCCGGTCTTCACCACCGGTCTTCAAATGATATCCATATCGTCGTATCACTATTCAGAATGGGTTATATGACACAAAGGTCCTCTCCCGGCTAAACCGAATGACGAGCGCAATTAAAAATCATATGGATACTGGGGTCTCAGTTAAATCACAGCTTAAAGCCCAAAACTTTTCATTCGAATGGTAAAACAAATTACCATTTCCAATCTTTTAAACAAAAAGATTAAATTCACCAAGTTCACCCCATTCACAAAGATCCATTCATGGATAAAACAATTTCCATTTTAATTGAATTAACTCGTTAAATCTTTAAGTCAAGATTTAACTTATAGCTTTCAAAACTAGTTTCCAAAGATTCATTCATAGCCTTTCAAAACAATTCTATTTTAAGTTGGATTAACTCATCCGGCCTTTGAAATCAAAGACTCATTTCATAGTTTTCAAAACATTTCAATTCCATTTCAAACTTGAATTCAAATTTAAATCAAATTATTTAAATTTCAAGATATCCAAAATATCTTTAAAACTCCTTTCAAAAGCTTTTCATATTAAACCCCAATTTCCAATCTCAAAATCAATTGAAATTAAAATTTCAATTTCAAAATTATTAAATTTAAATCATCTGTGACTTAACCAATTTCCACGTGAAATCCATATTTGTGTGTGTATAAATGTGGTCCAGGAGTTTCACACAGTAGTGCAACATCATTCAATCATCATAGATCAAATGCAGAAATATAATTGATAAGCGGTATAAACTATAACGCTTATCGTTCATTCACAGATCATAGATATATATATCGTAGATAATCAATTACATTCATCCCAAATAAATAAATTACAGATCACAACGCAAATCAGGATGTATCACAAAGCATCACATATCAGGGATATCAAACAATTCAACATTCCATAGAATCCAAACATTCATAAGTAAGATCAATTAATTGTCTGATTAATTCAAATCAGATTAATTACCTATGAATATAAATTACTAATCCTGGTTAATTAACATCAATAAATTACAAATCATTTTGATTAATTATTCTTTAATCATTTATTAATCAATCATTAATAATAAATTAATTAACCTTTAATTATTATTATCAACCTTTAATTATTAAATAATTAACCTTTAATTATTTAATTCACCATTTAATTAATTATCTTTAATTAATAAATTAACCCTTAATTAATTAATTACCACTTAATTAATAAAATTTCAATAAGTGATCATCCCTAACCACTTACATTAATTAATTAATCTTTGATTAATTATCTTCAAATTAATTGCTTTAATTTATTAACCATATTAATTAATTATCCTTTCACTAATCATTTGATAAATTAATCAACGTTAATCATTAAATAAATTATCCTTAATTATCAATTTATTTATCCTCAATCAATTATCTCAAACCTTAATCAATTGATTTAAACTTTTAATTATTAAATTAATTTATCCAAATCATTACTTATCGATTTTAATTAATTTAATAATTACAAATAATTAAATCTTCATTTATTTAAAGATAAAAACATTTCTCTTATAAATGATCAACTTATCGTTAACAAGGTATTTTAAAACAAATACTTTCATATTTCAAAACCCAGGTTTAAATTTTTTTAAAACATACAAGTTTTTAAACCCTGTAACAACTTACCCGAGCCATCTCAACGAAATCCCGAACATCACTTCGAGTTACCCATATTTTCCTTTACTTCGAGTCGTACTTACGTTTTCTCGAGCTTGAAACCGAGAATCCTTTTCTTTCCCAAAACTTCAAATAGTAGCAGATACACACGTACACGGTGCATGTGTACAAGTCGCCTGACGTCTTCCAATCAACGTCACACTAATCCACTAGTCCACCTTGACCTCAACAACGAACTTGACTACCTAATTTCGACGATTCCATCAGAAATCGAGATTTAAGCTACACGATTAAATACTGGAACCCACCTTCCGACGAAAAACCTCTTCGCCACGCCACCCAAGATCACCAGAATTCACGCGAGCTTGACCAAAGCTCTGCCACTCACCCACGAACCTTTTCCCCCCGGTCCGATCTCTTCAATCATCTTGGCGACGTCGTAGTTCTTCCGAGAACCAGCTTGACAAAAACGAGACTTAAACCCTAAAATGATCTCGCCCAATCACTACGATCTTCTGGAAAATTTTCGAGTATTTTTCCCATGTTCATTGATGCTTAATCCACCTTCTAACCAAAACTCGAAGAACCTAATCTCGTCGTTCGACGGAATTCGACGAATATACGTTTTCTGATCATCTCACGAATTCTCATCACTCACTCACTTAGAAATTTTAAATATTTGTATTAAAAATCATGATTTACCAACACGAATTCAAATATACAATCCAAATTTGAAAATTCAAAAATCAAGGTTTCGACTTGAATTGATTTCATTGTATTTTTTTTCTTTTCCAGTAAAAATAACTTACTGATATTCTTGTAATTATTTAAAAAAAATAGTATTTGTCTAATACAAACAAATCTCTTTCAAAGATCATGGCCTAATATTGTTTATGTGAAGAGATTTGATTTTATTTTGATTTAGTTGAACCTGAAACTAAAGAACAGAGGCTTAAAATATTTCCACAGACATGCGCATCATTATTTTCATACATACACAGACATATTTATACACCCATACAAGCATAGTTTGATTCATAACTACCCAGATGATCACATGCAAACAGGTATTCAAACAGATCCCAGGTTTAAGAATGAGTTTACTCACATGGTTGAAGAACAGAGTTATAAAGTAAAATTTGGATTTCAAAAGAATAGATTTACTCACAGAACAAGAAAAAAAATTTGTTTAGAAGTTTGCTCACCTGGATTAATTAACAGAGAGTTGCTTCCTGAATTGAAATGAATACAGTTTGATGTTTTTCTTTGAATGTTCCAGACTTCAATCTTTGATCAAGTTGAAGCTTGCTATTATTTTGTTGTGTTTCAGGTATGTTATTTTTTTTCTTCTTTTTCTCAGTTTTCAATTGATGATCGAATTGAACATATGAGATGATATAGAAAAGAAACCCAAATGTGCAGGCAGTTGTACCACTACTGGTCACAAAGATTTTTAGTTGTACTAATATATTTTTGGCCAGAGATGCTCCTTGCTTTGGTGGCTGATATGCATCTATATTGTATGCTAAGATGTCTTGCATTAATTGAGTTGTACAAATATATCTATTTGCTTTTCTTCATTTCGGCTGATGAATATTATATGGTGTACTAATGCTTCATGCATTAATTATATGGTACAATCTACACTTATCTAATTTTGCTAGTACATAGATATTTAGATTCATTTTTCTTCCTTCTTGCTTTGACTATGCTAAATTTGATTTCGGCCGAGATAACTTGTTTGGTGTGCTTGCATAAATTAACTTGTCTTTATTTCTTGAGTATACTTCTACAACCTTGATTTTATTTCATTTATACATACTTGTATATAATTCATTTGTCTTATGCTTAGTGGTATAAAATGAATTCTAATATATCTACTTTATATTGTATAAAACTATATAAGTGATCATATAGATATATATTTTCTATATTCTAACATGTTGTTAAATTTCAAGAAATTGTTTACTTTGTATTTTATAACTTATCTTATATATTTGTATTTCTATTTTTATTTATTCCTTATTATTTTGTAACATAGATAATTTCTATTTTTAATTAGTAGTTAAAGTTTAGCAAATGTATTTACTTGATATTTTTATAGTATATCTTACATAATTATATTTTATTTCCAGCTTAAATATTTATTATAAATTTATTTTTATTTTTAACATAACCCACCAATTTCAAATTTAAAGTTATTTATTTTTAAACTTGTATCTTTATTTTTAAACCATTTATTTACGATTTAAATTCAAATCAGATATATATATATATATATAAAATTTCAAATTCACTCATATATTTTAATATATATATATATATACATATATACACACAATAATTTAAATTTAAATGATTTATATAGAATTTATCTGTATTCGGGGAAACTCGCAACACTTTATCAATTAACTATACAATTTTAAATTCAAAAATTCATTTAATTATCAATTAAATGTAATTAAAATTCGGGGTCGTTACAGCAATCGTCTTTAGAACTTGATAGTTAACTAGTCCATACTGAACTTGACTGGATATGAACTTAGTTCATTAAAACAAAGGTTTGTAAAGATAGAAATAAGTAGGAAAATGATTTAGTTTTGCTGTGATAATGTTTTAATCACATACGTCTATAATCCTTTTCGATTATACTTAGGGATGTAAATTGGTCTTTAAAAGAATGATTTAAAGCTAAGAAAAAGCGAAATGATTTGTGTTTGTTGTGACAATGTGTTAATCACATTCTTCTTTAACCCTTTTGATTACGCTTAGGGATATATATAGATCTTGAAAAGAATGATTTAAAGATAAGCAAAAGCGAAATGGTTTTGGCTTTGTTGTGACAATGTTTATGTAACATTAGTCTTATACCTTTTGAATGGATTAGTGAAAGTACTTAGGTAAAATGGATATTTTGAAGGAAATAATAAGTAATGGAATCTTTTGAAAAAGATAGAAAGTAGGAGTTTACCGATAAAGAAGTTTTTAATTAATAAAAGGATTAATTAAATGGAAGGGATTAAGTAGCTTAATCATACTTATGTGGCTTGATTGTATTTTGGGTGATTATAGTGTTTGTGTGTTTATTTGTTTATGGAAAGTAACCTAGACTTGATTTCCATTTAAAAATATATATCTTGTAACAGATAGTCGATTAGTCAACTATCGGAATTGACTAAATATAACTTTGGAAATATCTAGAAGAAACACGAGTGCTATAAGGTATAGTTATCTTCAGAGATGCTATACTATACGTATAAACTTATCTTGCTCTTCTAGGATATATGTTAAGAAAATCCGTCGACTTAAACGGTTAGGAGGAGATCTGCTCTTATGTATTATCTGTTTATTTTAGAAAGAACCAGAATTGAGTTAACCGAAAATTTGCCGATTGGTTTTAGAGAGTCCGGCAAGTGGGAAGAGTGTACTTATATGAGATGACTTGAACCCAAAACCACTTCAAAACCATATATACGATCTATGTTCAGGAAGTGATTGAGAAGTGTAATGTTATAGAGTTGAACCGTCAATCCTAAGGTTGAGTCCAAAGGAGTGGTTAGCGTTCACATTTCGAATAATGCTATCATGTGGGACTATTATATAAAATGACTAACACAAGCACTTATTATATAAAATGACTAACACAAGCACTTGCTTCCGAAGGGTCTTATTGGTCCTATGTTCCTAAATTAACTGAGTTTAAGACTATTGAAACCATGACAAATAGTGGGTCCAACATCCACATATTTTTAGCACTTAAAAACTACAATCCATAAACATTTTCTACCATAAGGATTGTTTACAATGCAATCATGAAAATTAAGAACCACAACAATCAAGACCGGTTCATAATGCAATTTTTCATGAAGCTATTGATTAGTTGACATTAAAATATGCACCATAGAGTAGACCCGTTGACCAATCAACTATTTCTTTTTTAGCCATCTGAAATGGTTAACCTAGCACAATGCTTCCTTCAAATACTCTTGCTTGATTGTGCGTTCAAAATAAATAGGTATAAATTTCCTTATTTGCACATGATTTCTCACAAATCTACATAAAGTGCATTTACCATTGTGCTTGCTTTCATTAATCGAAAGACTATGGATTCACATATTTAACGTGATGGTTGTTGAATTAACATTAATCAAAGTAGTGGCAGTTGTATTTTCTAAAGCTTCTCATGTTTTGTGTGCTCGACACATATCAGCGAATGTACATGGTAAATGCAAACCAAAATTCATTATGGAAAATAGGACCATGGTGGTGATAAAGAAGTATTGGTGGAGGACGAAGAAGGAAAATTAGTTTTTTAACTTTTCTAGGATGGCTGGAATCACATTATTACATTTCTATCAGCAGAAGAGTATGTGCGTAGCATTAAATTATTTCGTTATCAGTAGATGCCAATGCATAAAAAATCACTAACATAAGTAATGAGGAATTGCTCGTGTACAAAGAGATGTTTGTGTTGGCCTGGACAAATACAATATGACACTACAATAATGTTTTGACAAGTATTGTCAAAAGTGCGCATAGTTGATTAAAGATGTACTTTGATTCGTTGGCCAGTAGTTTGGTGAATTGTTGGAACAATGCTCGTTTATGTATCGAGAATAAGTTAAATGCTATTGAACATGCTTTTGAATTGGATACAACAAGAAGTATGCACTATTTTTGTCAGATCCAATGTTAAGGGAGTTATAGGGCTTTGTGTGTAACAACACGAATTCCAGTGGGTCCGGATTTTTCGAAAAATGCTAGGATCCAAGCCCACTGAAGCCCGAGTTGGGTTTCTAGTATCCTGCAAATAGGCAAAAACAAATAAATCAGAGCTTGGATAAATATCTCACAACGGATCTGACTAAATATAATAGTAAGTAAATACACATCAAAATTATAAAACTTTCTAACGAGTGCCTCAAAGCTGGAAAGTCTTTGCCATCTACCTAACCTATAGGATGTTATGAGGAGGGGGTCAAAACTAAAGTTCTAGTGAATGGACAAATTATATACTTCTAAGTTTAATTCTACATATACCATTTTATTTCCATTTTCCATTATATTAGGTTTATTGGGTTTATAATACTCTCGCCTCTATGCATGAATCGTACCCATCTACTCCCTAATAACTAATATATATGTAGCTATATGCCTAATGACCGTATCTGTCATAGGTACTACCATTAGTCCCTTCTTTATCCTCCTTGAAAAGGACTTCATCGTCTCGCTGTTAGGACGTGTTGTGACTATATCTGTAAAGGACTGCCTCGTAAGGCATACAATACAGATGTTCCATCGTCTGCCATGAAAACGTAAAACCATGTCCGCACTAGCCTATACTAATGCTCGGACGTCCACAACGTACCACCCAGTGCGTACCTTAAGGACTATACGTAATCGTTCTGCCTACTCCCTGAATACCACTAAACAAGGTCTACCTTGTACGGAACTCAATCAGGGATTTTCTATGTCTGTAAAAGACTGCCTTATTAGGCATACAATACAAATATTCTACTTGGTTTGTCTCTTTTCTTATCGTGGCTATGGCCCCACACAGCCATCCCTCAACTAATCGAAAGACCTCTAAAGAGCTAAGTGGCTGTACCCTACTGCAAACAATCTAAACATCCAATTGGCTGCGCCCCTCATCCAGTGTCTCGATAGTGAAAGAATCATTGGCCTTTAGTTTAACTCTTCTTTCCTGAACTCGCTTCTTGGTTTGATGCTAGTTCGATATCCACATGCGACTATAATTTTGAGTCCTGCCCACTAAAACCTACTCGCAAGTCAAGTACGGTATCATACGTATATGCTACTCCAAACATCAACCTCTTTTGACTGCCTATAATGGTCCTGCCCTGCAAAAAGCAGTCAAGGCATATTCTCTTGATGGAACACCTACTAACCTGCCTCTAGGGGACTGCTTCGCTATGCCTACCCTAGAGGGCCATCTTGGAGTACCTTTACGTCTCATTGAAGCCTCGTACTTCCTTCTAGCCTAAAATATCTAAGTTGGACGTGCTTCCTTTGTGTTGAAATCTGTAATGAACTGCTTCGTTAGGCTCTTCATCCTTTGGGATGCTCCAAACGCATCTTATTATTTTATTAGACCCTATGTCTAATATTTTATTTTGCGTTTAGTTGCTTTTCTTATTCTGTTGGCTACTTATTTACCCTAATTAGCATAACCTTGTCCCAGCCTCACCTAACTATTGTGAGACCATCAGTTCCCGATTGAAAGGAAATGTTGTTGGTATGGGCCACTTCTATTATCTTGCTTATTAACTTAATCCAAGATCTAAGTTTATTAAAATAAGCCTCTTCTGTTATTTCTGCTCCATTTGCTTATTAACTTAATTTAAGTCTTAAAATAAGCCTTTTTTGTTCTTTCTACTTAATTATAACCTATGTTATAATTTTACTTGCAATTGTTACTACTATATTATTTTATAATCAATATATTATAAATATAATCACAAGCGTCTCTTTTCTATTCTAGTCAGTCTTCTTTTATTATGATATCGAATTCTCTTTAATTCTCTTATATTATATGACAATCTTGGCTTGGGGCTACATCCGACTGTCACAAATTTACTTATCATAATAACTACTTTGCTTTTATTCTATTATCTGCACTGTAAATGCAGACCTAGATACATTTTTGTTAATTGATTCTAGTATTGTCTTAATTATTAACTTGATTTCTTCTTTGCTTCCTTTAATTCTTCGATTTATTTTATTATATTCAAGGAAGTGGTTCTATTCTATTTGGTTGCTTACTAGAACTGTGCTAAAAATCCATTTACATATTTAATACTAAATACTAAAAGAAATGCTATAAACAATAATCCGTAATTGTGAGATATTTCTTTTGTTATTTCTTTACTTTTTGGGTAGTGCAAAATACAGTAGTATCTCTATTTTACACTAATTCCCCTTTTCTTTCTTTTATTCTTGCAATTACATTTATCATTATCTTTTAAATATTAAACCATGGAAATGTATTCTCTTCTCTAAACAAACCAACTAATCTATTGCTAACTTCCCAATCAAGTTATTAAATTTTTCTCCCTTTTTATTTACTTTTCCCATTTTACTGTAAATCTCTCTTTCTCTCTCTTTATTTCAGTTTTTCTTACTTTACATCTAATTTCTGTAAATCTAGTACTTTTTTATTTTAATCCATATTTGCGAATTCTTTTCTTTAATTATTTATTTGCATAGAAAGGAATTAAAAGAAGTTAACATTTACAGGCTAAATTTCAACTTTAAAATAGATGTAAATAACAGCAAATAACTGTGAATTTCTTACTTTTAGGCTTATGCCTTTCTCTAACCGTCAAGCCTAATATTATTCATATTTAATTGGATTACTATTTCCATTTTCCATATAATAATTAAATATAAGCTTTCTTATACAATTTACAGTTTTCAGCATAACTAATTTACTGAAATAAATGCTGAAATTTAATATTAAAGGGAATCTGACAATAATATATCATAAACGTAAAAGATATATAATTTAAATCCACTCATATGTCGTCCTTAGCTCTGTTTGTGCTTAGCTTAGATCCATGGTCTTCCTGGACCCCCTTCTAAGGTGTCTAATATTTTTATTGAGAAGATCTTCTCCCTAGAAATATTTTCGTTTTAGGGTCCAGCCTCAGGCAATGAACCCAATTGGGAGAAAATCTTATTGTGAGAAAATAGCTAGGCCTAGTGTCCTATTTATAGTGGAGTTTAGGGATCTCAGACCGTTGGATTCTTGGATTGAATCTGAAGCCACCACGTCATAGGGTCGTTTGGAGCCATCAGAAGCATCAACGTATGGCTCGGATCGAATAAAAATCGATTTATATGGCTCAGCTCGTACCTGGACTAAATTACATCCAGGTAGCAACGCAGGTCAACCCTAGGGTCGACCTGTGCTTCCTTTTGGTCGACCTAGGGAGGTTCTGGGTTGACCTAGGGGTCGACCCATATATGTTTTATTTTCTTTCTTTTCTATTTTTGATTATTTCCCGTTTTTTGTTTCTCTCGTAACTTCTTCGTATTAACTCGGATTTTAACAAGTTATATATGGAAATTGATCAAAAAATTGCCACGGACACAATGGTATAAGTGTGAGGCCATATTATGACAATTCCAAAATATTTATTTTTACTATTCATCGTTATTTGAATTATCGAAAAATGCGGGGTGTTACATTTTGTCTCATAAAGATTTAGATTTATTGCTAAACAATTAAGGATCATATCTGCTGTTGGTGTTAGTGAAGTGTCATGCGGTTCTGTTTTATAGCATGTAAATGGGTTACCTTGTGCTCATATGCTTACGGACTTGAAATTATCTTGTGATCATATTTCTCTTAATTAATCAATCCCTTCCAGAACCACTTATCATGCACCCCTCCTAAATTAAACCGTTCAACAAGTGGTAAACTGGATCTTCCAGAAATTCAAGAACTGAAAAGAAATACGAACAAGCACCGGACAAAGAGAGAGTAATGTTGCAAGCTGATATGATAGTCTTAGAACTCCTGGAGACAACAAAAACTCTTAAACCCAAATCTTTAATTATCACTAAAGGTAGTTTATCGAAGAAGTCGAAAAAAGAAAAATCAACTAAAAGGATCCAATATTTTTTGTATATGCGGAGCAGTCCATTGCCTCAAATACAAGTCCTTGAAAGATGCAAACCGCATCGAATTCTGCTAGAGGCTTCGTAAACAATGTAATTGATCTTATTAAATGATGCAAATGCCCAGTGTGATGAAACCATACATCATCAGTTTAGATGGCATGCCTAAAGATGGAAATTGTAGTCATTGGGTCATAACAAAGTAGTTGCATTTGGAATATAGGAGGCCTGATAATCCATGCAAATTTGTAAGGGAGTCGCTGATCGAATATATGATTCTTAATGAAGCTATGTATAAAGGCATGTTGTAATGAACCGGATTTCCGACCCTCGAAAATGGACGCTAATATGTCTACTTTATCACATGCCGAATATTCAAGTGCCGAAAATACCGATTTGTTTTGATGAAAGAAGAAGGTAGAAGACAGAAGAAAACTAAACAACATAGAATCTCACATGCAGCGAATAATATATAATACAACAGTTATTTTTACAAAAATAAACCTTCTTTATTTATATATACAATATCAGAGTACACTAGACTTATCCTAAATTTGGACAGTTATAGAAACCTGTCCTTACACTGACAAACATACAGACACTATAATACAGTGGAAGGGAAATATAAGTGAATACGTCTTGAACATCCAGCTCCTCCCAAACTCCAAAGTATCCAGCTAAACCTGGGAAAACATGCTCGATCTGCCCCGAGCATTACATGGAATTGCGCCTAGGTCAGCGTGAGTAAAACTCAATAACAAGTAACAACCAAACTGATTTCCACATTTGAAATCTTTACAAACAAAGGGTATCTCGTAAGACCATACCCCACATAAAAACAGATGGGTTTTTACCTTACGATAACCAAAACAAAATCCAGTGATATTATCATAGTGTCTATATTTAAAGTAAATAGATAAAATAGCTGAAATGCTTGCATCTCACATTCCACATACTAGGCTCTACAATCGAAACATAAGGCACATATTGGAGATTGGATTCCAACTAATGATTAGGCTACCAGGGTACTGCCCGCCACATCACACCTCTAGAAAAATGTACCAAGGTCATATCTAACAACCGTTGCCAACACAAGACTGGCCTACCCCTTGCTGGATAGTACCAAATATATCGTCACCTCGGTTACTTTGAAACCTTTAGCAGAGCGCTCCCATGTACATGAATTAATTGATGATTGTGTATATATCTAGAAGGGTGATGATATACCCTAATGGATGCGACCCACATAGCCCTACTGCATATCCCCTGTTTTAGTCATTCCCAATTGATGAGGCTTGAGGCTACGTTTTACCTTTCTGAATAGAAATCCATCTTGGAATGTTAACACTACCCTCCAAGCGTCAATGCAATGCCAACATTCAACCATACAAGTTCGTTCTGGGTCTGAATGAAACCAAAGGCACTAACTCTACTGCAACCATTTTGGAATCACCCTCAAGATTAGTAACAATAGCCCTTGCACATCAAAGAGCACCATCTTCAATCATCATCAACATGTCTTCCACTCGAACGTACATGTTGGTTCAGAGTGGGTTTAAGATATAGATCCGACCCTGGTCTCTCCGTATCAACAACAGATAATTTCCGGTTGATTCATTCTCAGTTCTTTTGGAAGTAAGTTTTCGAGTCCTCATCTGGAACTCGCATTTACATTCAAACTTCCTTAGTCAAATTAGGTCAAACTTGGTAGTCGGTTATTTAATAACAAATATACAAATAATAACCAATTCCATTTGGGATTTATTTATCCTTAGCAACCACTAAGCCTCAAAACATATCTTTGTTTAATAAATCTCTTTCAAAAACATTCATATACTTATCTTTCTGACATAAGTATATTCACAAAACATCTGTAAGATTTTCCATTACCAAATCTCTAAAAAGGATTTAACTACATTACATAAATTAGAGAAAAAAGGATAACTCTAAGCACTATTCCCTCGGTGTTAAGTGTGGAACGGATGTTCCATACCACCATTTTTTAAAATGGTCAACCTCGAGAAACCCAAACCTCATTTTCCTGTTGTAATTACTTTTAATAAATCCTTTTATAAATTTCTTTATCCATGAAATACTCTTTTCTTTAACCTAAACCTATTTACAAAAACATTTATCAGCTTCCATATGCATTTATGAATTTATAATTATTCAAACCCGGTTATATAACTTTTCTATAAACTTTCAATCTTTGCATAAAACTTCGCTATATAGACATTCAAATTCATTTATAAAATCCTTTTTATAAACATTAAAAACTATTTCTAAAACTCCTTTTATGAATACCCCAAATGATACATAAACTTCTTCCTATAATATATTCAAAACAATTGTCAAATCATTCCTCAAATATCTTGTTAAAAACAGAAAAACCTTGAAGACCATTTTCAAAAAAGATGAAATATTAACTTTTCAAAACCAATCAAAGGCTCAATGACTACAATGGATCATTAAATTTGATTTTACTTATCCAAGTTATATCATAGGTATTACCTAGCATCAGATATGTATGTGATTCACATGTAACATACAATCAATCATAGGTAGATGTCCAAGTTACAAATATAGATACATCAAGTATCGGTGAAAAATGTAAATATAGAAGTATATCTGCATGCTTAAGTTATCACGACCCGCTTATTGAAATTAACTTCCTTATGTTTATCACGTTACCAATATTAACCTTTTGTGCTAAACACAAGTCAACTTACTTCCCATAAAACTTGTCAACGTTTTATAATCACTACTTTAATTCATTTGGCCACTTAATGATCTAGACGAGGGATCCATTGATTTAAAATCAATTAATCTTAAAAATAAAACTGATTTAAAACATAACCGATTAAGTTTTCAAATAGCTTTGAAAAGATTAAAGTATATTCAATTAGCTTAAACCCTAATTATATCTTAATTAAATAAAGATTAATTTATAATTAAATTTTAATTAATATAGTGAACTTGGTGAAGTCCTAATTAACTTCCGAATGCATCTTAGTTAAGATTTAAACAATTCATTATTAGTTAAACCCCAATTAATTAAAAATTAATTAAATAATCACTCAATTAAATAATATTAAATTAACTAATTAACTTAATTAAATAATTATTAATTTTTAAAATATTTTTATCTTCATTAATCACTAATTAAAACATTATTAATCAATAATTAGTCATTAACCTTCCTTAAGTGTTACTTAACCTCTCATTTCTGTAGCGCTTAGCTTTTGGCCTCTAGATATGGGATGTTACAACTTGGTATCAGATCATAGGTTTATGAAATTTTTTAATTAAAAATGGTTTTGAAAACAAAATCCAAAGGAATTAGAGAAAGATTGGGGTTTGAGATAACGTTATAGTAACGTACTTGTATTTTCTATATATAAGTATGTGCTTTATCTCTGGTCTCCTATCTTTGATTAGGTTACCTTTTGAATCTCATGAGGTTTGAATACAAATATGGATGGTAGATGAGGAAGAGTTAACCCAGGAAGGGGAAGCACCAAAGGGAATGCTGGACCTAATGCGGAGAGAGGTTAAGGTCAGGCCCAAGCTAAGAATGTTGGTGCTGAGGTCCCATAGGTCGGAATGGAAGCCATATATTAGTTTTTCTGGAATATGATGCAAGCGGGGGTTGCAGCCGAAGTGTTAGTAGGAAATGCTACATGAGTAGGGGTTTTGAAAGTTACAGTGGTTAATCATTTTGCTAGATGAGTGGGGATTATGTTAAGCTTGGGGGGAAGCCGTTTATAGGAATGGAGGATGCCATTGAAGTGGAGAATTGGCTATTGCACTTTGAAAGGATTTTCGCAGATTTGGGGCTTAATGATGAGCATAAAAGGAGGTTGGAATCTAGACAGCTTCAGGGAGCTGCTTTGTACTGGTGGAATAGTGTGACCATAACAGTTGAGGAGGAAACAATGACCTGAGAGGATTTCAAGAGGAGATTCCAAAAGGTTCAAGTTTGTTATGGCACAGTTAGCTCTAATCAGGCAGTTTGCTGAGTTAGAGTAGAGAGAGATGACAGCTGTAGAGTATGCCGGGAAGTTTGAAGAGTTGGCCCGGTATGGGTATGATTCAGTGAATACAGTGATGAAGATGAATGAGAAGTTCATTAGGGGATTGAAGCCTGAGTTGGCCAGAGCTACTTTGTCTCACCTTAGGGATCCTTCTGATATTGTCGTGGAGATGGCCATGAGGCAAGAAGAGGTTCTTTATTCCCTAGAGAAGAGTAAGGCTAAGGAGGTCCAGGTTGGGAAGGGCAAGAAGAGCTTTCCCAAGAAAGATGCTCAGAAGGGTGGAGCAACCAAGAAAGGGAAGTTTGAGATTGTCTGCTATAAATTCGACAAGAAGAGGCACTTTGCTAATGAGTGTCGTGCTAGGAAGGTAAAGGATGTGGCTAGGGCGAAGAATGTTAGTGCTTCAACTGTGACCAGAATGGCCATTATAAGAACTAGTGTAAGGAACCCGTTAGAGATGGTAAGGGCAAAGTGTATGCATTGGAGCCTGTTGCTTCCAAGCCAATAGCCCAAGAGAAGCGAAAGGCAGTTTCGGGAAGTACGCTTCAAAGTCTTGGTATGTCTGTCAGCGTTTTATTTGATACTAGTGCATCACATTCTTTTATATCCAGATGTTTGATAGTTAAGCTTACCCTTGAACCTACATATTTAGTTACTTCCTAACGGGATGCGAATCTAGTAGTAGGGTATGCAACTTTAGGGTTGAGATGTGACCAGTTAGAGTTTGACCTTTTAGGCCATACTTTTGTTTGTAGTTTGTATGTGTTTGATTTTGTGGGGTTCAGGATTATCCTAGGGATGGATTGGCTTAGTGAGTAAGATGCTAGGATATTTTGCTAGGATAGGAAGATATCTTTTAGACACCCTGATTGTAATGACTGGATCATTTATACTATATAATGTTCTGGCATTGAGGTGCTTGCTTTGTTGGGTGCTATGGAATCAGATGATGAGCTAAGTCGAGTTTTCATGGTTAGAGAATTTGCAGTTGTTTTTGAGCCTGTAGTTGGATTGCCACCGAAATGAGCCATTGAGTTTTGGATAGATTTGGTTCCGAGAATAGAACCAGTGAGTAGGCCGCCGAGCAGGATGACCCTTATAGAGACGAGGGATTTGAAAATGCAGTTGGTGGATTTGGAAGGCAAGAGTTTTATCAGGCCGAGTAGATCACTTCGGGGTGCAGCAAAAGTGTTTGCTAAGCCAAACGGATCATTTAGGCTATGTATCGATTATCGTAAGTTAAATGAGAGGACGATAAAGAATCGATATCCGTTGCCCAGAATTGACGATTTGTTCGACCAGTTAACTGGGGCAAAGGTATTTTCCCAGTTGGATTTGGCAACAGGGATCCATCAGCTCAGGGTAGCAGAGGATAGTATACCTTTGGCAGCGTTTAGGACCAGATATAGGTCGTACAAATGGTTAGTTATGCCGTTCGGACTGACGAATGTGCCAGCTTTCTTTGTGGATTTGACGAACCAGATTTTCCGAGAGCACTTGGATAGGTTCATATTGGTTTTCATTTACGATATCTTGATTTACTCTAAGGATGAGAGAGAGCATGAAGTTCATCTTAGAATGGTGCTTGGGACGCTGAGGCAGCATCAACTGAGAGCGAGGTTTTCGAAGTGTCACTTCTGTAAGAACGAAGTGAAGTGTCTTAGTCATGTAGTCTCAGAATGAGGGTTATCAGTAGATCTGACTAAGATTGAGGCGGTGAATAGTTGGAAGAGACCCAAGATAGTAACCGAGATAAAGAGTTTCCTTGGGTTGGCTGGTTATTATCGGAGATTCATTAAGGATTTATCGCGGATAGCGGCACCGATGACCAAGCTAACGGGAAGGATGTGAAGTTTGTGTGGACCGATATGTGTGAGGAAGCATTCCAGAGTTTGAAACACTTATTGACCCATACACCTATGTTGGTTGTTCTAGAAGGGATTCAGGATTTGGTGCTTATACCGATGTGTGTGGAACAGGATTAGGAGCTGTGCTGATGTAGAGAGGTAAAGTGATAGCCTATGCTTCTACACAGCTTAGATCACATGAGGTCAGATATTCGACGCATGGTTTGGAATTGGCTGCAGTGATTTTTGCTTTGAAGGAGTGGAGACATTACCTTTTGGGAAAAGGTTTAAGTTATATACCGATCACAAGTCGTTGAAGTATTTGTTCTCTTAGAGGGAGCTGAACATGAGACAACAAAGCTGGTTAGAGTTTATTGCCGCTTATGATTTTGGCATTAAGTACACACCGGGAAAAGGCAACAAGGTTGCAGATGCACTTTGCAAAAAATATCAAAATGCAGTGTTAGCAATTATTGCTGAGTGGAAAGATTTGGAAGCATTAGCCGATTACAGAGTGCGGTGGAGATCCGAGGTTGGGTCTAGTGGGGATACAGTTGTATTATCTTACTTGGAAGTTCGACCAGTATTGATCGAATGAATTGCATTTAAGAAAATGGAGGATCTAGTGTTAACTGAACGGATTGGAAAGCTTAAGGAAGGAACTGAGACCGATGACTTGAAAGATTTCAGTCTTGACCAGAATGGGTGGTTGAGAAAGAAAGAAATAATATGTTTTCCAAGTGTAGGAAACATAAGGAAGGAAGTCCTAGAGGGATGCCATCATTAGAAGTTTACTATACATCCCGGAGGTACTAAGATGTATCAGGATAGGAAGAGGACTTGCTTCTTGGAGGTATGAAGCGGGATATTGGCTTTTGTGTAAAGTAGTGCTTGAATTGCCAACAGTTAAAGGCTGAACACCAAAAGCCAAGTGGTTTTCTTTAGCCGCTAGATATTCCAGTTTGGAATTGGGATTCTATATCTACAGACTTCATTGATGGGTTGCCAAAGTCGAATAGAGAAAATGAAAGTATATGGGTCATAGTGGACAGATTGATCAAGAATGCCCATTTCATTCCAGTTAGGTCAACCAGGACGGCACCTGTTTTAGTGAGGTTGTTCATGAAGAATGTGGTTAGACTTTATGGGATTCCTAGCAGTATAGTTAGTGATAGAGATTCCTTGTTCACTAGCAAGTTTTGGAAAAGTCTGTAGGAAGTTTTGGGAATCAAGCTTAAGATGAGTACCGCTTACCATCCGCAGACAGATGGGAAAACAGAAAGAGTTAACAAGATCTTGGAGGACTTGTTAAGGGCTTGTGTTCTAGATTTTAGGGGATCATAGGAGGACCATCTGCATCCAGTCGAGTTTTCGTATAACAACAGTTATCAGACTAGTATTGGGATAACACCATTGAAGCTTTGTATGGAAGGCTATGCAAATCTCTCATATATTGGTTGGAGGCCAGGAGTAGGTTGATTCTTAGTCCAGATTTGATTAGAGTGGCTACATAAAAGATTGAGGTCATTTGAGCTAGAATGAAGGAGGCTCATTCTAGGTAGAAAATTTATGCGGATAAGAGACGGAAAGACTTAGAGTACTCAGTTGGAGACTAGGTTTTCGTCAAAGTACCACCGATGAACGTTGTGGTTAGATTTGGGAAATCGAGGAAGTTATCACTGAGATTTGTTGGACCTTTTCCTATTCTTGAGAGGATCGGAAAGCCCGCGTATAGAGTTGAGTAACCGAGCAGTTTGGCAGGTGTCCACGATGTTTTTCATGATTCTCATCTCAGAAAGTGTATTAGAGACCCGAAGATTGCTATTGCACTGACTGTGCTAGATGATTTAGTGGTAGAACCGGACTTGACCATAGCGAAGAAGCCAATTCGCACTGTTGCAAGAGATGAGAAGAGGCTTAGAACCAAGTCGGTCAGATTAATCAAAGTCCAGTGGAGTGATAATGACAGAGACTGTTCTTAGGAGGTTAAGAACAGGATTAGAGATACTTATCCTGATTTGTTTAATGGTATATTTTACCTTGTTGTTTGATTTATTGTGTGCCTTATCGTAATTTCGAGGACGAAATTCTTTAAGGAGGGGAGACTGTAACACCCTAGATTTTTGATAACATTATTTAAGACATTTAGTTAGTCAACTAAATAAAATAATACGTTGATTCGGGGATTGAGATTTGATTTTAATTAAGGTAGCTGTGCCATTAAAACAAATGAATTAAAAGAAGGTTTTTAAAATAAATTAGAGGAGGGGTAAATTGGGAAAGAGGCCAATCCTATATCTGTTCCTTTAGGCCGTGTATAATTTACACGTTCATTTCATTTAAATTTTATAAAACAAGGTTGGCCACCATTAACAAGGAATAGGGAATAAGAAAAGCTAAAGGAAAAGCTAATTCATATCAAATACATCCAAATCTCAAGCTTCTTTAATCTCTAAAGCTAAGATGAATAATGTTTACATCTCAAATTTTTATTGGTTTCGATTTCAAGGGTAAATTCGAAAATTTTGCATTGATTTGCCATGTTTTTGAATGATAAAATGATTATATATACTTGTTCATGATTTATGAATGTTCATATAGATTTTATGACATGTTTCAAGATGAAAACCCTATTAAATGACATCCTATTGCCTTGCGAATTTTTATGAAGATCTAAAAAGATATTTTAGAGATGGGTTTCAATTTTCAGATTTTTCTGAACTTTCGTGGATTTAATATGAATTACTAGTAAAGAAAATGGTATTTTGGATTATAAATTATTCATGAGTAAATAATTAATTGTTTGGATCTGAAATTTTTATATGTTAGAGAACATATATAAAATGATTTTTTGGAATATTTCCAAATTTTTCCAAAGTGTTTTAATAGTTATATAAAATTATTTAAGGTATGGTACTTAAATGTTTTATATAATTAAAGAGGAGAAGGGGTTTTTTATAAAAGCGTTTAAACTGTTAAATCTAAAAAGTCGGCAGCACTTTTGAAAAGAAAATCTGGCAACCAATCAGATTAGACAAGCTAGGCAGGTTAGGCACAAAATCATAGTTTTAAAGTACAAATATACAGCCTTTTTACGGTTTCATCTCCTTCGGCACCTAGGTTCCACCTCTATCCCTCCCCTTCTGACACAGTCGAAACCAATGCATATGGTACCAGGCAACTGATACGTAATCAATTGGAAGAGGGCGAAAGGTATAGGATCGGAAAAATGTGGTTCCGAAAAGGTTAAGGCATTGTTTTGGTTTTAAAGGAAAATACGCATGCTTGCTTTCGACTAAGTTGCTTTTGACTTAGTTAGGTTTCAACTAAGTCAAATGGTATAAAAGGAATGGTTTTGATTAGGTTGCTCTTTTGTTTTAAACGACTACTTTCGACAGGGTCAAAACCTATAGCTGCCACTTCCTACCTTTCGATCCAGATGGTATCGAAGGGGTCCTTTTTTTTTCTAAAATCGGCCTCCTCTCCAATGCTTTCGAAGGGGTGGTTTCGACACCATCACTTCTTTGTTTAAGAAATGGTTTCAAAGCAGATGCTTTCGACTCTATTAGTTTTCTGATCCTTTTGCTCTACTTGAAGGCATAATCCAAATATTTTGATCGAAACGTTTTAAAAGGGGTTTCGAAGTAGTTAACTTCAAATGGTTTCGAAAGGTATCCATATGTCTTAAATTGAACCCAAAGTGCTTTCGAGAGGATTGTTTTGACTGTTTCGAAAGTTTCTCATTGAATGGTTTCGAAGGGGTTGTTCCCCAGGTTTCGACAAGGTTGAAAAGGAAGATTTTCCTATGTTTTTGAAAGGAAATATTTAAAAGATTTTAAATGGGGATGTCTGATATTTTAAAGCTTTCGGAGAAAAGAAAGGAAAGGCAATTCCAATATTATGGTCACTTTGGAAAGTTTGTTGTTTTATTGATGTCTTCTAACTGATTACAATAGAGAATACTCAACACTCGAGTTACAATGAGTTTTTGGCAGAATATTAGCGTAGCAGAATCAAAAGTCCATTTTTAGAGGCATAGGCTGCTATTTATTGGCGTAGTCTGGAAATATTTGACAAAGATCTTGGAAGACCCCTTCTCACACATGGGTGGGCCCACTTGATCGATTCAAGGTCATTTAGGATCGATCCCTGATAGATCCCTACTCCATTTGTATCGATCAAAACTAGCTCTTTTTGGGCTGAGAACGACCACGGACATTATTGAGGTGGTAAACAAGTTCTTGTGAAAATTTGGTGGCATTTGGACTTGTAGACCTCGAGTTATGATCGATCCAATTTTTATTTTTCTTTAGGCTGAACTACTCGTATCCATCCTGTTCGTATCGATAGTTGTTCGTATCGATGCTACGCATATCGATCAGGGTGACGTGGAGCGATGGACCAGGAGCGATCCACTTTTCATGCCGCATGACTGTTTCATTTGCTCGACCATGCCTTCTTCGTATTTTTCTTAGGCGTTATTCTTCGTATCGATGATTGGAGGGTCTCTTCGTATCGATCATTTGGTAGTCGCTTCATATCGATGATTGTTGGTTGCTTACTTCGTATCGATCCCCGGAATGATCGATATGAAACAAAAGGAAGGGTTGATCGATACGAAATGAACCAATAGATCGATGTTGCTTGATCAATACGAACATGAGAGGCTAGATGGATACGAATAGGAGCGGCTCCCGATGGATGCAAATCGGTGCGACTCGATGGATACGAAATGGAATTATTTGATGGATGGATATGAACCGATGCTTTTTGACGGATACGAAACAGACATGTTTCACGTAAACTTAATCGATCCATAACTTGAGCATATAAACTCTAATTGACTTGAAATTTGGAACGTTGACTTTCATAGCTTTGCATGTCACATCATATAAAATGTAGCTCGATCCGGACATGGACCAAAATTGCCAATATCCATAGCGAACCAGTGTATAGCCGATCCTCGAGTCGAGTTGTATTTGGTTTCTAGTCGAGTCCTTGGTGTCATAGTCTTACCAGAAGGTGGGATAACATTTGCCCCCCAAAGTACGTCGTGTGTGAATATGACGTTCTTTGAAAAGCTGGATTCTTTATTCCGAAAAGTCCTATCCGATTTGCTGAATTGCTTTCATCTTTTCGTCAAAAGATGTAACCTCTGATTGATTTCCAATAATATAAATGTTGAATTGCTGACTGCAAACGATCATGAAGTATTTTGTTGTAACTGAGTGCTAAGTGCAAGCAATTTGTTGTTCACTGTTTTGACTGTCATCAAGTGAGCATTCAATTCCTGTCGATTTTGAAAATTGAATATTAGTCCATCATACATCCACATATGTTAACTTGACTCCTGTTTACGTTGGTAAGCTCACGGGTCGTTGTCAAGTCTTTTTAATTTTTTATATCGAGTTTCATATCGATCCTCTCCTGGATCGATGTGAAATTCGAGTTGTAACAACATTTGATGGTTGTTTTAAGTCTTCCTTTCGTATCGATCCTCTCCTGGATCGATTTGAGAAGCTAGAGAACATCCTTCGTACCGATGGCTATCTATACAAACCAGTTGGTTCTTTGAAATGCTTCGTGTTGATGGGTACGAACTCTTGTGGTCTTCAAGTGGACGGATCAGAACTTGCTACTTCGTATCGATGGACTCGAATAGCTCAAATAGGTCTTTGTTGCATCTTTTATATCGATGGGTCACCGATGGATACGAACAACCATGCTCTGGATTAATTTGAATTGATGGTTATGAACAGTTGCACCCCTGACCGATACGGGTGGATGGATATGAAGAAGGCTCTTCGTATTGATGATGTGGTGACCGTTCCTATCGGTTTTTAGTAGGGGTGGGCGCGGGTCGGTTTGGTGCGGTTTGGAGTCCAAACCGCTTCCACATCGCATCACACGGTTAATCAAAAATACAAACCACTATACTAATCTTTTAAACGGTTCGGTTTCGGTTCGGTTTGAATGTAATACGGTTTGGTTTCGGTCCGGTCCGGTTTGAACTCCTATTAAATATGAAATAAGAGAATTACTTTCATCAACAATCAATTTACGAAGGCAACTGTGTGGAACTTTTACACTTAAAGTTTCAACACAATGCTATACTGAAATGAAAGATTAGTTCTTAATTGTATGAATATTTCAATTTGACATTTACCTACAAGTGAGATTTTTTTGGTAGATTAACCAAGCATCAACATTAATCAATGCATAATCATTAAAGAAAATGACTAGGATTATAATTAGCATTTATCCAAAAAAAATAAGATGAAAAATATTATACCAAAACTATAACTTCTTCCTTTATGACAGCGATTATTATTAATATAACAACATACGCTAAAAATAGGATGTACATCGTTAGAATCTAAAATAAGATAGGAGTTGCTTATATTTTTATCATAGGATTACTAATGTTAATTTTCGGTTCGGTCCAGTTTAATATGGTTGGTTCAATCGTCCAAACCGCAACTGAACCGTATCGATGCGGGTCGGTGCGGTTTGGGGTATTTGCTTCGGTTAGAAGATTCGGTGCGGGTTTCCGCACCGTTTTTGCGGTTCGGTGTGGGCAGTTTCTGTATAGCGGTGCGGTTTATGCCCACCCCTAGTTTTTAGCACTGGGAGACGAATTGTTTCCTTTTAAGTTCGAGTCCATATAAATGCGTTTGGGACTTAGAAAAATTTCCACCTGCTTTCACTCCTGCACACTGTCTCCATATCGATCAGAGGAAAAGAGAAAAAGAGATTACCTTCATCTTCGAGCCATTTAATTCATTAATCCCTCGAACTAACTGCTTTAACTAGATAATCAACCCATAAATCCACATTAAAACGATGAGATTCGAGTTCAACTGCCAATCCATTCACATTCGTGACCGATTCCAATGGTTTCGAGGTCAGAGTTAGATCAGAGCAAGGTCGAGGAAGGTTGGAATGGCGTTCATGTTGTTTGGAGAAGAAGAAGTGTAGAGGGATACGAAGGAATTACTAGTACCGATGATGGATGAAGGACGTACTTGCATCGATTGTGGATAAAGAATGAGTTCGTATCGATCCAGGCATAATGGATCTTCGTACCGATGAAGCAAGCAGCTTCTTATCGACCGATGATGGGAGTTCGTATCGATCCAAAGTGATCGATACGAAGACTTGGATCTGGTGATCGATACGAAGACGTTGTTTTTGATCGATACGAAGTTGAGGGTTCTGGGTCGATACGAATTGACCTTCTGGCAATCGATACGAGATGTTGTCTTCCACCACCGGTACGAATTAAACTTCTGGTGATCGATCTGAGTTCAAACTTTAATCGATACGACATTTTGCATAATCGAACATTTGACTCCGGCGAGCTTCAGCTTTGCATAATTGGACATAACTATGTAACTGCATATTTGACTACCTTCAAAGCTTGTCGATGGAACTGTAACTTGATAAATTTGACAAACTCCAACTTGGATCATTCTCTGAAGTCCGGATGGCCCGGTTGTGACGGTCGGCGATGACGGTCACTCCGGTTGAATCTCGAAGTCTTGTCGTTTGAACATCTTTTAAACTTGTAGAAATTTAAAGCATTATGTAGCACTGCACTGCACAACACGATCATTCACTTCACACTGGGGGAACACGGGTTTATTGTCATCTAACGATGATTTTTATTGAGTTGAATAGCTATGGAACCCGGAAGTTCTCAATTGCAGGATGTTCAGAGTCCGCCTCTTTCCGTAATTGAAATGTCGACTATCGTAGCTGAAGTAATTAGCCCTGCTTCGGATGAGCTACCGGGAGCAGTTTTTATTATGAAGCCACGAGATACTATCCACTCTAATATCTCCAGATATGTTAGGCAGGATTTGCCTAAGACACAGATTGCCGCTAAATGATGTCTTATTACTGGGGCCGAAAGATAGAGCTCACAACCCCTCGGAGGGATACACGGCTTGCAATAGATTCATGTGCATAGCCAGGACGCTTCCTCCCTTCAATCAGTTTATCCAGGAAGTGTTACTCTTCTTGAGGATTGCCCCGTCCCAGTTGCACCCGCACGGGTATGCCTTGCTCAACAGCCTGTTCGTTATCTTTATGGAACACCTCTTCCGTCCTCCGACCATAGAAGAAAGCAGATACTTATTCAACATAAAAAGTCGCAGGGATAGCCCTTCCTTCACTTTCCTAGAAGCAGTTAGGAATTGTCAAGTTGTGGCTGAAGCTTGGAACAAGCTAAGTTACTTCAAAACCGAATGGTTTTTCGTCCGGTGCCCACTGGGATTTGCTAGGAGGTGGCTGGTCAGAGGTAAGTGCTCCATCCTCTTTGTTGATTAATTGGATAATACTAATTAATTGTGGAGTCTAACACGTTGCTTCTTATACAGCTTCGATTCAACGACCCGAAGGGGCTCAGTTTAAAGAGATATTAAGGGTTCTTCAAGAGATGCCCGCCCGCAAAGAGAAATCGATGAAGTCCTCACAGACGAAAAATCTGATTGTCGTGGGGCTAATTGATAGAGACTAGAGCATCAGACTTGTAGGAGTTCTCAAGACGGCTCAAGCGAGGCAAGTTAGAAGGAGAGCTCCCAGATCATAATCATTGAATGGGATGATAATGAGACCATGCCCGCTGGGGATGAGCCCTGATGTGCACGTAAATGTGCATATTTTTACCACCATATTTAATCTAATTAATTCAAATAAATGATCATATTGGGTATTTTAACCTGTTTTAACCAAAATCCATATTAATTCCAAATTGTCACATATTCATCTTCATCCAAGGGCAAAATAGTCATTCTTTGTGCATAAATTAACTTGAGAAAATTTAATTAGAAATTTCCATTCTATTTTGTAGGAATTTGATTTCCATTACAAGTTGTTTCATGAAAAAGATATGCATGCACAAAAAGAACACAAAGGAATGAAGATGGAAATAATTCAATGTGAAGATCATGGAGGACCTCACCTACCCACCTACCTTAATGTACAAATTAGAGGCTAATGCACATGCTTATGGAATTAATGGCTTCATGTACACTTAAATGATGATTAATGGATGCTAATGGTTACTTGGCCACCACACTTCCTAAGGGGTAGTTTGGGCATTCCCCAAATTATGGATTAGGGTTTCATGCTTGTATATATAACCCATTATGTTCATGTAACCTCTTCTCCCCTTAGTCTCTCTTTAGTTTTGTTTAGGCTCAAAAATAAATCAAGTTCTCTTCTTTCTTTTCATGGCTACTTAGCCATTTCTACTTCATGTAACTTTCCTTTTTTTATGCAATGTAATTATTGTTTCCTTTTAATTACATGTTCATTTCCTTTCATGGTAGTAGTGTAGATTTTCTTTTATGGAATTAGAATAGTTTTCTTTCATTTAGCTTTCATTTTCCTTTCTTTTTGCTTTCATGTTGCAAGGTACATTTGTTAATCAAATGACAAATATGAGAGGCTAAACCCCTTCAATTTAGGGGTAATGAAGCTCTCTAATTATGTAGCTTCAACTATTTGTTAATTCATGCTCTCTTTTTGTGCTTAATGAAGAATGATTGAAGTGGTTTCATTGTTGTTTTTGCCTTGAATTTGATAGTCTATATTGTTGACACCAAATAGGATATACTTAAACAATCACTAACACAAATGCCTCTTCATCAAAATATTATTATGGCAAAAGAAAGTGATTTGAAATTAAAATTTGATGGTCTATATTTCTAATCAATAGTTAATAGGCCATACTTAAAATAGATTTCATTTTCATTTTCATTGTCAAATTTCATGAAAGTTAGTAAGTGGTTTAAGGGATGTGTTATAATTTGATGGCTTATGTTGGCTAATCAATAGCACAAATATGCCATACTTATGATAAGCACATCAATTAAAGCACTAATGACCATAAAAGAGAGATTATGATTTCATATGTGTTGAACTACATGATCTAGAGAGTGGATTTATTCTCTAAATTGTCATTTATCTCTTATATTTCATTTCTTTTTTTTAGTTAGTTAGTTAATTCTATAATTCTCTAGCTTAACTTTCACTCGACTTTGGTTTAATTTGATTGAATAGAATTTTAAAATCATCAATTCCCTACAGATCGACCCGTATTCGCCACGTACTACAAGTGTACGCCGTGCGCTTGCGGTTATTTTTATTTCTAAATTCATTCGACGGTTTTCTAAACCGATAGAATTTCCGTCGCCGAACAAGCCCGCAGCTGCGCCTTCATACAACCTTCGATCTTCATAATTGAAAAGAAAAGGCAAGGCTGTCGCTTACAAATCTACGAGATGCAAAACTGTCGTGCTATCCTCGCTCGTTATAACTGGTGTAAGCGCAAAGACTTCTCCTCTACGAACAGAGAGTTCTTTTGAGGGACTACCGGACATTCCCATTTTGGATGGCTTGTCTTTACATCAAGATATCAGGCTAGAGGGGCTTCAAAGTGCCTTAGATGTAGGGAACCAACTTCTACGAGCACGGCTGCCACAACTGGTTGGTTATGGGGTTTGCACATACATGCACACACTTCACGGCACCACACAATTTCTGATCACATGCTTCTCAGCCTCTGGAGATAATTAACTCTATTTCTCTTTTCATTTTTACAGATACAACGACGAAGCGGGGATCTATGCTAGGGATCTATGCACGGCACCACACAATTGCACAGATGATTTTAAATAAGAATAGATGGAGAAGTAAATTACCCGGTATTATATATCTCTCATGATATTTGGTGTTGTGCTTACAAGAGACTGTTGAGAAAGCCGTTATTTGTCTATAAACTCTTGGCATATATGAATCCTCTATTGTAGAGCATAAAAAATTAGAATTTAGTTTTATTCATAACAAAATGTTTATGGGATTCTTTCTTCATATAAAACACTGCAACAAACTAGTTAAAAAAGTAAACTTGCCTAAAAACTAATTGCAAATATGAACCATACGGTGGACATCTTAACAACAATACATTGAGGCAGTTTGACATTGTGTTTATGTAAAAAAAATCGTAAATTCACTAGAGTGAATTGAAGTTTTAATAAATGATCAGTTTTTGTGTTACGTTTCACAAATATATGTGTTGTAACTTATAAGTTGGATAAAGTGGCCTAGAAGTGTACACAAGCTATGATATAGCCAAAATTAGTGATGGCAACCTTACTCAAAAATAATATTACTACCAAATATAAGGCATGGTACGTCTAGGATAAGCATGAACAAAGTTACCTATTCAATATAAGATACTCTAAATTCGGAGCTAGAAACTTCATCCACTCCATCAACAAAACCATTCACTTTGGACGACATAGAACCTAAATGATCGATGGTGTTGACGAGAGCCACTACCGTATAGTCTTTTAAGGTGTTTAATACCCTGTCATAATAATTCTATAAGCCAAATATTTCTCCTCAAGGTCAAGGTCATTCACAGCAAACTTAAGTGATGTAGTAGTTTTTAAACCCCTATGTTGCAAAGACAAATAATTATATTTTTATCCTAAAATCTGATGACAAAAAGCTAGTGATAAGGTAACGACGATTAGTACAAAAATATATTGGTTGGAGGAGTGGATCTATGATTATAGAAGCATCGAATAAAACATTGTACAAAAATTAGGGTTCTTGTGAAAAGGCACCTTTTTGCGATAAAGCTCAATTTGTCCTGTATACCGATCTAGGGCTTGCGCAGAAATCTCTAGCAAGTAAACGGTAGAAAGCAATTGTAGATTGGAGGAGTGGATCAATAAAGTGGAGAGAAGTACATTGACGGGGAGGAGTAGTGCAATGATGGAAGAATGTTGGAGCGAGATGAATCTTCCTGAAGCAAAGAGGAAAAAAAGGAGGAGGAAATATAACAACAAAGAAACTTTAAGGAAACTTAATTGTAAACTGTTAGCGGACTTGGGCGGTAAAATTTTGGCAGCGTTAGATAAAATAAAACATGCCTAACTGTTAACTCCCTTTTAGCAACGAGTTACGAGTTAAGAAATGAGCGACTCAGATTATGCCACGTCTTATAAGAAGCCAACGAGTTAAAAAGCCTAACACCTAAGTGGACTCGACGACTTACGACTTAGCTGCTGAAAGAGGATCTACGACTTACGACCTACTGGGTTAGGGAGCTATGACCTAAGGGAAGTCTGCGACCTAACTATAGGAAGCTTTGCGACCTAGCAGCAGGAAGCTTTGCGACCTAACAGATGGACCTCGCGACCTAAAGATAGAAAGGCTTGCGACCTAACTACGAAAAGCTTTGCGACCTAAGGACTTGGGAGAAGCTTGCAACCTAAGGACTTAAGGAAGCTTCGCGACCTAAGGACTTAAGGAAGCTTCGCGACCTAAGGACATAGAGGTTTGTGACCTAACAGCAGGAAAAGGCTGTGACCTACGACCTAAGAACATAGCGACCTAAAGAAGCTCGCGACCTGACTACTGAAGATGCTTGCGACCTAAGGAACCTACGACCTAAGAGGCTAACGAGCTAGGGCTTCAACGACTTAGAACTCCCACAGCTATTCTTTAACTCGCCTGCGACCTACCACTTAATAAAATAAAGCCAAGTACTGTTTCACCAGCTAATCTCTTAAGCCGCAAGGAGACTGCGACCTAGCTTAGGTCGCTCGCGACCTACGACTTAACTAAGGTCGTACGCGACCTAAGACTTAGGTGAATTTTCTGAATCCAAATCAGCTCCTATAAATACCCCACCACTTCCAACATCACGGGGACTTTTGGCCATTCCTTTCTTCAAGCGCTGTTACTCCGTCGAAGTCTCCACTCATCCAGCAATCAAAGATCATCAAACATTCAACATGCTACAACAATCTTCAAGAGATAATTCCTTACATCCAACATGGATTCATCGAATTTCATCGACGAAGATTGAGCTAGTAGTCAAGATTGTTTCTTTTGATCAAATTGTATTGTTTTGATAAGAGATTTGTATTGATTTGTAACCGAATTCAGAAATAAAGAGATTCAAAGTGGATGTAGGCTTAATCTCAAGCCGAACCACTATAAATTGTTGTCTTTTACTACTTTTCTGCCAGTTTACTGCTTAAATTCTGTTCCCGTCACACGGGTGGTGCTTTCACGATTCTATTACACACACCGGGTGTTAGCGTTCACTTTTTATCGTTAACATTTTGGTGCTTTCACTGAGAGTTGAACTCAAGGGATCATCCACCGTTGCTTCGCAAAGATTCATAAAAAGAACCTCTCTTAAAAACCAGATCCGAAATAATGGCTCCTGGAAGAAGAGGTAGACCTATCAGATCCGGAAATGCTCACGAAGGGACTTCCGCTTCCCCAACAACAGATCAAGCAACTCCTACCTTTGGAGTCACCAGAGCTGAATTGGACGACGCAGTTTCTGGATTATACCAACAAATTGAAACTCAAAATGCTTTGATGATGAATAGAATAACTGCTCTACTCGGGGCAAATCGTCAACCAGAAAACCATCAAACCACCCTTCCTTAAATGCCACCTTTTCAAGCCGATGGGTCTATGCCACAACCAACTCGTCATGAACATATGCCCGGGCAAACTTCCGAGGGAAGAACTGATGCTTGTCCGGAAGTGTCTTTGAACAATAAAGAATACCTGTCTGAAATGGTAGGCCGCATCATGAAAGAGAGCATGCAAAGGGAAGAGGATGAGAACGACTGGGGATTCGCGCCAAGCAGAACTCCGTTTACTGAAAGGATCCTGAGAGTGGAGTTTCCAAGGAAATTTGCACCTCCTACTATCCAAGCCTATAGGGGAACCAGTGACCCTAATCATTTCCTCTACAAGTACGATTGGCATATGACCGGTGCAAGAGCATCAGACGAGATCAAGTGTCGGTACTTTCCAGTATACCTGGAAGGTGTGGCTTTACTTTGGTTTACAAAGCTCCCAGTTCGGTGTGTAGATAAGTTCTCCGACTTAACGCAAAAGTTCAAAGAACAGTTCAGATTGTATGCTTCAAAAGCTAAGGATATAATGTCACTGTCTAACCTTGAACAAGCGCCCGGAGAATCAATCAAATCTTTCTTGAGCCGTTTCAATATAGCTTTAGCCGAAGTAGAAAATGCGGAGCCACGCATGATCCTGACTTATTTGATGCGAGCCATTGATAAATCGAGTAAATTTGGAATATGGCTAAAGATGAAGGAACCGAATTCACTTGATAAATTTTATAAAAAGGCCGACGAGTTCATTCGCCTTGAAAGCCTTTCTACAACATCGAAAGTGGTTGCTGCCCAAACTGATAATAACAATGTCCCATCTAAGAAAAGAGAATCTGAAAGTCAGAAAAGGGAGAGTGAAGGAGGAAAGAGCCAGGGAAATGAAAAGAAACCTCGCCGCTTTAATCCTTCGGATTATACTCCTTTAACTGATACACCAAGAAATATCTTTTTTGCAACAAAGGACGTTGTCAGGTATCCTAAGCCAACTGAGATGATGAGAGGTGCAAAGCGTAATGGAAAATTCTGCCAATTTCACAATCAACCTGGCCATGACACTGACCAATGTCGCCAATTAAAGAATGTGATTGAAGAATTGCTAGAGCAGGGTAAACTCCAACAATACGTTAAAAGAAGCGGAGTCGATCCAACCTCATCCACTCGGGATCAACAACGTCCTACCCGTCAATCTGATTCTCTCGACAATGCTGCAGTGCAAGATTCAGAAAAGCTTGTCATTAATGTTGTCACAGGAGGACCATACCCAGCAAGCAGAAGTTGGGACGACTACTAATTACCCACAAAACTGCGGCTGGGGCATCTCTCGCTTTCTCTGGCATAAAAATCCAAAAGCTATGAATCAAGCACAAATGGAAATCCAACTTGGAGATTCTGAAGTAACAATAACTAGCATTCATTTTTACTTAACAGCATTGCTTGAATTTGTAAAGATAATGATGGATGTGTAACTTCTGCATTGTAAACCGCTGAGAAATCAGCGTGACTGAATAATGAAAAACTATGCGTTCTGTGTTTTCTATTATAAAATGCCTGTTATATTTCGATGTGTAAATACTCTAAATGTATTGCTAAAATGTCGATCTAATATTACAGGTCATTAAAGCAAAGTTCACCCATCGCAAAGCTAAGCGAGCCTTACAAATCATTTATTAAAGCAAATTTCAAGCAACAAAAATTCCAAACTCAAATCCCATACAAGAGGAACTTCACATAAAAAGTTGACGGCTCCACTGTGTCAAGCCCTCGTTAACTGGTTGCGATCGTTGATATAAAAAAGGCATCCAACCAAATAACTTGCGTTTACTCTGTGGAGTCATTCAACAGTGAAGTCTACTTCTTCGGATAAAGCAGTTTACTTGCAAAAGAAAGGAAGACGCGCTTGGAAACAATGATAAAGGATCGCAGATTAGCAGATGATGATACAACATGAGCGGGCAAACATGGAAGCAGCCAAAGGGAGGTATGCCTCTCAACAGGAAAGCCGGTAGATCCACTAAAGGGACACCTTCCCAAGCAGAAGGAATAAGACCCTCGCTAACTGATTGTGATGCATCCGATCAGGCAGCTTGTGTCCATCCCGTGGATCTACTTGCCCCTAAGACGCAACCTTCCTGGCACACCAACCAAAGCCCTCTGACGAGGCACGCAAATAAATGGGAGTGCTTTCCTCAATCAAAAAGATTGGTAGGACCACCGAAGGGGCACCTTGTTAATTGATTGCGATCGTTTGTACAAACAAACATCCAATCAAGCAACTTACGCCTGTCCCGTGGACCCCTCCGACCATTAGAAAGTAACTTCCAGGCAATCAAAAGCCCTTTTCGGAGGCACAAGCCCTCTTCGGAGGCACAAGCCCTCTTCGGAGGCACAAGCCATCTTCGGAGGCAAAAGCCCTTTTCGGAGGCACATTTCACCCGTGTAGAAGTGCAAAATGCTTCTCTTCGGAGATCCACTTCACCAGTGATGGAATACTAAAAAGCCCTTTTCGGAGGCACATTTCACCCGTGTAGAAGTGTAAAATGCTTCTCTTCGGAGACCCACTTCACCAGAGCTGAAATGCCAAAATTGCTTCTCTTCGGAGACCAAAAATTGCTTCTCTTCGGAGACCAAAACTGCTTCTCTTCGGAGACCAAAATTGCTTCTCTTCGGAGACCAAAACTGCTTCTCTTCGGAGACCAAAATTGCTTCTCTTCGGAGACCAAAACTGCTTCTCTTCGGAGACCGAAACTGCTTCTCTTCGGAGACCAAAATTGCTTCTCTTCGGAGACCAAAATTGCTTCTCTTCGGAGACCAAAATTGCTTCTCTTCAGAGACCAAAAGACCTCTTCAGAGGCGTACTTCACATTGCTTGAAGTACCAAAAATAAACCCTTTACTGGGGCACAAAATCAAAGCCTTCTACAGAAGCTCATTTCACTTTGCAGGAAAATTCACTTTTAAACAAATAAAAGTGATCATTCCCAAAAGTTGAAGTGTTCTTCAGGAAGAAAGAGAAAGTAAAAACTTCTATAAAAGCGAGATATACTCGATTAAAAGCGGAATGATTCCTTCCTCAAAAGTGGAATAGTTATTCTCAAATATAAGAGTATCAGTCTTGTAAAAGCGAGTAATATTGCAATGCACTTGTGGTATGGGGGCAACATTATACAATTCAGTTACATTAATAAAAGTAATATACAAGCGACACACCACAAGTTCATTACAATATCACATAAAGAAGATGTGGAATAAATGCATTCTTGAAACACAGACAAAAGTTTGTACAAGTAAAAAGAATCGTTTACTCTACACTTCAAATGAAAAACAGATATATTCCTACATACACAAGAATTTGTACAAGTAAAATAGTCATTTTATTCAATACTATGGAAACTTTTTACATTGTGCAGATTACAAAAAGGAGCGGAGACCGGTATCCGCACAATCTCCGGTCAATGCATGCAAAAAGCAGAAAAGACAAAATCAAACTCATTTCTCCTTCTTCCCACCCTTGGAGCCTTTACCAGGCCTGGTAATTAGTTTCGTAGGCCGTATCGGAGAAGAAGGAGAAAGAGACTCAGCCGGATCGATCTCTGCTTCATCCCCAGCAGCAGAAGAACTTTTCTTTCCTTTCTTCGAAGCCACATGTTAACGTTAAAATATGAACGATAACACCCGGTGTGTGTAATAAGATCGTGAAAGCACCACCCGTGTGACGGGAACAGAAATTAAGCAGGAAAATAGCAGAAATGCAGTAAATAAACAACAGATTTATAGTGGTTCGGCCCGTAATTGAGCCTACGTCCACTTTATAATCTCTTATTGCTGATTCGGTTACAATTTGATACAAATCTCTTCAAGAAACAGTACAATTCGATCACAAGAAACAATCTAGACTACTAGCTCAATCTTCGACGGTGAAACTCGATGAATCCATCTCGGATGTAAGGAATTTCTCTCGAAGCTTGTTGTAGTGTCGTGAATGCTTGAAGGATCCTTGATTACTGAATGAATGAAGAGTTCGACGGAGTAACAGCGCTATAGAAATGATTTGCCAAAAGTCCGTTTCATGTTGGAAGTGGTGGGGTATTTATAGGAGCTGATTTGGACTCTGGAAATTTTCCTAAGTCCTAAGTCGTCGCCGACTTAGTATAAGTCGCTGCCGACTTATGATAGGTCGCTGCCGACTTACGATAGGTCATAGCCGGTTTATCAGTTCCAACACTTCCCTAGTAGTTCACCTCCTCTTCTGGTTTTACGCTTAAGTTCTAAGTCGCTGAAGACTTAAGGTAAGTCGGTGACGAGGTAAAGGTGTATAAGGTATCTCAGTGTTGTTAGGTCGGAGCAGAGTTAACGTGCAATCTTAAATCGGTAGTTTGTTAACTCGGCAGGCCTTGCTAACTCGCACTTTGTTAAATCGGTTGGCTTCCTTATGTTGTGACTTGTTGAGTCAGTATACTCTTTAACTCGGTAGGTCGCAAATTCCCATAGGTCGGCAATCTGTTAAGTCGGAAGCTCTTGTTAACTCACAATGTGCTAGGTCGGTAGGCTTCTTTAAGTCGTTATGTCGTTAACTTTCTTAAGTCGGCAAGCTTCTTAAGTCGGCAAGCACCTTAAGTCAGCCAGCATCCTAAGTCAGCATACTTCTTAAGTCGGCAAGCACCTTAACTCGGCTCCTGCTAGGTCGTGAGTCGAAAGGGGGTTAACATTTGCCCCTCGAAGTACGCACCTAATTCGTAGGTCGTGTGCTTCGATTTCCTTAGCTCGCACCTTGGTAAGTGTGTTTGATCGCGACCAACTTAAGATGAGTCGTAGGTCGGACATGTCGATTCAAATTTCACTGTCCCAGATTATAAATAGCTTAAGTCGTCCCTTCTCTTCCTTCACCTGTTCTTCTTCTCGAATCAGCCATTGACGCAATTTAGAGCTTTCAGAGATAAACTCCAACCATCCAATCGCCGATCATCTTCCTGTTATACTTCGTAAGTCGATCTGGTCATCGTTCACCCATGCTTACTATCGAATCGATAACTCCCCAATTTTTGACTTCCATTTGTGTTTAGATGCTGCGGTTCATTATGCATAACTCTTTGATTGTTCTGCAATCGCCATCGACCATGTTGTAGTTGTGATAGGGCAGTAATACATCGGATTCGGAGCAAATTTGATTCGATTTGAATTGGCTCCTTGGGTGGTCCAATAGTGTGATGGAATGAGGATCGTTATTGACTGTGAGGCTATTGGGTTAACGGGTTAAGAGTTAGGGAGGAAAATTGGTTGAGGTATTGGCTCGGTCACGACTTAAGGATTTCACGCGATCCAGTGATTTTCATGATTTAAGTCGGAACCGACTTAGCAGTTTCATGTGACCTAGGTTTTGAGTCGCTTCCGAGTTAGGACTTAGAGAATTTCTGGTTGCCTCGAACTAGTTTTTTGCTTCTTTATCCATCCTAAGACTCGGGGACTGCTGACTTTGACCCATAGGGAATCTTCCTTAGGTCGTCACCGAGTTAGTACTTAAGCTTTCGGCCACTCAATCAGATGATTCTTGAACTGTGCCTGGACTTCGAACTGTTGAACTATGAACCGTGTTGCATGCCTTTTTTTTTACATATCGCTTCAATTTTGCAAACTAACAATCCTGCTTAATACAACATTCACAGAATACTGGGACGAATATACTATCACCGACTGCCCACATCGAATGACAGATTAGTTGGTAACGAGAAAGTTAAATTAAATGAATATGAACGAGATGCTGTACAATAACCAATTCAAGTGAAGTATTAAAACAAAATCATAATAGTCAAATGAAACTGACTTGTCGGCATTAACACTGCACTTGATCATTGACAAGTTCTGAAATTCTGTAATCGATTGATTGTCAACTAATTTAATTCCAGTTATGCTTGTCTTTTATTTTCATTAGTTTTTGCACAACACCTCACACTTTTAGGGAACGTGCACCTTCACATTTGAACATTCAGCTGATTGTGTAGAATGTCTTCTCCACAAGAAGGAACAGAGCAAACTGAAGATGCATTTCCAGTTGCTATCCCGCTAAACGATCCTCCAGAGAGGACTCCTACTACTTTGAGCCACAAAGCCTTTCGTCAACTATGCATCCAGTTTGGCGTTGCTGAAGCTGACGCTTTGCTTCCTGAAATAAATGATACTGCTGACAGGCCTCCCCGTGGCTTTGTCGCAGTTAACCGCCAAATGTGCTCGAGCGGAGCTATCCCCCCATTCAATGACTGCATTCGAGAACTTCTTCTCCAACTATCTATTTCCCCTTTTCAGTTACATCCCAATGGCTACGCCATCTTGCTGGGATTATGCGTGCTTTTAGGAGAACGATGGGCCGCTTTCCTACCTTCGGAGAAATTCGCTATCTTTGTACTTTTACCAAAAATAAAGATCATCCCTCCATCATAGTCGTAAGGAGTGCGAGGAATCGTAAGTTGATCACCGGTCTCCCTGAAAGTGTTCATAGTTTCCTGAGCCCGTTCTTCTATGTTCGTTGTCCCCCGGGATTTTACGCCATTTGGAGAGTGGGAAGTACGATTATCTATCTTTTCCCTGTGTTTTTCTAAAATTCTTCGAAGTTCAAATTGTTAAGTGCTAACTTCTTTCTCTACTGTTTCAGCACTTCCTTCCCCCTCTAGGGAATCTCGTCACAAGACTACCTTTGAGAGGCTTATGGCCGTACCGGTTGAGGAGAGGAGCGTTCAATTTCTATTGAGAGATGAGTTCCTCCACGAATTTGGACTCTTACATCCTTCCCGTTCCACTCAGCCACATGAAGTCCCTGATTCTCCTGCTGAGGAGTCAGATGCCCCTGTTCCTGCTAGAGAACTTTTACAGCAAAATCTTACCGTTGAGACTCCATTGGTAAAGTGTTCTACTTCTACCGCCATTGCTGGACCGTCAAGTAAGTTAGCACTTGCCCCGGTTGTTGAAGAGGAGGAAAATCTTCACACTCTTGAAAAGATGGCTGAGGTGGAAGTTGAAAAAGAGAATTCTCCCCTGCACCATGGCGATGATACTTTTGACAGTCTGAGCGACATCATGATAACCTCTCAGGAGCTCTTTAAAGATGATGTTTCTAAAGTGGTTCCTCCTGTTATTGAAGCAACTTCTTCCTTGCAACAAACCACAACGCCTTCCACACAACTTATTGCCATTTCTACACCCAAAAGTGGTTTGTAGTCTGACGCGCGTAGTTTGCACATCACACACACTTAGTATTTTGGCACTTATATGCACTTAGCTTCTTCAACTTGAGGATTTCTAAAACTGGTCTTTTCCTTCTATTTCAGGTTCTCTGATGGGGCGAAGCGGCTCTTACTACAACAAATTCCAGCGTTACGGAAGCCGTGAGGCTTATGACTTTAGGAGTTATATCGGTGCTGTGAAGGAAACTGATGAGGAGAGGGCTGCCAGAAAGGCTCACGAGAGGCGAGCTCATGAAGAGCGTCGCCGGAGAGAAGACGAGGAATACTATGGGAATAGGGATGAGCGACGTGACTCTTCCCGCAGAAGCGACGACCCTTATAAGAGGAAATCTTACGATGACAGGGGGAAGAGTCATACTTCCGATGAGTCCAGCAAACGGGTCAGACTTGACGAGAAAGATACATCTAATATCTTGGAAAAGACTACCGCTTCTATTCCTCCTAATACATCTTCCGGTTCCCCTGCCCTTAAGGAATCTAACATCCAGACAATCATTAATAGGCCACAGTACCAAGCTGGAGATGGTCCTCCCACACTCCAGAGCCGATTTCCGAATTTGGGTCTGAAAGGAGTGCGTTTTGATTTGGATTTGGTCCCCATTGATAAGCAGGCGATGCTGAAAAATGTCGATGCTGTGAAACTTGACATCGAAAGAATGTCTGGATGGCAGAAGCTGGTTGATGAACTTCAAAGGGTCAACCATTTGAACCTTGAGGCGATGATGACCATGGAAAATGATAAATCTGAGTGGGACAAATGGCGTAAGCAGCATGACGCGGAGATGAAAAGCATTAGCGATGGTTATGTGAAGCTCGAAGCTGAAGTTGAAAGACTTAAAAAAGAGCTTGCTACTTCTTCCACTTCTTATTCTCAGAAAGAAGAAATGCTTCAAAAACAAGTTCGAGACGCCCATGCTGCTCAGAGAGACATTGAGGTGAAACTTGAAGCAGAACAGCAGGTTACAAGAAAATACCGCGATGATGCCGATCAACTTCGAGAGAAAGTCAGCTCTCAAGATTTAGAAATTATAAGACTGCAATCTCAGCTACTGAAGGCTGAAAGAGAACGTGATGAAGTTCTTTCTGGTAAAGCTGCAGCCGAAGAATCCCATAAGGCGACCATAGCCACCGTTGACGCGACTCTGTTTGACTTTTATATGCATTGTGTCCTGGGGCGTGGGAGCCTTTCATTTTTGGGACCAGAATATGAAGTCACCTTAGCGGAGGTATGGGAGGCAATCATTGACTTATTTGGTGGTGCCGGATATTCTGAAACAGATCTTCAAGCTACCTACTTAAGTGAGAGCGATCGCGATGCCCTTGCCAAAGGAAAAGAGCAGCTCATCCGAGTGTTGGCCGAGGCGACGGGAGAGAAGCTTCCTGAGAAAGAAACACCTCCTATTGCTCCTGCTTATACTTCGGCTTTAGCTCATGCGGATATTACTGGCTCTAGTTCTCATTCCACGCCTCCCGCTAAGGTTGACAAAGAAACTGTATCCACCCCTACAGAGGAAGAGGCAATGAAGGACTTCCAAGCTCAGGAATTTGAGATTGATCTTGCTAAACCGGCTTCTCCAGGTAACTTTGACGATTCACGGTCTTCTTTTTTCTCGGAGAATACTGATTTTGATTTCTTTTATTATGCAGCAGTCGTGTCGGGAACTGCATCAATTCTTCCTTCTTCAGTTGCCGTTCCTCCTCCTTCTCAAGTTATATCTCTTCCAGCTTCTCAACCAGGTTCACAGGAAGAACCAATAGCAGCCCTTCAAGGTTTAGACGAACCACTTGCTTCCGAAGAACAGAAGGCAGAAGGTCTGGAAGATAGCGAGAAGACCCCGGAGCAGTCTTTTGATTATGACACAAAGCTTTCTACATTTCTTGCTCCGGGGAGTGAGTCTTCTTCCAAGAAGGGGAAACGTGTGGTTTCGAATAAAGGAAAGAAGAGTTCCTCTGCTGCTGGGGATGAGGCAGAGATTGATCCGGCTGAGTCTCTTTCTCCTTCTTCTCCGATGCGGCCTGCGAAGCTAATTACCAGGCCGGGTAAAAGCTCCAAGGGTGGGAAGAAGGGGAAATGAGTTTGATTTTGCATTTTCTGCTTTTTGTATTGACCGGGGATTGTGCGGATACCGGTCTCCGCTTCTTTTTGTAACCTGTACAATGTAAAAAATTTCTCATAGTGTTGAAATGAATAGATATTTTTCTTGTACAAATCCTTGTGTATGTAGGAATACATCTGTTTTTCATTTGAAGTGTAGAGTAAACGATTCTTTCTATTTGTACAAACTTTTTTGTCTGTGTTTCAAGAACGCATTTACTCCACATCTTTATTACGTGATATTGCAATGAACTTGTGGTATGCCGCTTGTATATCACTTTTATTATTGTAACTGAATTGTATAATGTTGCCCCCATACCACAAATATATTGTAATATTTCTTGCTTTCACAAGACCGATACTCTTATTTTAGAGAATAACTTTCCACTTTTTCAGGGAAGAATTATTCTGCTTTTAATAGAGTATATCTTGTCTTTGGAGAAATCTTTATTTTCTTTTTCTTCCTGAAGAACACTTCGACTTCTGGGAATGATCACTTTTATTTGTTTGAAAGTGAATTTTCCTGCACAGTGAAATGAGCTTCTGAAGAAGGTTTTTGATTTTCGTGCCCCAGTAAAGGGTTTATTTTTGGTACTTCAAGCAAGGTGAAGTACGCCTCTGAAGAGGTCTTTTGGTCTCCGAAGAGAAGCGATTTTGGTCTCTGAAGAGAAGCAGTTTTGGTCTCCGAAGAGAAGCAGTTTTGGTCTCCGAAGAGAAGCAGTTTTGGCATTTCATCTCTGGTGAAGTGGGTCTCCAAAGAGAAGCATTTTGCACTTCTACACGGGTGAAATGTGCCTCCGAAAAGGGCTTTTTAGCATTTCATCACTGGTGAAGTGGGTCTCCGAAGAGAAGCATTTTGCACTTCTACACGGGTGAAATGTGCCTCCGAAAAGGGCTTGTGCCTCCGAAGAGGGCTTGTGCCTTCGAAGAGGGCTTGTGCCTCCGAAGAGGGCTTGTGATTTCCTGGAAGTTACTTTCTCATGGTCGGAGGGGTCCACGGGACAGGCGTAAGTTGTTTGATTGGATGTTTGTTTGTACAAACGATCGCAATCAATTAACAAGGTGCCCCTTTGGTAGTCCCACCGATCTTTTTGATTGAGGAAAGCTCTCCATTTATTGGCGTGCCTCGTTAGAGGGCTTTGTTGACCCTTGGGAAGGAGCATCAGTTGGTTGGTGTGCCAGGAAGGTTGCGTCTTAGGGGCAAGTAGATCCATGGGATGGACACAAGCTGCATGATTGGATGCATCACAATCAGCTAGCGAGGGTCTTATTCCTTCTGCTTGGGAAGGTATCCCTTTAGTGGATCTACCTGCTTTCCTGTTGAGAGGCATACCTCCCTTTGGCTGCTTCCATGTTTGCCCGCTCATGTTGTATCATCATCCGCCAATCTGCGATCCTTTATCATCGTTTCCAAGCGCGTGTTCCTTTCTTTTGCAAGTAAATTGCTTTATCCGAAGAAGTAGACTCCACTGTTGAATGACTCCACAGAGTAAACGCAAGTTATTTGGTTGGACGCCTTTTTATATCAACGATCGCAACCAGTTAACGAGGGCTTGACATAGTGGAGCCGACAACTTTTTATGTGAAGTTCCTCTTGTATGCGATTTGAGTTTCAAATTTTTTGTTGCTTGAAATTTGCTTTAACAAATGATTTGCAAGGCTCACTTAGCTTTGCGATGGGTGAGCTTTGCTTTAATGACCTGCAGTATTAGATCGATATTTTAGCAATACATTTAGAGTATTTACACATCGAAATATAACAGGCATTTTATAATAGAAAACACAATGCATAGTTTTTCATTATTGAGTCATGCTGATTTCTCAGCGGTTTACAATGCAGAAGTTACACATCCATCATTATCTTTACAAATTCAAGCAATGCAGTTAAGTAAAAATGAATGCTAGTTATTGTTGTTTCAGAATCTCCAAGCTGGATTTCCATTTGTGCTTGATTCATAGCTTTTGGATTTTTATGCTAGAGAAAGTGAGAGATGCCCCAGCCGCAGTTTTGTGGATAATTAGTAGTCATCCCAACTTCTGCTTGCTGGGTATGGTCCCCCTGTGATAGCATTAATGACAAGCTTTTCTGAATCTTGCACTGTAATGTTGTTGTGAGAATCGGATTGATGGGTAGGGTGTTGTTGATCCCGAGTGGATGAGGTTGGATCGACTCCGCTTCTTTTAACGTATTGTTGGAGTTTACCCTGCTCTAGCAATTCTTCAATCACCTTCTTTAATTGGCGACATTGGTCAGTGTCATGGCCAGGTTGATTGTGGAATTGGCAAAATTTTCCATTACGCTTTGCCCCTCTCGTCATCTCAGGTGGCTTAGGATACCTGACAACGTCCTTTGTTGCAAAAAAGATATTTCTTGGTGTATCAGTTAAAGGAGTAAAGTCCGAAGGATTAAAGCGGCGAGTTTTCTTTTCATTTCCCTGGCTTTTTCCTCCTTCATTCTCCCTTTTCTGACTTTCAGATTCTCTTTTCTTAGGTGGGACATTGTCATTATCAGTCTGGGCAGTAACCACTTTCGATGTTGCAGAAAGGCTTTCAAGGCGAATGAACTCATCGGCCTTTTTATAAAATTTATCAAGTGAGTTCGGTTCCTTCATCTTTAGCCATATCCCAAATTTACTCGATTTATCAATGGCTCGCATCAAATAAGTCAGGATCATGCGTGGTTCCGCATTTTCTACCTCGGCTAAAGCTATATTGAAACGGCTCAAGAAAGATTTGATTGATTCTCCGGGCGCTTGTTCAAGGTTAGACAGTGACATTATATCCTTAGCTTTTGAAGCATACAATCTGAACTGTTCTTTAAACTTTTGCATTAAGTCGGAGAATTTATCTACAGACCGAACTGGAAGCTTTGTGAACCAAAGTAAAGCCACACCTTCCAGGTATACTGGAAAGTACCGACACTTGATCTCGTCTGACGCTCTTGCACCGGTCATATGCCAATCGTACTTGTAGAGGAAATGATTAGGGTCACCGGTTCCCCTATAGGCTTGGATAGTAGGAGGTGCAAATTTCCTTGGAAACTCCGCTCTTAGGATCCTTTCAGTAAACGGAGTTCTGCTTGGCGCAAATCCCCAGTCAGCCTCATCCTCTTCCCTTTGCATGCTCTCTTTCATGATGCGGCCAACCATTTCAGACATGTACTCTTTATTGTTCAAAGACACCTCCGGGCAAGCATTAGTTCTTCCCTCGGAATTTTGCCCGGGCATATGCTCATGACAAGTTGGTTGCGACATAGAACCATCAGCTTGGAAAGGCGGCATTTCAGGAAGAGTAGTTTGATGGTTTTCTGGTTGATGATTTGCCCCGAGCAGAGCAGTTAATCTGTCCATCATCAAAGCGTTTTGAGCTTCAATTTGTTGGTATAATCCAGAAACTGCGTCATCCAATTCAGCCCTGGTGATTCCAACGGTTGGGGTGTCTTGGTCTGTTATTGGGGAAGCGGAAGTTCCTTCGTGAGCATTTCCGGATCTGATAGGTCTACCTCTTCTTCCAGGAGCCATTATTTCGGATCGGGTTTTTTAAGAGAGGTTCTTTTTATGAATCTTTGCGAAGCAATGGTGGATGATCGCCTGAGTTCAATTCTCAGTGAAAGCACCAAAATGTTAACGTTAAAATATGAACGATAACACCCGGTGTGTGTAATAAGATCGTGAAAGCACCACCCGTGTGACGGGAACAGAAATTAAGCAGGAAAATAGCAGAAATGCAGTAAATAAACAACAGATTTATAGTGGTTCGGCCCGTAATTGAGCCTACGTCCACTTTATAATCTCTTATTGCTGATTCGGTTACAATTTGATACAAATCTCTTCAAGAAACAGTACAATTCGATCACAAGAAACAATCTAGACTACTAGCTCAATCTTCGACGGTGAAACTCGATGAATCCATCTCGGATGTAAGGAATTTCTCTCGAAGCTTGTTTTAGTGTCGTGAATGCTTGAAGGATCCTTGATTACTGAATGAATGAAGAGTTCGACGGAGTAACAGCGCTGTAGAAATGATTTGCCAAAAGTCCGTTTCATGTTGGAAGTGGTGGGGTATTTATAGGAGCTGATTTGGACTCTGGAAATTTTCCTAAGTCCTAAGTCGTCGCCGACTTAGTATAAGTCGCTGCTGACTTATGATAGGCCGCTGCCGACTTACGATAGGTCATAGCCGGTTTATCAGTTCCAACACTTCCCTAGTAGTTCACCTCCTCTTCTGGTTTTACGCTTAAGTCCTAAGTCACTGAAGACTTAAGGTAAGTCGGTGACGAGGTAAAGGTGTATAAGGTATCTCAGTGTTGTTAGGTCGGAGCAGAGTTAACGTGCAATCTTAAATCGGTAGTTTGTTAACTCGGCAGGCCTTGCTAACTCGCACTTTGTTAAATCGGTTGGCTTCCTTATGTTGTGACTTGTTGAGTCAGTATACTCTTTAACTCGGTAGGTCGCAAATTCCCATAGGTCGGCAATCTGTTAAGTCGGAAGCTCTTGTTAACTCACAATTTGCTAGGTCGGTAGGCTTCTTTAAGTCGTTATGTCGTTAACTTTCTTAAGTCGGCAAGCTTCTTAAGTCGGCAAGCACCTTATCTCAGCCAGCATCCTAAGTCAGCATACTTCTTAAGTCGGCAAGCACCTTAACTCGGCTCCTGCTAGGTCGTGAGTCGAAAGGGGGTTAACACCATACGTTTCCCCTTCTTCTTGGAAGAAGACTCACTCCCCGGAGCAAGAAATGTAGAAAGCTTTGTGTCGTAGTCAAAAGACCGCTCCGGGGTCTTCTCGCTATCTTCCAGATCTTCTGCTTTCTGTTCCTCGGAAGCAGATGGTTCGTCCAAACCTTGAAGGGCTACTATCGGTTCTTCCTGTGAACCTGGTTGAGAAGCTGGAAGAGGAGTAATTTGAGAAGGAGGAGGAGCGGCAGCTGAAGAAGGAAGAATTGGTGCAGTTTCCGGCACGTCTGCTGCATAATAAAGGAAATCAAAATCAGTATTCTCCTAGAAAAAAGAAGACCATGAATCGTCAAAGTTACCTGGAGAAGCCGGTTTAGCGAGATCAATCTCAAATTCCCGAGCTTGGAAGTCCTTCATTGCCTCTTCTTCTATAGGAGTTGTCACAACTGGATGTGAAGGATAAGAGCTGGAATCCATAATGTTTGCATCAGCCGAAGTGGAAGTATGAACAGGGACAGTTAAAAGAGCTTCCTCTTTTGAAAGCTCTCCTCCCAGTGATTCAGCCCGTGCTTTAGCAAGCTGCTCCTTCCCTCTAACAAGAGCGGCGCGAGCCTCATCATCAAGATAGCGAGCCTCAAACTTCGCTTCCTCAAATTTTGCTTCATCATAGCCGGCACCTTTAAACATATCAAGTGCGGCTTCCCACACTTCAGCCAGAGTGATTTCATAATCTGGACCCAGAAAAGCAAGGCTCCCACGACCCAGAACGCAGTGTAAATAAAAGTCGAATAAGGTAGAACTGATGTTTGCTTTCGTTGCCTCATGTGATTGCTCAACCGCTTCTTTTTCGGCAATGGCAGCAACCCTACCAGTAATAGCCTCATCACGAGCTGTCTCAGCTTTAGCGAGTCGAGACTTTAATAACTCAATCTCCACGTTCTGGGAGGTGACTTTTTCCCACAGTTCGGCGTTTTCTGTGCGATACTTCTCATTAACGTGCTGTTCGGCGGCAAGCTTCATTTCTACATCTCTTTGTTCAGCATGTGCATCCCGCACTTGCTTCTGAAAGACTTCTTCTTTTTGAGTATATGATGCAGAAGAAGAAGCGAGATTTTCCTTAAGCTGCTTAACTTCAGACGCAAGCTTTGCATTGTCGTCTGCAATGCTCGTCATCTCCGCGTCATGCTGCTTACGCCATTTGTCCCATTCTGATTTATCGTTCTCCATGGTCATCATCGCCTCAAGGTTAAAATGGTTGACCCTTTGAAGTTCATCAACCAACTTCTGCCATTCAGACATTCTTTCAATATCAAGCTTGACAGCATCGACATTTCTCAGCATTGCCTGCTTATCAATAGGAACCAAATCTAAGTCAAAACGGACTCCTCTTAGACACCAATTCGGAAATCGGCTCTGAAGCGTTGGAGGGCCGTCTTTAACTTGATATTGTGGCCTGTTAATAATGGTTTGAATATCAGATTCCTTTAGAGGAGGAGAACCGGCCGAAATGTCAGAAGAAATGGGAGCGTTAGTCTTCTCAGAAATAGCAGACGCGTCACTTGGCTTAGACCGTTTGCTCGATTCATCAGTAATTTGAGTCTTCCCTTTGTCATCATAAGACTTTCGCTTATGAGAATCGTGAGTTCTGTAAGAAGAATCATATCGATTAGCATCTCTTCTTCTCTGCCGCTGCTCATAATCCAATTTTTCTTGAACCTTCCTTTCGGCCTGTTCCTCATCTGTCTCTCTTTGGTCACCAAGATATTTCCTGAAGTCATAGGATCCACGTCCTCCATGGCGCTGAAATGAGTCATAATATGAGCCGAAGCGTCCCATTGTAGAACCTGAAATTGAAAAAGAAAGGCAGGTCTTAGAAATTTTCAAATTAAAGGAGCTAAGTGCATATAAGTGCTAAAATCCTAAGTGTGTGTGGCGTGTAGGCTATGCGCGTCGGACTACAAACCACTTTTTTGTGTGGAAATGGTGACGGCTTGTATAGAAGGCGTTGTGGTTTGTTGCAAGGAAGAAGTTGCTTCAATAACAGGAGAGATCACTTTAGAAACATCATCTTTAAAGAGCTCCTGAGAGGTTATCATAATGTCGCTCAGACTGTCAAAAGTATCATCGCCATGATGCATGGGAGGATTATCTTTTTCAACTTCCACCTCGGCCGTCTTTTCAAGAATGTGAAGACTTTCCTCCTCTTCAATAACCGGGGCAAGTGCTAACTTACTAGACGATCCAGCAATGTCGGTAGGAGTAGAACACTTTACCAATGAAGTCTCAGCGGTAAGATCTTGCGGTAAAGGTTCTTTAGCAGGAACAGGGGCATCTGACTCCTCAGTAGGAGAATCAGAGACTTCATGTGGCTGAGTGGAACGGGAAGGATGTAAGAGTCCAAATTCGTGGAGGAACTCATCTCTCAATAGAAATTGAACACTCCTCTCCTCGACCGGCACGGCCATAAGCCTCTCGAAGGTAGTTTTGTGACGAGTTTCCCTAGAGGGGGGAGGGAGCGCTGAAACAGTAGAAAAAGAAGTTAACACTTGACAATTTGGACTTCGAAGAATTTTAGAAAACACGGGGAAAAGATAGATAGTCTTACTTCCCACTCTCCAAATGGCGTAAAATCCCGGGGGACAACGAACAAAGAAAAACTGGCTTAGAAACCCAGGAACGCTTTCAGGAAGACCAATAATCAGTTTACGGTTCCTGGCACTCCTTACAACTGTGATAGAGGGATGGTCTTTGTTCTTTGCAAATGAGCATAGGAAGCAAATTTCTCCAAAACTGGGGAAACGGTCCAGCGTTCTCCTAAAAAGCACACACAATCCCAGCAGGATGGCATAGCCATTAGGGTGTAGTTGAAAAGGGGAGATAGTTAATCGAAGGAGAAGTTCTCGAAGACAGTCATTAAACGGGGGAATCGCTCCACTCAAGCACATTTGGCGGTTCACTGCGACAAAGCCGTGGGGCGGCCTATCAGTAGTGTCATTTACTCCAGGGAGCAAGGCGTCAGATTCAGCATTGCCAAACTGGGTGCATAGTTGATGGAAGACTTTATGACTCAGAGTGGTAGGAGTCCTTTCCGGGGGATCATTCAACGGAGTAGCAATTGGAAAAGCTTCTCCAGTTGGTTCCAAGTCTTCTTGATGAGATGCCATTCTACACAATCAGCTGAATGTTCAAAAGTGAAGGTGCACGTTTCCTAAAAATGTGAAGTGCTGTGCAAAACTAATGAAAACAAGAAAAAACAAGTATAACTGGAATTAAACTAACTGACAATCAGTCGATTACGAGATTTCAGAACTTGTTAATACTCAAGTGTAGTGTTAATGCAGACAAATCAGTTTTAGTTTACCATTACGATTTTGCTTTAATACTTCACTTGAGTTGGTTATTGTGTAGCATTTCACTCATACAGTTCATTTAATTTAATTTTCTCTTTATCAACTAATCTGTCATTCGATGTGGGCAGTCAGTGGCAGTATATTCGTCCCAGTATTCTGTGAATGTTGTGTTAAGCAGGTTATTAGCATTAAAGTCAAGATAGTGTGAGAGATAACACAACACAGTTCAAATTCCAGAGTTCAGCCAAATTCTGTGCAAAATCATCAAGTCTTAAGTCGTTAAACGACCTATCATAAGTCGGGGCTTTTAGGTCGTATTAAGTAAGTCAAGATGTTCAAGGCATGTTCTCTTAAGTCAGATCATTCAAGTCCAAGTTCTTAAGTCGTTCAGATGGGTTCGCGAGTTACGAGTTAAGGGTTATCTCATTCACGACCTAGTCATTCAGATGTGCTCGCAAGTTAGATCCTTAAGTGCTAACTCGTCCACGACCCAAGGGCAAGCTACAAGTTAAGTTAAGCCATCAGTCTATTAAGGAGTGCTGCATAAGAAAGGTCTCAAGGCAATGAAAAATTGTCAAGTCTTAGGTCGTTACCGACCTACTTTAAGTCGTATATGATTTAGGACCTAGGTCTCAAGGTTTCTATTCAGAACGCAAAGGCCTTAAGTCGTTCGTCTTCTCCCCAATACATCAATTCGCTAAACTCCTTAACCCGTTAACCCATTAGCGTCTCCTCCAACCAAGACTCTCGTTCCCTCAGCGCATTTAATCATCCCGAAATCACCATAAACCCGGTCTAATGTCATTCCATCACAAAACACGAATCAATCAAACTGAAATGTTGCTGTCCATCGTCTTGTTCCAACCGACTATCCAAAACCAGGACAAGCCGTCTCAAACCCATCAGTAATTAATTGAAACAAGGATTGCAGAGAAGTACGACATGAGAAAAGGGGGTCGATGGCGAAAATGGGATTCGTAATTGGGTGATAATCGAGGAATGAATAGCAATCGAATCCACTTACGCAATACGAAATTGAAGATGTCTGGCGATCGAGTAATTAAGTTTGTCTGAGAAGAACTTGAATGCTTGCAAATGACGGAATGAAACAGGTGAAGGGGAAGAAGGAACGACCTAAGCTATTTGTACCCTAACACAGTGAAAGGTGAATCGACACATCTGACTTACGACTTATGCTAAGTCGTTAGCGACCTACGACTCATCTTAAGTCGGTCGCAATTTAGCGCACTCATCAGGAAGAGAGCTAAGGAAATCGAAGCACACGACTTACGACTTAAGGCGTGTACTTCGAGGGGCAAATGTTAACTCCCTTTTAGCAACGAGTTACGAGTTAAGAAATGAGCGACTCAGATTATGCCATGTCTTATAAGAAGCCAACGAGTTAAAAAGCCTAACACCTAAGTGGACTCGACGACTTACGACTTAGCTGCTGAAAGAGGATCTACGACTTACGACCTACTGGGTTAGGGAGCTACGACCTAAGGGAAGTCTGCGACCTATCTATAGGAAGCTTTGCGACCTAGCAGCATGAAGCTTTGCGACCTAACAGACGGACCTCGCGACTTAAAGATAGAAAGGCTTGCGACCTAACTATGAAAAGCTTTGCGACCTAAGGACTTGGGAGAAGTTTGCGACCTAAGGACTTAAGGAAGCTTCGCGACCTAAGGACTTAAGGAAGCTTCGCGACCTAAGGACATAGAGGTTTGCGACCTAACAGCAGGAAAAGGCTGCAACCTACGACCTAAGAACATAGCGACCTAAAGAAGCTCGCGACCTGACTACTGAAGATGCTTGCGACCTAAGGAACCTACGACCTAAGAGGCTAACGAGCTAGGGCTTCAACGACTTAGAACTCCCACAGCTATTCTTTAACTCGCCTGCGACCTACCACTTAATCAAATAAAGCCAAGTACTGTTTCACCAGCTAATCTCTTAAGCCGCAAGGAGACTGCGACCTAGCTTAGGTCGCTCGCGACCTACGACTTAACTAAGGTCGTACGCGACCTAAGACTTAGGTGAATTTTCTGAATCCAAATCAGCTCCTATAAATACCCCAACACTTCCAACATCATGGGGACTTTTGTCCATTCCTTTCTTCAAGCGCTGTTGCTCCGTCGAAGTCTCCACTCATCCAGCAATCAAAGATCCTCAAACATTCAAGATGCTACAACAATCTTCAAGAGATAATTCCTTACATCCAACATGGATTCATCGAATTTCATCGATGAAGATTGAGCTAGTAGTCAAGATTGTTTCTTTTGATCAAATTGTATTGTTTTGATAAGAGATTTGTATTGATTTGTAACCGAATTCAGAAATAAAGAGATTCAAAGTGGATGTAGGCTTAATCTCAAGCCGAACCACTATAAATTGCTGTCTTTTACTACTTTTCTGCCAGTTTACTGCTTAAATTCTGTTCCCGTCACACGGGTGGTGCTTTCACGATTCTATTACACACACCGGGTGTTAGCATTCACTTTTTATCGTTAACACTAACAAAATAGCCTAAAATAATATTAGTTGCACTTGCGTTTGAAACGCTGCCAATAAGTGCAACTAAATGCTGATTTTCTTGTAGTGCCTTTTGAAAACATAATATATAGCCTGGGTAACTCTAAAATGATATCAAGGAACCGACCGCTACCAATTAGTATTATATGTCCCTTTTACTAAGTAGGGAAATACTCAAATGAAGTGTTTACCATTACAACACATCCCTTGCCCATTTTTAGTCATTTCAAAGACTATCGAACTAGTTAACCATAAATATTTATCTTTCTTCAGAAATTCCCTTTTACTATTTATAGATAAATAGTTCTTTAATAAACATTCGACTAGCTTTGGATTCATTCAGATTCGAACTCATTTTGATTGTACAATGACAAAGAGGATAATTTACTATGTCCACTATCATATCTGCCTAAGCAAAAATTTGATTATCACTTAAAAGATTATTTCAATTATCACAAAACAGATTGAAACTCCTTCCCGAACTGTCCAAAGAAAATTTTACTTTCAAAACCATTTTAAAACATTCATATCTTAAAATCTCTTTAAGTACAATTACTACAACGTTTCCGAAATCAATTCAATCTTTACAAATGCCACCGAGATTTAATATTCTCACAATCCTTTTCATTTTTATAAGGTCATTTAAAGATTTTCATTTAACTAAACACATTCTATTCTAAATCCAATTTTAACCCTATATCTCATCGATAACTATATAGACTTTTGAAAATCATTCCTTTATATATAAAATATATCCTAGGTAAAATTATTTCATTTACCAATTTTAAACAATATTATGTCAATTTGACTTGTTTAAATTTTTAGGAAATCCTTATTGATAACATTAGCCAAACGCATTGACCAAAATTCTTAAGCAACTCAATAGATCAAACAACACAATATAAAACATTTGTACTCACTAACAAATATGCACTCGTATTTATAATACACTCAGCCTCATTCATGGTCGCACTTACCCAATTGCAAATAGTTTACCCCAACAAGGCCAAGGTTCTCGCTTAACCTTCAGCTATGATACCAAATGTAACGAATCAGATTTTTGGCTCTCGTAAATCAACACTAATACGTCCACTTTATCACATGCTGAACATTCAAGTGCTAGAAATACCGATTTGTTAAGGTGAAAGAAGAAGGTAAAAGATAGAAGAAAACTAAATAACGTAGAATCTCACAATGCAGCAAATAATATATAATACAACAATGATATTTACAAAAAGGAAACATCTTTATTCATATATACAATATCAAAGTATATTAGACTTACCCTAAATCTGGACAGTTATTGAAACTTGTCCTTACATTAACAAACATGCAGACTCTATAATACAACGGAAGAAAAATATACGTAAATATGTCTTGACCATCCAGCACTTCTAAAACTCTGAAGTATCTAGCTAAACCTAGGAAAACATGCTCGGTCTTACCCAAGCATTACATGGAATAACGTCCGGTCAGTCTGATAAACCAGCGTGAGTAAAACTCGATAACAAGTAACAACCAAACTGATTTCTACATTTGGAAACTTCTCAAACAAAGGGTATCTCGTAAGACCAAACCGCATATAAAAATGGACAAGTTTTTAGCTTACGATAATCAACATATTTTATATCAAAATCCAGTGATATTATCATAGTGTCTAGGTTTAAAGTAAAAAGATAAAATAGCTAAAATGCTTTCATCTCACATTCCAACATACTAGGCTCTACAATAGAAAACATAAGAGACATATTGGAAATTGGATTCCAACTAATGAGTAGGCTAATGGGATACTGCCTACCACAATACACCTCTAGAAAAATGTACCGGGTCGTACCTAACGACCCCTGCCAACACAAGACCAGCCTACCCCTTACTGGATAGTACTGAATATATCATCACCCCAGTTACTTTGCAACCTTTAACTGAGAGCTCCCATGTACATGAGTTCATTGATGATTGTTTATATATCTAGAAGGGTGATGACATACCCTAATGGGTGCGTCCTACATAGCCCTGCTGCATATCCCCTATTTTAGTCATTTCCGGTTGATGAGGCTTGAGGCTATGTTTTACCTTTCTGAATAGCAATCTATCTTGGAATGTTAATACTGCCCTCCATGCGCCAATGCAATGCCAACAGTCATCCATACAAGTTCGTTCTAGGTTTGAAGGAAACCGAGGACACTAACTCTACCACATCCATTTTGGAATCACCCTCAGGACTAGTAGCTATGACGACCCGCATTTCAGATGGTTTAAATCGACCATAATCCACACATGTCGAACTCAAACAATCCAAAACATAGATAATTAATGGGTTTAACTAAGAAGAAATGAGAAAATAAGAAAACAAATATAGAATCTCACAGTGGAATATACTATACATCTGAAGCTGTTTATACTATACATCTGATTAAAATTTTACAACATCTATCAAAGTTATATATACAACAGAACAAAATAAAACAATGTAGCAGAGCAATATGATGCAGGGAAATAATACTAGTAATATAATATACCAAATCTTCGTCTTCATCCTCCAAAAAAATAATCTTCAATGCACTGAAAACTCAGGGCTGACCCGAGCATAAAGTAAAACAATACACTTAAGTCAGTACAAAAATATTCTTATGTGAGCCAAATCAATATCATATATAATAAGTGTGTAATAACATTAGAGATGTTCACAAGGTTTTACATCTCCTATCCAGTGTACAACGTGCATGCAATGACTTAAGAGATGTTAGGGGATTTTCCATCTCTCAAGGATCCATCAAAATATCTATATATAGTAGAATACGCTATATATGTAATTTCTAATCAATAAAATAAATATTTTTCTTAGCGTTAAGGCTTTACATTAATCCCTCTTAATGCGTTTTTAAGCATTGACATAAAGTTTGCATATAACACAACCAGTAGAACTTCGGTAGCCAGTGATGCGCCATGATAAGACAACACTAAATCAAAATCGTAGTGGTCTCGAATAAGGATAAAAGTGTGATAAGGTACGCGAGGCAGTGCCCAAGGTAGGATACTACCAGTTTTCATTCCTGACTGATTGTAACACATCGCCATAATGACTACCGACCATGTCCAACACTCCTAATCAAAGGGCGCGCACCAATTAATAACAATGTCAAGATAGTCTACGAAGGAGTGTGTCCGATAGAGGTAGCTAACCTCATTGCTAGGGGTGTGGCTCCTATTTTAGTCATTTCAAATCAACACAAGTGTCAGTTTATCCATCAATGCTCACTTCCTTCGATCCAACAAATATACATCAAATCCAACGACTTCATTCTAGAGTCTCCTTTATGTACACGGTTGTTAAAGTGGTTCCAACATTGACAGAGAGTACACACCGATTGGTTCTTTTACATTTTGGAAATGATTCATACTTGTTATCAATATATCATGTTTGCTTCAAAATATCCTTCATTTTAAAATCATCATATTCACTATGAAATCAATTCCATTTCAAATCTTTTCATTCACTTCGAAATCAATTTTATTTCAATCATTTTATTAGTTTCATTTCAAATCATTTTGTTTACTTCGAAATTAATTTCATTTCAAAACATCATATTTACTTAAAATATGTCGATGTCACTCCAAAATCATTTTCACTCCAATATCTAAATTTCACTTCCAAAATCGTTTCAAATTGCAACTTAGGTTATAACATCATTTTAACCACATTCGTATTTAAATCAACGATTTAAATATATACATTCTAACCTTGCATAGTTTGAATTTTTTAGAAAATAGTTTGAATAGTTTTATACATTTTAAAAAAAGTTTAATAGTTTAGAGATTTAAATCAATTTGATATAAAATGGTTTGAGTATTGAAAATGGTTTATATAGTAAAATAGTTTGGAAAAATCAAGATAATTTGAATATTTAAAAAGATAAATTTTTAAACAGTTTATATTAAAATAATTTATTTTGAAAATAGTTTCAAATAAAACCGTCTCTTTCCATTTCAACAATTCTAGACCCAAGTCCAAATTCCAATCAAGCCGATTCAATTTCAAAATTTTCAATTCAATCGACTCAATTTCGATTTCAATTCAAATCAACTTCAATTCCGATTTAATTCAAATTAACTTCAATTTTGAAATGTTCATTTTAACTTCAAATTCGATTCAATGATTTAATCCAATGGTTTAAATTCCAATTTAATTCTTAATTTTGAACATTAATTTAAATCAATTTCGGTTCGATTTCAAAATACTGATTTAAATTACTTAAATCAATTCAAACTTCAATATTCAATTTAAGGTTCAAATCTTTTAAAATAATTCATTTCCGAGCTCAACTTTGAAATATCCATTTAAATTACTTTTACTTGGATTTATTTCAAAGTTCTAATAAAAAGTTCAAATCTTTAAAAACAAATCTATTTCCATAATTCAGATCATATTTCGATTATAACTTCAAATTTCAAATCAAATTCTTTGACCAATTTCCTTTAACCAATTTCACTTTCAACATTTCAAAACTCGAATTGAAATAATTTAATTACCATAAATTCAAATTTTCTTTCAAAACAATATCATTCAAATAATTTCAAAACAAGAATTTTAAAACCACTTAATTTAACCAATCTTACTGTCCATATATAATTTTCAATCCTATGGCCTATTGAATAGTTATTTAAATTTTAAATTTCAAGGATGGATATATTTCATTTTAATCCAATCTCAATGTCATAGGTGTATATCATTTCAACCTATTTCTTGTTAGCCATAAAATCTACTCAAGAGCAGTAGTATGAAAAAGGGTTAATGAGAGTGAGGTTTTGATGAAATAACAAGCATGGGTTTTGCAAAGGACATAAGCATACTTTTCGAAGGCATTAAGAAGGTTTCGATGGAGTCAAGGCACCAGATGCTCATACAGTATGAAGGCTTTCGATTCAGATTGAAACAGGTATACCCTTCCCCACTTTCAACTTTTCAACACAGTTAAACAAGCAAAGACAACTTCAGAACCCCTTTCGAAAAAAATAGATGATAATTTATCACTTATGCGCTAAGCCTTTTGGAACTAAAGGTTTCGCCCTTATCACAACCCTTTCGAAAGCATATACAAGCCTTTCGAACCGGTCAAGGCCAATAATATTAATGAAAGGTTCAGCCTCAATTCTCAAGAATGCATTCGAAGGCTACTCAACATCATCAAAACCATTAGTACTTAAATATCTTCGAAACCAATATGAACAACCTATCGATGGAGTAAGAAGCTTTAATCCTACTTCCAGTAACAACAAGGCAACATGAATGAGAAGGTGCATTTGGAAACCTTTCGACAATGTCGAAAGGTGTTGTGAAGAAAGCATTACTCAAATTTCAAAAAAGGCGAAAGGTTGATAAAGGACCCTTTCGACTCAGTCGAAAGGTCCGAGAAAAGATAAAGGAAGCGCAAGAGTAAATCAAAAAGAGCCAGAAGATGCTTTTCGACAACGTCAAAAGGAGTCATGGCCTTTCGACCAAGTGGAAAGGCTTAAAGCAGCATATAAGAGGTGTTCTTTCGACCAAGTCGAAGGCATAGGAACGGAAGGGGGCCGACCTACATCTATAAACAAGACCCAAGCGGTCTAATTTTGAGGATCGAATTTTGGAATCCAAAATTCATTTTTTCTACTCTATTTCTTAGTTGCAATTAAATTCTCAAGAAACCCTAAATCGAATTAGGGAAAAAGCTCTATTACTTGTAACTGATCTTGGATTATTAATAAAGGATGAATGGCTTGTTCATTAAGAATTTTGATGACGAGGAAGATCATTTAGATCATTAGCTAGACTAATGATCCATTGACATGATTCTAACATATTCTCTTAACTTCTTTTTATCTATGCAATGTATAGGATCGACTTTGGATTATTTGGTCGAAACACATCATCATCGAAACCTACATTTGATACTAGAAATAAGAATGATGATGGGGTTTCGACCATGATGAATTTATGAAACTGGGCAACACCCAGGTCGATTATATATAGGGAAATTAGAGTGAATCTTAGGCAGTTATAAGCTAAAACCATTTCGAAAGAGTGGAACCCCTTTCAACCTGATCGAAAGGGGTGTTTTGAACGGGATTTCAGTTTATAATTGAGTAAAAACTATTGGGAGAGGAACTCATTCGAAAGGGGTCTACCCTAGATACATCTACAACCCTTTTGAAGGGGTTCCACATCAAAAGTGATGAAGCCATGAGGTTGGAAGCAGTTGTATCATACTAATGCAATACGCATCCCTTTCGACATGATTGGAAGGACCAGGATAGTACCTTTCGACATGATCGAAAGGTATGAAAAGTTAAAATAGTCAATTGCTTAGATGCTATTTCGCTAGACCGATTCCTTGAAACATTTCGACTAAGTCAACCCTATTGAAAGGTGGTGATAGTTCTTTAGACACTTTCGATTAAGCCAACTAGGTCGAAAGGTAGAGTAGTCCTCTGAAACCTTTCGACTATGTTAATCTGGTCGATAGGTATGCTTTCGAAGGAGAGGATCTTTTCAATAAACTTGTTTTTATCCGAGCTTAATTACCAGACATATAGCATCAGGGACATTGAAAAGTTTTCTTGTTAACATTTTTGGTGCTAGAAGGAGGGGTTGAACCTCCGACCTTGTCATTGTATTATAGACTAATTGTGGCTCATTTCTCTTGCATAGGAAAAATGAGATCAAAATGATTAAGTGGAATTGAAGAAGGAGCAATACACCACTACTCTGGAGGAGAATATAGCTCCATCTTTTAATCTGAATGGGGTCGTTCCTGGACAGACTTTGTCACCAGCACAACAAGACAAGAATACAGCTAAAATAAAATACTTGGAACAGCAGCTGCAGGAGATGCAAGAGCTACTAAAGGTGGCCCTATCTCAAAAATCTTCGAAGACTCCAAGACAAACTCATGAAAAAGAGGTGGTCTCCCCCAAGAGGAATCTAAATGATAATTCAAATGAGTATAAAAGAAAAGTATATCTGACGTCCTCAAAGAAGAAGGAACTCCCCCAATCGAAAGCTAACTATCAGGGAAGAGTTCTCGATAAGTCACTTGAATGATCTTAGTGTTCAACGTCAAAGGAGTATTGCTTGAACCAAAAATATTATGGCAATGTCGAAGATTATCTAAAAGATGCTGCTGAAAAGGCGATAAAAGATGCTATGATTCAAAAGGGAAGAGAACAATGGATGAAAATATCAATGACAATAAAAGAGTGCCACCCTTCCTTGATGAGATCATGGCTATAGTCATCCCGCCATATGTCAAGATCCCATCAATGAAATATCATGGAGTTACAGACCCAAACGATCATCTGATGGCTTTTGATAGCCAAATGGACTTGTACAACGTATTTGGAGCTGTCAGATGCCAACTGTTCCCTGTCACTCTTCAGGTTGCTGCAGCAAAATTGAACAGACAGTACTGAGAGAAGACCGTATACTCATGGAAACAATTCTTTTATGAATTCTCTGCCTAATTATGCATCTGCAAAGATCCCACAATCGACTACACAGCCTTGGCCAATATAAAACAAAGATAGGGAGAGTCCTTGGGAGAATACCAAAGAAGATTCAATGCTGAAGCTTTAAAAACCAAAGACATGAACGACCGAGACAAGCTTATAGCAGTTCATTCTAGCTTGATTGAAAACACACCCTTTTGGAAGCAACTCTTTGTTAACGGTTGCAAAGACTGACAAGACTTCCATTTTCAAGCTGATAAGTTCATCTGAATGGATGAGCTTTACTATGCTAAGAAGAAAACTATCTTCAAGAAAGAAGGGGGAGATTTGGCCAAGACCGTGGCCACAAGAGGACAAGATGGGAAGAGCCGATCACTAACACAGTTGCTATAAACAGACCGCTGCCTTACATGCATGTCGTAGCTAAGGAAAGAGTCAACTTTCCAACCTTCTTTAAAGCTAAGAACAATCATGAACAGAAAAGGGAGGAGACTATTGCGCTTATCACAAAGCCAATGGTCACAAAACAGATGAGTGTAGGGTTTTGGCTGGAATTATCCAAAAGCCGATCCGAGAAGGTCATTTGAAGGAGTTTGTTCAGGATCAGCAGAATACAAAACGAACAGAGAATGATCCACAAAACACCTAGGAAATGCTGTAAATGTGTTGGAAGATAAGGACCCCCTAAGCTTGAGCCTGCTAATCAACATAATTGATGTGATCCACGATGGACCGCATCCAGCAGGAAATAGCAAGGGGGCCCAAAGTAGGTACATTAAAGAAGAAAACGAAGGGATTTACTCTGTCCAAGAGGAACCCCTAATGAAGAACCCATGTCTCAACATTCAGATGCCTAACCTTGTTGTCACTCCACAAGAGCAAAAAAAGGGGGTTCACTGTCCTCATAATGATCTTTTGATGATTACCACACATATTGGATTATCTATTGTCTCTAAAATTCTAGTTGACACAGGCAGTGTAGTCAATGTAATCTTCAAGCATGCCTTCGATCAGATGAACATTCCCTAAAGACAAGCATGGAGCCCATGTTTGGATTCAACAACAAAGGATCAACTCCAGTGGGATAGATAAAGCTGCTCGTACAAATGGGGGTGCCACCAACCTGCAGGACATTTGAAACTATTTTTGTGATAATCAATCAACCCTCCTACGACAACGCCTTCTTTGGTAAGCTCTTGATGAGATAGATGCTTTTATCTCCTCGAAAATCTCATGGTAAAATTCCTGACAAAGCGAGGCTAGGGAACTGTCCGAGGAGAGCAGTTTAGCTCTCACGAAATGTATTTTGCAACTCTTAACTAGTAGAAAAGGAAGTATTCTACATACTTCGATTCTTCTACTATTTTACAGCCTTCAAATGATTGATTTTCACATCCAACATTCGAAGAAAAGATTGAAATTAATAAATCTAACAAACGTATGTGTGAAAGGTATATTCCTTCCAGGGATAAGAGAAAGAGAATTGATGCAAACTCGGTAGAAGAAAGCCCTATAATCACAGAATTCGATTGCCGAGGTGAAACGAAAAGGATAAAACCCATAGAGTATCTATAGGAAGCATACATAGATTCAGATGATGTTACTAAAGTGGTCAAGGTCGGAAAGGATCTTAGTGATGACTTAAAGAAGGATTTAATACAGTTTCACAAGGACAAAAAAGATGTATTTGCCTAGTCAAATTCTGATATAGTGGGTATTGATCCAATAGTAATGTGTCATGCACTTAACATCAATCCAGGAGCAACCCCCATAAGGCAAAAGAAGAGACAGTTGGACAAGGTATGATTAGATGCTTTAAAAGAAGAGGTTGAAAAACTCTTAGAGAATGGATTTATTCGGGAAATATACTATCCAAAGTGGTTAGCCAATCGAGTTTTGGTAAAGAAATCAAACGAGAAATGGAGAACTTGCATTGACTACATAGACATAAACAAGGCATGACCAAAGGATTGCTTCCCGTTGCGGTGAATAGATCAGTTAGAAGATGAAACAAGTGGGCAGAAGGTGTTGTCTCTTATGGATACCTATTTAGGATACAACCAGATACCAATGTTTTAGCCAGACGAGGAGCATACCACCTTTATAACTGAATGAGAAATCTATTGCTATAAGGCAATGCCATTTGAGCTCAAGAATGCAGGGGAAACATATCAAAGATTGGTTAACCGAATGTTTAAAGAACAAATAGCTGAAACATGGAGGTTTATGTGGATGATATGTTGGTGAAGTCCGGCGAGCCCAAGAATCATCTTAAAGATCTGGAGGAAATGTTCAGGATATTGCGAAGATATCACATGAAACTAAACCCACAAAAATGTTGTTTTGGAGTCCATTTTAGAAAGTTTTTGGGCTACCTTGTAAGTGCCTAAGGAATCAAAGCAAGTCCTGATCAAATTCAAGCCATAATCAAACCCAAAACCAACAAGGAAGTGATGAGTTTGAACGGAAGGGTAGCTACCATAAGTAGATTCATTTCTAAAGCTACTGATAAGTGTATACCCTACTTTGATGTGATCAAGAAGAAGAAGAACATCAAATGGGGTAAGGATTGCTAAAAAGCCTTTCAGGAATTAAAAAGCCACCTGGAAAACCACCGATACTTTGTAGTCCCAAAAATGGGAAAATCTTGTACATATACATAGCAATCTCCAAACATGCAGTCAGCTAAGTAAAATTATAGAAGGGAGTGGGGCACAACTTCCAGTATATTATGTAAGTAGACGATTACATGATGAAAAGGTTCGATACCCAGTTATTGAAAAGTTAGCCTATTGCATAATTCTCACTGCTCGAAAGCTTAGAGCATACTTTCAGGCGCATTCGATCGGGGTAATGACCAATTTTCCCCTAAAGCAAGTCTTTAGTAAACCAAAAACTTTAGGAAGATTGTTAAAATGGGAGATCGAGCTCAGCCAATATGACAAAGATTTCAACCAAGAGCTGCAATCAAGGGACATGCCTTAACAGACTTTGTTAATGAGTGTACTAGCTTTATTAAGAAACAATTAGAAAAGGAAAAAGATCAGAAGCCTATATGGAAATTATTCATTGAGGGAGCATCAAATGAGCAAGGGGCAGTGCTGGATATGAACTGATAACATCAGATGGACATCATTTGCATTATGCCATAAAATTGAGATTCCTCGCAACAAATAACTTAGTAGAATATGAATCTATGGTAGCGGGATTAACCTTGGCATTAGAACTCAAGATTCCATGAAGACAGATCTTTAGCGATTCTCAGCTAACGATGAACCAAGTAAAACCGATATATCAGACAAAGGACCTTAAGTTATCCTTATATGTAAAGAAAATTCTGAGAATGCTTGCTTTGTTTGAAGATTTCTAAATACACCAAGTCCCAAGGGCAAAAAATTCACAAACTGATTCCCTAGCAAAGTTGGCAAGCTCAGGGGAGCCCCAGAGACATGTATTGTTCCAGTGGGGTATAAGGAAATTCAAGTATTGAAAAGGAAGCATACGAACAAGGGAAGGAATTGTTAGTTTTGACAAGGTCTCAGGCTAAACCACAAGGGGAAGACAGAAGAGAAAGTGGTAAATAAATATCAAATGAAAGGGTTGACCAAGCAGGATCAAGTAACATATATGATGACACATGGATGTCACCCATTGTTGAATGCCTAGTTAAAGGAACACTTCTATCTGATAAAGGAGAAGCAAGGAATACCTGGAGACAAGCTCCAACCTTCATAATGATGGATGGAATCCTCTATAAAAAGGGATATGCTCTTCCCTATCTAAGGTGTGTGAGCACGAGTGATGGAATAAAATAAATGGCTGAAGCACATGAAGGGTTTTGCAGAGATCATTCGAATGGAACAAAGTTGGGAAAGAAAATAATGAGGCAGGGATTTTATTGGCCGCATATGGTAAGCCAAGCCATCGAATATGTGAAAAGATGTGAATAATGTCGGAAGTATTCAAAGATTCCTAGATTTCCCCCAAGTCAGTTGATTCCCATAACAAGTCTGTGGCCCTTTGATGTATGGGGAATAGATTTAATCGGCCCATTGCCAATTTCAAAACGAGGGGCAAAGTACGCTATAGTTTCCATTGACTATTTCACCAAATGGGTTGAAGCGGAGCTGCTTGCAAAGATTACTTATGGCAAGGTGCTCAGATTCGTTATCAAGTATATCATAGCCAGATTTGAAATTCCCCAGAAGGTAATTTCTGACAATGGGACACAATTTGAGAGTGAAGAACTCTCTTTCTTTTGCCATAAGAATGGAACCATTAAAAGTTTTTCATTAGTCTCACATCCAAAAGTGAATGAGGCAGTTGAGGCTACGAACAAAACCATAAAGACAATTCTGAAAAAATGGCTAAACAAGGCAAAAGGAAAATGGGTAGAAGAATTGCCACTTGCATTATGGGCTTATCGAACGTCCGCTAAAATAGTGACCGGGACATACTCCCTACTCATTGACATATGGGTGCGAGGTGATGTTACCAATTGAGATTGAGGTACCCTCACACGAAGAATCGTCTATGCATTCGATAAAAATCAAGAGCTGAAAAGAGAATCCTTAGATTTGATACATGAATTAAGGGATGAAGCAGCGGTAAGAACCGCTGAGTATTAAAGAAGAATCTCAAGGTACCGCAATTCAAGAGTAAGAAATCGGCCATTTCACGAGGGGGATTTGGTACTCCGAAGAGTGATGGCAAATACCAAAAATCCCACAGATGGACCCCTGGGACCAAATTGGGAAGGACCATTAATCATTTACAAAGTAATCCCCTAGGGGCTTACAAATTGAGCCGACTAGACGACAACATGGTTCCAAGAACATGGAATGCCAAACATTTGAGGCCATATTTTCTGAAAATGAATGAATAAAGCATCTCTTACTTCAAAAAAAATCCACATGGTTGGGAGTGAAATTATCCTCATATTTGGATACTAACTAAGATGGTAGAAAAACTTCTATCCATGCTGAGTTAGCCAGGGAAGAGCACCTCCTGGAGGAAGGGCGGATAAGCCTTTAGTTGTGCCAAAAGATGGCTATGTTAAAGCACCGAACAAGCCCTTAGTCATGCCTCTAGTCAGGTCAAGGCAACTCTTGGAGGGAGGACTGAGCAAGCCTTTAGCTGCGCCATAAGATGGCCAAGTTAAAGCATCGGACAAGCCCTTGGTCGTGCCTCTGGTCAGGTCAAGGCACCTCCTAGAGGGAGGACGGAGTAAGCCTTTATCCGTGCCATAAGATGGCCAGGTAAAGCACCAAACAAGCCCTTATCCATGCTACGCTATGGATAGGGTAAGGCACCTCCTGGTGGGAGGACGGAGTAAGCCTTTATCCGCGCCATAAGATGGACAGGGTGAAGCACCGTACAAGCACCTGTTCGCGCCGCACAAGGGCCAAGGCAGGGTACCTCCTTGAGGTAGGTCGGGCAAGTCCTTGGTTCCAGCCTCTAAGATGAGCTAACCAAGAGCACTGGACAATAATGGACTAAGATGTCCAGGCTCGAGAAGAGGCCCATCAAGTAATGGATTAAGACATCCAAGCCTAAGAAGAGGCCCATCAAACAATAGATAAGATGTCCAAGCCCAAGGAGAGGCTCATTTAACAATGAACTGAGACGTCCAAGCCCAAGAGGAGGCACTTCAAATAAAAGGCTAAGATGTCCAAGCCTGAAAAAATGGCATATCTACAAGAGACTAAGATGTCCAAGCCTGAGAAATGGCATATCCGATTATGGACTAAGACGTCCAAGCTCAAGAGACAACTAATCATATATTTCTATATATACAAGACCTAAAAGGTTCATGCATCAAAGGAGTAGAGCAGAACTCCACTTATTAATACCCAAACTTGGATTTCGAGACTTTCATTTCTAAACATCATCTATTAAATACTCGAATCTAGGTTTTGGGTTTCTTATATCTGAATGTCATCAATTAATATCTGAATCTAGGTTTCGGGACATTCATTTTAGGACTTCACTTACTAATAACCGAATCTGGGTTTCGGGTCTTTATTAGTCGCTAACTATCTATATTATATTCGAAACTGGGTATTGGGACATTATTATTCTCTTACGGTTTTTATACTTGAATTTGGGTTTCAGAACTATTATTTGATTTCACCTTAATACCCTAATATGGGTTTGTGGCTCCTATTATAAAGATCATTCCTATGGACTTCTAGTTGTCCAACATATGCCCTATCTAGGCAAAGGATTTCTACCTTAACATTACTATGGATGCCTACTTGCACAACATGTGCTATAATCTGGGCTGAAGATTCCTTTACAAAGATAATTATCTGACATATTCCCTGATTTGTGCTCAAATCTTGATATGAAGACAATATTTACTAAATTCTATTTAATTTACCATAAAAACCCAAATATGGGTTTAGAAATGCCACATGGAAGAGTATTTTCGGATATTACTATTTGGATTCTGGATATTCCATTATCAACTTCCAAACAAGTAAAAACCCTAATCTGGGTTAAATTTCACTATTTCCTAATCTCTGTCAAATCCGAAACTGGGGATATGATGTAATAGTGTTGAGATTGCTACAGACAACTGAAAATTTGGAGATGGTCTTTTTAATGCCTAAACTAGAGTCGATGTTTCATAACTCTAAATGATGCTCACCAATATCTAAATAAAGGATTTAGGATCACTCAAATTTATGGGAAAGTTCCCAAATACATATTAGAGTGGATGAGCTACAAAGGCTTATTTTCTGATAATAACTCATAGCCCCTATTTGCAACTATTGGCTGTTTCCCACAGGGAATTCGTAAACTACATCCATTATATGCATTAGTAGCTACTGATTATAAGTTTCATATCCATTGAAGCAGGATTATGATCAACTAACTGTCCAAATATGAAAGCATGAATATGCTAATCTATTACTAAACATGCATGTAAGTATGATGATAAGCTAACAATAGCAAATATCACTTACTTTGAATTTTGCAGGAAAAATAAAGTTATGAAGAGTAAGAAAGCACTGAAATTTTGCCCTAAAGAACAAAAGCTTCTTTCATACAATGGGGTGACAAAATGTTAGCTATAAAATCTACTCAAGAGCAGAAGTATAAAAGAAGGTTAACGAGAGTGAGGTTCCGATGAAATAATAGGCATGGGTTTCACAAAGGACATAAGAAGACGTTTCGAAGGCATTAAGAAGGTTTTGAAGGAGTCCAAGGCACCAGCTGCTCATACAGTATGAAGCCTTTCGATTGAAATGGAAACAGGTACACCCTTCTGCCACTTTCAACCTTTCGACATAGATAAACAAGCGAAGACAACTTTGGAACGCCTTTCGATAGCAATAGATGATAATCTCTCACTTACGCGCCAAGCCTTTCGGAACTAAAGGTTTCGTCCTTATCACAGCCCTTTTGAAAGCATATACAAGCCTTTCGAACCAGTCAAGGCTAATGATATTAAGGAACGAATCCGCCTCAATTCTCAGGCATGCATTCGAAGGCTACTCAACCATTGAAACCATTGGTACTTCAATATCTTCGAAACCAATATAAACAACCTATCGACAGAGTCGGAGTCTTCAATCCTACTTCCAGTAACAATAAGGCAACATAAAGGAGAAGGCGCATTTGGAAACCTTTCGACAGCATCAAAAGGTGTTGTGAAGAAAGCAGTACTCAAAGTTCAACAAAGGCAAAAGGTTAATAAAGGAAGCTTTCGAATCAGTTCAAAGGTCTGAGAAAAGATAAAGGAAGTGCAAGAGTAAATCAAAAAGAGTAAGAAGATGCCTTTCGAAAGCATCGAAAGTTGTCATGGCCTTTCGACCAAGTCGAAAGGCTTGAAGTGGCACATAAAGAGGGTCCTTTCGACCAAGTCAAAGGCATAGGCGTGGAAGGGGGTCGACCTGCATCTATAAATAAGACCCAAGGGGTCAAGCTTTGAGGATCGAATTTTGGAATTCCAAATTCATTTCTTCCACTATACTTTCTTACTTGAAATTAAATTCTCAAGAAACCCTAAATCGAATTAGGGAAAAAGATCTATTACTTGTAACTCATCTTGGATTATTAATAAAGGAGAGAAAGCTTGTTCATTAAGTATTTTGATGACAAGTGTAACGACCCAGTATTTTCAACCATTCGCATCCATTATAAGTGTATAGGTAGACACTCATGCCGGAGTTGAATTGCTCAAAATACTGCGTTGTAAATAAAATTTGGCTAAACTCAACATATACAGTAAATAAAATAATTACAGATCACAGATACAGAGTAATATAACAATAATGCAGCGGAAACAAAAGGATAGTAGTTCATGAAGCTACTATATATATATAACAGAGTCAAACAAGATACAACAGAAGTCTCGAATACAATAGATGTCTTAATACAATAATCAAATACAGGATCTGAATACATCACTGGATCGACGGAATAACTGAAAGCAGGATCGATAGATAGCTGGATCTCCAAGCGAAGCTCCAACTCCAAAGGTGAGTCTCCAATGTTGTATCACTCAGTCTGACCCGAGCGTAAAGCAAAACACAAAACACTCGAGTCAGGATTAACATTCTTATATTAATAAATCCAACTCAAGTGAAATATCAACTGAAATACAAGTAACTTAAAGGATGTTTGGGATAACCATCCCCTAAGGATCCGTTAAACTATTTACTATGTAGTAATATTCGCTATTATAATAGTGTCTAAATAAGTAAAGTATAATCATATCGGAAAATAGCGTTAAGGGGATGGAGAACCTTAACGCGGTCGGATCTTAAAATCATAATCGTAGTAAAGCTCGATATGGTAGGTGACACGGCACAACTAGGCAATGCCAGGGTAGATATACCAATTACGCACACGGACTGATGGATACGCATAGCAGCCACTACCGTTCCACCTCGAACAACATTCCCAAATCGGAGGATGGCCATCTAGTCAAATCACAAGTAAGAGTATAATATCGAAGAAATGCGTCCGAGAAGAGGTGCTACCTCACTGGTCCGAGATCGCTCCTGTTTTAGCCACCTTATGCCAACTCACGGGAGTTGGGTCCACGTAACATACCTTAAGAACGCCACCACCATCCTACTTCATTCTGGAATCTCCACCGCGTACACGGTTGTCAAAGTGGTTTTCGGTATCGACAGAGAGTATGTCCATATCCGATCCCGGTCTCTTTGCCAACCAATCGTTATTATAACACCGTGGTCATTTCAAAATAGTTTATACTTCAAACCAAAATCATTATCATTTCAAAACCCAATTTAATACGATATCATTTCACTTCAAATATATCCATTTTCAAAATCATATTACTTTCCAAAGTTATAATGCTTTCGAAATCATACTCTGGAAATCACAGTATTTTGGAAATCATAACATTTCCTTTTAACAGTTTAGATATTAGAATTTCGTTATAAAATAAATTAGTTTCCTCAAATTTCACAAATCGATACAAATTAACTCGAATTCCAAAAATTTAATTAAATCAAATCTCACATTATCAGTTCAACTCGATTTAGCTTCTAAATAAACCATTTCAATTTATCGATTTCAAATATATATCTGAACCATAAATAAGTCATTTCAATTTTAATATATTTCAAAGCTTTAAATATTCATCATTTCAAAACTAAATTCGATAAATTTATATACATATCAGATTCACTTTACAATAATTTAGTTTTGAAATATTAACTTAACATTTCCAAGACATTTGAATACAATTTCAATTTACAATTTTAAATAAACAAAAGATCTCATTCAAATATTTATACGTTTGAAATATCCATTTAAGTCACCTTTTCAAATTTCAAGTTGTAAATCACTTCTTTAAATTTCAAATTCAATACATTTCACATCAAACTTATTTAAGTATAATTCTTAAATAAATATAATTTCAATCAATTTCAAATCATTATAAATTCTATATTTGAAAATATAGATATTAAATAAATACTTAAACATATTATTTATCAACTTTATTAAATAACTTTAATAAATCTTAAAAATCAATATTTATCAAAACCATATTTTTCTCTTCAAAACCATAGAAATCATTTTCAAAACATTTATATATAGACCAACGGTGCCTGTATATAATTTTTCCTATGGTCAAGTGATACGGATATTTATCATTTCAATCCGCAATTTAAAATATATTTACGGGTATATATCTTTTCAACCCGCAATCCCAAATTCAATTCAATTGAAAATCGCTTGGGTTTATCATTTCAACCCATAACGATTCTCCTATTCTACAGATCGTTCGGGTATGTATCATTTCAACCCATAGTGATGCTATACTAACAGGGAACTTGCAGAGTGATAACAGATATGATAATAAAATAACAACAGTAACAGGCATATATCAACAGTATAAATAACAGATAATGGTATCAGATGTCACAGGTGAACAGATATACAGAAAATGACATATATAACAATGTAAATAACTAACATCAGCATATTTCAATTGACGTTTCAATTGAAATTAAACTTAATAAATATAAGAATATTAATCGTGAGTGATTGCTCACCTTTCGAGGTTAGAGACGAACGAGAATGAGATGATTTACGAATCCAAGCACGGATTTTCCAAGCAAAGCAAGATTGGCACGAATTCAACGATCAACGCTGATAATAGAAATTGGTGGAAATGATCAGAATCAGTTAATAGGAACAATAATTATATTAAAAGTCACTGTTTTAATTAAGCACATATATCAAGATCAACATATATTTAAAATAATATGTATATATATATAGATATTTGTTTTTTTTTTCAAATCAATAACTTAGCTTCAATCAAAATAAAAATCCATATATACATGAAAACAAAATTCACCGGTATATTGAAACCAAAATATACTTACACAAATTTGTAAACATATATATACAAGAAATCATATATACTAACTATATAACTTATATATGATAAACAACCTATAAATTTGAAATCAATAAATTTACTTATATAAACTAAGATATAACCTATAGAAAGTTCATGACAATACACATAAACCCGAACTAGATTACAATATATATATGAATCTTATAATAACATCCACTTAAACACGTAAATACTCACCCATGAGTATACTTATAAACAAACCCAAAACTTATAACATACGTATATACTGACGTATTGTACTTATACAAAACTTACCTTTATAACTAACATGAATAAATATATATAACTAACGAAAATAAGTATGTACACTGTATATATATATGTGCCAATAACTACAAGCATATCCAACATACATGCAAAACAGACTTGCAAAAGTTTGTATATATAAATATTAAAATTTATAACAATAATAGATACACCCTACATTTATAATTAAACTAGCAGATACATATGCAATATATACGAGACTTACATATAGTATACAATCTTGATTAGAAACCGAACTTACATTAGTAGATACTTAATTTTATATAAACACGTGAATATATATATACTGTACTCAGCAAAACAACAAAAATATATATTAACTAATATATAACAGCTTGTATAGTATAACTTTTACAGTTTATTACAAACCACGGTATTCATTAACTGTCAAGTTTTGTTGTTCAAAGCAGTTTATCGTTTTTGTTGCTCGTTCCGGTTTATTTTTATCTGGGACCCCTTTTTGTTAAACCTGTAAATTATTATGATTGCCCACTGAAACTAAGACTAGTTTTGATGAATAGCTTATTGGAAACGATGACAACATACTAGTGTATAAAATATATAACACAAAACGTAACATAGTCTACAACATAATATAACTTAAATAAAACATCATAGGTAGCTGACGTGCGCATATATATATTTATAAACTAATGTAACACAGCAATATACCTATGTAATATATATATATATAAGGATGTCATATTAAACATATTATATACAATCTTGTAGAAACTTTTATATACAACAGATCTTATATATATATAAGTACCTTTATATAAGTGAGCTATTGGAAATGGTCAGGTTATGAAGTTGCGGTTGGTGATCAAGAGAAGAGGAGGCGAGTTCGGGGTGCGGCTTCGGGTTCGCATGCTCTGGGTGGGGAGGCCACGGCGACAAGAGAAACTGGAAAGAAGGGAAATTGGCTCGCTTGATGGGTGGAAGGCTCTGTGAGGATTCGATGCAGCAGTGCTCATGAAGGGAGGCGTTTCACGATGGAGGTCTGGTGGAGGAAACTTGTGCTCGGATGAGGATGTATAAATTGAGGAGGAGGAAAAATTGATGGATGACTTTGAAAATAGGCAGATTTGATTGAAAAGAAAACAAGTGAGGAGATGTAAGGTTTACAAAGAAAATAGACAGTGGAGGAGATGGACAGCCCAGCACGTTTTCTTTTATACGTATACTTCGAATCTGAACATATGGGAGTGAATGAACATGCAAAGTGGGAATGCTAATTGCTGGTGACTATAGTTATCTCAGGGAGCAACGAAAAAATCAAAGATAAAAAAAAAGGACAGAAGAGAAAATGAACCGGTAAACATTGAATATGTAGAAATAGCAACCGTAAAAGAATAGCAAAAGTCCCAGAGCTATATTCAAGAAATATTAAAATTATGCCACGTTGGTTAATGCAGAGGATATATGAAAAGTCATATGGAACCCAATACACTTAAATAACGAACCGTAGCAGCTAACAGTTTACGAATTCCGCAGCATTCTGGGGTACAAAACAGAGGTGAGTATACTGCAGAGATCAGCACGACAGGACGATCAAAACGGTACACAGTTATCAATGGTACGATCATCCAGTCAAAAATCGATATCGGCACGAAAATGCTGCTATTTTGTCGAAATTAAGATCGACGGAGCAATAGACTTCCAAATTTGACGAAACGAAAGATGACGTCTCACTCAGAAGATGATTTACAAATTTTCTATGTAAAAATATTCAGGTTTGGAAAACATTTTATTATCACTAATTTTTAACTGATTAAATTGAAGTAAATTTACGCGCGAAATAAATTTTCATATTTTCGGATGAAAATTTACCAGTTGCTATGTTAAATTAGATGCATTCCAAATATCAAATTTATATTTCAAAATTTTATTGTTTAAAATTTCACACAAATTCAATTAATTAAATAAAACCACTGAAATTTACGGGTCGTTACACTCTCCCCCACTCAAAACTTTTCGTCCCCGAAAAGGAAGGAGGTAGGAGAATGGAAACAACCAGAAAGGAAAAATAGATTAAAAGACAAGATAAGACTATTAATTTGAACCATATAATTTCAAATTAAACTAATTAATATTTAACAATTTGATTTAATCCACAGAGTTCACTTAGGTTAAATCAATTCATCTATTTCTGAATTCATTACCTTATGTCTAGTCATTCTCAATTAACAATTTCTATGTCATCAAATTTGTATAATCATTTATTATACTCATGTTTTATTCGACAGATTAAATTCTTTTATTCCAAATTATTATTAAGTTTATTTCACTTAATATATATCTTATTACATATATTTAAACCATATAAATTAATTTAAACCATATATTTCAGTTTAAATCAATTTATATTCAAAAATTGATTTTTTTTTAAAATTCAAGGTATTTCCATACTTTAATCAAATTTCAATTTATTAATTCCTTCAAAACAAATTTATTTGTCTCATCTATTATTCAATTAACTTATTATCCTATTTATTCCAATTGATATTTATAACTAAATTTTAAGTGTATAACATTTATTATAACCACTCAAATTTTACTTATAAATTTCATTATATTGTATATTATCCAATTACATTTTTAACTTCTGAAATTTTAGGTAAGTTATGCTAAGATGTAATTGAGTATTATACAAATAGGATTTTACAATTCAGTTATTCCTAGTTAACTATTTATCCAAGAATTTTGACTTTAGTTTATAATTGAAATCATCTTAAATCTAAAATTTAAGAATTTAAATCTCCGATTTACTTCAAACAATTTAGAGATATATATAATATATTTATATCAAATTAAATTAAATTTTAAAATGAGATACCTATATATATAAATCAAATTATATTGAAGAAATTCAAATCGAATATATATTTTTTTTTCAAAACAAAACCGTAGCAAAACTACAGAATGGTTTTTCCTCTTCGAAACTCGAAAATGAATGTCGATGATGCGGCCGTCATCACCGAAATTATTTTCCAGCGACAAAGAGAAGAGCACTGGTTTAAACATTTAAAATTCTTTGAAAACCATTTTATTCGAAAATACTTTAAATAATATACATTTTAGGACTTTAAAACAAAGTTTGAAATCACCAGAAATTTAATTCTTAAATTCCTCAATTTAAATTCATTTCAATTCCAAATAAATTCAAAACAGTTATCATTTTGCAATAGTCAATGACTTACAAAACAATAAAATGATAATCAAATATTATTATTTCAACAACCAAATTATTTAACTTTAAATTCCAGAAAATTTTCTTATATATTTATTTCATTTATCAAATTAAGAAAATTATATTGTGTCAGTTTGCTCTGTTCAAGTGTTTTGGAAATCCTATCGATAGCGTTGATCAGACGAATCGATCGAAAATCCAAACCAACATTAACAACTCAAACAACACACTATAAACATCAACTATTTTATATTAATTACAAATACACTCCCTCACACGATGATTCCAAAATTGGATTCCAACACAAGGATAGAGATCCAAATATAGAGGGACTCTAATCAAAGAGAATTCTAATCTAAAATAGATAGGCTCGAAATGAAGGTTAGATGATTGCATTTCAAACAGGAAGATGGATGCAACCTTAACCGGGTCAACCGTGACTTCATAGATAAGATCGATATAGAATTCTGAAGCAAATCGACATTCGATTTCCAGAGGTAGAATTTGGGTATAACATAAGATAGCTGCATCGTAAACCGAGGATACAGAAATCTCCGGTGAATCAATACCGATTGTAAAGGAGTTTCACCTCAGTACAAATTATTTGAAGATTGGCGAGACCGCCGATTTTATTATATAGATCATTCGAAGTGGAGTTATGGGATACTCCAGAATCAAAAGACACGAATAGGGGAGACACGAATGGACTTTGGAACCGAAGTGAACGTTCCAAAATTCAAAGGAACCGAGTCAAAGAAGAAGGAATTCAAGCTTGAACGAAAGTGATTCTGTAATTGAATTTACTACATATGCTGAGTTTTGCCTAAAACCAGAGCTCTGATACCACATGTAACGACCCAGTATTTTCAACCATTCGCATCCATTATAAGTGTATAGGTAGACACTCATGCCGGAGTTGAATTGCTCAAAATACTGCGTTGTAAATAAAATTTGGCAAAACTCAACATATACAGTAAATAAAATAATTACAGATCACAGACACAGAGTAATATAACAATAATGCAGCGGAAACAAAAGGATAGTAGTTCATGAAGCTACTATATATATATAACAGAGTCAAACAAGATACAACAGAAGTCTCGAATACAATAGATGTCTTAATACAATAATCAAATACAGGATCTGAATACATCACTGGATCGACGGAATAACTGAAAGCAGGATCGATAGATAGCTGGATCTCCAAGCGAAGCTCCAACTCCAAAGGTGAGTCTCCAATGTTGTATCACTCAGTCTGACCCGAGCGTAAAGAAAAACACAAAACACTCGAGTCAGGATTAACATTCTTATATTAATAAATCCAACTCAAGTTAAATATCAACTGAAATACAAGTAACTTAAAGGATGTTTGGGATAACCATCCCCTAAGGATCCGTTAAACTATTTACTATGTAGTAATATTCGCTATTATAATAGTGTCTAAATAAGTAAAGTATAATCATATTGGAAAATAGCGTTAAGGGGATGGAGAACCTTAACGCGGTCGGATCTTAAAATCATAATCGTAGTAAAGCTCGATATGGTAGGTGACATGGCACAACTAGGCAATGCCAGGGTAGATATACCAATTACGCACACGGACTGATGGATACGCATAGCAGCCACTACCGTTCCACCTCGAACAACATTCCCAAATCGGAGGATGGCCATCTAGTCAAATCACAAGTAAGAGTATAATATCGAAGAAATGCGTCCGAGAAGAGGTGCTACCTCACTGGTCCGAGATCGCTCCTGTTTTAGCCACCTTATGCCAACTCACGGGAGTTGGGTCCACGTAACATACCTTAAGAACGCCACCACCATCCTACTTCATTCTGGAATCTCCACCGCGTACACGGTTGTCAAAGCGGTTTTCTGTATCGACAGAGAGTATGTCCATATCCGATCCCGGTCTCTTTGCCAACCAATCGTTATTATAACACCGTGGTCATTTCAAAATAGTTTATACTTCAAACCAAAATCATTATCATTTCAAAACCCAATTTAATACGATATCATTTCACTTCAAATATATCCATTTTCAAAATCATATTACTTTCCAAAGTTATAATGCTTTCGAAATCATAGTCTGGAAATCACAGTATTTTGGAAATCATAACATTTCCTTTTAACAGTTTAGATATTAGAATTTCGTTATAAAATAAATTAGTTTCCTCAAATTTCACAAATCGATACAAATTAACTCGAATTCCAAAAATTTAATTAAATCAAATCTCACATTATCAGTTCAACTCGATTTAGCTTCTAAATAAACCATTTCAATTTATCGATTTCAAATATATATCTGAACCATAAATAAGTCATTTCAATTTTAATATATTTCAAAGCTTTAAATATTCATCATTTCAAAACTAAATTCGATAAATTTATATACATATCAGATTCACTTTACAATTATTTAGTTTTGAAATATTAACTTAACATTTCCAAGACATTTGAATACAATTTCAATTTACAATTTTAAATAAACAAAAGATCTCATTCAAATATTTATACGTTTGAAATATCCATTTAAGTCACCTTTTCAAATTTCAAGTTGTAAATCACTTCTTTAAATTTCAAATTCAATACATTTCACATCAAACTTATTTAAGTATAATTCTTAAATAAATATAATTTCAATCAATTTCAAATCATTATAAATTCTATATTTGAAAATATAGATATTAAATAAATACTTAAACATATTATTTATCAACTTTATTAAATAACTTTAATAAATCTTAAAAATCAATATTTATCAAAACCATATTTTTCTCTTCAAAACCATAGAAATCATTTTCAAAACATTTATATATAGACCAACGGTGCCTGTATATAATTTTCTATCCTATGGTCAAGTGATACGGATATTTATCATTTCAATCCGCAATTTAAAATATATTTACGGGTATATATCTTTTCAACCCGCAATCCCAAATTCAATTCAATTGAAAATCGCTTGGGTTTATCATTTCAACCCATAACGATTCTCCTATTCTACAGATCGTTCGGGTATGTATCATTTCAACCCATAGTGATGCTATACTAACAGGGAACTTGCAGAGTGATAACAGATATGATAATAAAATAACAACAGTAACAGGCATATATCAACAGTATAAATAACAGATAATGGTATCAGATGTCACAGGTGAACAGATATACAGAAAATGACATATATAACAATGTAAATAACTAACATCAGCATATTTCAATTGACGTTTCAATTGAAATTAAACTTAATAAATATAAGAATATTAATCGTGAGTGATTGCTCACCTTTCGAGGTTAGAGACGAACGAGAATGAGATGATTTACGAATCCAAGCACGGATTTTCCAAGCAAAGCAAGATTGGCACGAATTCAATGATCAACGCTGATAATAGAAATTGGTGGAAATGATCAGAATCAGTTGATAGGAACAACAATTATATTTAAAGTCACTGTTTTAATTAAGCACATATATCAAGATCAACATATATTTAAAATAATATGTATATATATATATATAGATATTTGTTTTTTTTTCAAATCAATAACTTAGCTTCAATCAAAATAAAAATCCATATATACATGAAAACAAAATTCACCGGTATATTGAAACCAAAATATACTTATACAAATTTGTAAACATATATATACAAGAAATCATATATACTAACTATATAACTTATATATGATAAACAACCTATAAATTTGAAATCAATAAATTTACTTATATAAACTAAGATATAACCTATAGAAAGTTCATGACAATACACATAAACCCGAACTAGATTACAATATATATATGAATCTTATAATAACATCCACTTAAACACGTAAATACTCACCCATGAGTATACTTATAAACAAACCCAAAACTTATAACATACGTATATACTGACGTATTGTACTTATACAAAACTTACCTTTATAACTAACATGAATAAATATATATAACTAACGAAAATAAGTATGTACACTGTATATATATATGTGCCAATAACTACAAGCATATCCAACATACATGCAAAACAGACTTGCAAAAGTTTATATATATAAATATTAAAATTTATAACAATAATAGATACACCCTACATTTATAATTAAACTAGCAGATACATATGCAATATATACGAGACTTACATATAGTATACAATATTGATTAGAAACCGAACTTACATTAGTAGATACTTAATTTTATATAAACACGTGAATATATATATATACCGTACTCAGCAAAACAACAAAAATATATATTAACTAATATATAACAGCTTGTATAGTATAACTTTTACAGTTTATTACAAACCACGGTATTCATTAACTGTCAAGTTTTGTTGTTCAAAGCAGTTTATCGTTTTTGTTGCTCGTTCCGGTTTATTTTTATCTCGGACCCCTTTTTGTTAAACCTGTAAATTATTATGATTGCCCACTGAAACTAAGACTAGTTTTGATGAATAGCTTATTGGAAACGATGACAACATACTAGTGTATAAAATATATAACACAAAACGTAACATAGTCTACAACATAATATAACTTAAATAAAACATCATAGGTAGCTGACGTGCGCATATATATATTTATAAACTAATGTAACACAGCAATATACCTATGTAATATATATAAGGATGTCATATTAAACATATTATATACAATCTTGTAGAAACTTTTATATACAACAGATCTTATATATATATAAGTACCTTTATATAAGTGAGCTATTGGAAATGGTCAGGTTATGAAGTTGCGGTTGGTGATCAAGAGAAGAGGAGGCGAGTTCGGGGTGCGGCTTCGGGTTCGCATGCTCTGGGTGGGGAGGCCACGGCGACAAGAGAAACTGGAAAGAAGGGAAATTGGCTCGCTTGATGGGTGGAAGGCTCTGTGAGGATTCGATGCAGCAGTGCTCATGAAGGGAGGCGTTTCACGGTGGAGGTCTGGTGGAGGAAACTTGTGCTCGGATGAGGATGTATAAATTGAGGAGGAGGAAAAATTGATGGATGACTTTGAAAATAGGCAGATTTGATTGAAAAGAAAACAAGTGAGGAGATGTAAGGTTTACAAAGAAAATAGACAGTGGAGGAGATGGACAGCCCAGCACGTTTTCTTTTATATGTATACTTCGAATCTGAACATATGGGAGTGAATGAACATGCAAAGTGGGAATGCTAATTGCTGGTGACTATAGTTATCTCAGGGAGCAACGAAAAAATCAAAGATCCAAAAAAAAAGGACAGAAGAGAAAATGAACCGGTAAACATTGAATATGGAGAAATAGCAACCGTAAAAGAATAGCAAAAGTCCCAGAGCTATATTCAAGAAATATTAAAATTATGCCACGTTGGTTAATGCAGAGGATATATGAAAAGTCATATGGAACCCAATACACTTAAATAACGAACCGTAGCAGCTAACAGTTTACGAATTCCGCAGCATTCTGGGGTACAAAACAGAGGTGAGTATACTGCAGAGATCAGCACGACAGGATGATCAAAACGGTACACAGTTATCAATGGTACGATCATCCAGTCAAAAATCGATATCGGCACGAAAATGCTGCTATTTTGTCGAAATTAAGATCGACGGAGCAATAGACATCCAAATTTGATGAAACGAAAGATGACGTCTCACTCAGAAGATGATTTACAAATTTTCTATGTAAAAATATTCAGGTTTGGAAAACATTTTATTATCACCAATTTTTAACTGATTAAATTGAAGTAAATTTACGCGCGAAATAAATTTTCATATTTTCGGATGAAAATTTACCAGTTGCTATGTTAAATTAGATGCATTCCAAATATCAAATTTATATTTCAAAATTTTATTGTTTAAAATTTCACACAAATTCAATTAATTAAATAAAACCACTGAAATTTACGGGTCGTTACAACAAGGAAGATCATTTAGATCATTAACTAGACTAATGATCCATTGCACATGATTCTAACATATTCCCTTGACTTCTTTTTGTCTATGCAATGCATAGGATCGACTTGGGAATATTTGGTCGAAACACATCATTATCGAAACCTACATTTGACACCATAAATAAGAATGATGATGGGGTTTCGACCATGATGAATTTATGAAACTGGGGAACATCCAGGTCAATCTTATACAAGGAAATTAAAGTGAACCTTAGGCAACTATAAGCTAGAACCGTTTCGAAAGACTGGAACCCCTTTCGACCCGATCGAAAGGGGCGTTTCGAAGGGGATTTTAGTTTATAATTGACTAACAACTATGGGGAGTGGAACTCATTCGAAAAAGTCTATTCTAGATACATCCGCAACCCTTTCGAAGGGGTACCATATCAAAAGTGACGAAGCCATGAGGTCGAAAGCAGCTGTATCATACTAATGAAATACGCAACACTTTCGACATGATTGAAAGGACAGTACCTTTTGACATGATCGAAAGGTATGAAAATTTAAATGGTCAATTGCTTCCGACGCACTCAAATAATAGGATTCAGGTAGATGCTATCTCCCTAGAATGATTCCTTGAAACCTTTCGACTAAGTCAACCCAGTGGAAAGGCGGGGATAGCTCTTTAGACCCATGTGATTATGCCAACCAGGTCGAAAGGTAGAGCAATCCTCTGAAACCCTTTCAAATATGTCAATCTAGTCGATAGGTATGCTTTCGAAGGAGAGGATCTTTTCAATAAACTTAGTTTTATCCAAGCTTAATTACTATACACATAGCATCGGGGATGTTGACAAGTTTTCTTGTTAACATTTCTTAATTTATTCGAAATAATCCAAATAACAAATTATATACTGTTAAGTTATATACCGGGTGATAACAGGGATATATATAAAGTAAATAAACATCCAATCATCCAAAATATCAACTAATAGCCATCCAATCTCAATCAACATCCAAAATAGTCAATACATTATGATAGTTAACTAGTTATTAAATATCAAATTTTTACTAGCACTTTAATTTCAATTTGAAATTTAACTATCAATTAAAAATTTCTAACATGTCATTTTCTATGTCAATTTTAATGTCAATTAAATTACCAAATAACAACCAATAAAATTATATTACTTCCTAATTTAAATTTAACTAACATTAGAATATTTTAGTATTTCGTGAGTGGTATAAAACACTCACCTTTATTTGAAACTGAAATTTTTTCCAACTTCAAATAAATTTCAATCCAATTCCATATCATAGCCTTCATCAATACGATTGTAACACAGGCTTGAATCAGACCTTGTATGGAAAAGTTATGAGTTTATTAGCATAAGATATAATTAGCAAAAATAAATTAACTTAAATAAAATAACAAAACCTTCTCCCTCTCAGTACCAGGCTCCACGCAATCCTAATACCATGCGACCAAAATCTCTACACGCACCACCATAGGGACCACCGGCCACTGATTAGACCCCGCAATCAGATGCGCCTCATGCTGCACCACCACCGCCCCAAGCATGGTACCACCGCTACCGTCTTCCTGAACAAAACCCAAAACCACGCCCTCTTCAAGGCAAGATTCTGGCGAATTCGAGTGACATCGACTCGATCCAACCTTTTGATATGTAGAGGAGATTAAGCTCTACAACTTTGCTTTTGGTGGCATTTGATTTTGTTGAATGGGTTGGGAGATATCAAGAGGAGAAGGAAAGAGGATTTCAAACATCAAAAGAATGAAACTGCTGAATAAATGAGTTAATGTTTCAGATTGCAAAATAGAAAATAAAGTGGCCTTATATATAAATTTTCTAAACACTATTCACGCGTGACTTTCTCGAACACCGAGCGAAGCGTGCCACCTGGCGTTTTATATGTTATACCTCTATCCCGAACACACACTACAAGAAAAATGGTCTTTCGCAGCGTTTTAAAAACGCTGTCAAATCCTTTCGCAGCGTTATGAAGAACGCTTTCTAACGACAAGCTGTAATAGAGTCAAGACATATCACAGCGTTTCTAAAACGCTGCAAAATTAGCAACATATTACAGCGTTTTCTTATTACAGCGTTTTAATGATGGCTATAATATGTCCTTACCCATTGTTTCTTCTTCCTTTAGACAACATTTTAAAAACGCTGCAATACTTTTTTACAGCGTTTTGAAAAGCTTGTAAATGAGCATTTAGCACCATAAAGCAAACGCTGCATATGGGTGGATGTTTCACAGCGTTTTCCTTTTGCCTGACATCTGCAGCGTTTTTTCTTTTTTACAGCGTTTTTGAAACGCTGTTAAATATGAAAAATACCATGCACAAAAGTTTATATTTACAATCATCCCACCAACTATAAAATTTTATATCTGATAATATCAGTTAATTAAAAACACAATAAATAAATATAATCTTTGCATGTTATATATAATAAAGTTGCACTAACTCCATACTCAAAATAAACGATAATCGTATATATACATACCAATAATGAATAATTTAACGAGTAATAATAAAAAAATATTACAGCAGCATACATCCATACCAATAATGAATAATTTAACGAGTAATAAATATTATCATAAAACAACCAAAATCATTTCATTTCAAGTGTGTTTGCATTTCATTTACATTTTCATTGTGCACTGTACATTTCTTTATAAAACATAAAAAAGAACAGTTATAATCACATAAACACTGCCTATCACCCCTACACTGTGCACGTGCACAATACAACCAACAACCAACAAGCAACCCAAACCACTACCCCTACACTGTGCACGTGCCAGGTGAAATAGTCTTTGAATACTACATAAAGATTACCTCATAAGCATACGTGATGGGGGATTAGCTTCCCAGGGTTCATGATATTATTAGGATCTAATGCATATTTTATTGGGTACTTTTGGCACAGGTCCTTATTAAGTTTCAAAATTCACGAAAAGTCCTTCACTAAATTTCAGTATAAATTAGGTCCCTGTTTTTTATTCACGATTATTGTAGAGCATGATGCAACATTTCATAAAAGTTGCTGACATTTCCGCAACATTTCTATACACTGTGAACATAGTGTATGAAAGTTGCTGAAATATCAACATTTATTTATAAAAGTTGCTGATATTTCAGCAACATTTATGTACACTGTGAACACAGTTTATGAAAGTTGCTGAAATATCAGCACTTATTTATAAAAGTTGCTGACATTTCAGCAATAATTTTTCTTTGTTTTTACAATAAAACTTTGACACAGATAGTTGCTGAAATATCAGCACTTATTTATAAAAGTTGCTGACATTTCAGCAATAATTTTTCTTCGTTTCCAGAAAATAGGGACCCGCTTTACAATGAAACTTTGACAAGGACCCGCTTTACAATATGAAAGTATGATAGGGATGTCTCCCTAATTTCCACTTTTTTATTCTCCCGTCCTTTATAGAAGTATCACAGTTTTCACTTTATCAACTTCCTGTGTACACACATGTATCATAACCTGCACAAAGAAATTGCAACACGATTGGTCAATTGCTAATGATATTTCCCATCCATTACATTTCAATTATATACCAACTTTACTTCAACAAGTTTGAATATCCGCATAAGGCATGGAAAAAAAGTTGAAACAGTTTCATGAAAGTTCTTTTAATGGTACACTACTATTCTAACATTGACAAATTAGGTAAGGTTTGAATGAATGTAAGGGTGAAACAGAAATACTTATATTACTTTTATGTTTTCAATTCTTAAGTTGAAAAGTTGAGGGTAGTGACACCAACACAACAAACTGTTCAGCCAACTTAAAAAGCATTGTCTATATATTATATATGAAATCAAAAAGTTCATATAGTTATAAAAAGAAACCAAAGTCACCGTACTTTTGAGCAGATAAGCAATTAAGAGAAGCTTACTTGGCATCGGTTGCCTCCGCTTTGGGCACGCACCACCCAACTCTTGGTTTCTTCGCTGGTGCTGTTGGAGAAATTGATGGTGGGTTCACCTGTTTCATAAGTATTAGTTACTGTTATGACTTTTAGCAACCTCTTCAGGGCGAACGGTAGAAGAGGGTTTTGGAGTTCTACTTCTTGAACGAATTGCAGATGCTCGCTCCTTTATTTCAGACTTCATAGGACCAACCCTACAGAGATAAGCAGACAAAACAGCTAACTATAGTTACAAGAAACTTCCAACATCCAATAATTATAAGTGTTAGGAAATGTTATATAGTCCATTAACAAATGTCTCGAAGATAGATATATTTTTAAATGAACTAACTGATCTCAGTTAAGTAAAGGGACTGGTAAATGCAAATTTCTGTTACAATCATTACTCTACAATAACAAATTGCGCTGGTGCCCGGTTAAGATACGACATTTAAACAATTAGCATGCATGCATGGTTTGCTCTACATGCCATACACAGGTATGAATGTGTGTACATACACAGGAGGACTGCTAATGTACTGTTGTTGTCAAAGTACATAGAAAATATCCTCAATATCAATGTTAGTCAGTCCGTAGCACAGAAGCACTTCAAGAAAGTGTAAAATATGCATTGATACATAATGTTCTTGATAATTTAGCTAATTAAATTAAGACATAGACATACATAGTACAGCATCCAGAGGCTCTTTTGAAAATTGCTGAAACAGCAGCACCCAGGTCAGGCCAAGATACAGCATTAACATCACCGGAAGCAGTTGCCATTTGGTTCCCGAACCCAAAATTTCTGAGCAAGGCGGCCACGAAATCTGAAGGAGTTACTCCTCCACTTGTATGAGATTTAAAACATGTCACTAGAGAGTTAGCGATGTCAAGTAATGTCTCTGCATCAGCCACTTGCTCCCTAGGCTTCTCAACTGTTTGGGACATGAAATCAATCATTTAGTGTGCACTATAGGGTGAAAATGACTCAGCTACCCTTGTCCAAAGCCAAAGCTTTATGAAATACAGTTAAATCATACTCTTCAGACAACGTTAGCAGGTCCTTGATTTGCATGTGGATGGGTCTTCCAAAAAGAAAAGAATTTTAATAGTAATTTCATAGCTGACATGCATATTATTTCTGAATACCGGAATGTTTGAGGAGTCCATGCGCATCAGTAGATACAAATTCATATTATAAGAATATTTAGTACGAAACATGAAAAGGCACTCGATCGCAAAGTTGAAAAATGATCGAGAATAAAATAATCATTGCTTAGTGGACACCAGAACTCCTGCTCAGATTACTCTGTAAATAAGTTTCGCAGAATCAATATAATACCTACAAAGGGGTTTTCCAAAACTCCTGGACACCGCTTACTACCGATTTTTAAATAATAATAACTACGAAGGTTTTCCTTTCCTCAGCAAAAAAAAATTGCAGGATAGATCTACCTTATTTAGTGCAATAAGTGTTACTTTCAGACACAACCTAAAGCACCGTTAAACTTTCACAAAATATATAAGTTAATTAAACATTATAATAAATAAAAGGTTTACATACTTCCACAAAACAATATAGAGTATGCATTCATATAAATTTTGGTACTTAAGGTTAGTTCAAGTACAAAACTGACTAACCAATGCCCGTTGTAAAAAGGGTAATACTATTATAGCTCAATAATGAACAATGAGAAGGATTAGAAATCAAATTATCTGACTAACAAAAGATAACAGTAGTAGTAATACTTAAAACAGACCAACTATTAAATATAATTGAATTATGGCATAGAGTTAAATATCTAACCTTCCCAGCAAAAACCAATTGGTAGAAAATTTAGATAGAAACTGTAAATTGACAGAAGAGAATCCTTTTTTGAGTAGTCATAGTTGTGAAAGAGTATTGTAGGTTGACAGCAGGTTCCCATACCCAAGAAATTTAATGTAATTGCGAGTACATATTCTTCTTCAGTCAGGGTTGGAAGCTAAGCAGCAGACCTGGTGAAGAAAACAAAGATATAACAGTATGAAGGACAATTGTTGTCATATGAGGTTCAAAGACACAGTGAAAATGGTAATTGTGAAATAGCTAATGCAAGACTTTCTAGCTTCAAAAACATGCTAAACTCTCTTACGCAAAGATGTAAAATGAAACTTCAGTTTGCATAATCCACCTTTTCCATCTGCAGCAACATTGCTCATCTTATGGCATCCCTTACCAAGAACATTCAAACTTGGTTACAGAGCATTTTCTGCAAAAGTTCAAAAAGTCCCATATCAGATTTTATTAGCAATAAATGAATAATCAACAGGACAATTAATTATATTCATTTCATCATTGATTTAATGCACTTCCTAATTTAGGAAATCCTGTAATAGCAATAATTATTTAGGCATAAAATAATGTTTGGCAATATAACAACAAACCAAATTGCTTTATGTTTACAGAACTACAAAAATTGCATTTGATAGCACATAATGCATGAAATAAAGACGATAATAATGTCATAAGTCCGTTGAAGCATCAAGAGTTCCGCCCAACACTTTAGGCACAAGTGGGATGAGAGAAAAAACAACATCAGTTATTAATGGAAAACCTTAAATCATATAATTTGAGTACTAAATTTAATTGTTATATTCTTGTATTTATATGCAAGTGTAATAAAGCAAAATACCTGTTGGGGTTATTTCACTGGCTGTGAATACAATTTGATAGATTGAAAGTATAATTCTCTTTAGCAATTTCATTTAACGAAATAACATTTTGGTAATAAGCATCATCAATTGGTCCAAACTCTCTCTTCCAGTCTTCCTGCAGATACATAATACCTGTGCATTGTTATGGTAGTCCAGTGCATTATAACTATTTGTATTTTCATTTTAGTTCAGTCCTATTATGTCATCTCAGCGTGTAATTTAAACATAGCCCAGGCATTGTAATCTTAATTTGGTTTGAAGCTTGTATTCGGTCATCAATGTGATGATCTTAATTCCTTATTATTTTATATCAATGTAAATAAGCTTAACAAATGAAACTGAAACAACACTTAACCCTGTTATCGACTTATTGAGTAAATTTTGTTTCAGAATAAATTCTGTTCAATATTAAACTTCAAAATAAAGGATCGTAAACTTCAATAAGTTAAAAAATAATCAAGCTATATACTAATAAGAACGAATGACCATGCATTAGGCTTGAAAATAAGGGTGCCTCCATATTGTAGCATACATGTTAAAATATACTTGTATTCAAATCCGATTTTGAGTAGTGATTTAATTTATATGTCTTACTTTTACATTGTACGTGCATGTATACAAAATTACAAACTCCTGATTAGTACAAAAGTGATAATAATCAAACCTGCCATTATGGGAATATTTGATTTATTGTAACATACATGTTTATATATACTTTTAATATACTCTTATGTGCACTCAAATTTGATTTTGAGTGGTGATTCAATTTATATGTCTTACTTTTGTATTGTTGTGTGCAGGTGGAAAGTGGAAGACAAATCAACTGAGTTGCTTATAAAACTTGTGGTGGTTACATATACATCATATTATTGTGGAAGCAATTTCCATTTAATTTTGTTGTATTTAATACTTCCTTTTTCTTCTTGATTTGATTTTCATTGTGTTAAGTGTACTTGTGTGTGACCTTGGAAAACTACACGAGTGGTGTTATATATTATATTATGTTTTAAATGTGAAGTATATTCGCTACATGTTGATTATAGGGTCATTCTTGGAGTTTAAGAAAACTAGCCATTCATAGTTATTGCAATGGAATTCTACTTCACAATTGTTGTACATGAAATACCCATAATATTCTGCTAAAAACACTTTAAAAATCTAATATGCTATTCACACTTTAAAGCATAATCAAATTCATGGCTATCCACTTGGAAGAATACAATCAATTAATGAACTTATTAATAAGCAATTATGGTCACAGATACTACAAGAACGAACAATACTTGGAAAGATTAGTAATACCAACCGCACCTTTTCGGACCCTTATTCTCGAGTAAGAAGCATGTGAGCTAAATGGTTGGGAGTAACAACATCATGATTATAAGTATCTCATTAGCAACAGCGAACAGGCTTGCTACTATTTGTTTGTAATTGAGTAATTTCAATATCCAAAAAATACAGCTGTATATTTAGCTGAAATTAGTATAAGTCTGACACTGTTGACAATAGGAGAAGGCGTTTTGGTGGTACTTAAATTTTATTGAATTTTTCTACATTCAAATTCAGATCATATTGTTCCACCATGCTGTAAAATATTTTCCCAAAATCTATAATATATCCAAATGAATAGATGCAGAAAGAAGAAAGTTTATTTACATAAGCCTGCACACATACAGAACCAAGTAAAATTCTGACATATAGCATTATCAGTCATCTCTATTCTATGGACTGAGTCTGCTGGAAAACTAATAATTTCAAAAGACATCCAACTCATTATGCTCGAGACGGGATGCGATGTTGATCTCCTCACAGTAATGGGATTACACTTGCATTATTCTCACTAATAACATTCTGTCTGCTATTTTAGCATATCAAAACCGTGTAAGAGAAGACAGTTACTTACAAACTAGGCATGTTAACAAGGTTGGGTTTCATTTTCAGTTCATCAATCTTGTTTCACCCATATAATAATTGCACCTCAAAGCATCCACTTAATCAATGCTATAATTTATATTTTTACTTGAGTAGAACCGAATCACTGTATTACAAAAGCAATTTTGATCCCAAGACGGTTAAAATTTTCAAGTCTATCAAAATCTCAATTGTATAGAGGAACAAGAAAGTTAATTTTAACCTGCTTCAATCGCAAATGTAATCAATTAACAACCAGATCCACATAAAAACAGAAGGCGCAATAAAATAACCTAAAACATGATACTTGATTACGTATTAAAGAAATCAGTAGGGTCCATAAATTAACGATGATAAAAAATGAAGGCGATATGAAATTAAAAAAACAATATTAGAAGAAATAATACTAACAAATAGAATAAATCAAGAATCAATTACAAGAGATTGACGAGCATGAAAGGATTGAAGAGCTCGGCGTGCTAAAATTCCTGCCACCATGGATGTACCACTCCAGTCAATTTTCTGAGAATTGGACAATGAACAAAGCGAAATAGATGGCGGAGCTGTTAGTCGAAAAATTACTTCATAACCCTAATTGTTTCAGCACAAATACCATAGAGGATATTAGAACTTTACAAGATAATCAATGCATGATAAATTCTAATCTACTTATTTTTTGGTTTACCTTTTGATACCGGTGGCGAGAAGACAAACGGAGCAGCTATTTCGATGAACGACGATGAACGAGAAGATGAGAGTGGCTCGTTTCCATGAGCGAGAAGATGAACGAGCCGATAAATTGAAAGCGTGAGGCGATTTTGCAGAGGCGAACAGATTTGAGTATGGATGATTTTTTAGGAGGGAAATGAAAAAAATAAAAAAGAGGAACGAAGCTATTTGCAAGAAGAAGATAAGAAGAACGAAAAAGTGGCGGCCAAAAATTTTTCCCCCGCTAAATAAACATTTAGGCAGCGTTTCATTTTCTATATTTAATATAATTAGAAACGTAAAATTGAAGGATGATAGCCTTCTGAATTAAACGTTGTTATATAGAGCTGCAAAAGACCATTTTTCTTGTAGTGACATTAAAATATGTAACAGGAGCCAATTCCATCATCTTAAGAAGATAGATTTTTGAAATCAAATTATTTTAATTAAATTCCTTTAATTAATTTCTACGCGTTTCAAGCTCGCATGGCCAAATGACAAGTCCGATCGCTACGAAATTTGAAATCTTATAATAACTCACTATTATGGATCCGATAAAACTGGTTTCGTCGAAATATGAGATAGTGATAAAAAGACTATTTTTACACATTAATTAAAATATAAAATTTTCAATTCTATTTATCCACTTTTAAATTCAATTTTAAAAGTAAATAGTCTTCATTCTTGTTTAAATAAAATTTAAATCAACTTTTGAAATCATTTTCATTCATATTAAATTCAGGATTTAATTATTTAAATAATTTCCAATATTAAATTCAAATAATTTAATTATCCAATGAATTGCTATAATATAAATACAATTTATTTAACTTATAAAACAAATTCAAATAACAAAACAACTACTACACTTAGTTCTAGTACTTTATTTAAAGTATTCTAATAATCCAATTTCGATGAATTCCAATATTAGAATTTCAATAAATTCCAATATTAGATTTCAAATGAATTTTTGTTATCAAATAATTATTTTATTTTCATCTAAATAATTCAACATTTATTATTCAATTCTTGCTAATGATTACAACATAATAAATGTATTGAACTTCATTCTAATACAAATAATTTCCTTAAATCTTATCGAAATTGTTATTTCAAAATTTTATTCAAGTTCATATTAAATAAATTAAATAAATAAAAAACTAAAGTTTTATTTCTAATGATTTTTATTCAATAATCATATTAAAGTCAATAATTTAAAATAGTTAAAATTTCGAGTCATTACAATCTCCCACACTCACTCCTCGAAAAGGGGTTAAGTAAGGAATTTAACATTTGATATATTTTATTCAAAATAATCAACATATAAACATTAAAAATCTTATTTGCAAAGCCTTTATCATGCTTCCACTAAGCTACCCTAATATTGATTTATATGTAAAGTTACAACTTATTTATAAAAATAAGTTATAAAATTTTAAAATCTCAAAATTTTTCTAACACCCAAATTTACGAAAAATTTCAACAGCGCCTCTTTTGCGCAGCTTGATCGTAAAAATTTACAAATATATATATATAACACAAATATATATCTCATCTCAATAATGAGGCATCCCGAAGGGAAAAACACAAAAGTACAGTATGTAATATGAGATATGTACCTTATTATTATTAATACGAGCGAGTTCTCTCATATTAAGCAAGCAAAAGCAAATCAAACCGCATATACGTCCAAACGGTCTTCTTATATACCTATCTCAACTCAGTTTAGAATATTAGTCACTTATAAAAAGATATAGAATCATGTATGAGTTTAATAGAACTATATAACATGAATTCTACATCAAAATTGTGACGACCGCCCATGACCCCTGCACCGAATCTAGAGATAGTGCGCTGTAAAGTGTGCCAGGCAACCATGGACGATTGTCAAGGTAAATTAATACAACCGAATCTATCGTATTACTCACAGCGCATGGATAAAATACAATAGAACATATATATAGTGAAGCTTCACAGAATAGAATCTCATCAATAAAACTTCATAATAGTTGAATACAAACATCTAAATAGTCAATACAACAAGCCTCACTACATATCACTTAGAGAATACAAAGCAGCGGAACATCCAGTACATATAGTAAGAAGAAAATATGCAACCCTTCAGCTCGTCTTCGATATCAGCATCGTGAGAAGAGAACAGCACCTGTCACCTGCTACCTAGTCTGCCCGTCCCAAAATGGACGAACAGCCCAAGGCAATAAGAGTTAAAACATAAAGCCTTGAGTCAGACAACAGTCTTAGTGAGCAGTAAATTAACTAACAACATACCAAAAGAGCATAAAGGAAAAGGAATAGGAATACAACCCTCCCACTCCAACCTCTTTCTACAGTGATAGACCCCAGACACACACTAAGCAGAAGCGAACATAGCAGAGCATACAATTTAAAGTAAAGCAATTATCACTCGAGTCAAGGGCGATGTTTTCCAAGCACAAACCCACAAGGCCTAAACCAGAAAATACCGCTCTTGAGACCGAATGACGATACAATCAAACATCCATGACTCTGGCTATCACTGTTATCATTGCTTCGGTATCACCGTTAATTGAATGACCGGCACATTCTTTCAGCCGTCCGTCAAGGGCTAATGGTAACCCCGGTTCTAGACATAACTCCCGCACGTCATCGTGACGCGTGCCTAGGACTATCGAATCTGCCCAGAGTACTCGACCATCAATAGTTGGTCGTTGGGACTATCGAATCTGCCCAAACGTACTCTTGCTTAGAGCATTCTAGAACCTTCAACAACGATGAGACCCAAGCCTCCTAGTCATCCTCCTTGACGACCATTCTCATATCCATCCATTATCCTCAACTCGAACCATTCACCGAGTTATCAACATGCTTGGAATGATCCCGTCTGGATTAGACCAAGTCTTCATCACATGATGCCTTGCTTCATTACATCCTCGCAAAGCCTCATCTCAACATCACATCATCAAATCTATGCATAAGAGCTTCATCATCCCGCTACATATGCCACGAGCAGCTTTCCCAATTCAAGAGCCTTTCCCTTAGCTTTTGAATCGTCTTCGGTCTAAATCAAATCATCAATCATCTAATTCATAGCAATCAACCAAGTCAAACATTAATCCAAACAATCAAGCATTCAAATATGATCTAAGTAGACAATTATCACAATAATGGCAATTTCGTAATTAAAGAGTTGAAAGTCTAACAAGCATGAAATCATGAGAAATATCTCTACAATCTTGATGAATGAACTTGCATAGGTTAACACTTAGTAAAATGGTTGTCAAATCATCATGAACAATGGATCTACATGGATCTACACTTAGGATGAAGAAAATGCATGAAAATCACTATTTTAACACCAAATCGAGCCAACAATCCGATATACTCCTTTGGATCCGTGTGAGAGATAATCACCACTCACCAAATCACCAAAACAACCTCAAAACAACACGCTTCAGATCTGGACAGCGAAGGATCAAGCTTGATCTATCACGAATCCGCTTCAAACGAAGAAATCTCACTTCAAAGGATGAAGATCTTCAATCTAAGCTCTTGAATCTTCAATTTGATCTTCAACTTGGATGGATGGAAGCACTAGATTAGAGTGGAGAGAAGAAGTGAAGAAGTGTAGAAGTGGAGCTCTCAAAATGGCAGCACTTCGTCGCTTCGAAATTCGGATCCCAAAAAGTGAGAAAATGGACGAGTATTTATAGCTGAATTCCTCCTTAACTCGTCCGCCTTCCCTAAGTCGTCTCCGACTTATAACCTTCCGACTTAACATCCCAGACGACTTACGACTCAACTGCTATGCCAACCTACGACTTATCAAATCCCACTAGCCTACGACTTATAACTTAGCAGAACTGGGTTACGACTCAACTCCTAAGTCGTCTACGACTTAACGCACCCAGCAATCTACGACTTAACGCGCCCAGCAATCTACGACTTAACTGGGATATGCCTTAACGACTTAATAGCTCTACAACTCATCAACCTCACGACTTAGCTAGGTTACGACTTATGACTTAGCAAACACACGACCTAACACACGCGCGTTCCCTCCTAAGTCGCCTGGACGACTTAACAACTTAGCACCATACGACTTAACACTACGCGACTTAACTATAACAGAGCTCACGACCTAACTACGATAACACCTTAGGTCGTAAACCCACTTAGCTCCTTATGTCGCTAACTCGCCTAGTTACTTAGGTCGTTGCCTTACCATAAGTCGTTCAAACGACCTATCTCCGAGCCCTTAACTCGCCATCCCTGGGTCGCTCCTATCCCCTAAGTCATAAACGACTTACAACCTATACTAAGTCGTGAACGACTTAGGACTTAGCATTATTTAGCTCAAAAATCTAAAATGACTTAACAACAATGCAACCAAAGGTCAACTGTTTTACGATGTTTCGATCCGTAAAATACGGGTCGTTACAAAAATCATAAGCATAAGCACTAATGCATAACAATCATATGCAGTAAAAAGTAGTAATAACAATGATTACAATAAAAGAGACCATCCAACAAATAATATTCATCCAATTAATTAATAACCATCACACTTTTCACTTTCCAATTACAATATTTAATCTATACACTATCATTTCTTATTAGCATTCGTTCTTCATTAACATTTAATTGATTTACTTCCAATTATTATTTTATTTTCATTCAGTTTATCTAAATTTAAATTATTTTACTTTATGTTATCACATTTCATATCCATTCATTTATGGATCATTTTTTACAAATCGTTTTATTAATTCGTTTCATTTCAATAAGTAAAATTATTAATTTATAGAGAATGTAAGAACTAAACAACGGGTTTCTTTCCAAATCATTTTGAAATAATATATACTCGTATCTCTTATATATATCAAATCATATTTAGAAATTTTAAATCAAAATCTGTTTATCAACCAAATGCGTAGCAAGGCCACTAAGTGGCCCTCCACTTGAGACTCGAAAATGAATGTCGAGGATGCGGCCGTCATCACCGAAATTATTTTCCAATGACTGAAGAGAGGAGTACATGATTTACTTCCTTTTAAAATCCTCTTTTGAAACAATTTCTATTCATAAATATTTTTAAATAATACTAATATTATTTTCAAAATCTTAGAAAACAATTTCCAAAGCATCGGGATTCATGTTCACAAATTCTCAGTTTAAATTCATTCTTTTAACTTAAACTAAAATTAGATTTTACTTAAGTTCATTACTTAAGTTCATAAATATCCATAAACAAATTAGTTAGGTTAATATTTTCAAATTTTGTTTTACAACCTTTTCACTTCATTCTCAATTTATTTTGTAAAGCTATCCATTTCATAATTTGAACTTAAAGTTTAAATTATTTCTTACAACTTTTACTTAAGTGAATAAACGTTCCTTGATTTAACATTCACTTATTTCGTATTCAATTAATTAACATTCAATTTATTAAAACCCACCCCATTTGCATTTAATTTATTTGCATCCAATTTAAATCAAACTCAACTATTCACATTAATTTTACTTACACACATTTATTCACATTCAATTCCTTTCACAACTCAAATTGCATTTCAATTTATAACTCAAGTTCGTATTCATTCTATTAATTCATTTTATAGCTTAAGTGGAATTAATTAACTTTACCAATTCATCAAGTTCAATTCAAATCCAATTCAATTCATTTAATCTATATTAAATTAAACATAATTTCACTTGATCCATTACTCAGTTTATTTAACTTTATTTATGTTAATTTTTAATTCCATATCTTCCTTAACTACTAACAACCTTTAACACCCATTCAATAAAATAATTTACTTAAGTTCATAAACATTATATATAACACTTCTTATGTTTATTTCACTTTACACTTAAGTTCATATTTGTTTCTATAAACAACATTCTAAAATATATTCAATTCTCTTTTTACAACGCAAGTTGAATTACAATTTATAATTTAAGTCATTTTAATTTCTTAGTTCCATTACTAATTTTACTTTCTTGAGAGAAAATTCATTTCATTAACTAAATTTATTCAACTTTACCTAAGTTAATTCTTTTATTTCATATCTCAAATTCAAATTTCTCTTGTTTGCTTAACCAAAATATTCAATCATTTTAAAATTTGGTTTTACTTTCCCAATCAAATTCATAAGTTGTAAACTCATTTCTTATCTATACCATTTTCAATTTAAAAGTTCAAAAACTATTTTAATATATCTATCAAATCATACTTGGAATTTTTTTTGCAATCAAAACTTGTTTTAACCAAAAATAATTTTCTTTTGGTAGCAATTCTCACTTAGAAAATCGAAAATTAATAACGGCGAAGCTGAAGTCATCCCTAGAATTATTCCCAACAATTAAAGTGACTTCAATGCTTTTATTTCTTTCAAAAATCTTTTTAAAATATATTTCTAGTCAAAACACTTTCAAATAAATTATTATTAATTCTAAAGGCTTGGAAAACAATTTTGAAAATACACGGGATTTTAAATTCTAAAATTCTCAGCTTTTAAATCCTTTCTATTTATATGCCATATTTATAAATATACTTATACAATTTTATTACCTTATTATGAAAACATTTTGTTAATTTACATCTTTGTTATTGCAAACAATCTTATTATAATTAGATTTCAATTCAATCTAATTATCGAGCGCTTCGTGAAATAGAGTTCACAAAGCATTCATTTTTAGTTTAATTTAGACAATAATTGATGATAACTAAATATTATCATCTCCTAACAAACAATATTCATTAATAATCATACAGGTTTATGATAATTATCATTTTATATATAAAATATAATTTAGGTAAAATTATTTCATTTACATTATTTTAAAACAATATTATGCAAACTTGCATCGTTTAAGCATTTAGAAACCCCTATCGATAACATGGCACCTCATGTACTGACTAGAATTCATAAACAACTCAGCGGATAAGTAAACACAATATAAAACATTTTATAACACTAATAAGTATGCGCTCTCATATTATATGCGCTCAAAAAAATTCATCCTAGGGTATTACTACCTTATCTCTAATGAGTCAAACCCCACAAAGCTATGGTCATCATTAAACCAAAGCTTTGATACCAACTATGATGACCCGCATTTTGGAAGGTTTAGATCGACAATAATCCACACATGTCCAACTCAAATAGTCTGGAACATAGATATAATAATTAAATAAACAGTTCATGAAGCTGTTTATACTATACATTTGATTAAAATTTTACAGCATCTATCAGAGTCATATATACAATAGAACAAAATAAAACAATGCAGTAGAGCAACATGATGCAGGGAAATAATACCAGTAATATAATACACCAAATCTTCATCTTGGTCCTCCAGAAAAATAATCTTCAATGCGCTGAAAACTCAAGGCTGACCCGAGCATAAAGTAAAACAATACACTCGAGTTAGAACTAAAATATTCTTATGTGAGTCAAATCAATATCATATATAATAGAAGTGTAATATCATCAGAGATGTTTACGGGGTTTTGCATCTCCTATCCATGTACAACGTGCATGCAACAATTTAAGAGAAGTTATGGAATTTTCCATCTCTCAAGAATCTATTAAAATATCTATATATAGTAGAATACACTAAATATGTAATGTCTAATCAATAATATAAAGTTTTTTTCCTAGCGTTAAGGCTTTACGTTAATCCCCCTTAACGCGTTTTTAAGCATTAACGTACAGTTTGCATATAACACAACCAGTAGAATGTTGGTAGCCAGTGATGCATCATGATACGACAACAGTAAATCAAAATCGTAGTGGTCTCGAATAAGGATAAAAGTATGATAAGGCACGCGAGGCAATGCCCAAGGTAGGATACTACTAGTTTGCGTTCCCAACTGGTTGTAACACATCACCGCAACGACTGCCGACCGCATCCAACACCCCCAAAATCAGAGGAAGCGCACCAATCAATAACAATGTAAAGATAGTAATACGAAGGAGTGTGTCCGCTAGAGGTAGCTAACCTCATTGGCAGGATGCGGCTCCTGTTTTAGTCATTTCAAATCGACACAAGTTTCGGGCCATCCATCAATGTTCACTTCCTTCAACCCAGCAAACGTACATCAAATCCAACGACTTCATTCTGGAGTCTCCTCCACGTACACAGTTGTTAAAATGGTTCCAACATTGACAGAGTGTTTGCCAATAATCGACCCCGATCTCTTTTTGACAACCAAACGTCGTTTTACACACCGGTTGGTTCTTTTACAATTCGGAAATGATTCATACTTGATATCAAAAGATCATGTTCACTTCATAACATCCTTCATTTCAAAATCATCATAATCACTTCGAAATCAATTCCATTTCAAATCATTTCATTCACTTCGAAATCAATTTCATTTCAAATCATTTCGTTAATTTCATTTCAAATCATTTCATTCACTTCGAAATCAATTTCATTTCAAAACATCATATTTACTTAAAATATGTCAATTTCACTCCAAAATCATTTTCACTCCAATATCTAAATTTCACTTGCAAAATCATTTCGAATTTCAACTTAGATTATAACTTCATTTTAATCACATTCGTATTAAATCAATGATTTAAATATAAACATTCTAACCTTGCACCGTTTGAATTTTTTAGGAAATAGTTGGAATATTTTTAAGTGATTTAAAAATAATTTAAAAATAGTTTAAAAATAGTTAATAGTTTAGAGATTTAAAACAGTTTGATGTAAAATGGTTTGAGTATTGAAATTGGTTTGTATAATAAAATAGTTTTGAAAAATCAAGATAATTTGAATATTTAAAAAGATAAATTTTTAAACAATTTATATTAAAACAATTTATTTTGAACATAGTTTCAAATCAAACTGTCTCTTCCCATTTCTACAATTTTGGACCCAGGTCCAAATTCTAATAAAACTGATTCAATTTCAAATCTTTCAATTCAATCGACTCAATTTCGATTTAAATTAAAATCAAATTCAATTTTGATTTCAATTCAAATTAACTTCAATTTCGTAATGTTCATTTTAACTTTAAATTTGATTCAACGATTCAATTCAATTCTTAACTTTAAATAATTTAAATTTATATCAATTTCGGGTTTGATTTCAAAATACCGATTTAAATCACTTAAATCAATTCGAACTTCAATATTCCATTTAAGGTTCAAATCTTTTAAATAATTCAATTCCGAGCTCAAATTTGAAATATCTATTTAAATAATTTTTACTTGTACTTATTTCAAAGTTCAATAAAATGTTCTAATCTTTAAAAACAAATCAATTTCTATAATTCAAACCATATTTCGATTATAACTTCAAATTTCAAATAAAATTCTGTGACCAATTTCTTTTAACCAATTCACTTTCAACATTTCAAAACTCGAATTGAAAAATTTTAATTACCATAAATTCAAATTTTCTTTCAAAAACAATATCATTTAAATAATTTCAAAACCAAGAATTTAAAACCATTTAATTTAACCAATATGGTGTCCGTATATAATTTTCTATCATATGGCCAAGCGAATAGTTATTTTAATTTTAAATTTAAGGGATTGATATATATCATTTCAATTCAAATCTCGATGTCATAGGTATATATCATTTCAACCTATTTCTTAATTTATTCAAAATATTTCAAATAAAAAATTAAATTCTGTCAAATAATATACTGGGTGATAACAGATATATATATATATATACATATATAAAATAAACATCCAGACATCTAAAATATCAACCAATAGCCATCCAATCTCAATCAACATCCAATACAGTCAATACTTTACAAAAGTTACTAGCTATTAAATATTAGATTTTTAACTAGCACTTTAATTTCAATTTCAAATTTAACTGTCAATTTAAAATTTCTAACATGTCAATTAAATTACAAAAAAATTCAAAAAAATTAAATTACTTCATGATTTCAATTTAACTAATATCAGAATATTTTAGTATTTCGTAAGCGACATAAAACACTCTTTTTTATTTGCAACTGAAATTTTTTCCAGCTTTAAATAAATTTCAATCCAATTACATGTCCTAGCTTTCGTCGATACGATTGCAACGCGACTTATTTCATTCGAATCAGACCTCGTATGGAAAAGTTATGAGTTTATTAGCGTAACGATATAATTAACTTAAAAAAATAACAAACCCTTCTTCCCCCTTGATCATTACCAGGCCGCACGGAAACCCAATATCACGCGACCAAAATCTGCACGCATGCCACCATAGGGAAAACTGACCACCAATTAGACCTCACCATTCAATGCGCCTCGCGCTGCGCTACCACCGCCCCAAGCACGGTCGCCTCCCCCGCCGCTGTCTTCCTGAACTAAACCCAAAACCGCACGCTCTTTAAGGCCAAATTTTGGCAAATTCGAGCGACATCGATTCGATCCAACCTTTGAATATGTAAAGGAGATCGAGCTTTACAACTTTTCTTTTGGAGGCATTCGATTTCGTTGAACGGATTGGAAGGTATCAACAGGAGAAGGAAAGAGGATTTCAGCCATTAAAAGAATGAAAGCGGTTGAAGAAATGATTTAGGGTTTTCGATTGAAAAATAGAAAATAAAGTGGCCTTATATATAAAGTGGCCTTATATATAGAAATGTTTAAAAATTTATCTTTTTAAATATTCAAATTATCTTGACTTGGAATATGTGTCAAGAGTCAATTCCATCATATTCAAAAGATAGTTTTTCAAAATCAAATTATTTTAATTAAATTCCTTTAATTAATTTCTACGCATTTTAAGTTCGCACGACCAATGCAACGACCCGTATTTTTAACCATTTAAAAATATTAAATTAAATAAGATTTTTGAATAAAATTATTAGGAATTAAAATAAATTAAGATTTTATTGATACAAACTAAATTATAATACAAGTTATGAGCTTAATTGAAATTTCTATTAATGACATATGTTTGCAATAATGTTAGGATGATAACATATGTTAGTGTGTATTTTAATAACATTGGTTTGAATGAAATTGATAACTATATGAATTTAACTTTCCATTTAATTGAATAATAAATGTTAAAAAGAATAACAAATGTTTCTTTATTAAAGAAGAAATCGTATGTTTATTTATTTGAAATGTTTGATAGCTGAAAGATTGATTACAGAGACGAGAAACTATTATTTAGTAAGAAATGTATAATTCCTATTTGTATCTAATAGTGTATAAATATGTATAAATTACTATTAAATATGAAATAATTGTTCTATTTCTCTGTAACAACCCGAAATTTAAGGTATAATATTTAATTAACAAATAAATGATATGATAAAATAACTTTGTGAAATTATTAGAATTGAGCCATAGGAGGTTCACCATTGCGTCCGCGGTAATTTTCTGGTCAATTTCCATATATAGAACGTCAGAATCTGAGCTAATATGAGCAAGATATGAGACAAACAAGAATTCGATAGAAAAAAATTAGGCTAGGTCGACCAAGAGGTCGACCTAACCACGCCCTAGGTCGACCGGCCGGTTGACCTAGAAGGAGGGGCGTTTGACTGCCCAGTCGACCAGCCTTGGGTAATGAACGAAGGAATTTTTCCTACATTACTGTAACGTTCGTGGCCAATTTTATACGTCATTTTCATTCTTTCAGCTCATCTGGTCCCTTCATGCTTCCATCCGGTGGCTCCTATTCAGCCTATGATGTGGTTGCATCCTATTCTATCCCTAAATCTAACGGTCTGAGATCCACTTCTACCCTTATAAATAAGACCCTAGACCTAACACTTTTTCTCATTCTAAGATTTCCTCCAATTGGGTTCACCTTTTGAGGAAGGACCCTAAACGGAATAATTTTCCAAGGAGGAAATCGTTTATATAAAAATATTTTAATACCCTCAAGTGGATCTGGAAAGACCAAAAAGGAAAGTGCTTAGGACCACAGGTGAGTGATTGTAATTATTTTAGATTTCTTTAAGTAATTTAAAATAATAGGGTTTCCAATAGTTGTAGTTTTACTACGATTTTTGGAATAACCTTTTTATTAGTTTATTTATAGTCTTTAGAATTATTTTCAGTCTATTTCTTTCAGCTATTCTTTTTAGTTAATTTTTGTTTATTTCTATCAATTATAGCTTTTCCATTTATTTACAGTTTATTTACAGTATCTTAGTTTATTTACTATTATTTATGCGTTATTTACTTCTTCTTCCTACGCTTTGCATTTCCTTCTATTTTCAGTATTCTTTTATTTCTCCTTCTTCTTCGCGTATGGATTAGAATAGATTAAATGCAAATATGGATTAAAATTATAAGAGTACTGAAATAACGGAAGATAAGATGTAAATTGTAAAGACTGTAATAAAAATGGAATTAAGACTGAAATTGAGGCTAATTATGATAGTAATGTTAGAATTGGACCAATTAAAGATAATTGGCCTCGTTATAACTTAGAATTATCACTAAAAAGAGTATAAGATAAAAGAGGCTTATTTTCACACTTAGACCTTGGGTTAAGTAATAAGCATGATTATGATGTAGGTTATAATAAGAAAAAGAACGGAATGAGGCTTATTTTAAGACTTAGGATAAATTAATAAGCAAAGATAGTGATGATAATAATAAAAGCTTATTTAAATAATTTATCTAAGTTAATAAGCAAAGATGAAAGTAGGACCTGTACCAAAAAGCATCCCCTATTAAACAAAATGGTGGTCTCGCATTAGCTTGAAGTGAGATGAGGGCACGCTTATGCTAATAATGGTAGTAATTGGTCAAATAGAAGGCCAAATCACGAGTGATTTGGACAAGGGGCGCAACTAGATATTGTTTGGATGACGGGTCAACACCAACATCATTTCCCCTATTTTTCTATGGACACGGTGTTTCACATTGTCCTGAAGTGAGACGAGGGGCACGCTTATGCTGGAGCACAGGTAATAAGAAAACCTAATACATGGAGCAACAGGCAGCATGAGCATGGTGGAAGTTACGCGTGCGACTTCCATTTCGGTGCTCAGTAATCGCTATGAGTTCCAAGCACTTAAGTATGTGTGCCTTTCGTAGGCACCATTGCCTTCTGTGTAGGGAACTATATAATGTTTAGTCCATAATAAATATTTGTGCATATTTCGTAGACATGATTGTACTTTGTGCGTCTTTCATAGATGCCATTACCTTATGTGTAGGGAGTTATATATCATCTAGTCTGCAGTAAGGTCTATGGAGTAGCAGGCCGATCAAAGGGTAGAATTAGGATTTCAACCTAATTATAGGATTAGGAATTCAGTCTAATCAAAGCAACTAACAAAAACAAGTGCAAAAATCAAAGTTAATCAATTGCGTTAATTTAGTAATTCGTTTTTATTTCCAGCTTATTACTTTTTCTTCCTATTTTCTTTGTTTCCTTTATATATTCTAGAACAATTGTAAGGTCTATTACTTTTACTTTGTAACGACCCGGAATTTTCGAACTCGAAAATTCCAGATAGTTATGAAAAAGAAGAAAAAGATAGAAGAGAAGAAACAGAAACACAACACAGATCCTCACATTCGCAGCGGATAAAATATAATATCAAATAATAGCAGTTTACAAAAGAATAGCATATCAGTAAATTTTCAATTTAATACATCAGAGTTACATATACACATACACAGGACATATACAATCACATGGCTAGAAATAAAGTCACAGCGGAAAACACTCCATACGTCCTGCCATCCAGCTAGCCACCTGAGCTCCAAAACGTCCTCACCTGAAAATCTGTAATACTCGGTCTGACCCGAGCATTACATCAAAGTAACACCCGAGTCAGGCTGGAAACCAGCGTGATTAAACTCAACTAACATGGAATGCAAAAGCATACAGCTTATATAACCCGGGTAACTCGTATCAATTTACAACATCACAAGTTATTATAGATATCACTTATTTCACATCTCAATTTCTAAGTACCAAAAACTTAGATTAAAAGGTCTCATTTACTTAAATCATTCCATCCAGTCTATTTATTTCACTTATCACTTTATAAGGAATCGAAGTGGTTTCGGGTATTAACTAGTACCCGACTCCGGTCTCTTCGAATTCAATTCATCATAACACATGTTATTCAAGTGAAATGCAATTCAACTTTAAATAAAGACGTCACCTTTACTCAGCAATCCATTATTAATACATAACCATATTACCAGCGCCTACCCAACACAACATATCACGAATCATTTCATATCAGATGTATCAATCAATTCATGGCATTTAATCATAATTCAATCATACATAAGCAAGACAAATCAATCACACCGTCTCGAATAAATCTAATTAGCCCTAATTTATAAGTCCTGCTTATTAATTAATTTCAACCCAATCGATTAACCATCCCATAACCATTCATCTTAATTAATCCTCCTTGACTAATTATTCCTTAATTACATCATTAACTAATTACTTTCATTAAGTAATCCTACTTAACCACATTCCATAAGTTATCTTTAGTTAATAAATTGAACTAAATAATTTTGTTAGCCACTATTTATTAGTAAACTTTACATAGTAAATTAAATTCTTAAGCTCAAGTTGATTTAAACACAAAATTATTAATATCAATCTTTAATTACAAATTTATTTAAATCTTAAATTATTCATTAATTACCAGTATAAATTAATTTACATTCTTAATTACTTACACCCTAAATTAAATAAATCATCTTACATTTTGTAACCCTTACTTGATAATTTTAAATCAACTCTTAGCTTAAATCTTACTAACATTTCTTATTTAATTAGTACTAACTTTGTTAACCGAATACTTAAAGGTATTTAGGCTTAGCCGCAAAAATATGGTCCCGAAGTAAACACTGCGTTTACTCGAGTATAACTCGGGTTTCCCCTTACCCTTCCTCGTACTCTTCTTCTTCTCTGTTTTCTCTTTTTTTCTTTTCCAGTAAGTTTTAAGTTTAGTTGAACTTAGATATAGATTTTAGCATCAGAGAACCTATTCACGCACACGATAAAGAAAAACTCGAAGCTACCACCTCTTTTACTCGAGCACGACTCGAGTCACAAGACAAATCGGCGCTGCTGACACCCAAACCCATGCCGTACACGTGCACGGCAACTTGGCTCAACTCCAGCGAACCCCACGACCATCAGCAAGTCACAAAACTCCCATAAACTCGAAATCAAAACGCGAATCGCCTCCAAAAATTTCGAATCGAAATTTAGCATACTGCTCGAACCCTGAAGTTTGACCCACACCTCAAAACCACTTCGCACCGGCTGCTCAGACCACCAGAGACACTCGAACTCCGTCCATCCCACGACAACCCACCAAGCAGCCATTCTCCAGACATTCGTGCAACTCGATCACGCATAGAAGATTAACTCGTCACATTTTCAAAACATAGTACAAACCGACATTAAACCCTAAGTTAGATTCGTTCGACCAATTTTTGCATTCGAAAAATTATTCAACAATTTTCCCAACATCACAGATGTTCATTCTAGCTTCAAAACAAATTCCAACATTTTTTATTGATTCAATCATTAGAAATTTGTAAAAATACAATTTTTGTTCAATTTCAAACTGCCCTTGGAATACTGAACTAAAAATCTCCATTTTAGTTTTAAAAACCATAACTTGCAGTAAGAATCCAAGTTATAAACTTGTATTAGCTTTTATAACAATCACATTTATCAAGTTATTATTCGATTTCCTGTAGAACAAGTTAAAGTGGTATATTCTTCAACATAGTTTAACCAGTTTTTTTTTTTTTAAATCTTAATTTAAGTTTAAACATCTTGTTTCAGTTGAAACTTAAAGCTTAACAATGATTAGAAGAAAATAAATTTTGAGTTTGAATAATATTCAGCTCTGTATCAATAAACAGAGACATACGGTTTATCCAATATTTCACAGGACAACTCATATATAAACATAAACTATATTTCAAGACAAAACACCATATTATCAAAGAATCAACTGTTCAGTTTCAAATGTACTTAAATTTTAAAACCCATGTTTACTCACCTGCAAGGTTTGTGAACAGAGAACACCTCCTGTTTTTTTGAAATCTACAGTTTTTGATCTTCCCTTTGAATCATGTCTGTTTTTGTTGAATTGTATTTTGTTTGCTTTAAGTAGCAGAATGGAAGTAATTGTGACGCCCCACCTCTATGCTCATAATAACAAAGAGTATTAAAAGAAATACTGTCTATTATTACGAAGAATAAGGCTGGATAGGAGCGACCATCCGTAATTGGCCTTACCCTAATATTGGTTATCTCGATAGGAGTGGTATATAATTTTATTTTTCTTCTATTATTTATTTACTCCCATCGACATATCCAATTATCAGTATAAAACAAACTACGATAGTTCATAATAGTTTAGGACATTAGATATAACAATAACACAGATAATATAAATGCGGAACACAGATTAACAAAAATCTCATATATATATAACCGATGTCAGTTACAATATAGTTGACACGATACATATGGTACAACTACAACTGTCGACTCTAGAAGTTATATATACAAGTACATTATCGACTAATATACATGAATACATATCGTTCTATACAATGGCACGACTACTAAAAAAAACACTGACAACTTCAGAAGATGTGAAGAGTCTTCAAATCCCGAACAGCAACTCAAAGAAGGAAATCTACAACCTGAAATAACTCGGGCCTGACCCGAGTATTACATTCAAAAGAAAATAATACACGGGTCAGTCTAATTCAAACTCAGTTATTAGTGCATAGAAGCAATAATAATCTCAAATAGATGACAGTCACAGAAATCACGTATATCCAACTCTCGATACGAGAATTGGATAACGGCAGATATAACACTAAGCAGTGTTAAACGACAATCAACAAACCAAATCAGAATACAACTCCAAAACAATGAAATTAACCAACGAAACAATTCAACAAATCGAAACATCAGTTTAAAACTGTCAAATCAGATAGGGCTGCAGTACACGCACGCGTGTACTGCCTCGCCACTATCGTAGGAGATACACAAAAAAGCTCAGTGAAAGTCACAATGATCACAAGGTCAAACCCGAATATTGGGTTCAGCACAAGGAAATTAGAAAACAAATCCAAACGTATTAATGCATTGCAAACCAACAAGGGCTACAACTGCATATAAAAAGAAATTGCAGTCACAAATGAATACGAGGGTCAACTGCAACAAAACTGCAGTCTCCATAAGATCACAAAGTCGAACTGCACAAAAGAAAGCAAGAAACAATCTGCACAATAAAACTGCAGTTGAAACAGCAATTAACCAGGAACTAAACCGTCAAACCACGACAACTCAAGTGTCGAACTCAACTGATCAGCCCAACCTGGTCAAAATATAATTAACAATGGCACAACAACAATAACAGAATAGTGACCACATAGAGTATACCAGAATGAAAGGAGCATCTTTGCAACATGCACAGGACAGTGTTGCAAACAACATGAACGCGTAATAGGAAGTGAACATGTGAAAATCAGGCTACAGGGGCAAACCAGTATCAAGTGAATGACCCAAATGATCAAGCTACTCTGACAACTAACATAACTCAATGCAACACAGTGGCAATCACAAGAGGCCAACATAGACAACATCAAAGAGACAAGAGTACAAGCTGAATTCTACCTCAAACCAATGCACTAAGAAAATAGAACAGTCAGTTCAAACATGTATAAAAGGGCCAGTGATAATATGTACAAGTGCAGTGTACAAGGTGAAGCAACTCAACAACAAGATATGCCTGAGTTTACTTAAAGCCGTGAAAACAAGAAAATTCAAAGTCACATAGATACAACTGTACATGTATGCACACATATATATATATATATATATGCATACACATACATACCCATCTCAATGAAGCAGTACCAAAGACTTAAAATAGTTCAAGTAATACAAATCAAAAACCCAGGCTACGTAATCAAACCGAAATTGTCACGAAGACCAACTAAAACTGGACAGAGCAAAATTCTTAATATCAGTGGCAAGGCCAAATACCAGATAAAGCCAATAATCTCGGCGAAATCATCAAATAGTGGAAAACAAGGTGACAACCAAGTTAGAAATCTTCACAATTATAAAAATGAAATCGAATGGCTATGATCATCGAGAGACCAAACCACATAATTTAAAACATCACAGTCCAACGAAATCAAACACTGCAGTTCCAAGTAATACTAAGATCATACAATAAATGCGGTATAGTTCAATGATATTACCAACATTTTTAAGAAATCAAGTGACTGAAGTCACAAGCAAGCACCAGTTTTAAACAAAAACCAAGAATTGAAAGGGTTAACAAGTAACAAGGCAACTCGAAAACTAGCATCAAGCAATAATTCGAACAAGCCAAACTGTGGTTTCGATTCAAAGAAGCCAAGTATTAAAAATTGTTACCAGTTCAAGCAAAATCAAAGTCACCAATATTATGCAGTTAAAACATCAAATCAAAAGTACTCGACAAATTCAACTAATTCCAGACGAACGAAAATCAGACAGAAAAAAAACAAGCCGTGGAAATCAAGCAACGAAGCATACGAGATTGAATTAGAATTTGTGAGTGGAAATCACTCACCTTTTATGACGAACGCGGATCCTCTCAAAGTCGACTCGAACGAAGAGATGAAGCTGCGAACCATTCGATTGAAGTAAGAAATGAAAGCACCCACCCACGCTCTAAGCGGCGACACGAAATTCACGAAGCCCTAGTTTCGCCGAGAAGACGAGCAAGAAGACGCGGCTCCCTTTTTTCTTTTGTTATCATTTTTGGGTCGAACGAAAAAAATGATTTTTAGGGGTTCAAGGGAATGGGTTTTCGAGTGTAGGAAAAAGGAATGGCAAATGATAATTTTCACGGCCCAAAATAAAACAAATGAAACAAGGTCAAAATTTGATAATGAAGCCCACATAATTCTTTAACGAATTTCTAAAGAATTTCATCCCGACTAAAACTTCCCATAGCAATCAGCCAACACTCTAATCGTTTAAAGACGATTTCAAATCAATATGAAATCCCGGGTTGTTACAGACTCCCCTCCTTATAAAAATTGCGTCCCCGCAATTTTCATAATTTAAAGTGGTCCATAACAATTATTTTTCTACCATAAACTGGTTACGCTAGAAAAATGAGAATCAAGAACACAAATACCAAAGAAATCTTTTAATTCCAATAAAAGAGATTCACTAATTTTCAACAAAATCTAACTATCAGCAGATAATCAGAAAGCAGCAAAACTAAATAAATGCAATTATCAGCAATCTTCAATTATCAACTAGATGATTAAAATACAGAATTTCACAAAACAACAATGTCTACTCATCGATACGATAATTAGAAAACAGCAAAATCCAATTATCCACAAAGATAATTATAAAACACAATCGCAATTCGCAGAACTGCCAAGATCTAGTTATCTAACAGATAAATAGAAAACACAACTTCATAATCAGCAAACTCTGACCATCAACAGAGATAGAAAAAAACAGCAATTCAATACAATCAACGTAACCTAGAATCAATGAGAAACTAGAAAATCTCGTATCAATAAATCAACACACGTCCAATTATCCAAACGATAGTCAGAAAACATCAAATCATCAATTATTCGATTATCAAAACGATAATCAAATTTCAAATTCAACAAATATTTGATTATCTCAAGCGATAATCAAACTTCAAATTCAACAATTACTCGATTATCTCAAGCGATAACCAAATTCAAATCAACCAATATTTAATTATCTAAAGCGATAATTAAATTTCAAATCAGCAAATATTTAATTATCTCAAGCGATAATTAAATCTCAAATCAACAAATATTTAATTATCTCAAGCGATAATTAAATCTCAAATCAACAAATTTTTAATTATCTAAAGCGATAATTAAATCTCAAATCAACAAATATTTAATTATCTAAATCGATAATTAAATCTCAAATCAACAAATATTTAATTATCTAAAGCGATAATTAAATCTCAAATCAACAAATATTTAATTATCTCAGGCGATAATTAAATCTCAAATCAACAAATATTTAATTATCTAAATCGATAATTAAATCTCAAATCAACAAATATTTAATTATCTAAAGCGATAATTAAATCTCAAATCAACAAATATTTAATTATCTCAGGCGATAATTAAATCTAAAATCAACAAATATTTAATTATCTCAGGCGATAATTAAATCTCAAATCAACAAATATTTAATTACCTCAAGCGATAATTAAATCTAAAATCAACAAATATTTAATTATCTCAAGCGATAATTAAATCTCAAATCAACAAATATTTAATTATCTTAGGCGATAATTAAATCTCAAATCAACAAATATTTAATTATCTCAGGCGATAATTAAATCTAAAATCAACAAATATTTAATTATCTCAAGCGATGATTAAATCTCAAATCAACAAATATTTAATTATCTTAGACGATAATTAAATCTCAAATCAACAAATATTTAATTATCTCAAGCGATAATTAAATCTCAAATCAACAATTATTTAATTATCTCAAGCGATAATTAAAAGCAACAAATATCCGATTATCGAAAACGATAATCAGAACTCATATCAACAAATATCTAATTATCACAAGCGATAATTAGAAACAACAAATATCCGATTATCAAAAACGATAATCAGAAACAACAAATATCTAATTATCACAAGCGATAATTAGAAACAACAAATATCCGATTATCAAAAACGATAATCAGAAACAACAAATATCTAATTATCACAAGCGATAATTAGAAACAACAAATATCCGATTATCAAAAACGATAATCAGAAACAACAAATATCTAATTATCACAAGCGATAATTAGAAACAACAAATATCCGATTATCAAAAACGATAATCAGAAACAACAAATATCTAATTATCACAAGCGATAATTAGAAACAACAAATATCCTATTATCAAAAACGATAATCAGAACTCATATCAACAAATATCTAATTATCACAAGCGATAATTAGAAACAACAAATATCCGATTATCAAAAACGATAATCAGAAACAACAAATATCTAATTATCACAAGCGATAATTAGAAACAACAAATATCCGATTATCAAAAACGATAATCAGAAACAACAAATATCTAATTATCACAAGCGATAATTAGAAACAACAAATATCCGATTATCAAAAACGATAATCAGAAACAACAAATATATAATTATCACAAGCGATAATTAGAAACAACAAATATCCGATTATCAAAAACGATAATCAGAAACAACAAATATCTAATTATCACAAGCGATAATTAGAAACAACAAATATCCGATTATCAAAAACGATAATCAGAACTCATATCAACAAATATCTAATTACCTGCAGATAATTGGAAACAACAAATATCTAGAAATCAATTAAGAAGACTAGACAATCAACATAAAAGCTTGGATCGATCCCATCAGATGGCGAGTTTTTAATTCGCCGCACGTGCATCAACAAATGGCCGAAGCCTACCAAGTACTCAACATAATTTTTGGCGCCCAACAAATGACCCGAAGGTCCAACAAATGACCCAAAGGTCTAGTACTGGTATTGACCCGAAGGTCCAACAAATGACCCGAAGATCCTCATAGTGGCTCGAAAGCACACGAAAGCATCAAAATATTTCAATTAACGAGTCCGGAATTAACCGAAATAGCAAACGCACATGTCCCATACCACGTGTTTTACTAAATCGTTTGATTCTCTTCATCGTTTCCTTGAAAGTGTGAAATCATCAAAATCATCAAAACAACAGATATTCAATTAACGAGTCCGGAATTAACCGAAATAGTAAAAGTGTGGTTCCATACTCCGCACTTTTGCTAAATCGTTTAAATCACTTCATCGTTTCCTTGAAAGTGCAAAATTGTGTATTTTGTAAAAATACACTTTACATTCTCAAACGGACAAGTCCGGAATTAAGCGAATCAGTAAAAGAAAGGGGTCATAGTCCTCGATTTTGCTGAAACGTTTAAATCGCTTCCTCATTCTTTTGAAATCGCAAACTGTAAAATTTCTAAAAACAATTTTTTTTTTTTTAAAATAACAATTCACATTCTCAACTGAACAAGTCCGGAGTTAAGCGAAACAATAAAAGAAAGGGGTCATAATCCTCGATTTTGCTAAAACGTTTAAGTCGCTTTCTCATTCTTTTGAAAACGCAAACTGCTAAAATTTTATAAAACAATTTTCATTTTAAAAGGATTTTCCAATCACGTGATTAAAACAGCAAATCAGTAACAATTTCGGTATGGAAATCGTACTTCTCAAAATACCGTAATAACGGTTACAAATCAGCATTGCGGAATAACCGCTTGAAAATCCACTTTTTAAAATTTGACGGTTACTGAAGCCAAAGCGACAGTAGTTTTAAAACGTCAAAAATCACATCAAAACAATCTACATCAAAATGTAATATCAGTGAATTCTCATTCGTCAAAATGCCACAAAATACCGTGCTTCAAAATATAGCATTGGTGTAAAATCCCGTTATAAAAATAACGGCAACAAAATACGTTTCATAACCTAGCATCGGTTCAACGTAAAATAAATACAGTAACGTGCAATTCATTTGCACGCACATTACAATATAAACAAGGAAATCATTAGAGTGTATCTTCAATGAAGAGAACTCATAACAGCAAAAGCTAATCAATAGATGATTAGTACAAAAGAAAACCAGCGGAAATTTCAACAAAAATCACATATCTGCAATTTCTTCGAATCCTCAATTCGGATTCGAACTTCTCAAAGAAACAAAATAATTGCAGCTGTGTAAACAACAATTGAAATTCATATCAATTTCGTATTTCGATTTTTAAATCAAAAAGATTATCAGTTGTACTCAGCGAAGACAGTTTCACTGTTTCCGCTGCGCAACTCTGATAAACAGAACACAAATCAATCAAATCATCAGAACACAATTTCATCGAAACAACAAAACACAATTTCACTTTTATTTTTTTTAAATAAAGATATTTAAAAAATTTATCAAAATTTCAAAACTTCAGTTTTGACTCAAATCACAAATAAAACATCGACCAATAGTTGTAACATATGTTCTATCCAAGTTATGTTTTATATTATGTCCATAAACCCTAAGCTCTGATACCAACTGTGACGCCCCACCTCTATGCTCATAATAACAAAGAGTATTAAAAGAAATACTGTCTATTATTACGAAGAATAAGGCTGGATAGGAGCGACCATCCGTAATTGGCCTTACCCTAATATTGGTTATCTCGATAGGAGTGGTATATAATTTTATTTTTCTTCTATTATTTATTTACTCCCATCGACATATCCAATTATCAGTATAAAACAAACTACGATAGTTCATAATAGTTTAGGACATTAGATATAACAATAACACAGATAATATAAATGCGGAACACAGATTAACAAAAATCTCATATATATATAACCGATGTCAGTTACAATATAGTTGACACGATACATATGGTACAACTACAACTGTCGACTCTAGAAGTTATATATACAAGTACATTATCGACTAATATACATGAATACATATCGTTCTATACAATGGCACGACTACTAAAAAAAACACTGACAACTTCAGAAGATGTGAAGAGTCTTCAAATCCCGAACAGCAACTCAAAGAAGGAAATCTACAACCTGAAATAACTCGGGCCTGACCCGAGTATTACATTCAAAAGAAAATAATACACGGGTCAGTCTAATTCAAACTCAGTTATTAGTGCATAGAAGCAATAATAATCTCAAATAGATGACAGTCACAGAAATCACGTATATCCAACTCTCGATACGAGAATTGGATAACGGCAGATATAACACTAAGCAGTGTTAAACGACAATCAACAAACCAAATCAGAATACAACTCCAAAACAATGAAATTAACCAACGAAACAATTCAACAAATCGAAACATCAGTTTAAAACTGTCAAATCAGATAGGGCTGCAGTACACGCACGCGTGTACTGCCTCGCCACTATCGTAGGAGATACACAAAAAAGCTCAGTGAAAGTCACAATGATCACAAGGTCAAACCCGAATATTGGGTTCAACACAAGGAAATTAGAAAACAAATCCAAACGTATTAATGCATTGCAAACCAACAAGGGCTACAACTGCATATAAAAAGAAATTGCAGTCACAAATGAATACGAGGGTCAACTGCAACAAAACTGCAGTCTCCATAAGATCACAAAGTCGAACTGCACAAAAGAAAGCAAGAAACAATCTGCACAATAAAACTGCAGTTGAAACAGCAATTAACCAGGAACTAAACCGTCAAACCACGACAACTCAAGTGTCGAACTCAACTGATCAGCCCAACCTGGTCAAAATATAATTAACAATGGCACAACAACAATAACAGAATAGTGACCACATAGAGTATACCAGAATGAAAGGAGCATCTTTGCAACATGCACAGGACAGTGTTGCAAACAACATGAACGCGTAATAGGAAGTGAACATGTGAAAATCAGGCTACAGGGGCAAACCAGTATCAAGTGAATGACCCAAATGATCAAGCTACTCTGACAACTAACATAACTCAATGCAACACAGTGGCAATCACAAGAGGCCAACATAGACAACATCAAAGAGACAAGAGTACAAGCTGAATTCTACCTCAAACCAATGCACTAAGAAAATAGAACAGTCAGTTCAAACATGTATAAAAGGGCCAGTGATAATATGTACAAGTGCAGTGTACAAGGTGAAGCAACTCAACAACAAGATATGCCTGAGTTTACTTAAAGCCGTGAAAACAAGAAAATTCAAAGTCACATAGATACAACTGTACATGTATGCACACATATATATATATATATATGCATACACATACATACCCATCTCAATGAAGCAGTACCAAAGACTTAAAATAGTTCAAGTAATACAAATCAAAAACCCAGGCTACGTAATCAAACCGAAATTGTCACGAAGACCAACTAAAACTGGACAGAGCAAAATTCTTAATATCAGTGGCAAGGCCAAATACCAGATAAAGCCAATAATCTCGGCGAAATCATCAAATAGTGGAAAACAAGGTGACAACCAAGTTAGAAATCTTCACAATTATAAAAATGAAATCGAATGGCTATGATCATCGAGAGACCAAACCACATAATTTAAAACATCACAGTCCAACGAAATCAAACACTGCAGTTCCAAGTAATACTAAGATCATACAATAAATGTGGTATAGTTCAATGATATTACCAACATTTTTAAGAAATCAAGTGACTGAAGTCACAAGCAAGCACCAGTTTTAAACAAAAACCAAGAATTGAAAGGGTTAACAAGTAACAAGGCAACTCGAAAACTAGCATCAAGCAATAATTCGAACAAGCCAAACTGTGGTTTCGATTCAAAGAAGCCAAGTATTAAAAATTGTTACCAGTTCAAGCAAAATCAAAGTCACCAATATTATGCAGTTCAAACATCAAATCAAAAGTACTCGACAAATTCAACTAATTCCAGACGAACGAAAATCAGACAGAAAAAAAACAAGCCGTGGAAATCAAGCAACGAAGCATACGAGATTGAATTAGAATTTGTGAGTGGAAATCACTCACCTTTTATCGACGAACGCGGATCCTCTCAAAGTCGACTCGAACGAAGAGATGAAGCTGCGAACCATTCGATTGAAGTAAGAAATGAAAGCACCCACCCACGCTCTAAGCGGCGACACGAAATTCACGAAGCCCTAGTTTCGCCGAGAAGACGAGCAAGAAGACGCGGCTCCCTTTTTTCTTTTGTTATCATTTTTGGGTCGAACGAAAAAAATGATTTTTAGGGGTTCAAGGGAATGGGTTTTCGAGTGTAGGAAAAAGGAATGGCAAATGATAATTTTCACGGCCCAAAATAAAACAAATGAAACAAGGTCAAAATTTGATAATGAAGCCCACATAATTCTTTAACGAATTTCTAAAGAATTTCATCCCGACTAAAACTTCCCATAGCAATCAGCCAACACTCTAATCGTTTAAAGACGATTTCAAATCAATACGAAATCCCGGGTTGTTACAGTAATAGTTTTCTGTTTTACTTAGTTTTGTTCGAATTGAAATAAATGAAGACAGGATAGATGTATATTGAGGGAAGATGAAACTTACTGGACAAGCCAAGGTTGTACATATATACATATATTTTACATTTTCTTTGATCTGAAGTTCGGGCTGATATGATATATTGCTTGCTGAGATGATGACATTAAATGCTCTTGTTCCCATCTAAGTTTACATGCATCTTATTTAATTTCCTAGTAAGTACTAATTTTGTTTGTTTTGTAATTGTTTATCTACCTGCCTTGTTACCTGGTTCACAACTTTGTTTAAAATCTTCTGTATAATCCTTTTTTTTAAGTACAAGTTTGCTATGGCAGATCTTGTTTATGGCTGAGGAGTAAATGCATTTAATGCAAGCATGGTTTCTTTGTATACTTTCAGCATGTTATGTTTTAATTTCATTATTATAAATACATTTTATTTTTATTTTAATGGTGGCTGTTTTGTTTTATTACTATTTTTGTTGCAAGACTAAGTCTTGTTTTCTTTTCTCAGTTTTTAAGTGATGAACGAAAAATGGAAGATATGAAATGATATGATATATAAGAAGGTATTCAGGCTGAGATGTAGAGCAAGATTTTTCTTGCGTACTAAAAATATGTTCAGAGATTTTTATACAAAACGGTGGCTGAGTAGATAAAAATTGTGGCTTCATTTATTATGTTTGTCTTGTATATATTATCACCCCTTGTACTATACATATACTTTTATAAAATAGTTGCAGCTGGCTTGTATTGTAAGCTTAAGCATATGCAACTTCTCTTTTTTTATTTTATTTCTCTTGTGTAGCCTGACCTTGTTGTATTTACTTAATACTTGTATTACTTAAATATTCCTAGTGATAATATGAATTTTACATTTATTTTATAACTACAGTTTGATTTATACTTACGGTTTAATCTATTGATATGAGATGATTTACCTTATATTTCACTTAACACCAAATTATTGGCGATGTTATTTGTTTACCCATATATGTTATATTTACTTTTATTCTTAACGATTGATAAAGTATAGTTTTATTTACATTAACTACATATAAATATTTGTTTTAGAGATAATAAGTTTATATTTAATTTTCTACTTATTTTATTATTATAGTCTACTTATGGTTATATGCCTGTATTTATATATTTCTATTTATATCTATTATTTATTATTAATAGAATTATTTGTTTCAAACATTATTGCTTAAACTACAATTATATCAAATGTTATTAAATTCCCTTCACAACACGTATATATATATATATTTGTTTTTAAAATAATAAGCTGTATTTTAATTAATTCAATTAAATATTTATTAAAATAATACTGCCAAAATTCCAGGATGTCACATCCCTCCCCCCTTTAAAACTTTTCGTCCTCGAAAAGAAATGAAGCCAGATTTATTAAAATGCTTAAAATCAGATAAATTCCTTTGATCATTTTTAAACTACTTTAAAAATCTATATAATATTTCTAAAATAGGTTTTATAAAAATACTTTTATAACTCGATGTTTCAACAAGTCCATCCTTGTTCTCACAGAAATTCGGTCATACGTTGATCAGGCGTAGGACTGAAAATCTGTAAGTACTTGGTAAACGAGTTTCCAACACCCAGTGAAAATACTTAGAAAATAATTTTATTGAAAATATCGAAAACAGTTTTTGAAAATAGAGGAATATCTTTGGTGAGAATGCTCTGGAAATCATCACACCCATCCATGGTCACAGTTACATCCTGGGTTACGTTGTCGTCGCAGCAAAAGTCCATGTAACTGATTACACCATAGAACCCACGACAGATCGCAGTTACATCCAGGGTTACGTTGCCGTCGCAGCAAAAGTCCATGTAACTGTTGGCTCTCAACGGCACACACGATTTTCACTGTCAAAATGAAACTTCTCCACTCCCACATAGGTCTCAGTCTACCGATATAAAATCAAACGCAGACTGTTGGCTCTCAGCGGCACACAAGACTTTCGCTATGTTACCATAGTGTCGCAGTCTACCGATATAAAATCAAACGCAGACTGTTGGCTCTCAACGGCTCACGCGACTTTCGCTATGGTCTGCAGTAGATCGCAGTGACATTGAGTTACACTGTCGTCACAGCATAACCCAAATGCCTCTGTGGGCACCAGCCCCTCGACTTTCGCTACAAATAATCCTCAGGAACTAGTTTTGTCCGTACTCCTCACAGGATCAACTTTAGAACCTCCCCCTTTGAGGCTCAAGGCAGTACCACCCTGTGGCCCTCCTGAGAAGTTCATTTTAAGGGAGCGCCTTTTTCCCCAGAGCCAATCTCAAAACACATTATACTATACACATATAGTATTTTCCAAATCATACACCTAGTATGAATTCCATATAAGCTCCTTTACACAAAATCGATTCCCAAAATCGATAATTCCCAAATTAGGCTTTTCCAAATCCCAATATTGATTTTATCCAAAAATCAAAAGCCTTTTCCAAATCCAAAGGTTCCCTAAACCTTTTTCTCAAAACCATTTCCATAAAATCTTTTATATATATATATATATATATTCATATATATAATTTTCTTGGGAAATCTTTAAATCACTTTATACTTGTATAAGTTTCCTTTGTATACTTCAAAACTTCCAAAAACCTTTTTCTTCTAGCAATGGATTCAATAAGGGGGGTTTTATCATATATAACAAAGATATATAATTTTTATTTATCCCAAATCAAATATTCAAATTAAATTACTTATAAAGTCACTTGCCAAATTACTTACTTTTATAAAGTAAACTTTAACTCAGAAAAATATTCAATTTCCACTTTATTTCCATAAAGTTAATTTCTACCATAGAAATATAAATTTTAAATTTATTTTATTTTAGTTCCTCATATATTCACAAATATATTTCCCATTTCAAAAATCATCTTATAACCTTTTATCTACAACTTCAAAATCAAATTTCCACCTTTATTCATTGTCAATTTCTCAAAATTTACTTCCATTTCAAAAACCATATTACAGTTTTTATCCACAAATTTTCAATGCCAATTTCATTCAAACCCGTACGATGTCCCCATATCATTCGTACGCAATACTAATCTGATCGCTCACTCGATCACACAATTTCACTTCCGAACTAGTATCGTCCACCCGACTTTCTAGTGCGGACTCAGATCTGGTTTCTTGATCAGAAACCGTCATTCTCCTTGCATAGTCACACCTATGATAGAGAATATCCAGAACCAATCAAAAATCCATATCCAGGTTCGCCGTCGAAAATCGAGCGAAAAATCCCAACTCGGATCGATAATACTATCTCGAAATTCTGTGCTCGAATCTGGATCAAATCACTATGCGAATAGAATAATATACGTACATCCTACGTATTTAACTTCATTGATTATTAACCAAATCAATTTCCTTTCTATTCACATTCACTTTAATTTTCATTTACTTATTCACATTTGCTTTAATCCCCACTTGGATTATCACTTCACTTCTTATCTCAGTTGGGTATTTGATCACTAACAGTTTGATCTCCGACCAGTTTATATTTACAAAATAGCTTGAAAATAGATAAGTAGATGAAAAATAATTATTAGTTTGTAAAATAACTGTAAAATAGTTAAGAAATTGTAAATAGTTGAAAAATAATAAAATAATTGCTAAATAGTCGTAAAATAGTAACTGGTAATTAGTTTATAAAACAGTTGGAAAATTGTCAAATAGTTCCAAAAGTAATCGTAAAATAAATATAAGATAGTTTGGGGTTTTAGAAGAAAGATTATATAGTAAATAGTTTGGAAAAACAGATTTGTATTAAAACAATTTATTTTAAAAATAGTCCAGAGCCAAACTGTTCAACTTCCCAAACTCCATTTTAATCAATTTCCCATTCAATTGATCCTGTCTCAATTCAAGTTGAATTATCCAGAATTTCTTTCCAATTTCAAATCAAATTCCATTTGATTTTAAACATATTCACTTAAATTACAATTCCAAATTATTCAAATCAATTTAAACTAATTTCAAATGGAATCCACTTCAATTTCAAATTATTTCAATTTCTATATGGATTAATCCAAATTCCCATTTGAAATTTATACTTATCCATCTTCAATTTTAGTTTATTCAGACTAAATTCAATTTGAACTAATGAAACCTATATTTCAACTTTAAACCATCTCGAATTATATAAATTCGAGTTAAATTTTCAAATGTTGATTTAACCCCTTAAATCAAATCAACTTATATTTTTAAACCATTAACTTCGAGTTCAATTCTCAAAATTCCATTTCATATTATCCTTACTTAACTTATTTCGAAGTCCAAATAAGAGTTCAAAACAATTTTATCATAAAAAGTTCATTTATTACCAAATTTTATCTTCCAGTTTTGAAATTGGTTCTTAAACAATTTTAATTTTTAAATTCAATTATTAACATTTCAGTTCAAAATGATCTCATATCCTTAATTCAAATTAAATTTAATTTCCATTTAATTTCAATACTGGATATATTACCACGCTTCATTTCTCATTCATTTAACAAATCCAATTCACAATTCAAAGATTATTAATAATAATAGGATGATATTATCCAATTATTCTAAATCATCCATCCATTTTCAATTTTCAAGTCTCAAACCCATTTGAGATCACTTATAACTTCCCATTTAAACCAATCATTTAACTTTCCCAAGTTAAATCTCAATTTCATATTGAAATTTCCAATTCATGTTGCCATTTAAATTATTTTTAACTTTCCCAAAGTTAAATTTAATTTACATAATCCAGTCAATTTACACAATTTGAATTCCCATTCAAATTTTAAACATCAGATAAATAACCTTCCCACTTAAGTTTAAAACTCGCTTCACTTTGGGTTTCACATCACATTCCAAGGAAAATTCAAAACTCTACCTTAGAGTTTATTTCATATTTATTTCCTTCACACACTAGTCCATCTTTAAATTTTAAACTACCCTTGGTTTCAAATTCAAATCAAATTCTGGACCCAGATTTAAAACTCCACAATTCAGATCAACTTTAGTTCCAACTTATAAGTCAGACTTGCCTAAATGTGTTACATCCCAAATATTTTATTATTGTTTACTGATTTATACTCGCCTTATTAATCATTTCTGATAATAACCAAGGTTATTGTATCTGAAAACCAATTCATCACTATCTTATTCTGAAATTCTCCTTAAATTCAAGATTAAAATTTTAGTTTGAATTCATTCCAAACCAATCCTTATTTTACTTTAAATTTTGTTATATTTCTATTATCACTTAATTCAATCCCAATAATTTAACAGCCAATTACCTTTGTATTCATTTGATAGAAATATTACTTTATATATATATATCAAAATATATTCTTATATGAAATCATTTAAAATCTTTATATAAGAAAATAACAAGTACGCTCTCATATATATATATATATACACTCAACTCATTCTAGGGTACCATCGACCCTATACTTAATGAGTATCCCCCACCAGAGCCAAGGTTTTCGCTTAACCTTTGCTCTGATACCAACTGTAACGACCCGGAATTTTCGAACTCGAAAATTCCAGATAGTTATGAAAAAGAAGAAAAAGATAGAAGAGATGAAACAGAAACACAACACAGATCCTCACATTCGCAGCGGATAAAATATAATATCAAATAATAGCAGTTTACAAAAGAATAGCATATCAGTAAATTTTCAATTTAATACATCAGAGTTACATATACACATACACAGGACATATACAATCACATGGCTAGAAATAAAGTCACAGCGGAAAACACTCCATACGTCCTGCCATCCAGCTAGCCACCTGAGCTCCAAAACGTCCTCACCTGAAAATCTGTAATACTCGGTCTGACCCGAGCATTACATCAAAGTAACACCCGGGTCAGGCTGGAAACCAGCGTGATTAAACTCAACTAACATGGAATGCAAAAGCATACAGCTTATATAACCCGGGTAACTCGTATCAATTTACAACATCACAAGTTATTATAGATATCACTTATTTCACATCTCAATTTCTAAGTACCAAAAACTTAGATTAAAAGGTCTCATTTACTTAAATCATTCCATCCAGTCTATTTATTTCTCTTATCACTTTATAAGGAATCGAAGTGGTTTCGGGTATTAACTAGTACCCGACTCCGATCTCTTCGAATTCAATTCATCATAACACATGTTATTCAAGTGAAATGCAATTCAACTTTAAATAAAGACGTCACCTTTACTCAGCAATCCATTATTAATACATAACCATATTACCAGCGCCTACCCAACACAACATATCACGAATCATTTCATATCAGATGTATCAATCAATTCATGGCATTTAATCATAATTCAATCATACATAAGCAAGACAAATCAATCACACCGTCTCGAATAAATCTAATTAGCCCTAATTTAATTAAATCAATCACCTTTAAGTCCTGCTTATTAATTAATTTCAACCCAATCGATTAACCATCCCATAACCATTCATCTTAATTAATCCTCCTTGACTAATTATTCCTTAATTACATCATTAACTAATTACTTTCATTAAGTAATCCTACTTAACCACATTCCATAAGTTATCTTTAGTTAATAAATTGAACTAAATAATTTTGTTAGCCACTATTTATTAGTAAACTTTACATAGTAAATTAAATTCTTAAGCTCAAGTTGATTTAAACACAAAATTATTAATATCAATCTTTAATTACAAATTTATTTAAATCTTAAATTATTCATTAATTACCAGTATAAATTAATTTACATTCTTAATTACTTACACCCTAAATTAAATAAATCATCTTACATTTTGTAACCCTTACTTGATAATTTTAAATCAACTCTTAGCTTAAATCTTACTAACATTTCTTATTTAATTAGTACTAACTTTGTTAACCGAATACCTAAAGGTATTTAGGCTTAGCCGCAAAAATATGGTCCCGAAGTAAACACTGCGTTTACTTGAGTATAACTCGGGTTTCCCCTTACCCTTCCTCGTACTCTTCTTCTTCTCTGTTTCTCTTTTTTTCTTTTCCAGTAAGTTTTAAGTTTAGTTGAACTTAGATATAGATTTTAGCATCAGAGAACCTATTCACGCACACGATAAAGAAAAACTCGAAGCTACCACCTCTTTTACTCGAGCACGACTCGAGTCACAAGACAAATCGGCGCTGCTGACACCCAAACCCATGCCGTACACGTGCACGGCAACTTGGCTCAACTCCGGCGAACCCCACGACCATCAGCAAGTCACAAAACTCCCATAAACTCGAAATCAAAACGCGATTCGCCTCCAAAAATTTCGAATCGAAATTTAGCATACTGCTCGAACCCTGAAGTTTGACCCACACCTCAAAACCACTTCGCACCGTGTGATAACCCGGATTTTTAAACTATCGGTTAATTTGATAATTAACTGATTTTAAAATATTGAGGTACTTATTTCATTTGATTAAATTATTAACAACAAGGATAATTTCTTATTTATTTAAAGGATATATTTTAAGCTTAAGTTTAAATAAGATTTAAATTAAGAAGTTCATTTGTTTTAATATTCTTTCATTTTTTTTCAAACATAAGATAAATTGATTTGTGGAAATCTATATATAGAGTTAAAATAAATTTCCCAAGCATATAAATATAGGATGCATTTAATTTGATTAAAGCCTAAGTTATTATAAATAAATGTTTACTTGAATTCACTTTTCTATATTTATTAAATCTAAAAGCTTATTTATGTAAGATAAATACATTATATATATGTAAATATTACATAAATATATATATATAGCTTAAATAAATTAATAAAAAGACAAGTTAACACTTGTAAGTATATTAAAGTGGTTTAAAGACATTTGTAAAAATAAATGCATATGTGTAAGCAAATTAACACATAAGAGGACAAATGGCAATATTTCTCTTTGATAATTAAATTTAAAAATTTTAAAAATATGAAAGAAGAAAGAGCTGTTTATACCTTTCAGCTCTAAATCTATCTTTTCTTCATTGCAAGTAAAACTAAATAGATCAAAGGAATAAAAATTTGGAAATGCAAATCAAAAGAAAACTCAAAGGCGAATTCAATAGCAGTTTCAGAATCTTCCACAACCTGAGGTCATGCAAATGATAATGAAGATCAACAGCCAAATTTAAATTCAACAACAAGTAATAGGAAAATTCAAAAGCAATCAACTACCTGAATCATCAAGCAAAATCAAACTGTCTCAAATCATCTAGTGTCTTCCAGTTTAAAAGCAATCAGAGCATCATCACCTTTAGCTCTCAAAAGCAGGTTCAGGATCTCTGTTTGCATAATTTAAGGTGAGTAAACTACTTCTAATGTGATCTATAACCTAATGTTGTAGTGTGAAGCTGTGAAATTTGTTTAAATGTATGTAATTATGCCTGCATGTATATATATACATGAAAATGATGTGTGCATGTCTGGTAATAAGGAAAATGGCTCTGTTCCAGGTTTACAGGTTTCAAACCTGTTTCAAAATCCAAATTCTCTTCCTCTAAGCTTATGTAGGCTTTAAGGTTCAAACAAAACATATTTGTTAAATAAAGATCTAGGATCTAAAAATACTTTTAAGTAAAATATGAGAGAAGTTTTAACCTAAAATAAGAATTTACAGTAAAATCAAATGCATGTCAAAATTCAAGTATTTTAATTTCTAGATTCATCTGTATAATATGATATGCTTTCGAAAACTATGATTTTTAAAAGAAAAATCATGAATTTTAGTTTAGTAAATCATGAGAATTTGTGAGTTGAACGTAAAAAAAAGGTTTCGGGCATTTTCTGGTGATCGGTGGAACATAGGCGGTCGAGGTCGTAGCTAATGAAGGCTGGAAGGTCAGGGAACTCAGGAAAAATGCTCGAAGCATTTATAGTTGACCGTGGTGTCGTGTAGATGATGAAGTAGGGTTTTAGGTGCTCGTTTGGTCGATGTCGAGGTTGGGGCTGTTGCGTCGTCGTAGTTTAACTGGAGACTATCGGTGGATGGGGAAATGGAAGAGGGAAGGGTGGCGCATTCTCGGGTGAAGTGGATGGATGATCGGTATTGGGAAGAGTGGCGAAGCGAGTCGATCAGATGAACGAAGTTTTCGATCCAGGATGTTGGAGATTCGAATTTCGATTTAGGGCTCGTGGCGATGTTCCAGGCGGTGGAGCATGGGGAGGAGATCGGGTGTGACTTGCGTGGGTGGTCGGCGAAGTGCTCGATGGCCGATGTGTCGTGTGCACGTGCACGGTGCACAAATGTGTCTGGGTTTACTGCTTGGAAATGGAGGAAGGGAAGAAGAAGGTTGGACTCGTGATTTTGTGTGTTTCCTCGGGTTCGTTCGCGAGAAAATGGTGAGATGGCACGAGTGTGTATCGAGTAGTCGCGAGTGAGGTTCCAGCTTTCAAACTTAATTCAAAACAAAAATAAAAAGAAAAAGAAAAGGAAGAACACGAGTGACTCAGGGATTTTCTTGGGGCTTTGTATATTTGGCTCGGGTATATTTGTTTTGAGCCCGGGTATTTTGATGGGATAATTTAAACAAGGTTTATAAGCAAAGGTAAAAGTTTTGTTAACAGTTTTGAAAGAAAACATTAAACAAGTTTTAAAAAGGGAAGTTTTAACAAGTTTCAAATAAAAGTATGGATTAAGTTCTTCAAACAAGTTTCCAAAAATATAAAAATAATAATAATTAATGGATGTGATTAATTAAAGTGAACTTAATTAATGTAATTAATTTTTATTAATTAATTAGATTGATTAAATTAGGATAATCACTTTGAATAGATTAAGTATAATTACTTAATATAATTAATGAAGTATATTTACTTAATGTAAGTAATAGATGGATATTTACTGAATGTAATTACTAAATGGAAAAATTAAATAAAAGCAAGTAAGGTTTAATTACTTAGTGTAATTGATAAAAAGAATAATTACTTAATTAATTAAAGGATAGTTAATCACTGAATATGATTCATTAATGGATAATTAATGAATGTGATTAAATAAAAGATAATTTCTTAATGTAAGTGATTATAGAATAATTACTGGATCTCAAAATTTATATAATTAATTATAGTATAATTAATTTATGAGAGTAATTAAGGGTTTAATATTAGTAATGATTAAAGAAAGTAATTAAAATTATTTAAGGCAAGTAATTAAATGATAGTTATTTAAATTGATTAATTAAAGGTTAATTAATTAATGTAATAAATTAAATAATAATTAAGTAATTAAAGGTTAATTAATGTAAGTAATTAAGGGTTAATTAATTAATGAATTAAATTGAATTAATTATTAATTATGTGCAATTAATCTTGCTTATGGATGTTTAAATTGTATTGAATACCTTTGATTGTTATTGACTCTGGCATGTACTTTGTAATGTTCTGTGATATGAATAGGTTAAACTGTGATACTGTAGGTTACCTATCTGAATTGAATTGTTGTATGATATCCTGAATATGAATTGTATTGTTAAACTTAACAATTTGATTAGGGATCACATTGAATTCGAAGAGTCAGGGGTCGGGTATCAGTTAATACCCGAAACCACTTCGATTAGTGTTCTGCTATAATTCTATATAGATTTGATTGATGGAAATCAATAGGCTGGAATGAAATAATTAGGCAACATGATTATTTAAACTAAGTAACGGTACTTAGATTTTGTTTGTGAAAATAAGTATTGATTATATAAGTAGTTTACTTGTAGTAAAGTACGAGTTACCTCGGGTTTAAATAAGATCTATGAATTGGAATTTCATGTTAGATAAGTTTACTCACGCTGGTGTTTGCACAAAAAATGGACAAACACCTCAAAGTTGTATGATTTAGTAGATCTTATGTTGTTCTTAGTGATTTGGGTGATTTATGCAAATATATGAAAAGCAGGGGCTAAACTGTAAAAAGACACGCAGATTTATAGTGGTTCAGCCAGAATGTGCCTACGTCCACTTTATATGTTATTTCTCTTCTCTTGTTTTGATTACAAGTACAAAGCTTTGATACAAGTAAAAGAAAGTTGTTTGAAAGTTCTCTCCGTGCTTGAGCTCTCAAACTTGTCCCCATTGTTGTACCCCTGCCCCTCTATTTATAGAGTGAGGTTGGGAGCAGGGGTCTTGGATGTATATGGTTGCTGATGGGCCTGGGCTAATATAACCTGGCCTGGTGGAGTTGGTTCGGTTTGCTTTGGTTCGGCGGAAGAGGATGAGTGGACCGGTGGCAGCTTGGTCCGGTGGTAGGAGCATGGTGGTCCGGTGGAAGCTTGGTCCGGTGGTAGGAGCATGGTGGTCCGGTGGAAGCTTGGTCCGGTGGTAGGAGCATGGTATTCCGGTGGAAGCTTGGTCCGGTGGTAGGAGCATGGTGGTCCGGTGGAAGCTTGGTCCGGTGGTAGGAGCAGATGTAGGTTGGTTCGGTGGGAGACCGGATGATAGTTGGTTCTTGCCTCTTGGTTCGGTGGTAGAAATGCACACAACACTTGCCCCCCAAAGTAGGGTATGCGCGTGCGCATGGCGTGCTTTGCTTTAAGTTTGGAGGAGCTTTCTTCCGGTTTTCATTACCGAGCCAACCGGTCCGGTAGTCCACTTTCGTCTATAAGTAGAGGCCACGTGCCACCGTTATTCCCTACCAAGTGTAACAGCCGGACCAGATCCCTCCCAACCGAATCAACTTCTTTGCCGAATCACGTTGCTAGCCGAATCAAGGTGAGGTTCTTTTTGCCGAATGAACTCACGAGTTGAGTGCCGAATGAACTCACGAGTTGAGTGCCGAATGAACTCACTAGTTGAGTGCCGAATGAACTCATGAGTTGAGTGCCGAATGAACTCACGAGTTGAATGCCGAATGAACTCACGAGTTGAGTGCCCAATGAACTCACGAGTTGAGCGCCGAATGAACTTTATATCAAGTGAACATGTGTTTCATACTTCGAATTTTTAAGCGAAATTCCAGACTACGCTGCTTGTATATTCTAACGATATACTTTTCCCATGTTTGCAGATAAATGTCTCGAAAAGTTGAAACTCGATCAGATAAGAGGAGATCCGGGGGTGAAGGAGAGTCCTCGGCCGTGCCCCCAGCTCAATCAGGATCGGAGCGTCATGGGCCCGCCCCGAGGTCATTAGTGGATGGGTATGGTCCCCAGGAGTTGCTGGATTCCCCGCCTGACTGCTTTCCTAGCTCTCTTAAAGAGGAGCAACTCGATGTTATATCCCGTTCCTTTGGGATCGATAGAGCCCTCATGCTGCTGCCGGGCCCAGGAGTCATGCCATACAGTCCTCCCGAAGGATACTTTGCTTATAGTAGGTACCATTGCATGTGTGGTGCTATCCCGCCTCTCAATGCTTGGGTAGTCAGCTTCCTCACGTATCTGAAGGTGGCCCCATTCCAGCTTCAGCCCAATTCTTATGCCATACTGGTGAGCCTTTTCGTTATCTTTCGGAGGAAGTATGGTCGCGCTCCCTCCAACCGGGAGATCCGATACTTGTATAATTTAAGGGGCTATAAGAAGGGGTCCCCATATATTAGCTTGGAGTCCGCTGTGACCTTCAAGCCGGTCCTGGACCTGTACTCTAAATTCAGCATGTTCAAGAAAGAGTGGTTCTTTGTTAGGGACGACTCCGTCTCCATCCGGCGCTTTACCTCTGGATGTAAGTTGATGCTTTTACTTATAACTTTTATTCCGATTGCGATGCTTCTTCTCATACTTTCCCATTTTTGCTAGCGACAGGTGGCTTTCCGGTTGTGGAGACTGACCGCCTGGTTCAGACGGCGGCTGAGATAGAAGCCATTCTTGGGAAATACAGATCATCTGCCTTCTTGATTAGAAATGCGATTCTTTTGGAATATAACTTGATCCTTCCGCAGCAGTCTGTAGTTAAGCTGAGGGAGACGGCGGAAGAGAGGGCGGCCGCTCAGGCTAAGGGAGGCGTTGCGGCAGAGGGTGGAAAGAGAAAACCATTCACGAAACCTCCAGCCGTCGGAGGTAAGAAACTTAAGAGGTCGGACGGTCCTTCTCCCAGCAATTGTCCACTTACTCAGGGGGAGATAGATGCGGAGGAAGAAAGAGGTGAGGCTGAGGGCGGAAGTGACGTTGAGCGTCTTGGTGATGATGGTGGCGATGGACAGGGTGGTGATGGTTCCAGGGTTCTGTCTTCTGGGCAAGTAGGCGAAATGCAAGAGTGGACGGATGATGCTTTCCGCCAAGCTTTTGAGGGGTTGGATGATGATCCGGCTTTGGTAGAGAAGACCGGGAAGGCGGACAAAGCCGGGACTGGTGCAAGTGAGTCTTCTCCGACTATTCCGGCCAAGGTGGCTCTGACGACTCAAGGTGAACTCTTGACCCCTGCATGCTTCACTAATGATAGGGACTTAGGAATATTTTATGACCCGCTCCCGTCCTGGAATGAAATCCAGGACTTATTGCAGTATCCCACTCCTCCTCAGGGTTTGTACAACCACAGCTGTGTTTCTTTTCCTATTCTAACTTGTAGTCTACCGCGTTTCTTGAATCATATAGTAATGTAAGATTGTGACACTTGTTCTTTATATCAGGAGCAGGCAAGACGCCCAAAGCTTCAGACCTTCGACACAGGCTCGAGCAATATAAACTTTCCAAATTTTTTGCTAAGCCGAAGCCCTCAACCCAACGCTCCGGGGATGTAGTCGGATACCGTCCTCTTCTTGGGGTCATCGAAGAGGGTATTCAGCAGAGGAAGAGGAGTCATCCTTTATCCGAAACTTCGCTCGGTCCTCAGCCACCGGCTCAGCCTATTCATGATATTACTGAGGAGGGTAGCGAGTTTGTACCTTCACCACACCCGTCCGGAAACCCTTCTGTTATTCATATCGACCGTCCCGACTTGGCCCGTAATCCATTCGCGGGTCATCCTGATCTGGATCCAGGTTCTCATGATATTACTTTTGACGAAGTCACTGGTGAACACCTTCTCCCCCGTAACCCCATGGTACGAGTACTTGATGAAGCCAAGTCCTTAGATCTCGATCTACTCACCACTCGTATAGTCACTATGGGAGACGAGGCCAAAGCTAATATTGATCGGGTGGCAGAGGAGACCAAGAAGCTGATGGGGCATCACGCTCGGCTGGTTAAGGCCGGAGAGGAGATTGGGAGCGCCAATATCCGACTTCGATTGGTGGTTTCGGATCAGGCCAAGCAGCTTGCGGATCAGGCTATCCAGATTTCTCAGCATGAGGCTGCTACTGGGCGATTAAGGAAAACCATGGAAGAGGCCAGTCGGGCCGGATTGCGGAAAATGGAAGCTGCTTGCAAAGAGCGGATTGACATGGCTATTGCCACGGTGGATGAGGTTCGAAGAGAGGATCTCGAGCAGGTGGAGGAATTGTCCGAGAAACTTGAGGCTGCAGAGCTTGCCCAAGCTAAGTTGAGGGAAGAGATGGAGGTGGTGTGGAGGTCCCTTCAGGCTGATTGCTCGAGATACAGACTGGAGAGAGATGCTGCCGTCGAAAGGTTGTCGGCCTCCGATGCCCGGATGAGGGAGTTTGAGGAGAACGAGGGAATGATGGATGACATGCTCCAGGACATGTATTTCCGGACTTGGAAGCAGGGCAATCTCTCTTGGATGGATGATTATCCCAGGGTCATGGCCAAGACCTATCTTCGGGCTTTGGAGGAGGCTAAGGCTGATGCAGATAAAGAGGGTGGAACGGTCTTCAGTATGGATGTGGTCACTGCCCAGTTCACCAAGGAGGAGAAAGTGGCGGTAAAGGAGGGTATGCGGCTGCTTGCTGCTGAAGAGGCAGGAGTGCAGGTAGAGGATGACGACCAGGATGGTCAAGAAGCAGGTGCTGGTAAGTTTTCCTTTCTAGTCTTTCCGTTAACTTGGTTACTCATCACTAATGAATCCTTTTTATGACCGGACAGGCGGGCAAAAGAGCAAGGACAAGACTTCGACGCAACCGGCTCCCTGATTGGACCCGGAAAATTCTTTTTGTAGGCTTGGCAGTGTTGTATCTGTTAGTCTTAAGACAGTAGAGTAACTTCTAAGTTGTAATTCTTGCTACTTGTAATAATATTATTCTTGACGTGTAATTTTTTAGCTTAAGCTGATTCTGTCGTTTCTTGAATATTTGTTGCTATTTCGACATATCGTATGAGAAATGTAGCTATGTATATTCTTGTAATTAAATTGTGTTTGATGTCAGATTCTGGTTTTAAATCATAATCTCATGACTTGCAATGTTAGCGTGTGGTGTGAAAAAATTAAATTACAGTCATGCATATGCACATAAAGGAAGAAAATACCGCCTTTCATGTTCTGTTTGTAAATGGCAGCTTCGAATATCTTGTATGACCAAGCATGGAAAGCGGTTGAATGCCCTGCCATCTGATTGTGAATCTCTGCATCCATTGGTGGGTATCTCTTACCCTGCATCCTGTACTTTATGGTTTGTTATAGAGGATAGGAGAAAAGTTTTTTAAGTAAAATTGAAATATGTGAAATAGCAAAACTTCCAGTCACGGAAGGCCTTCGATGTGCCTAAGTTCGTGGCAAACGGGTTTTGTAGTCACTTTCCCTAGCTGTGGGTCTTGGAGACATTTGTCACCCATCTTACGCCTCCGCGGGGAGTTAATTCTTTTTTACCACAGCCGCACTTAAGACACACCGGAGCCGAGATCGCGCACAGTAACTACCCGGGCCATTATGGCCCGTACTCATGGGTATTATTCGACTTACTGTGGCCGGCTAGCGTGGGTGCCGATCGTCAACTGTGAACTGCCCCTGGCTGGCCACACCTTATGTTGGGGCTTATAATCGGTTCACAGTTGCCGGCGAGCCTAACGCCGTAATGAGCTGCCTCGGCTATAGTCGGCCTTCTCGGTGGCTTATAATCGGCTCATTACAGTTGGCTTTAAGGGCCGTCGCGAGCAATGAGTTAACCCGCAGCAGAGGGATGCTGGAGCAAAAGTGTCTCATTGGCGAGGGCATAGATTCGCATAGTACCTGTTGGGTCTTGTCCACGTGAAGTTGCATTGTGGAGTGCTTTGAATAGAAATGCTATATGCTCAGGATTTTGTTCAACAGAAAAGGATAAAGTTAACAAGCAGCCAAGATACAAAGGAACAAGTTAAAAAAGAGACAAGGCTTTTTTAAAGTGGTTCGGCACGAAAAAATGCCTACGTCCACTGATTCTCTTTGTTAATTCACTTCATATGGGCAATACAAGTTAAGAAAAGTATCGACGGAGGTGTTGGATGTTCCATGCCCTCTGGAACACCTCTCCGTCCACTGTTGACAAAATATAGGCTCCGTTGTGGAGATCTTTATGAATTACATATGGTCCATCCCAGATTGGGTCTAGTTCTCCGGGGCGAGGGAAGATTCGCTTGAGGACAAGATCCCCTTCTCGTAAGGTACGATGCTTGACTTTGGAGTTGTATTGTGCTGCCACCTTTTGCCTGTGGGCTGCTGTTTTTAGGACTGCATCATTCCTTCTCTCCTCGACTAGATCCAAAGACATGTTGAGGAGCTCTTCGTTCTCTTCTGGGTTATAGTGGATCCTACGGTGGGAAGGCACAATGGTTTCAACTGGGAGCATAGCCTCTGATCCGTATGCCAAAGAGAAAGGAGTGTGCCCTGTTGATGTTCTGAAGGATGTGCGGTAGGCCCATAGTGCCGTAGGGAGTTCATCCACCCAAGCGCCCTTTGACTTTTCGAGCTTCTTTTTGATCAGAGTTTTCAGAATTTTGTTGACTGCTTCGACTTGTCCGTTTGCTTGGGGATATGCTACGGATGAGAAGCTTTTTTGAATTCCGTGTTCTTGGCACCAGTTGGCGAATTCCTCGCTGTCAAACTGAAGTCCATTGTCTGATATGATTTTTAGTGGGACTCCGTACCTGCACAGAACATTTTTGATTAAGAAGTTGATAACTTTCGCTGAAGACACTTTATTTAGAGGTTCTGCTTCCACCCATTTGGTGAAATAGTCGACTGCTACTATAGCATATTTGGCGCTGCCTCGACCCATTGGCAGTTCACCGATTAAGTCAATTCCCCATACTGCAAAGGGCCAAGGGCTGGTCATCTGAGTGATCTCGGTTGTTGGTAGCCGAGGGATCTTAGCAAATTTTTGGCATCTGTCACACTTCTTGACGAAATCTAAGACGTCCTTGCTTAAGGTGGGCCAGAAATATCCGTATCGGAGTATCTTTTTTGCTAATGTTTGCCCTCCGGTGTGATCCCCGCAGCTTCCTTGATGAATGTTGGATAAGATTTCCTTGGCTTCCCTTCCGGCGACACACCTTAACAATGGGTTAGAGAACCCGCGCCGATAGAGGATGTCTCCTTGTATTGTGTAGCGGGACGCTTTCCTCAGGATTTTCTTGACTTCGTTACGCCCGTCGGGTAGTGTGCCATTTTGCAGGTAGTCTCGGATGGGAGTCATCCAAGTTGCTTCTTCGGTTGCAGCTATCAGATTTACTTGCTCAAAACTTGGGATCGTTTGCTTTGAGACAGTTACTGCCCCGAAGATGGCGACGTCTCTCATACTTGCTTGCTTTGCCAATTCGTCGGCCTCTTGGTTCTCTTCCCGAGGGATGTGTTTGACTAAGTAGTGGTCCAATCGGCTGAGAAGTAACTTGGTCCTCTTTAGATATGCTATGAGTCGTTCTTCTCGAGCTTGGAATTCCCCTAGTATTTGATTAACAATAAGCTGAGAATCGCTGTGAAGACACAAAGAATTGGCTCCGATCTCGATAGCAATTTCTAATCCAGCTATTACTGCTTCATATTCTGCATCGTTGTTGGTGGCAGCGAACTCCAACCTTATAGCATAGTGCAGTTTATTTCCCCTGGGAGTGATTATTACCACACCTGCCCCCGAGCCTTGTTCGTTAGATGCACCGTCCACAAAGAGATTCCACTTGATATCTTCTGTTATTTCCAGTTTCTCCTTATCCTCGCTGGTAGTAAATTCTGCAATGAAATCAGCCATGGCTTGTCCCTTGATGGCGGTGCGAGGGTAATAGGTGATATCATATTGACTCAGCTCAATACACCATTTAAGTAGTCGCCCGGAAGTGTCGGGACGATGGAGTACCTGCCTCAGTGGTTGATCGGTCAGAACTTTGATGGAATGAGATTGGAAGTAGTGACGTAGTTTTCGTGAAGTAATTAGTAAACAGTATGCTAACTTTTCAAGCTTAGGATATCTGACTTCTGCCCCAGTAAACCTTTTACTGACGAAGTAAACTGGTCGTTGTGTGCGGTTGTCTTCCCTTACCAAGGCAGCGCTTAGAGCGTGAGATGACACAGCAAGGTATAGGTATAATTCTTCGCCTTCGCTTGGGGTCGAGAGTACCGGTGGTTTCTGGAGGTGTTCGATTAGGTTAAGGAAAGCGGTTAAGCATTCGTCCGTCCATTCGAACCTTCCTTTATCTTTCTTTAGAGCTTCGAAAAAGGGGACGCACTTGTCCGTTGCTTTGGAGATGAATCGGCTTAGGGCAGCCACTTTTCCATTTAGGCTTTGCATTTCCTTTCGGGTGGAAGGTATCTTGATGTTCCTTAATGCTCGGACTTGTTCAGGGTTTGCTTCTATCCCTCGGGCATGGACGATGAATCCTAAGAATTTTCCCGATGACACTCCGAAGGAGCACTTTAGTGGATTCAACTTCATTCCATACTGTCGAAGTACCTAGAACATTTCGCCTAGGTGGCTTACGTGATCTTTGGCTTTCCATGATTTTACCAGCATGTCGTCTACATATACTTCCATTGTTCGTCCTATTAGCCCTGCAAACATCTTGTTGACGAGGCGTTGGTAGGTGGCTCCTGCATTTTTAAGTCCGAAGGGCATCACTTTGTAGCAGTATAAACCCCGGTCGGTGATGAAACTAGTGTGGTCTTGGTCGGGAGCATGCATAGGAATTTGGTTATATCCTGAGTATGCATCCATAAAAGACAGGAGTTCGTGCCCGGCTGTGCTGTCTACAAGTTGATCGATTCTGGGAAGCGGGAAGCAATCCTTTGGGCAGGCGTCGTTTAGGTTGGAGAAGTCAATGCAGGTCCGCCACTTCCCATTAGCCTTCTTTACTAGTACCGGGTTGGCGATCCATTCTGGGTAAATAGCTTCTCGTATGAAGTCATTGGCGAGTAGATTCTTTACTTCTTCATCGAGGGCTGCTGATCGCTCTGCCCCCATACTTCTCTTTTTTTTTTACAGGCGCCTTGGTAGGATCAATTTTTAATACGTGGCACGCTATGTTGGGGGAGATTCCGGTCATGTCAGCGTGTGACCAAGCGAACACATCCAAGTTGTGGCGGAGAAAATCAATGAGTTGTTCCTTCAATTCAGTTTTCAGCTGCGACCCAATTTTCAATAGCCTACTTGAGTCGTGCTTGTCTACAGATATAAACTCCATAGCCTCTGCAGGCTCGGCGGTGGCCTCCTCCTCTTTGTCCCTAGGGTCTAATTCATTGAAAGGGTCGCTGGTGTATCGAAGAGGAGGGGCTTTCTTTAGTTGCTATGCTTCAAGGCTTTTTGTGCAGAGGGCAATCTCTACACCTTTCCCTTTATCTCTCCTGTGGTTGTTGCGAAGTTCGGTTACATAGCAGTCTCGTGCAATATCTTGGTCTCCTTCCACTTCCCCTACCCCATTGTCTGTTGGAAATTTCATTTTCAGGCACCACGGGGCTAGGACAATCTGGAAGTCAGATAGGGCTGGTCTTCCTAGGAAGGCGTTGTAGGCCGAATGGTTTTCTATCAGCACAAACGTCTGTTTCCTTACAACGGAGCGGGGATGGCTTCCAATTTCAACGAAGAGGTCCAGCTGCCCGATGGGCATTTTCGCATCTCCAGTGAAACCGTGTAGCGGTTTATCGCAGGGAGATACATCCTTCATTGATAGCCTCATTTTGTCGAATGCGTGTTTGAACAGGATATTTACAGAGCTTCCAGTGTCTACCAGGATTCGGTAAACTTCGGCGGGACCGAGTCGGGCAGAGATAACCATGGGATCCATGTGAGGGTACTGTCTTCCTTCTAGGTCGCGTTTACTGAATGTGATGTCATCATTTTCTTTCCGCTTTGGGTGGCGCTCTTCTATAACCGTATTGACACAGTCTCTATTGTCTCTGAGCGACTTCCCATATCTTTCCATCTCTTTCCAACTTCTGTCTGCGATGTGCGGACCTCCTGAGATGGTATGGACCACTATCTTCTCTTGACTAGAGCTGCCAGCGTTGCGGTTGCCTCTGCCGGTCCCTGGTGAGGGTAGCCTTGGGTTTTCATTGGCAGGAGCTGGAGTCTTGTCTTGACTTTTTACATAGCGTTCCATTTTCTTTCTTCTGATGTGTTCCTCAATCAGATCTCGGAGATGATGGCATTCGTTGGTATCATGTCCGTGGGATTCGTGGAAGCGGCAGAATTTTCCAGATTTCTGTGTGCTATCTGATTCCTTCTTGTATGGTGGGCGTTTGTATCTAACTTCGCCTTGGGTGGCAAGGAAGATATTTTCGACGGTCTCGTTCAAAGGGGTGTAAGAGTCGAATCTTGGTCCTGGCCGATATAGGCGTTTTTCTACTTTCTTGCCCCCAGCATTGTCTCTGGAATCATTTCTTCGAACGTCCCTCGCCACAGCAGGGGCGTTGCCATGGGTCGTCTTACTTTGCTGTCCTGACTGCCCCTCAATGGCAGCATCCTCAAGCCTCATGTATTTCCCGGCTTCATGGAAGAAATCGGGTAAAGTAGCTGGTTTTTCTTTTGTCAGTCTTCTAGCAAATTTAGTGTCCGGATGCACCCCACTGCAGAGGGCCATTAGGATAAGCTTCTCATCGGCATCTTGAACTGCGGCTGCTGCGGCGTTGAATCTGGTTAGGTATTGCTGCAGCTTTTCTCCAGGTTTCTGTTTGACGCTGGATAAGGAATAAGCGTCCTTAGGTTGCTCCACATGAATGCGGAACTGACTGATGAATTTTTCTTTCAACATTTCCCATGAGCTGATGGATCCTTGGGGTAGATGACAGAACCAGGAGGTAGCAAGATCTGCTAAGAAGAGCGGGAAGCATTTGCACAGTACTCCCTCTGTTGCTCCACTCATGACCATATGCTGCGTGTACCTCTGTAAGTGTACAACGGGATCGGAGGTTCCTTTGTAGGGTTCCATTATTGGCATCTTCCATTCTCGGGGGGTGATAGCAATTTCGATATTGCGGGCGAAAGGGCTGGTTACCCTAGCGCCTATCCCTCGATCTCTTTGCTCCCGTTGGACACACTCTCTGAATAAGCGCGCCATCCTTTCATCAGAATTTGGAGCGGACAGAAATGAGTTTGGTTCTGTTCTGTAGGGTTGATTCCGTCCAGACAACCTGTAGGGATGGTATCGTCTATCATTCCTCATATTTTCCAGTGGCTGCCTTTGATCTTCTGGGAGCATGCTTGGGTCAGCTACAGTTGGCCCTTGCCTTGATCTTCCCCTGTTAGGTTCTGATCTAAGCACTTCCTCGGGTCCAACTTCGGGCTGAACTCTAGCTCGGCCCCGTTCACTGGTGTTTCTGTGGTTAGGCAGCATGACAGGCTCAGCTGCAGTTGACCTTCGCCCGGTACCTTCCCCGTTGGGTTCGGCACCAAACGTTTCCTCAGGCCTGACTTCGGGCTGAGCTCGGTCTCGGCTCCTACCACGGCTACTCATGCCGTTAGCTCCTTCGAAGAAGGAAGATCTTTGCTGTCTCTGAGATCCTCCAGACTGGGACTCGCCCCATGATTCAGTGTTGCGGTTGGATTCTTCAGCGTCCCTCAAGCGTGACATGAGATGGTCCACCAAGGCTTTCTGCTGGGACGTGAAGCGGTTAGTTACTTCAACAACAACTCTGTCCAAATCTGCCCTAGTAATTGCTGCAGGCTGTTCTGTGGCAGGAGTGGTTGGGTTAGCCTGTCCTTCATTTGTTGCCGTTGCTGGAGGAGGACGATTTACTTGATTCGCGGCAGCTGGATCAGGAAGGCTACTGGATGCGATGTTTTTTCCTTTGTTAACATCTTTTCTCTGTTTGGGAGGCATGTTTTCCAAGTGGCGGACGATGCTGTTAGGAAAACTCGTTAAGTAGATGAAGCTGAAGCTTCGAGTTTCTATCCTCTCAGTGAAAGCACCAAAAATGTTTGCACAAAAAATGGACAAACACCTCAAAGTTGTATGATTTAGTAGATCTTATGTTGTTCTTAGTGATTTGGGTGATTTATGCAAATATATGAAAAGCAGGGGCTAAACTGTAAAAAGACACGCAGATTTATAGTGGTTCAGCCAGAATGTGCCTACGTCCACTTTATATGTTATTTCTCTTCTCTTGTTTTGATTACAAGTACAAAGCTTTGATACAAGTAAAAGAAAGTTGTTTGAAAGTTCTCTCCGTGCTTGAGCTCTCAAACTTGTCCCCATTGTTGTACCCCTGCCCCTCTATTTATAGAGTGAGGTTGGGAGCAGGGGTCTTGGATGTATATGGTTGCTGATGGGCCTGGGCTAATATAACCTGGCCTGGTGGAGTTGGTTCGGTTTGCTTTGGTTCGGCGGAAGAGGATGAGTGGACCGGTGGCAGCTTGGTCCGGTGGTAGGAGCATGGTGGTCCGGTGGAAGCTTGGTCCGGTGGTAGGAGCATGGTGGTCCGGTGGAAGCTTGGTCCGGTGGTAGGAGCATGGTATTCCGGTGGAAGCTTGGTCCGGTGGTAGGAGCATGGTGGTCCGGTGGAAGCTTGGTCCGGTGGTAGGAGCAGATGTAGGTTGGTTCGGTGGGAGACCGGATGATAGTTGGTTCTTGCCTCTTGGTTCGGTGGTAGAAATGCACACAACAGCTGGTTTCCAGCCTGACTCGGGTGTTACTTTGATGTAATGCTCGGGTCAGACCGAGTATTACAGATTTCCAGGTAAGGACGTTCTGGAGCTCAGGAGGCGAGCTGGATGGCAGGAACGTATGGAGTGTATTCCGCTGTGTATTTGAGAGTTATATTGATAGTAGTATGGGCAGGTTAATATAACTGTCTAGTCTAACTGTAAATGGTTGTAACTCTGATGTATCGAATATAAATTAACAGATACAGTTTCTTTGTTTAACTGATATTATTATTTGATATTGTATTTTGATCCGCTGCGAATGTGAGAATATGTGTCTTGTTCTGTTTCTTTCTTCTATCTCTTTTCTTTTTCTCCTAACTATCCAGAATTTTCGAGTTCGAAAATTCCGGGTTGTTACAGTTGGTATCAGAGCGAAGGTTAAGCGAGAACCTTGGCTCTGTTGGGATTACTCGTTAAGGATAGGGTCAATGGTACCCTAGAACAAGTTGAGTGTATATATATATATATATGAGAGCGTACTTGTTATTTTTATATATAAAGATTTTAAATGATTTTATATAAGAATATATTTTGATATATAAAATGATATTTCTTTCTAATAAATATTAAGGTAATTGGTTGTTAAAATATTGGAATTAAATTAAGTGGTAATAGAAATAAAGCCAATTGAATAAAGATAAGTTTGAAATGAATTCAAACTGAAATTAAAATCTTGAATTTGTAGAAATAAAGATAATAATAAATTGGTTTCCAGATATGATAACCTTGGTTATTATCATAAATGGTAGTTGTGTTTAATAATGAATGTTGTTAATGATTAAGCAAAATGAAATGTTTTAGGGAAGTAAACATTTAAGTGAGTATAACTTATAAATTGGAATTGAAGATAATTTAAAATTATGAAATTTTAAATCTAAATCCAGAAAACTTGAAATTGTTTTAAAGAAGTTGTTTTGAATTAAAACCAAAGGTGGTTTAAAAATTTAAAGTATAACTTGGTGTATAAAGAAAATGTATATATGAGGATATACATAATATCAAAGATGATTTGAAATAAACTCTAAGTGTTGAGTTTTAAATTTTTCCTTGGAATGTGATATGAAAACCCAAAGTGATAAGTTTTTGAACTTATAAGTGGAAAGATTATTAATATAAAGTTTAAAATTTGAAATGGGAATTCAAATTGCGAAAAGTTGACCGGATTAAGTAAATTTAACTTGGAGGAAGTTAAATAAGTTTGAATAAATAACTTGAATTGGAAATTTCAAGATGAAATTTAAATTTAACTTGGGTAGTTAAATGGTTAATTTAAATGGAAGTTATGAGTGATCTCAAAATGGGTTTGAGATCTGAAAATTGAAAATGGATAATAAATTAGAATCTGAAGATTAAATTGTTTTTGAATTCTTATTTGAACTTTGTAATAAGTTAAGTAAAGATAATTTTAAAATGGAATTTTGAAATTTGAATTCAGAATTAAAAGGTTTAAAGATTTAATTTGTTAAAATAAAAAAATAAAGGTTGAATTAATTTAAAAGTGAAGGAATTTAAGGAATTAAATCAATATTTAAAAATTTTAACTCGAATTTATATAATTCGAGATAGTTTAAAATTGAGATTTAAATTGAATTAGTTCAAACTGAATTTGATTTGAATAAATGGGAATTGTGATTTAAGATGAATAAGTTTAAAATTAAAATGGAAAATTTGAACTGAATTAATTTAAAATAAAAATTGAAGATTGAATGAGTTCAAAAATTCAAATGGGAATTGGGATTAATTCATATAGAAATTGAAATGATTTGAAATTTAAGTGGATTCAATTTGAAATTAGTTTGAATAATTTGAAATTGTAATTAAAATGAATATGTTTAAAATCAAATGGAATTTGATTTGAAATTTGGAAAGGAATTAAGATTAATTCAACTTGAATTGGGATTGAATAAAATTCAATGGAAATTGAAGTATTGAGTCAATTTAAATGGAAGTGGAAATTTAAATTGAATTAATGGGAAATTAATTGGAAATGGAGATTGGGAAATTAAACAGTTTGGCTCTGGATTATTTTCAAATTGTTTTAATACAAGTATATGTTTCCAAACTATTTACTATACAATCTTTCTTCTTAAACCCCAAACTATCTTATACTTATTTTACAATTATTTTAAAACTATTTAACTATTTTGAAAACTGTCTTATAAACTAATTACTATTTTTTCAGCTACTTATATGTAATCACTATTTTAAAAACTATTTTGCAATTATCTAACTATTTTTATACCTACTAAACTATTTTACAGCTATTTTACAAACTAATAACTATTTTTCAACTACTTATCTATTTTAAACTTTTTCAAGATATTTGTTTAAATTTAAATTGGTCAGAGTTCAAACTGTTTGTAATTGAAATAATAACTCAATTGGAAATGGAAGCAATTGAGAATAAGTGAATGGAATTAAAGGAAATGTGAATAGAAAAGAGAATTGATTTGGATAATAACCAATAAAGATAAATACGTAGGATATACGTAAATTATTCTATTCGCATAGTGATTTGATCCAGATTCGAACACAGAATTTCGAGATAGTATTATCGATCCGAGTTGGGATTTTTCGCTCGATTTTCGACGGCGAACCTGGATATGGATTTTTGATTGGTTCTGGATATTCTCTATCATAGTTGTGACTATGCAAGGAGAATGACGGTTTCTGGTCAAGAAACCAGATCTGAGTCCGCACTAGGAAGTCGGGAGGACGATACTTGTTCGGAAGAGAAATTGTGTGATCGAAGAGCGATCAGATTTATATAGCGTACGGATGATATGTGTACATCGTACGGATTTGAATGAAATTGATATTGAAGATTTGTGGATAAGAACTGTAAAATGGTTTTTGAAAAGAAATATGGTTAATAACTTTATAAAAGATTTATCAAATGTGAATATTTGATTTGGAATAAAATAAAGTTATATATCCTTGTTGTATAAGGTAAATCTTCCCTTGTTGAATCTATTGCTAAAAGAAAAGGGTTTTGAAATATTTGAAGTATAAAAGAGGTTTTATACAAAGTTGAAATGATCCAAAAATTTTAAAAGTTATATATATATCTATATCTATATATATATAAAGGATCTTATGAGAATGATTTTGGAAAAGGTTTTGGGAACCTATGAATTTGGGAAAGGCTTTTGATTTTTGGGAAAATCAATTTTGGATTTTGAAAAGCCTAGTTTGAGAATTATCGATTTTGGTAATCGATTTTGTGTAAAGGAGATTTTGATAAATCATAAAGGGTATGATTTGAAGATACTATAAGTATATAGTATAAAGTGTTTTGAAAATAGCTCTGGGGAAAAAGGCGCTTCCTTGAAATGGACTTCTCAGGAGTGCCACTGGGTGGTACTGCCTTGAACCCCAAGGGGGGATTCTAAAGTTGATCCTGTGAGGAGTCCGGACAAAACTAGTTCCTGAGGATTATTTGTGTAGCGAAAGTCGAGGGGCTGGTGCCCACAGAGGAATTTGAGTTATGCTGTGACAACAATTTAACTCAATGTCACTGCGATCTACTGCAGACCATAGCGAAAGTCATGTGTGCCGCTGAGAGCCAACTGTCTACGTTTGATTTTATATCGGTAGACTGTGACACTATGGTAACATAGCGAAAGTCGTTTGTGCCGCTGAGAGCCAACAGTCTGTGTTTGATTTTATATCGGTAGACTGCGACCTATGTGGGAGAAGTTTCATTTTGACAGCGAAATCGTGTGTGCCGCTGAGAGCCAACAGTTACATGGACTTTTGCTGCGACGGCAACGTAACCCTGGAATGTAACTGCGATCTGTTGTGGGTTCCATGCTGTCATCAGTTACATGGACTTTTGCTGCGATGGCAACGTAACTCGTGATGTAACTGTGACCTTGGATGGGGGTGATGATTTCCAGAGCATTTTCACCAAAGATATTTCCTCTATTTTCAAAAACGTTTTCGATATTTTCAATAAAATTATTTTTCAAATATTTTTACCAGGTGTTGAAAACGGGTTTACCGAGTACTTATAGATTTTCAGTCGTACGCCTGATCAACGTATGACCGAATTTCTATGAGAACAAGGATGGATTTGTTGAAACATCGAGTTATAAAAATTATTTTTATAAAAACTATTTTATAATATTATATAGATTTTAAAAGTGTTTTAAAAATGATCAAAGAATAATTTATCTAATTTTAAGTATTGAATAAATTTTGACTTCGTTCCTTTTCGAGGACGAAAAGTTTTAAAGGGGGGAGGAATGTGATAACCCGGATTTTTGAACTATCGGTTAATTTGATAATTAACTGATTTTAAAATATTGAGGTACTTATTTCATTTGATTAAATTATTAACAACAAGGATAATTTCTTATTTATTTAAAGGATATATTTTAAGCTTAAGTTTAAATAAGATTTAAATTAAGAAGTTCATTTGTTTTAATATTCTTTCATTTTTTTTCAAACATAAGATAAATTGATTTGTGGAAATCTATATATAGAGTTAAAATAAATTTCCCAAGCATATAAATATAGGATGCATTTAATTTGATTAAAGCCTAAGTTATTATAAATAAATGTTTACTTGAATTCACTTTTCTATATTTATTAAATCTAAAAGCTTATTTATGTAAGATAAATACATTATATATATGTAAATATTACATAAATATATATATATAGCTTAAATAAATTAATAAAAAGACAAGTTAACACTTGTAAGTATATTAAAGTGGTTTAAAGACATTTGTAAAAATAAATGCATATGTGTAAGCAAATTAACACATAAGAGGACAAATGGCAATATTTCTCTTTGATAATTAAATTTAAAAATTTTAAAAATATGAAAGAAGAAAGAGCTGTTTATACCTTTCAGCTCTAAATCTATCTTTTCTTCATTGCAAGTAAAACTAAATAGATCAAAGGAATAAAAATTTGGAAATGCAAATCAAAAGAAAACTCAAAGGCGAATTCAATAGCAGTTTCAGAATCTTCCACAACCTGAGGTCATGCAAATGATAATGAAGATCAACAGCCAAATTTAAATTCAACAACAAGTAATAGGAAAATTCAAAAGCAATCAACTACCTGAATCATCAAGCAAAATCAAACTGTCTCAAATCATCTAGTGTCTTCCAGTTTAAAAGCAATCAGAGCATCATCACCTTTAGCTCTCAAAAGCAGGTTCATGATCTCTGTTTGCATAATTTAAGGTGAGTAAACTACTTCTAATGTGATCTATAACCTAATGTTGTAGTGTGAAGCTGTGAAATTTGTTTAAATGTATGTAATTATGCCTGCATGTATATATATACATGAAAATGATGTGTGCATGTCTGGTAATAAGGAAAATGGCTCTGTTCCAGGTTTACAGGTTTCAAACCTGTTTCAAAATCCAAATTCTCTTCCTCTAAGCTTATGTAGGCTTTAAGGTTCAAACAAAACATATTTGTTAAATCAAGATCTAGGATCTAAAAATACTTTTAAGTAAAATATGAGAGAAGTTTTAACCTGAAATAAGAATTTACAGTAAAATCAAATGCATGTCAAAATTCAAGTATTTTAATTTCTAGATTCATCTGTATAATATGATATGCTTTCGAAAACTATGATTTTTAAAAGAAAAATCATGAATTTTAGTTTAGTAAATCATGAGAATTTGTGAGTTTAACGTAAAAAAAAGGTTTCGGGCATTTTCTGGTGATCGGTGGAACATAGGCGGTCGGGGTCGTAGCTAATTAAGGCTGGAAGGTCAGGGAACTCAGGAAAAATGCTCGAAGCATTTATAGTTGACCGTGGTGTCGTGTAGATGATGAAGTAGGGTTTTAGGTGCTCGTTTGGTCGATGTCGAGGTTGGGGCTGTTGCGTCGTCGTAGTTTAACTGGAGACTATCGGTGGATGGGGAAATGGAAGAGGGAAGGGTGGCGCATTCTCGGGTGAAGTGGATGGATGATCGGTATTGGGAAGAGTGGCGAAGCGAGTCGATCAGATGAACGAAGTTTTCGATCCAGGATGTTGGAGATTCGAATTTCGATTTAGGGCTCGTGGCGATGTTCCAGGCAGTGGAGCATGGGGAGGAGATCGGGTGTGACTTGCGTGGGTGGTCGGCGAAGTGCTCGATGGCCGATGTGTCGTGTGCACGTGCACGGTGCACAAATGTGTCTGGGTTTACTGCTTGGAAATGGAGGAAGGGAAGAAGAAGGTTGGACTCGTGATTTTGTGTGTTTCCTCGGGTTCGTTCGCGAGAAAATGGTGAGATGGCACGAGTGTGTATCGAGTAGTCGCGAGTGAGGTTCCAGCTTTCAAACTTAATTCAAAACAAAAATAAAAAGAAAAAGAAAAGGAAGAACACGAGTGACTCAGGGATTTTCTTGGGGCTTTGTATATTTGGCTCGGGTATATTTGTTTTGAGCCCGGGTATTTTGATGGGATAATTTAACCAAGGTTTATAAGCAAAGGTAAAAGTTTTGTTAACAGTTTTGAAAGAAAACATTAAACAAGTTTTAAAAAGGGAAGTTTTAACAAGTTTCAAATAAAAGTATGGATTAAGTTCTTCAAACAAGTTTCCAAAAATATAAAAATAATAATAATTAATGGATGTGATTAATTAAAGTGAACTTAATTAATGTAATTAATTTTTATAAATTAATTAGATTGATTAAATTAGGATAATCACTTTGAATAGATTAAGTATAATTACTTAATATAATTAATGAAGTATATTTACTTAATGTAAGTAATAAATGGATATTTACTGAATGTAATTACTAAATTGAAAAATTAAATAAAAGTAAGTAAGGTTTAATTACTTAGTGTAATTGATAAAAAGAATAATTACTTAATTAATTAAAGGATAGTTAATCACTGAATATGATTCATTAATGGATAATTAATGAATGTGATTAAATAAAAGATAATTTCTTAATGTAAGTGATTATAGAATAATTACTGGATCTCAAAATTTATATAATTAATTATAGTATAATTAATTTATGAGAGTAATTAAGGGTTTAATATTAGTAATGATTAAAGAAAGTAATTAAAATTACTTAAGGCAAGTAATTAAATGATAGTTAATTAAATTAATTAATTAAAGGTTAATTAATTAATGTAATAAATTAAATAATAATTAAGTAATTAAAGGTTAATTAATGTAAGTAATTAAGGGTTAATTAATTAATGAATTAAATTGAATTAATTATTAATTATGTGCAATTAATCTTGCTTATGGATGTTTAAATTGTATTGAATACCTTTGATTGTTATTGACTCTGGCATGTACTTTGTAATGTTCTGTGATATGAATAGGTTAAACTGTGATACTGTAGGTTACCTATCTGAATTGAATTGTTGTATGATATCCTGAATATGAATTGTATTGTTAAACTTAACAATTTGATTAGGGATCACATTGAATTCGAAGAGTCAGGGTTCGGGTATCAGTTAATACCCGAAACCACTTCGATTAGTGTTCTGCTATAATTCTATATAGATTTGATTGATGGAAATCAATAGGCTGGAATGAAATAATTAGGCAACATGATTATTTAAACTAAGTAACGGTACTTAGATTTTGTTTGTGAAAATAAGTATTGATTATATAAGTAGTTTACTTGTAGTAAAGTACGAGTTACCTCGGGTTTAAATAAGATCTATGAATTGGAATTTCATGTTAGATAAGTTTACTCACGCTGGTTTCCAGCCTGACTCGGGTGTTACTTTGATGTAATGCTCGGGTCAGACCGAGTATTACAGATTTCCAGGTAAGGACGTTCTGGAGCTCAGGAGGCGAGCTGGATGGCAGGAACGTATGGAGTGTATTCCGCTGTGTATTTGAGAGTTATATTGATAGTAGTATGGGCAGGTTAATATAACTGTCTAGTCTAACTGTAAATGGTTGTAACTCTGATGTATCGAATATAAATTAACAGATACAGTTTCTTTGTATAACTGATATTATTATTTGATATTGTATTTTGATCCGCTGCGAATGTGAGAATATGTGTCTTGTTCTGTTTCTTTCTTCTATCTCTTTTCTTTTTCTCCTAACTATCCAGAATTTTCGAGTTCGAAAATTCCGGGTCGTTACACATCGGCTGCTCAGACCACCAGAGACACTCGAACTCCGTCCATCCCACGAAAACCCACCAAGCAGCCATTCTCTAGACATTCGTGCAACTCGATCACGCATAGAAGATTAACTCGTCACATTTTCAAAACATAGTACAAACCGACATTAAACCCTAAGTTAGATTCGTTCGACCAATTTTTGCATTCGAAAAATTATTCAACAATTTTCCCAACATCACAGATGTTCATTCTAGCTTCAAAACAAATTCCAACATTTTTTATTGATTCAATCATTAGAAATTTGTAAAAATACAATTTTTGTTCAATTTCAAACTGCCCTTGGAATACTGAACTAAAAATCTCCATTTTAGTTTTAAAAACCATAACTTGCAGTAAGAATCCAAGTTATAAACTTGTATTAGCTTTTATAACAATCACATTTATCAAGTTATTATTCGATTTCCTGTAGAACAAGTTAAAGTGGTATATTCTTCAACATAGTTTAACCAGTTTTTTTTTTTTAAATCTTAATTTAAGTTTAAACATCTTGTTTCAGTTGAAACTTAAAGCTTAACAATGATTAGAAGAAAATAAATTTTGAGTTTGAATAATATTCAGCTCTGTATCAATAAACAGAGACATACAGTTTATCCAATATTTCACAGGACAACTCATATATAAACATAAACTATATTTCAAGACAAAACACCATATTATCAAAGAATCAACTGTTCAGTTTCAAATGTACTTAAATTTTAAAACCCATGTTTACTCACCTGCAAGGTTTGTGAACAGAGAACACCTCCTGTTTTTTTGAAATCTACAGTTTTTGATCTTCCCTTTGAATCATGTCTGTTTTTGTTGAATTGTATTTTGTTTGCTTTAAGTAGCAGAATGGAAGTAATAGTTTTCTGTTTTACTTAGTTTTGTTCGAATTGAAATAAATGAAGACAGGATAGATGTATATTGAGGGAAGATGAAACTTACTGGACAAGCCAAGGTTGTACATATATACATATATTTTACATTTTCTTTGATCTGAAGTTCGGGCTGATATGATATATTGCTTGCTGAGATGATGACATTAAATGCTCTTGTTCCCATCTAAATTTACATGCATCTTATTTAATTTCCTAGTAAGTACTAATTTTGTTTGTTTTGTAATTGTTTATCTACCTGCCTTGTTACCTGGTTCACAACTTTGTTTAAAATCTTCTGTATAATCCTTTTTTTTAAGTACAAGTTTGCTATGGCAGATCTTGTTTATGGCTGAGGAGTAAATGCATTTAATGCAAGCATGGTTTCTTTGTATACTTTCAGCATGTTATGTTTTAATTTCATTATTATAAATACATTTTATTTTTATTTTAATGGTGGCTGTTTTGTTTTATTACTATTTTTGTTGCAAGACTAAGTCTTGTTTTCTTTTCTCAGTTTTTAAGTGATGAACGAAAAATGGAAGATATGAAATGATATGATATATAAGAAGGTATTCAGGCTGAGATGTAGAGCAAGATTTTTCTTGCGTACTAAAAATATGTTCAGAGATTTTTATACAAAACGGTGGCTGAGAAGATAAAAATTGTGGCTTCATTTATTATGTTTGTCTTGTATATATTATCACCCCTTGTACTATACATATACTTTTATAAAATAGTTGCAGCTGTCTTGTATTGTAAGCTTAAGCATATGCAACTTCTCTTTTTTTATTTTATTTCTCTTGTGTAGCCTGACCTTGTTGTATTTACTTAATACTTGTATTACTTAAATATTCCTAGTGATAATATGAATTTTACATTTATTTTATAACTACAGTTTGATTTATACTTACGGTTTAATCTATTGATATGAGATGATTTACCTTATATTTCACTTAACACCAAATTATTGGCGATGTTATTTGTTTACCCATATATGTTATATTTACTTTTATTCTTAACGATTGATAAAGTATAGTTTTATTTACATTAACTACATATAAATATTTGTTTTAGAGATAATAAGTTTATATTTAATTTTCTACTTATTTTATTATTATAGTCTACTTATGGTTATATGCCTGTATTTATATATTTCTATTTATATCTATTATTTATTATTAATAGAATTATTTGTTTCAAACATTATTGCTTAAACTACAATTATATCAAATGTTATTAAATTCCCTTCACAACACGTATATATATATATATTTGTTTTTAAAATAATAAGCTGTATTTTAATTAATTCAATTAAATATTTATTAAAATAATACTGCCAAAATTCCAGGATGTCACATACTTTGCTTAAAGATTCTAGTAATTACTATCATTCACCAGACTTTTAGTCTGACCCACTCCTCTATTTTTCCCTTTTTCCCCCCATAGGCAATCAGGTGCAAGGAAGATGACCGCAACTTCTTGGAAACTTGGAGACCCTATCATGTATTGCTTCTTTTTATTTCCAGCTTTTTGTTCTTTTATTGTACTGGCACTATATTGAGGGAAAGTTTGTGTTTGTACTCTAGTTTTTCTGATGAGACCAAGATTTTATTTTCATAAGATAATTGTATTTGGTATTTGGAACATATATGGACTGTCTGGAGTATTTATGAAGTATTAATTTTTAAAATCACTTATTGTTTTTAATTACTTCCACTGTGTTATTATCTATCTATTTTGTCTTGTGAATCTTAGTCTCTACTAGCTTTAGTTATACCTACAACGCACCACATCTATTAGTGTGTCCTTTTGGGTATACAAAGGGGTGTGGGGTGTTTCACTTGGTATAAGAGCTTAAGGTTACAGGATTCCTAAAAACTTGTTCTAAAAATAAAGTATTTTTCCAAAAGCAACCTATTTTTTAGTAGCATATCTTCAAATTAGAAGTATTTTTCAGAAAGAAACACTTATTATAGAAGTAGTTTTTCAAGTATAAAAGAGTTTTTATAAAAATCCCCTCAAAAGTCCAGTTCAACCTTCTTTCGATTCTTTCGAGCCTAAGTTTCCTTTTTTTTTGCATAATATGGCTGACTGGTTCCATAGAGCTACGATACTAGAGGTGCAAGGGCAAGCGCCTAATATAGCACCGGTAGGTGGAGGTCCCTTTAATTCATCTACAACAGCCAATTTTTCTAAGATATGCAAGAACTTCGCTAGTCTAGAAGGCAGAATGATTTCTGACACAGAGGATTTCGAGGAGGCACTAGCTAGGTTGGAGGTTATGGAGCAAAAGTTTAGGATGTTAGATTTGGAGGACCTCAGTAGTGGATCAAGAAAAGTGGGAAATGCAATAACTATGGATGGATTGGTTATTACGCAAGGGACTATAAGAATAAAACGATGAAGTGGAGGTGTTTGAACTATGGGCAGCCCAGTCATCTTAGTAGAGCTTGTCCTTAGAGAACGGGGCAGAGAGCAAGTGCACCTATGGTGCAGGTACAAACTTTGGATGCAGCACTTTATAGCAGTGGTTCGGATAGAGGTAGGAAAATCTCTTTAGAAGGATTAATCTCTCTTCTTGATTTTCCCCTTTCGGACTATTTTCAATTTTGGAGCATCACACCCTTTCATTACGTGTTTTTTGGTAGATTGTTTGCACTTATACATCTCTTTAGTAGTAGACCCAATATATTGTTTCAAACCCCATATGAAGATCGGCACACTTGTCTATGGTTTGTAGGGGTTTGAAATTTTTTATCCTAGGCATGGAATTTGACTGTGACGCCTATGTATTGTGATTTTCGGGGTATGGAATGATTTTGGGAATGGATTGGCTATCCACTTATGGAGCTATATTCGACTGCGAGAGGAGAGTCATTAGACTAGATGCATGCAGCGGTAGGACTCTCAAGGTTTCTTGCGACCTGCAAAGGTCAGTTATGTTGAGCTTCCTTTATTCCCTTGATTCATCATCATCAGAGTTAGATTCGGTTCTCGTCGTCAGAGATTTTCTAGACGTTTTTTAGGAGGTTAGGGGACTACCCCTTGAGAGAGAGATTGACTTCAGGATTTATTTGACCGATAATGCTAAGCCAGTAACATTACCGGTGAGGCACATGGCACTTAGGGGGAGGAAGGAATTGAGAAAACAGATCCGTGAGCTTTTGAAGAAAGGATTTATAAGAAGGAGCATACCGGAGTGGCGAGCGCCAGTCATCTTTGCTACCAAGGCAGATGGTTTCCTTCAACTTTGCGTAGACTATAGAGAATTGAATAAGCTCACGAAAAAAACCGATATCCACTCCCTAGGATAGCTGACCTTTTTGACCAGTTAGTTGGCCCTGCAGTATTCTCTCAACTTGATTTAGCCACTAGATTTCATCAGCTTAGGGTCGATGATAATAGCATTGATAAGACCGCATTTAGGACACTCGACGGATTCTTTGAGTGGTTGGTTATGCCTTTTGGGCTAGCCAATGCCCTAGCCTATTTCGTAGATTTGATGAGCCGTGTTTTTAGAGATGTCCTAAATAAGTTCGGGGTAGTATTTATTTGTACCAAAATTGGACTCAACACTCTTCGGATGTGTTTAAAAAGATAAAATGAAAAAAAGTAAATGTTAAATGAGGCAGATCTAACAAACACACCAATCAATAGATAAGAAAATGCATAGAAATGCACAAATTTAGAGTGGCTCAGCGCATTTCCTACGTCCACTATGAAATGATTGATGTTTATTGATTTTCACTTGCTAATTACAAGAGTTTACAATAGTACAACAGAGGTTCAATAATAATCTCAGCAGAGTATCAGCGTAGAGAAGCCCAAAAATTCCATTTTCTTTAGGTATGGGGTCACTATTTATAGGTGTAGGCTGCAAATATCAAGCTCAAATCTTGGGAGACTCTTTCTCTCACGTGGGTGGGCCCATGGGATCGAGTTCAGGTGATTTCGACTCAATCTGGGAGCGATACGAATTGAGTTCGTATCGATCAATAAATGGCCCTTTTGGGCTGAAATTACTCAGGTACATTCTTGAAGTTGTATGCAAGCTATTGTGAAAATTTGGTGGCATTTGGACTTGTAGATTTTGAGTTATGATCGATGCAAGTTTCGATTGGTGTTAGACTGAACTGTTCGTATCCATGGTGGTCGCTCTGATTCGTATTGATACCTCTTTCGTATCGATCACTCCTTTGTATCGGTTGATCGTGCGTTGATGACATGGCTTGAGAAACCAGGGGAGATCCACTTTGACATACGCTGACCGCTACTTTTGTTTGACCATGTGGTTCGTATCAATCCTTAATCGTGTCCTTCATATCGATGCTTTATCGATTCATTTCATAACAATCATAGTGCTCCACTTGTATCGCTCCCCTAAACTCCCATTCGTATCGGTGGGAAGTGTCATTTTGTATTGCTTACTGGATGATATATTCGTATCGAGTGTTGGTTGATTGATACGAATATTATATGAGTAAGATCGATACGAAATAGCTTTGATCGATGGATACGAAACCAAGTTCATGTGATGGATACGAAATGTAGAGGTGAGGTGGGTACAAATGAAGCTTTCTTTCATGGATACAAACCCGACGTTGATAGGCTATGGCTACAAAGTGGATGGAGATGAATGAGGTTGCTATCTTCCTATATATACGAACCATTGCTTGCTTGGATGGACACGAATAGGACGGTTACGAATGGAATATGCCCCTCACGAAACTTGATTGACCCGTATCTTGAGCATACGAACTTCGATTGATCTGAAATTTGGAACGCTGGCTTCCATAGCTTTGTTTGTCGTATCGTATCAATTGTAGCCTGATCTGGACTCGGGCAGAGTTTACCAGTATCCATAGTGAACTTCATAGGTGATCGATCTTTGGGATAGACTGTCCTTGGTTTCTAGTCAAGTCCTTGGTGTCATTGCCTTGCCAAAAGACAGGATAACATTTGCCCCCAAAGTGCGTCTTGTGTGAACACGATGTGCTTTGAAAAGTTGTAACCTTCTATCTGAAAAGCTCTATATGATCTGATGAATAGTTGTTGTCTTTTCGTCAAGAGATGTAACCTCTGATTGTTCCTTGGTAATATAAATACCGAATTGATGACTGTCAATGATTGTACTGTGCATTGTTGTAACAAAGTATTGAGTGCTAGAGATTTGTTATTCATCGTTGTAGTTGTCTCTAGGTGAGCATTCAATTTCTGTAAATTTTAAAAATTGAATGTTTATTCATCACATACATAAATGCATGTTAACCTGACTCCCGTTAATGTTCATACGTTCACGAGTCATTGTCAGTTTCCTCGTATCAAATTCCGTATCGATCCTCTCCTGAATCGATGTGAAATCCGAGTTGTAACAACGCTTAACGATTGTTTTTAGAATATCTCTTCGTATTGATCCTCTCCTAGATCGATGTGAAAAGCTGAAAAAATTGCTTTCGTATCGATGACGATCGATACGAATTTGGTTGGTGTTTTAGTGTCATTTGTATCGATGGATACGAGTCTCACTGGGCTTCTCGTTGGCGGATACGAACATGGCGGCTCGTATCGATGTGCTTCGAATCGATCTGAATAATCCAGGCAACCCTCTGCCTTTCATTGCGTATCAATATGCTATCGGTTATGAAAGAAACTCGATTCACATTTGCCTTATCTCGATCGCTTGAGGGTTACGAGCAGTAGCTTCGAATCCATGGTGTTGGAATTGTCTCGGTCAAACATTGGATATGAAATAACCCCTATGTCGATCACGCCATCGACCGCTTCAACCGATTAAGACCACTGTGAGACGAATGGTCGTTTCTATAGTATACAAGGCTTGGTACTTAGTAGATTTTTCCACTTTCTCATTTTCTTGCATTCGTATCACTTAACGACTTGAGAGAGAGAATTATCTTCATCCCCTTAACTTAAATCAATTCATTAATCCCTTGAATTATTCGCTCGAATTAGGAAATTATTCCATAAAAATTAACTTAGGACGATGGGACTCGAATTCTAGTGCCAAGCCTTCCATAGCCACTGCCGATTTTGGTGATGGTGATGCCTGAGTGGGTCGGAGCAAGGACGAAGGAGGAAGAAAATGGAGTTTAGGCCATTTGGGGAAGAAGGCAGAGGGATACAAAGTGATTTGCGGAAGGGTTGGCTTAGTCTCCGCTTCGAATTCGTATCGGTAGTGGAGGGAAGATATTCGTATCGGTTTGGACCGGTAGTAATTCATATCGAATGGGGGACATGTTTCATGTCGGTTAGTTAACGATGTCGCTCGTATCGATTTATAATAAATAGCGTTCGTATCGATATGCCTCGATCGATAGCAATTGTGAGACTGGAAATAGACAATCTGATCGATACATAAAGGGCTTGCTGATCGATACGAGGAAGTTTCCTCTGGATGGATATGAAGTAGGTCATTTAGCATCGATACGAATTACTGCCTCTTGATCGATACGAATTAGAGCCCCAATGACCAATACAAATTGGTGCTTCTTGGACCGAGAGGAAGTGAGCTTTGGTGGTTGATCCAAGTCTTAAATTTTCATCGATACGAATTGCATTCTCGAATACTTGACTCTGACGAGCTTCTACCTTGCATAATTTTACATAGCTATTTAACTGCATATTTGACTGCCCTTTGAAGCTTGTCGATGGAACTGTAACTTAACAATACCTAACGAACTTTAACTTGGATCAGTCTCCGAAGTCTAGATGTCATGGGAGTGACGGTCAATGATGACGGTCACTCCGGATGAATTCTGAAGTCTTGTCATTCAAATACTTTGCTAATCTTCGTAGAATCTTCTTAATTAACTCACAGCACTGCACTGCACAACACATTCATGCATTTCACACTGGGGAACACATGGGATTATTATCACCTAACGATTGTTTTTGATGAGTTGATTAGCTATGGAACCCGGGAGTTCACAGCAACAGGAGGCTCAAGCCACCTCTTTCGATAATAGAGATGCCGGCCATCGTGGTCGAAGTCATAAGTCCAGCTCCGGACGAGCTACCAGGAACAACCTTCTTTGGGAATCCACAAGATTCCGTTCCATCCAATGTTTCTGAAGATATGCTGGGGAGAATTTGTTTGAGGCACGGGCTATCGTTGAATGATGTCCTGCTACTAGGGCCGAGCGATATGCTGCATACTCCTCTAGAAGGGTATACCGCTTTCAATAGATTTTCTTGCACAGCCGAGACACTCCCACCATTCAATTAGTATATCCGAGAGGTGTTATCTTATTTAGGGATTGCCCCATCACAGTTGCATCAAAATGGGTACGCTTTGTTGAATAGCCTATTCATCATCTTCATGGAGCACCTTTTCCGGCCCCCGACTCCAAAGGAAGTCAGATTCTTGTTCAATGTAAAGAGTATGGGAGATAATCCCTCTTTCACATTCTTAGAGGGAGCCAGAAACTGTCAAATTATGGTTGGGACTTGGACCAAACTTAGCTACTTCAAAACCGAGTGGTTCTATGTTCGGTGCCCGCCAAGATTCGCTAGACGGTGGCTGGTTAGACGTAAGTGTCATAATTTCTCTGGTGACTAATGGGATAGTTGTAATCGATGTCGGGTCTAACATTTTCTTTCTTTTACAGCTTCAATTCCACGACCTCAAGGTGCTCAATTTAAGGAAATAGTACGAATTCTTCAAGAGGTGCCGGGCAAGATTAGAGAGATCAAAGCGGTGCTCATGGACGAAAATTTAAGGCCATTGGGCTAATTGACAGAGACCAGAGCATAGGGCTTGAAGGATCTCTTAGGGCAGCTCTGGCAAGACGAGCTAGGCATAGAATGCCCGGAATTGTAATCGCTGAGCAGGGTGGCGAAGAGGATATGCTCACTGAAGATGAACCCATAGTCGGGCCCTCAGATAGTCCTTGACATTTAGAGGAAAAAAGAAAAGGCAAGTCGGTTGCCCATAAGCTTTGCAAACCTATGAGATGGAAATCTGTGGTCGTGTCTCTGCCAACCGCCGGTGTTATAATTTCGGAGGCTCCTCCCTCACAAATGGAGAATCCTTTCGAAGGACTTGCAGACATTCCAATTTCAGACTATGTGTTGCTCCAATAAGATACCGGATTGGAAGAGCTTTAAAGCGCTTTAAATCTTGGCGAGTCAATTCCTTCGAGCATGGCCGATATAATGGTTGGTCGGGGGGTTTGCACATGCATACACACACTTCACAGCACCACAAAATTTCTAATCACAAGAAATTCATTTCTGGAAAATACCAACTCTGTTTCTCTTTTCATTTTACAGTAACGATGTCGAAGCGAGGATCTATGCTCGGCAGCCTCCATTCTGCACGCCATTCATCTAGTTCATAGTATGAGTCTCGCAGACGTGAGGCCGATAGAGACCGCGATCGCGGCTACTCCAGTTAGAAGAGGGAGTGCTACAAGAGGGAAAGGGACAAGGGGAGAGAGAGAGAGAGTATACACGCCATTCCCGGTCACGCTCTCCACCACCTAGAGTTCCAGCACAACCTTCTGGTTCTGGCAAACAACCCTATGAACCTTTGCGTCAAATACCACCTCCTCAGGCAACCAGGCCTGACCAACAACGTCGAAGGACTGAAATCGAGGCTCCCGTTGTCACTAAACATGCCATCACAGAACCCACTGGGGAAGGAGCAATTAGGATCGCTAAGTTGAAAAAGGATTTTCCGAATATTTGTTTTGACGGCTTCATCTTTCCCCCGCACTTAAAGCAAATCCCCAACGAGGCAGAACAGATGATGCACGATTACATATACCACTACAACAAAACGACCATATTACAACTGTAATTTTACAACTACTAAAAAATGGCAGTTGTAATAAAGGTTTTTTACAACTCTTTTTTTCAGAAAGTTGTAATAAACTTACTTTCAACAACTCTTTTATTTTGCCAGTGGTAATAGATGCCTATTACAACATTTCGTTTTTGCCAGTTGTAATATATACCTATTTTTAACAACATTCTCTTTTTGTTAGTTGTAATGGATGCTTATTACAACCTTTTTCGTTCGCCAGTTGTAATAGATATCTATTTTTAACAACTCTTTTTTTGTTAGTTGTAATAGATGTCTATTACAACCTTTTTCATTTCCCATTGTAATAATTAATTAATAATTATAATTAAATAATAATACTTAATAATTAGTAATCAACAATGAATAATTTTTTTATTAGTAATTGATAATTACTATTAAATAATAATAATTAATTTGAAAATATGAATAATTAATATTAATAATCATTTGATAATTAATAAATAATAAATAAATAAGAATATTTAATAATAACCTTAAAAATTAATAATAATTAATATTAATAATTAATAATCACTATTAAATATACTTAATAATTAATAAATAGCAATTAGTTTACCAAAATTAATATTTAATATTTAATAATCGATAACATATACATAATGATTAATAATTAAATAACCAATAAAAGATTAATAAAAAATAATCAATAATTGATATATTAATGATCAATAAATAAGTAATAAATAACAAATTTTAATTAATAACTAATAATTTGTAAATATTAATTACTATTAAATGATAATTTCTATTAAATAATAATTGCTATTAAATAATAGTAACTAATAATTAATATATAATAATATATTTATAATAAATAAAATTTAAAATTTAAAAAACAATATAAATAATAATAAAAGTTAAAATAAATATTAAATAATAATTAATAATTAATTAAAATAATAATAATTAATAAAAATAAAAAATAAATATTAAATACATAATACTTAAATTAAATAATTTAATATTAATGTATAATAATTAATAACTACTATTAAATACTAAAAATTAATAATTAATTTGAAATATCAAATAATTCCTATTAATAATTAGTAATTAATAGTTATTTAGTAATTAATAACGAATAATTAATTAATAATTAATAAATAAATATTAAAGATTTAACTAATAATTTATATATAATTCACTATTAAATACTAGTAATTAATAATAAATTTTACATAATAATTAATAATTAATATTAAATATTTTGACTTATATTAAATAGTAAATTTCAAACATTTTATCCACTAAAATACACGAAAAGTTAACTATATTTTGATTAAAACCGAACGAATAATTATCGGATGCGGATGCGATCGTATTTGTATTTGTTTTCGAATATCAGATAATTTTTCATATTTCGAATATAAACAAGGAGGAATTTCAAAATTATCGGATATTCGTTGGCAGCCCTACGTTGGACCTAATTTACATAATGTTATATGTTGAAGGCATACAAATTTTCCTTAGCTCTAACACCAAATTTTCCTTTGGCTCCAACATCAAATTTCCTTTTGGCTCTAAAATCAAATTTCCTTTTGCTCCAAAATCAAAGTTATAGATTTTATTTTGTAATATTCATCTATGATGTTTGAAATTCAAGGTTTTTTTAGCAATTAATAATTGATAAGAAATCATTAATATTTAAGAGGTAATATTTATTATTTAGTATTTAATATTTAATAATTATAATTGATAATTGTATTTAATATCTACTATTTGAAGAAATTTAATTTTTTAAATCTATTAAATAAATTTAAAAATATTCATAAACTCAAAAAAAAGAAATTTTCATGAAATTTAAAAAATACAAAAATTAAAATTTTAAATAATTTTAAATTTTATAAAATATTCTAAATTTTAGAGAATTCGAAAATTTTGAAAATTTTCAAAATTAGAGAAATATAAAAATTACATTGCAAATCATTGCTTCCATATACATATAGAAGTTTTCTTTTGTAACTATCATTATTGACATGTGCAAGTTTTGAATATGTTTAATTATAGTTGTTTAAAATAGTGTAATAACTAACCATTAGTAATTTATAATTAGTAATTAAAGAGGCCTTTTGTAACCAAATTTTACCGAGTAAATAACAGGTCCATCTAGCAGCACTCTTTCGTTGAAATTTCTTATCCCGCTATGGTTTTTCATTTTCCCGCCGCTTCATAATAGAAATCCTCTGGCATCTGAATTTACTTAATTCTCCACTGCTAATATCCCTAAATGGCTAATTTCCCAAAAATCCCTAACCCTAAAACCAAAATCACTTCCTTTCCTACTCCGACCACTCTCGTCCCTCTATTTAACATGTTTGTCCTTCCAAAACTCTTCGTCCTTCAAAGAGTTCAGATTCGAATCCAACAAAGCTATATGAATCAAAGACGAGCAGGTCGGGATCGTAATCTGGCAGAATGGGCATGCATACTGGTCGGGATCTGAATTTGGAGAAACCCGAATGGCTAAGACAGAGAGCGCCACAAGGGGAGAAGTACAGTAAAATGCTGGAATCGATATTGGAGTTGAAGTTGAATATTGTTTGCGTTGAAGCTCAGTGTCCCAATACTGGTGAGGTATAAAATAATTTTCCATAAAGTTTAACTTCAAATTTGGATTTAATGTATGAGAATTAGTGCTTTGGGCTGAGCGATGTAGTTCATAAGCTGGATGATTTGCCTCCACTTTTAATTATATGACATATTCGCAAAGAAAGAGTTGATATTAGATTGTTAAGAGTTGGCAGCTGCAAGTTCATTGAAAGTATGTACAAAAATTGTGTGGTTATTGAAGTTGAATGGTTAAACATTAAAGTCACTTTAAAGTCCATGATTAAACAGATTATCAAAACCTCCCTTAAAAAAATTCTTAATATGTAACTCAATAAGGATGAAAATGAAATTATATGGTTGTACATTCGCATGACGTGAGTTTGATTATGTTGTCTTAGCAAAATTATAAAATTAGTCTAGGCCTATTTTGACTTGGATACATTTACATAAGAAGATAACTAGGCCAGTTAGGAGGCACTAGTCTGTTTAGTTGATGAAAAATGCAGGCTTAATTATAGATATAAACAAGCAAAGATGGATGTAGAGGGGCAGTTGAATAGTTGAACACCATAGGCATTTACATAAGAAGATAACTTAGGCTTGTCTCACTGTTGGCATGGACGGTTGAACACCATGGGGCACAGCCTGTCATCCTATTTTCTATCTAAATCGGGTTATTTGCTTTGTTCCTATTCTACATACTATTCATTTAACATAGTGTATAGTGTTTGAGCTTTGCTAAGAGTATCTAATTTGCTTTCGCTCATGAACAGAAATTACCCAAAATCTTCTTAGAAAACTTTATATGGAAACCATGCCAGTAATTTAATTCTCTCTCCATTTTTTGAGCAAAACATAGGCAGTAGGGAATATTTACCTTACCAAGACAAGTGTTTTTTTTCTTTAGCTTTTATACGGTTAGTTTTAATTCAGTAGGATGCATTCAGGCTTGTGATATTTTCTTTGCATTGCCAGGTCTACCGTGTTAGGTTGTAAATATTCAAGATAAGAATCATGGAATACACGATAAAAAAACAAAGCTTGCATGCTGGGAATCGTGTGTACGGGCATTGCTTATTACGTGCAAGGAATTGTTAAAAAGGAGAGAGGTTTGGTTTTCGTTACGGCCTTCCAACCATTGTGTATGGTCATAGTTTCTGTTTTGGGGTCCCTCATTCTTTCTGAAGTGATCACTTTGGGAAGGTATTCCTATGTTCATATCAGGCTTTTTGAATTATAGAAATAGTAGTTTCTCAAATAATCTGGATTATTAATTTGGTCAACTTTTATGCAGGGTGATTGGAGCATTGGTCTCCATTGCCTTGGGTGTTGGGGTTATAATCCCTGCATCAATTGCTCCGTACAAGGCAGTCGCTTCTCTATCTTAACCGTTGATACCACTGCATTCAAAAGATGTTTGATTAGAAAAAGTTGTATTTGTGTTTTAGAGTATTAAGTTTTCTAGTATTATGCTTAGAAACTAGGATCATTTGCAATAAAAAAGATTACCAATTTGTTTCAGGTTACTTGTAGTAAATCTAGATAAGTAGATGCCCTTCAAGCGGATGTTTGTTTTTGCAATATCTTTAACAATAAAGAATGGATATATATTATTGTGATGGTTAAAATTTATAGTTTGTAGTCCGAATATAAAGTTGTGATGTCTTCTCGATGAACCCTTTGAATTTATGTCAATTTTTTTCCATTGCTTATATGTTCTTGCTGCATTGCAAAATGTGTTTAGAATTTTTTTTACAATTTTTTAACCACAACTACCTATAGCAGTTGTGAAAAGGTCTTTTACAACTGCTAATTGCAGTTGTAAAAGATCTTTTTACAACTGCGATTGACAGCTGTAAAGGACTTTTTTTTACAACTGCCACTGGCAGTTGTAAAAGACTTTTTTACAACTGTGATGGGAAGTTGTAAAAAATTATTTAACAACTACCGAAGACCATTGTAAAAATATAACCCTATTACAACTCTGGATACCACGACGGGCAGCTGTCCGTTGTAATAGACATATTACAACTATTTTTGGCAGTTGTTAAAAGGTGTTTTTTTTGTAGTGTATGATATTTATGGCCAAATCGGGAATGGATGAAGACCGCAGTCAAAGTATCAGCAGTGGCCTTTGAGCGGGCAATGACAATCGAAAAACTAGCAACTGATCTCGCTCAAAAGGACCGCATAATCCAGATGCTTAACGATGAAAACGAGTCTGCGAGAAATTCGAAAACGGAAGCTAATAAAAGAGCCGACGAGGCAACCCGAAGGATGGAGGGGATGAGGCGAACGCATCTAGCCCTGGTTGAGGAAATGGGGCACCGGACCACCACCGTCATGGCTGAAAGAGATGCGGCGTCAAAAGAGCTTAAGGAGCTTAAAGCCAAATTTGCTGAGATCGTCAAAGAAAAGACGATGCAAATTAAGCCGCTCAGGAAGCATGCGAGCAGGCTGTGGCACTTAGGAATGAGAGAGATGCGGCAACGCTAAAGATTCAAAAAATCGAAGCCAGGATTGAGGGTGAAGTGAGAGCGGCAGAGGCCAGGTTGGAAGGTGACATTGAAGATCTCCTCATCTATTACTTGTATTGGAAAGGAGAATACCCGTCTAAGAAAAACCACAATTTGACAAGTGGCATCCAAATCAACGCATCCAAGTGTCAAGTAATTATTTACGCTGCAATTGGCTAAACAACTATTTGCCGTCCTCTTCTTGAAAAGAATGATTGTTATAACTCCACCAAATAAAAAACTATCTACTTCCTTTCGAAAAAATCACGTTTGATAATTCAGTTAGAGATACGGTTTTCATCTCCCAAATTCATCATTCCGATTCGCTTTCCACCCTCATCGTTCACGTAAGTATGTTTACTAGATTTTCCTTTCTGCTTAACTATTCCATATTTTCTGGTTGTATAATTTGTTTGAACATGAATACTTCACATTGCTTACAATACAGTATTTGTCATATCAACTCATATCTATCTCTATCTTTCATTAATCATACCAATTTGTTGTTTGCAAGCATGAAGATTACAGTTGTAGATTATGTTGTTGATGAATTTACCCAATGACGGTCTGTTCAATATTTAAGGTTGTAAGTGGTGTTGATGATATCTTTACATCTTAGTACCAATATCATGCTTAAAACTTTGTTTTCTACATGATCCATACATATTGGGAAGTGGTTTCTAATAATTACGATCAGATTTACATTACTACACAATGAGTCACCCTTAATCGTTTAAATATTGACAGTGTATAGGTCGTGATTTCCAACTATTGAAAATGATTGAATAATAGGCGTGTGACTGTAAATTTGAAGGGCGTATTCTCTATAAATCTCCGGATGTCATTGTAAATTCTGTAAGTGACATATCTTCGCATACCTTATGTGCTCCCATTGCTTATATTTCTTTTCTTTTTTTACCTTTCGCTGTTTTCAACTAACGAGTAAGGATGAATTATTGTTATTTTCATTTTCCTTTTCGTCTATGATCTCTCATTCAATATCAGTTTGTATTGTTTGTTGCCCTTTACTAATATTACACTTGGAAAGTCTTTTAAATAATATATGTGAGGGTTAATACATTACCTTATGTTATTTAAATACATATTTAACAAACTATATTCTATGATTTCAATATGTTAATTTTTTTTCTTTTCTTTATTTTTTATTTTTTTATTTAACTAGAATAAAGTGAGGCTTTTGAAGAATAGTGTTTCTTGATTGGATTGAAAAGGTGGTATCTTTATACTACAATAGCCTTGAAATAACGAATAATTTGAGTATAGAATTAGAATTGATTACAATTTGAAAATAAATTAGAGTCTCTAAAGATCATAGTTTCTGGAAGTAATATGAGTGAAAAAAATTCTTATGACATTGCAAAAGTTGATATTGTTTATCATTTTTTTCTATTTGAAGTTTTATGAACCCCACTTGAAACCTGTCATTATGATTTTGCAATCTCTATCTCTGGGTTTTATGATGAAATCGGATAATTAATTATTTTATATTCCTATGTGTTTTTTAGTTTTTACTAATCTACTTCTTAATAAAGTAAAAATGGGTTATATCTTCTATATACATAAAGGATATTAATTAATTTATGTTCCTATACGTTTCTTTTACCAAGCCAATTCCACTGTCCCTTAAGTGATTGTTGTCTTGTCTTTTAATATCTTACTTAGTTGCAGATGTATCTTTGTTTGTAAAGATTTTGTTGTTGTCTTCATTGTTAGGATTTACAGAAAAAATGAGTTAAAATAAGTAATAAAGAAAAATAAGATTACAAAATTCTTTTACCAATTTTTTTATGATAATTTTGGTTGGTAATATACTTAGAAAATTTAAGGGTTGAAATAGAATTTACCCTGGTACTGTGATCTGTTTTGCTCCAAATAAGTTCATCACGTTTTACTGTTTTAGTAACTGTGTTCAAAAATTTGTACAGTTTGTTTTAATTTTGTCAAATGGCATACCCATACAAAATATACCACCTTGCAACATGTAAACCGAATGAAGAAACAACAAAACAACGTTTTACCTTCCAAGATTTAGGATTCATTCACTTAGCAGCAAACGAACAAAACACACAAGAGCATCAAAAATTGAAATTTGCTAACAAAAATCGAAAATTCGAACGATGAAACAACAAAACACTTCAAATGTATCGTCTCATACCGATTAGTGCTTAAATACGACTACTTCTAATTTGAAAAGTTGACTTTATGTTTATTATATAAATAGATGCTACTGCACTGTTTGTAGAAATATAATATTTTGGTAGGTTTTTGTAATTCATGTTATTTAGATGAAGATGCTAATAATCTTTTATTCCTATCATCCTCAGTTTTAACTTGCAGTATTTTTGAGACTTTTATTATGAGGTAGATGGAATTTCTCTTTGTTTGTATTGTGATATGAATTATTATGCTGAGGGAAACAGGTATGATGGATATAATACCTAACTTGGGTGGATGGTACATATAACATATTTATTTTTCATAAAGGATATATTTTTGTACTTAACTATATTGAACTATCATAAATTTATAATGCCTTTACATACAAATTATGAATTTTTATATTATGTTTCCTAAAAAATTTACTTTCATAAATATCAATAAAATTAATTGTTATCCCACAAGTAAGAGTTCATCAATATCCTTTGAAAGATCTTTTTATTCATAGCATGTAGTTCACTGTTTCACATTAACTTCAGTAGATGAGTCACTCTTATGTGGATTCATTATTTATTCATGCCTTTAAATAGGAATACAAATTATGTAAAATGAATTAACTAATCACATCAACTTTTTTTTTAATGATAAATACGTGCTTATATTGATTTTGGATGATTGTCTTCTCCATTATTTCTTCATTCATTACAAATCATCACAATTTTTTCCATTTAATTGTTCCGTCGAGAGTTTTTTTTGGTTATATGAAAATTATACATAAAGAAAAAATTGAAAGCCCCAGTTAATACTACTATTGCTTAACTTTTATATTTATCAATGAGTTCATTATAACTAACTTCATGTTGACAAAAGAAGTAACGAAAAGTTAATTAAGGCCATAACAAAGGAAACAAACTGAGGTTTGATGCACCCTTCCCTCATGTAGAAATCTAAGTGCAGAAAACATGTTCATGGGAGTCTGGTTTCATGATTAGTCAAAAAAAGTAAAATTTCTTTAAAATGTTTTGGAGTTATCATTGGCCAAAATCAAATCGGAAGCACTATATGCATATAACTAAACAGTTGCAAATAATCACTTTGCTAAATTCAAACAAGTTTGGGCCACTATGAACTATGTTACTAGATCAACACAGTTAATAATGTGGATATTTTTTTCGAGGACGAATATATTTATTTATTTTAAAGGACAACCAAGTTCCGTTATTCACATCATGGATAACTTTGACATGAAGGACGACTTTCAAATTTTAATCAGATAATATCCAAATATTTTAAACCAATAATGAATATCTATATTTCACAAATAATAACAATTAATTACCGAAAGGTTTTTTTTGGAATGTGAGAAAAAAGAATATAACAAACAATAAAAAAGAATATAACAACCAAAGTTTCTTCGTCCTTAATCTAATTATTAAAGTTTGTTGTCCTTGGATCTATTTTTTTTTAAAATGTGTTCTTAGAACTAAATACCCCTTTAGTAATTTACTATGTTGGTTTAAGTTTTACATGATTTTTTTATTTGAGACAATCCCCTATGTTTATCTTTGAGACAATCCCCTATGTTTATTCATTATTGTCTTTCTGCCAAAATCAATATTTTTAAAGCAATCAATAATAGTTATATAAGTGCTATATTTTTTTTGCAGCTGTTCGCAACAAAAAATATGAATCATATCATACAAAATCCAACTTAAAAAATATAAATGATGTGTTAACGGTAAAAAGTGAACGCTAACACCCGGTGTGTGTAATAGAATTGTGAAAGCACCACCCGTTGGTACGGGAACAGAATATAAGCTGAAAATCGCAGAAAAGCAGTAAATGAACAACAGATTTATAGTGGTTCGGCCCGTAATTGAGCCTACGTCCACTTTATAGCCTTTTATTGCTGATTTGATTAAAATTTGATACAATATCCTTCAAAATACAATACAACTTGATCATGAAAACACTCTTGACTACTAGCTCGATCTTTGATGATGAAACTCGACGAATCCGTGTTGGATGTTAGGAGCTTTTCTCGAAGATTGTTGTAGTGTCTCGAATGCTTGAAGATCTTTGATTGCTGAATGAGAGGAGGCTTTGACAGCGTAACGGCGCTTGGAGGAATGAATGGCCAAAAGTCCCCCGAATGTTGGAAGTGATGGGGTATTTATAGGAGCAGATTTCTGGGCAGGAATTCTGCCTAAGTCTTAGGTCGCATACGACCTTAGTTAAGTCGTAGGTCGCGAGCGACCTAAGCTAGGTCGCTGTCCCTTTGCGGCTTCAGAAGTTAGCTGGTAAAGCTGTGCTTAGCTTCATTTGATCAAGTAGTAAGTCGTAAGCGAGTTAAAGAATAGCTGTCTGAGCTTTAGGTCGTAGGGTGCTGAACATGCTTTAACAGTTAGGTCGCTAGCCTCTTTAGGTCGTCAAGTCCCTTAGGTCGCTAACTACCTTAGGTTGTTAAGTCCTTTAGGTCGCTAGCTACCTTAGGTCGTTGAGTTCCATAGGTCGCAATCCTTTCTGTTGCTAGGTCGCGAGCCTCCTATGCTGTTAGGTCGCAAGGCCTTTCCATCCTTAGGTCGCGAACTTCTTATGCTGTTAGGTCGCGAGATCCTCCTGGATCTTAGGTCGCAAGGCCTTTCCATCCTTAGGTCGCGAACTTCTTATGCTGTTAGGTCGTGAGGTCCTCCTGGATCTTAGGTCGCAAGGCCTTTCCATCCTTAGGTCGCGAACTTCTTATGCTGTTAGGTCGCGAGGTCCTCCTGGATCTTAGGTCGCAAGGCCTTTCCATCCTTAGGTCGCGAAGATCTCTTAAGTCCTTAGGTCGCAATGCTTCCTTACAGTTAAGTCGCAAGCCTTTCCTTAGGTCGCTGAATTCTCTAGGTCGCAACCTTCTCTTAGGTCGTTAAGTTCTAGGTCGCTGAGATAAAAGGATTAACATTTGCCCCTCGAAGCATATGACTATGCCATAGGTCGTATGCTTCGATTTACCCTCGCTAAGTCGCAAACGACCTAGAGCTTTTACGCGCCTGTTCGCATCCCACTCTTAGCTTCATATAAATTGGTTAGGTCGCACCTTCTCCCCTACCCTACTGTTTTGAACCTCCATCGCCATTAGCAGTTTTTCAAGCTTCCAGAGACAAATTGGACCCAATCAGCCAACGATTCCTCCTCACCAATCATAATTCGTAAGTGGATCGGCTTTTATTCATCCATAATCATCACTCGATCACGAATCGCTGTTACCTGTCCCAAGCTTAATTTTGTGCATCGTGCTTTCTGAACGGTTGTTTCCAATAACTTTTGCTTGTCAATTGACGCGCCGTGGCGATTCATGATCGTATGAAAGCCTTTTACTACGGATCTGTAGGGTTTGCAATTGATTTGCTGGTTAATTGGTGGTGTGTTGAGGTAGAACGAAGGGGAAGATCAATTCTTCTGGTTTGGTGGTATTGGGTTATCGGATTCAGTGTGACATTGCTTGGAGAGGAAGTCACCAGCCTACTAGATTTGAACGACCTAGGAGTTAGGTCGCGTGGGGAAGCTTAGCGACTTAAGCTTTTTGCGATCTGACAACATTTGCGACCTAGAGAGTTCTCAACCTTAAACAATTGTGCACGACCTAGGACTTAGAGAAAATTGCCCCACCTTAATCCATTCAGTTGCAACATGCGACCTACAGAAATCCTGACTCATGATAGGTCGCTGAACGACCTAATACTTAGACAATTTTTCAGTCTTGAACTTTCAACCTGAACAACATAGCATAAGAACACTGCAACCTGTGTTAGGTCGTAAGCGACCTAACACTTAGAACTTTGAACAGCTTTTGACTGATTTTTTTGAATTTGGATTATTTTGGGCTTTGCACTTCTTCTCGGATTGCCTCAACTTTAATGCTAATAACCTGTTTAGAAGCAACATTCACAGAAAAATGGGACGAATATACTGCTATTGATTGCCCACATCAAACAACAGATTAGTTGACAAAGAATATCAAACTTAAATGAACTTCGTGAATGAAATGCTGTGAACTAACAAATCTAATTGAAGTATTAAAGCAAAACTGAAGTGATCAACTAAAGCTGATTTATTTGCATCAACACAACACTATTCTTGGACTTAAGATATTAAGCCCTGAAACTTTATAATTGACAAGTATCAATTAGTTTAGTTTCATTTACATTTGCTCGTTATTGTATTAGTTTTGCACAACACTTCACTCTTTTTAGGAAACGTGCACCTTAATATTTGATCGTCCAGTTCCTTGTGTAGAATGGAATCTCAACAGGAAGACTTGGAAATAGCCGGAGAAGCTTTTCCAATTGCTACTCCACTAAACGATCCTCCGGAAAGGACTCCTACTACTCTAAGTCATAAAGTCTTCCGACAACTGTGTATCCAATTTGGCATTGCCGAAGCAGATGCTTTACTTCCTGGGTCAAGCGACACTGCTGACAGACCGCCTCTTGGCTTTGTTGCTGTGAACCGGCAGATGTGTTCAAGTGGAGCCATTCCTCCATTTAACGACTGTCTTCGGGAACTCCTCCTTCGGCTAACTATTTCTCCCTTTCAACTACACCCTAACGGATACTCCATCCTGTTGGGATTGTGCGTGCTTTTCAGGAGAACGTTGAACCGTTTTCCCTCTTTTGATGAAATTCGCTTCTTGTGCACATTTGCAAAGAACAAAGACCATCCTTCTATCATACTTGTGAGGAGTGCCAGGAATCGCAAACTAATTCTGGACTTGCTTGAAAGTGCCCATGGATTCTTGACTCAATTCTTTTATGTTCGCTGTCCTCCGGGATTTTATGCTATTTGGAGAGTCGGAAGTAAGATTACTTTTTACCGATTCATTTTCTAGATTTTTCATAATTCGAACCATCAAATGCTTAATTCCATTCTTTCTTCGTGCAGCACTTCCTTCTCTTCTTCGAGATACCAGCCGTAAGTCGATTTTAGATACTTTGAGTGCTGTTGACGTTGAAGAGAGGAGCGCCAAATTCTTGCTGAAAGATGAATTTCTGCACCAGTTTGGCCTTTTACATCCTTCTAGATCGACTCAGATTCATGAAATTTCTAGTTCTGATGCGGAAACGTTAGTTGCTTCAGATTCCCAAGCAGAGGCCTCGAATGCCCCAGCTTCTATAGAAGAAACTGCATCAGAAGCACCCGTCGTGGAGGCTGCTTTGATAAAATGTTCCGCATCTACCGATGTTGTAGGGTCAATTAACGAACCGGCACTTGCCCCAATTATTGAGGAGGAAGAAAATCCTCGAATTTTTGAAAAATCAATTGATACAGAGGTTGAAAAAGAGAAGTCTGCTGAACACCTGGGTGATGACACCTTTGATGGCTTGAGCGATATCATGATAACTTCTCAAGAGCTTTTTGGGGATAACAATCCAAAAGCAACTTCTCCCGTTGTCGAGGCGACTTCCACCTTTAAACAAACTCGGACGCCTACTACGCCAGTCGTCTCTGTTTCCACACTAAAGCGTGGTCTGTAGTTTGACGCATGTAGCTTGCACGCCACACACACTTAGGATTTTTCAGCACTTATAAACATTTATCCTCTTTCTCCTGGAGATTTCTAAACTCTACTCCTTTCTTGCTTTCAGGTTCTCCAATGGGACGTACAGGTTCATATTATGACTCATTCAAGTACCGTGGAGGCCGCGGCTCCTATGACTGTAGGAAGTACCTTGATACCCCAAAAGAAACAGATGAAGAGAGGGCTCGAAGGAAAGCCCAGGAGAAGCGGGATTACGATCAGCGGCAAAGAAGGAAAGATGCCGAGCGATATGACTCTTTGCATAGAAGTGACTACTCTCATAAGCGGAAGTCTTACGATGATAAGGGAAAAACTCAGATTGCCGACGAACCGAGCAAACGATCTAAACCGATTGACGCGTCTGAAATTTCTGAAAAGACTGACGCTCCCATTCCTTCCGATATTCTGGCCAGCTCTCCTCCTCTGAAGAAATCTGACATTCAGACTATCATTAACAGACCGCAATATCAAGTCAAGGACGGCCCCCCAACATTTCAGAGCCGTTTTCCGAATTGGTGCCTAAAAGGGGTGCGCTTTGACTTGGACTTAGTTCCGATTGATAAGCAAGACATGCTTAGCAGTCTTGACGCAGTCAGGCTTAATATCGAGAGGATGTCGCAGTGGCAGAAGCTTGTTGATGAACTCCAAAGGGTTAATCGTGCAAACCTTGAGGCGATGCTGACTATGGAAAACGACAAGGCGGAGTGGGACAAAATTTGCAAACAGCATAATGTCGAGATGACAAATATTGTTGATGGTTATGCAAAACTTGAGTCCGAGGTTAAAAAACTTAAGGAAGATCTTGCCTCTTCTTCTGCATCTCATACTCAAAAAGAAGAAGTCTTTCAAAAACAAGTGCGGGATGCACATGCTGCACAGAGAGATGTCGAAATGAAGCTTGCCGCTGAATAGCATATTACTGAGAAATACCGCACAGAAAACACCGATCTGCGGGAAAAGGTCACCTCCCAGAACGTAGAGATTGAGTTACTAAAGTCCCGACTTACTAAAGCTGAGGCAGAGCGTGATGAGGCTACCGCTGGCCGGGTTGCTGCCGTTGCCGAAAAGGAAGCGGCTGAGCAATCACATGAGGCGACGAAAGCAGACATCAGCTCTACCTTATTCGACTTTTATTTACACAGCGTTCTGGGTCGTGGGAGCCTCTCTTTTCTTGGTCCCGATTATGAAATTACATTGGCTGAAGTGTGGGAAGTCGCAATGGATATGCTTGGCGGGGCCGGCTATAATGAGTTGGAACTTGAGGAGCGCTATCTTGATGATGAGGCTCGTGCCCTCTTGTTAAGGGGAAGGAGCAACTTGCCAAAGTACGAGCTGAAAAAACGGGAGAAGAGCCTCCAAAAGAAGAAGCTCCTTTAACTGCCCCCGTTCATACTTCCACTTCAGCCGACGTTAATATTATGGATTCCAGCTCTCATTCTTTACATCTAGCTAAAGTTGCCCAAGAAACTGCAACTACTCCTACTGAAGATGAGGCACTGGATGATATTGAAGCCGAGAAGTTTGAGGTTGATCTTGCAAAGCCAACTCCTCCAGGTACTTTTGGTGTCGTCTCGGGTCTAATGAACCAGTCATTTGACTTAGCCGAATTCGATGACCTTCTTACTTGTTACTTAAACTTTGGTGAACCGATGCCCTCTTTATTTTCGGGGGATGTTGATTTTAACTTCTTTTCTTCTACAGCGGAGGCACCAAGCACTGCACAAGCTTTCACTCCTTCGGTTGCCGTTCCTCCATCTTCCAAAATTACTCCTCCTTTTGCTTCCCAACCGGGATCACAGGTAGAGAAAATCGAAGCTCTTCAAGGCTTGGATGATCCGGCTGCTTCTCAGGAACAGAAGGCGGAGGATTTTGAAGACATTGAGAAGACCCCGGAGCGGTCTCTTGATGACGACACGAAGCTTTCAACATTGCTTGCTACTCCGGGGAGCGAGTCTTCTTCAAAGAGGAAGGGGAAGCGTGCTGTAAGGAAGAAGAAGAAGACTTCCACTGAAGAGGAAGCAGTAGTTGATCTGGCCGTACCGCTTTCTCCTTCTGCCCCTACCCGTTCACAACGACTTCAAAAGCTAATCATTAGGCCGGGAAAGGGCTCCAAAGGTGGTGAGAAGAAGGAATAATCAAGCTGGATTTTCTACTTATTATTTTTGCTCTTTGCATGTATTGACCGGGGATTGTGCGGGTACCGGTCCCCGCTTTTGTTTGTTCGAGATATCTGCACATGTAAAGAATTTTCATAGTACTAAATAAAACAATTATTTTACTTGTACAAACTCTTGTGTATGTGAGAATGCATTTGTTTTTTATTTTTAGTATAGAACAAACGATTCTTTTCACCTATACAAACTTTTTGTTTGTGTTTAAGAATGCATTTATCCCACAGCTTTTTCGCGTGATATTGTTATGTGCTTGTGGTATGTTGCTTGAATACTGCTTTTTATTGTTGTAGCCGTATCATATGATATTGCCCCTATACCACAAGTGCATTACAATATCTTTTGCTTTTAGCGAGAACTGTACTCTTATTTTTCATAGAATAACTATTCCGTCTTTGAGGGAATGATTATTCTACTTAAACGGAGCATGTCTCATTTCCGGATAAGTTTTCACGCTTCAACCTTCGGAAATGTTTACTTCATGCTTTTGAGAAGTGAATTCTCCTACGCGGTGAAGCGAATCTCAGAAGAAGATATTACTTAGCACTTCGATTTCTGGGGAAGAGTTTTTTTTTTTTGGATGAACAAGTAGGTCTTCCTTAAGAACCGAAGTGTGCCTCTAAGGAGGGCTTTATTTTGGTATTTTTGAGGAGTAGCATGTGGACTCCGAAGAGTAGCATTATGCTTTGTGTAGTATTGTTGTGCCCCCGGAGAGGTCTTGTGCTTCCAAAGAAGTCTTGATTTTGGTCTCCGAAGAGAAGCAATGTTGGTCTCCGAAGAGAAGCAATTTTTGTATTTCTACTCGGGTGAAGTGGGTCTCCGAAGAGAAGCATTTTGCACTTTTACCCATGGTGAAATGTGCCTCCGAAAAGGGCTTTTACCTCCGAAGATGGCTTGTGCCTCCGAAGAGGGCTTGTGCCTCCGAAGAGGGCTTGTGCCTCCGGAGAGGGCTTGTGCCTCCGAAAAGGGCTTTTGCCTCCGAAGATGGCTTGTGCCTCCGAAGAGGGCTTGTGCCTCCGAAGAGGGCTTGTGCCTCCGGAGAGGGCTTGTGCCTCCGAAAAGGGCTTTTGCCTCCGAAGATGGCTTGTGCCTCCGAAGAGGGCTTGTGCCTCCGAAGAGGGCTTGTGATTGCCTGGAAGTTACTTTCTCATGGTCAGAGGTCTACGGGGCGAACGCAAGTTGCTTGATTGGATGTTTGCTTGCGCAAACGATCGCAATTAACTAACAAGGTGCCCCTTTGGTAGTCCCACCGATCTTTTTGATTGAGTAAAGCATTCCCATTTATTGGCGTGCCTCGTTAGAGGGCTTTGGTTGGTTGGTGTGCCAGGTAGGTTGCGTCTCAGGGGCGAGTGGATCCACGGGGCGGACATACGCTATCTGGTCGGATGCATCACGACCAGTTAGCGAGGGTCTTGTTCCTTCCGATTGGGAAGGCGTCCCTTTAGTGGATCTCCCGGCCTTCCTGTTGAGAGGCATACCTCCCTTTGTCTGCTTCTTTGTTTGCTTGGCAATTTTCTCTCATCATCTGCCCATTAGCGATCTCTTATCATCATTTCCAAGCACATCTTTTTTCCTTTTGCGAGTAAATTGCTTCATCCGAAGGAGTGTACTTCACTGTTGAATGACTTCACGAGACAAACGCGAGTCATCTAGTTGGATGCCCGTTCATAACGACAATCTCAACTAGTGAACAAAGGTTTGTCCCAGTGAAGTCGCCAACTTTTTATGTGAAGTTTTCCTTGCGTAGGATTTGAGTTTGGAATTTTTGTTGTTTGGTTTTTGTGCAATAGCTGATTTATAGAGGTCGCTTAGCTTTGTGATGAGCAAGCCTTGTTATAATGTCCTGCAATTTTGAATCGATATTTTAGCGATACATTTAAAGTATTTACATATCGAAATAAAACAGGCATTATGAAATAGTAAAGAACACAAGATTTATAGTGGTTCGGCCAAGAATCGGGCCTACGTCCACTTTATAGCTTTCATTCATTTACACTGATTTACAATGTTTCACAATACAACTGATACATTCATCATCATTTTACAATTTTGAGCAGAGCTCTTTTCAAGTAAAATAAGGGCGCAAATGGTTGTTGTTCCAGGCCCTTGGAATTGGATCTCCTTCAACAGTTATGAGTTTGAAAGTGCCATCAAGAAGTTTAGTGCCTATGACATATGGCCCTTCCCAGTTTGGCCCAAACACACCAGTTGCTGTCATGATCCTTTTCAAAACCAAGTGTCCGATTTCAAAGCTGCGTTGGCGAACTTTGGAGTTGAAATACCTGGCTATTCTCTGCTGATGAGCTGAAACTCTAAGCCTAGCTTCCTCTCTTTTCTCATCAAGAAAATCAAGCGCTTCAAGTTGCAGTTTTTCATTTTCGGTTTCATTGAAATGAACTCTTCTATGTGAAGGAACCTCTACTTCTACTGGAATCATTGCCTCAGATCCGTATGCCAGTGAAAATGGAGTGTGCCCAGTCGCAGTTTTGTGAGTAGTTCTGTACGCCCATAGTGCTAATGGAAGCTTATCAACCCAACCACCTTTTGCTTTTTCAAGTTGCTTTTTGATAGTTGACTTGATGATCTTGTTAACTGCTTCCACTTGCCCATTTGCCTGCGGATGAGCCACTGCTGAGAAGCTTTTTCGAATTCTGAACCGTTTGCAAAAATCCTGGAATTCTTCACTTTCAAATTGAGTGCCATTGTCGGTGATTATCTTCTGTGGCACACCATATCTGCAAATGATATTCTTCGTTACAAAATTTATCATCTTTTTAGAAGTGATGGTGGCCAAAGGTTCAGCTTCGGCCCATTTGGTGAAATAGTCAACGGCGACAATAGCATATTTAATTCCTGATTTAGCGATCGGTAATGGTCCAATTAGGTCTATTCCCCAAATGGCAAATGGCCATGGGCTGACCATTTGTGTGAGTTCGGTGGAAGGTGCTCTTGGGATTTTTGCAAATTTTTGGCATTTGTCACACTTCCTGGAGTAAGCTGCAGCATCTCGATTAATATCCGGCCAGAAATACCCATATCGGAGAATTTTCTTTGCAAGTGTTTGACCACCTGAATGGTCTCCACATTCTCCTCCGTGCACCTCTGCTAAGATTGTCTTGGCTTCTTCTTTAGTTACACATCGGAGTAGTGGGATTGAAAATCCCCGCCTGTATAATCGGCCATCTTGAATTATATACCTTGACGCTTTTCTCAATAATTTTCGACGTTCCTTAGAACTTTCTGGCAGGGAACCACTGAGTAAGTATTCTTTGATTGGAGTCATCCATGATTCATGCTCTTGAGACGTAGTCATAATCCAATCAATATCCATTTCATCAATGCTTGGAGCTGACAGAACTTCTACAGGAACTAATCCCAGCAATTGAGCTTCTCCGGAACTTGAGTACTTTGCTAAAGAATCCGCCTTCATATTTTCCTCTCGGGGTATGTGGCTTATTGAGTAGTGATCTAAATCATTGAGGAGTTCGGAAGTTTTTGTCAAATATGCAGGCAAATTCCCTCCTTTGGCTTGAAATTCCTTCTTCACCTGGCAGACAATAAGCTGAGAATCACTGAAAATCTGTATCACTTTGATATTTAATTCCTTGGCGATTTTCAATCCGGCAATAAGGGCTTCATATTCTGCTTCATTGTTTGTCGAAGGAAATTCCAGTCTCAATGCATAACATAGTGATCGTCCTTCGGGAGTTTCGAGCACAACTCCTGCCCCAGAACAATAATCATTTCTCGAGCCATCAACATACAACTTCCACTGTATCGGAATGCAGTCAGTTGTTTCTTCCTTACTGTCGCCTTTGTCAGTGGATTCTGCAATGAAATCTGCTAAAGCTTGTCCGTTAATTGCTCTTCGGGGATGGTAAGTGATGTCATATTGGCTGAGTTCTATGTTCCACTTCAAGAGACGACCCGAAGTTTCAGGACGATACAGGACTTGCTTCAAAGGTTGATCAGTCAGGACCTTGATAGGATGAGATTGAAAATAGGGTCTCAACTTCCTGGAAGCGATTAGCAGACAATAAGCAAGTTTTTCTATCTTTGAATAATTCATCTCAGCCCCAGCGAACCGTTTGCTGATGTAGTAAACTGGACGTTGTATTTTCATATCTTCTCGTACGAGTGCTGCACTTAAAGCATGGGATGAAATTGCCAAGTAGATGAAGAGGTCTTCACCATCACTAGGCTTGGAGAGGACCGGAGGAGTTCTCATATGATGAATCAGTTGATCGAAAGCATTCTGACATTCAGGAGTCCATTCGAAATTCTTCTTTCCTTTCTTTAGAGCATCAAAGAAGGGAATGCATTTGTCTGTGGCCTTGGAAATGAAGCGACTAAGAGCGGCAACCTTTCCATTGAGACTTTGCAGTTCTTTCTTTGTTCTAGGGGCTTTAACTTCTCTTAGAGCTGTGATTTGAGCAGGATTGGCCTCGATGCCCCTAGCGCTCACGATGAAACCCAGGAATTTCCCAGACTCTACTCCAAATGAACATTTCAATGGATTGAGCTTCATTCCGTACTTCCGAAGAATTGAGAACATTTCTGCCAAGTGATCCATGTGGTCTACTGCTTTTTTTGACTTTACTAACATATCATCAACATAGACTTCCATCGTTTTGCCAATCTGAGGCTTGAACATAGCGTTGACAAGTCTTTGGTATGTTGCCCCTACATTCTTTAACCCGAATGGCATGACTTTGTAACAGTAGAGTCCCACATCTGTAATAAAGCTTGTGCCCTCCTGATCTGGTTCATTCATCATAATCTGATTGTATCCGGAATAGGCATCCATAAAAGATAACAACTCATGTCCAGCCGTCCCATCTACTAGTTGATCGATTCTAGGCAACGGGAAGCAGTCTTTGGGGCAAGCTTTGTTCAGATCTGAGAAATCAATGCATACTCTCCACTTTCCATTTGCCTTCTTAACCAGTACTGGATTTGAAACCCAATTTGGATAAGTGGATTCTTTGATGAAATTATTCTCTAAGAGGCGATCTACCTCTTCCTTTAAAGCTGCTGACCTTTCTGGACCTTGAGTTCTCCTTTTCTGTTTCACTGGTGTGAATTTTGGATCGACATTCAGAGTGTGAACAGCAATTGTTGGAGAGATTCCGCACATATCAGCATGACACCAAGTGAACACGTCCAGATTTGCTTTTAGAAATGATATCAGTGTATTTTGAACTGTTGTGCTTAGTTGCGAACCCACATTAAGTACTTTATTTGGGTCTTTTGAGTCGACAGGTATTGGTACCGTAACTTCTGCAGGCACCACTCTATTTTCCTCTGCACTGGATTTTCTGGGGTCCATTTCTCGCCTTGCACCACTATGGTCACCAGTGCAGGGGCCACCCTGTATTTGCTATAAGGTTGGGTTTTTGATGCGGAGGGGAGCTGCCGCATCTTTACCCATCTCTCTCTTTCTGGCTTCTCGAAGCTCTATAAGATAACATTCACGTCCAGCATTTTGATCTCCCTTGATGACACCAACACCATTTTCTGTAGGAAACTTCATAGTTAGGCACCACGGGGCCAAAATGGCCTTGAATGCAGCTAGAGCTGGCCTGCCTAGGAAAGCATTGTAGGCAGAAAATCCATCAACAATCACAAAGGTTTGTTTTCGAGCTACCCTTTTCTGCCCCTCACCAAGTTCCACGAACAAATCGACAGTTCCGATTGGTTGCTGTGGTTCCCCAGTGAAACCAACGATCTTTTGTGATGAAGCCTGAACGTCGGTCATTGGGATCTTCATCTGGTCAAATGTTTTCTTGAAGAGTATATTGCAGGAAGCACCGCAATCAATGAGTACTCGTCTTACTATTGCTGGCCCAATTCCTGCAGAGATAACTAAGGGATCTATGGTGGGAGCTTCAATACCAATAGAATCCCTAGCCTTGAACAAAATATCATTATCTGAAATCTTTTGCTGTTTTAGGGGTGCAGCATTTTCTACAGCAAAAACATCTTCTTCTGCCGGGATATACTTCAAAGCATGAGCATATCGTTCCATCTCACCCCAGCTTCTGCCTACTGGGTGTGGGCCCCGTGAAATGACGTTGATAACGGGCCTCTCAGATTCTTGTGCCGCAGTACCTTTACTCGAGCCTGACGGCTGATTAGAGGGTTGTTGCCTCTGAGTAGACGAAGATGGATCACTTCTGTTTTTCTTGACATATTGTTGCAGCTTGTTTTCTCTCAATAATTCTTCAATTAAGCTCTTTAAGTGACGACAGTCATTGGTATCATGACCGGGTTGGTTGTGAAAACGACAGAACTTTCCATTTCTCATAGCGCCCTTTCCCGGTTTTATCTCAGCCGGTTTGGGATAGTCCACAGCATCTTTGGTGGCGAAGAAGATATTTTCCAGAGTGTCGGTCAATGGAGTGAAATCTGAGGGTTTGAAGAAGCGAGGTTTCTTTGTATCCTTTTGTTTCTTCCCCTCGTGATTTTCCCTTTTCTGACCTCCGGAATCTTTCTTTTCCGAAGTGGTAGTATTATTTTCCACCTTTGCTGCCACCACCTTCATTAATGCTGGAAGATTTTCCAAGCGTATGAATTCATCAGCTTTCTTGTAGAATTTCTCGAGAGAATTTGGCTCTTTCATCTTCAGCCATTTTTTAAATTCGCTCGATTTGTCGATAGCACGCATCAAATAGGTCAAGATCATCCGTGGCTCTGCGTTATCAACTTCTGCCAGAGCTATATTGAAACGGTTCAGGAATGATTTTATAGGTTCTCCCGGATTCTGTTCAAGACTGGATAATGACATTATGTCCTTTGCCTTTGAAGCGTATAGCATGAATTGCTCTTTGAACTTTCTAGTCAGATCGGAAAACTGATCTACTGATCGGACAGGAAGTTTGGTGAACCAGAGAAGTGCCACTCCTTCCAAATATACTGGGAAATACCGGCACTTGATTTCATCAGTTCCTCTCGCACCGGTCATGTGCCAGTCATACTTATACAAGAATTGGTTTGGATCACTTGTTCCCCGATAAGCAGGAATGGTGGGGGGAACAAATTTTCTAGGAAATTCAGCCTTTAGAATCTTCTCGGTAAACGGAGTCTTGCTTGGCGCGAATCCCCATTCACTCTCATCTTCACCTCTCTGCATGCTCTCTTTCATTATTTGCTTGATCATGCCAGAAAGATATTCCTCATTGTTCAAAGATTTTGCGGAATAGACTTCTGCCATTTTCTTAGATGTTTGCCCGGGCAGATTTTCGTGGAAAATTGGCGATGGTCTAGATCCTTCAGCTCGGAGGGGTGCCCCTTCAGCAGCACCTGATCCCCCTTGAGGGATATTCCTCCCTTCGGAGTTGCGAAGAGCATCAGCGGTGTTTTCTTCATTACCCGCTGGTCTTTGGTTGGCACCAAGCAGAGCATTCAGTTTTTCCATCATCAGATTGTTTTGAGTCTCAATCTGTTGGTATAGTCCGGATACAGCAGCGTCTAGCTCCTCTCGCGTCACCCCAACGCTTGGAGCTGCTTGACTTGGTGAAGCAGAGGTGGCGGTATCATCATGAACATTTTCAGATCTGACAACCTTTCGTTTCCTTCCAGGAGCCATTATGTCTGATAGGCTTTTGGTTTTGTAGGAAATCTTTTCAACAAACTTGTGTGAAGCAATGATGGATGGTAGCCTGAGTTGGGTTCTCAGTGAAAGCACCAAAATGTTAACGGTAAAAAGTGAACGCTAACACCCGGTGTGTGTAATAGAATTGTGAAAGCACCACCCATTGGTACGGGAACAGAATATAAGCTGAAAATCGCAGAAAAGCAGTAAATGAACAACGGATTTATAGTGGTTCGGCCCGTAATTGAGCCTACGTCCACTTTATAGCCTTTTATTGCTGATTTGATTACAATTTGATACAATATCCTTCAAAATACAATACAACTTGATCATGAAAACACTCTTGACTACTAGCTCGATCTTTGATGATGAAACTCGACGAATCCGTGTTGGATGTTAGGAGCTTTTCTCGAAGATTGTTGTAGTGTCTCGAATGCTTGAAGATCTTTGATTGCTGAATGAGAGGAGGCTTTGACAGCGTAACGGCGCTTGGAGGAATGAATGGCCAAAAGTCCCCCGAATGTTGGAAGTGATGGGGTATTTATAGGAGCAGATTTCTGGGCAGGAATTCTGCCTAAGTCTTAGGTCGCGTACGACCTTAGTTAAGTCGTAGGTCGCGAGCGACCTAAGCTAGGTCGCTGTCCCTTTGCGGCTTCAGAAGTTAGCTGGTAAAGCTGTGCTTAGCTTCATTTGATCAAGTAGTAAGTCGAAAGCGAGTTAAAGAATAGCTGTCTGAGCTTTAGGTCGTAGGGTGCTGAACATGCTTTAACAGTTAGGTCGCTAGCCTCTTTAGGTCGTCAAGTCCCTTAGGTCGCTAACTACCTTAGGTTGTTAAGTCCTTTAGGTCGCTAGCTACCTTAGGTCGTTGAGTTCCATAGGTCGCAATCCTTTCTGTTGCTAGGTCGCGAGCCTCCTATGCTGTTAGGTCGCAAGGCCTTTCCATCCTTAGGTCGCGAACTTCTTATGCTGTTAGGTCGCGAGATCCTCCTGGATCTTAGGTCGCAAGGCCTTTCCATCCTTAGGTCGCGAACTTCTTATGCTGTTAGGTCGCGAGGTCCTCCTGGATCTTAGGTCGCAAGGCCTTTCCATCCTTAGGTCGCGAACTTCTTATGCTGTTAGGTCGCGAGGTCCTCCTGGATCTTAGGTCGCAAGGCCTTTCCATCCTTAGGTCGCGAAGATCTCTTAAGTCCTTAGGTCGCAATGCTTCCTTACAGTTAAGTCGCAAGCCTTTCCTTAGGTCGCTGAATTCTCTAGGTCGCAACCTTCTCTTAGGTCGTTAAGTTCTAGGTCGCTGAGATAAAAGGATTAACATGATGCAAGTAAAAAGGGATGTATATCATGTTACATGACACAGTTTTTTGGTTATTTTTTTTTCTACAATCAACATTATAGCTGAAGCGTTTAGTAAAATGAATTGTGATGTTGGTTAAATTGGTTAAGTCGATAGGCTTATTCATGCAACTCCTTTTTATAATGCGGTAATTAATGGAAGAATATTGTTCAGTGTCTTTTAAAGAAGTTCGTTAATGATGTTAATATATAAACATATTTCAGTTGAATTGAGATACCGACCTATGATCTTCTCATGTTTATGAAAAAGCATATCATGCGACTAGATATGTCAGCATTCCAAATGCTAGGTGACCAATTTCTGATTCCTCAAAGTTATGGAAATTTACCACACGAAGCACGAAATACTATGCATCTAATTCGATTCCATGGACCAAGTACACTATTACTTTCAGTATAATTAAGCCCTTCAAAAGCTATTGACGAAGTGAAGGCTGTAACTTGCAACTTGCATATTGAAACATAGGATACAAAACTTGAGTTGAAGGAGGAAAAGAAAGAGCATAAGGTAAATTTCAAAGGCATTAGGCCAATACATACATTTTTAATAGTTGCATTATTAAATTATACGTTCAAAAGAAGATTATGCATTGAATTTAGGATTAATAGGTCAGACAACGGTATCAAATTTTGAGTCTTATAACCAGCCTTATGGTTATTTTTTTCGAATTTGCAGCTATTTTTTGTGCATTAACTCGAGCAAATCTAATAAATATTATTATGTTAAATCCTGTGTAGGTTGCTATGAAACAAGAAACGGGAGATGCACAAAGAGCTAATAAAGAATAGAAGAAAGCAAAACTGAAGCACATAAAGTCTCAAAAGCTTGCTGCAGTTGTAAGATGATTTTACATTCCCTTTACGCTATTGTTTGACCAAAACAATCAATACATATGGTGTATACCAAGCTTAGTGCGTAGGACATGGAGGGAAGGTAATTTTTTTTAGAGATTGGGGTTATTTATTACTAAATTAACCAAAGTCAAATTTCTCGCATCTGTGGTGGATTTTCTGATGATGTGTGTTGTAAATTATTACATACATTAATTGAAGTGCAGTATTAAAACCAAGTTTGATAGTTTCTCCATATTCTCATATATTGCACTGTTCTTTTCAAAAGTTGAGTAAGAGATGTGCGTTGTTTACCTTCGCTTTATATTCGTTAACAATTATCACACATCTTATACTTATAAAGTGAAGATATACTCAGATAGTTTTGTTGATGTTGTATAGGATCCAAAAACAATAAGCAGAATTATGTTCACCGACGCCATTCCAAATATTTCCAAATCATTTTGCTCATTGGGTTATTAAGGTCTATGAAATCTGTTTTCAATATACATGCTTCTAAATGCTTAATTATATTCATGTCTATGGAAACTGTATTCGACTCTTCTCAAAATTATTCTTTAAAAGCGGTAGAGGAAAAAAACAGTTATGGCAAAAAATAATTAATATAAATGTACTCTGTATGCATGGTAAATAGAAGAACAAATATAATTAATAATTGAACAATAGAACACTATTGAATAAAACTACAGACCTACACTATTATATAAACTTGACAACCGCATTATTATATAAACTTGACAACTTCTCAGCTGGTGTACTTGAACACCATGCACTCTCAATTTTATATAGTATTTGAACACGTTATAGTCAGGATCAGTGACATTTTCTCCTTTTTTTGAAGTAGCATAATTCAATGTGTTTTTAAAACTCAAATATCCAACAAATACCAAAACTGTCAAACATTACTGATTACTAGCAAACTTACTGTTTTATATTAAAACATTAGTAAATGATTAATTCCACCAACACTGAATCTTAGAATCAATAACTTCAAAAAACCAAGGAATCTTCTCCCAAACATAAACAAACATGACAGAATCTCCTTCTTTTATTGGCTACCCATCATTCTCATTGCTTTTGCTGTCGTCTATTTGTTTTAAGGAAAGGAAGATCGACTCTCTTGAACCTATCTAGAGTAATGCAACTGACTGTTCTGCCTGACTGAGTTCAACTGCAGGTGTTTTCTACTAACAATTTGAACTCAAGCATGCCATTGAAGGTCTCCCATGTTTCAAGTTCCCTAAGTTTCATGTTTGATAGCTTGCACTGTCCTCCTATTCCATTGTTTATGATGCAAAGAGCAATGTAGAGGACAAAGAGCATGAGAAACACTCCCGTTTTAATCAGTAAGTTCAAATACTCATTGAGGTTTAAATTTACTGATTACGTAGTTCTTCGTGCAATGGATTATGTGATCGCATTTACTGGAGAGATTGATAAAGTAAACCTTTCATTATCCTCTTCTTCCTAATAAGTCAATTCATTGCAAAGTCTTGCGGGAAAGATTAGCTAACATTTTGTTCAACTCAATTTGTTGAGGTACAATTATAAATCTCTTAGAAGGGTGCTACTGTAGTATGTAGTACCAATGGGAATGTTTTAATTTGAACAATGACAAGTATTCCATTTGGTTGCTGTTAAGTTAACAGCCACATGGTGCTTTTGGTTCTCGGTGGTTGAGTTTTTTTTAGTCAAAAAACTAGGATATTATTGTTATATCTATGTAACTATATATCACTCTTGAGTTATTTTTTGGCTTATCAATTAGTAATCTATATACAAATTGTAGAAAGATGGTTTATCTAAGGAAGATGCTTGCTTTTATGCTGTGAACACTGTTGATATCCTGGAATATTTGCAAGACACGAGGTTCATCTTCATCGACAGAGATATCAAACCATCATACATTTAAATGACTCTTTGGTCAAAATAAGAAAAAATCGTGTCCATAATCTCCTGTTCCTGACAAAGGTAATATTATTATTTTGTTTCTCACTTTTTTCCTTTTTTTAAAATTCCTCGCGGTTTAAGCTCCAACTCATTAAATTGATTTGGTGTTGACTTTTGAAATTCTTAAGTTTAATATTTTAGTATTGTAAAATATTAGGCCCTGTTTGGATTGCTTTTTTTAGTTTTGCGTTTTCGTCTAAACAAAAATGCGCATTTCTTATGTATTGTTGGAAAACGCACAATTTCAAAAAATAAAATTAACATATAAAACATAAAACAAGTTTATTTGATTTTCGTGTTTTGGAACATAACAAGAGAGGACATAAAACAATTCATCTCCTCCATTTTCTGTCCATCGTCGCAATGACTAAAAATTGTAAAAAAATTTCTCCCATTTTCTTGTATTTTGTAGTGTGGGTTGAAATCACAAAACGCAAAACTCAAAACGAAACCAAACGGACCCTTATGTTTTTAGTTTTTTTTTTAACTTTTCATTGTCCATGGATTAGATAAGTAAGAAAGGGATCTTTTTTCTAGATAAGGAAGAGTTAAAGCATTCTATTTTCAATGTGAGTTTGATGCTAGACTGTGAATGTATTCACAATAGCTTTTCATAACCATGTTTCTTTACTACACTATTTATACTGCATTTTATTATATTATTTTTAAAAGTACACGAGATTTCTCATGTTTCTTATAATTGGAAAATTTTGAGCAGGTGCTTCCAAATAGCCAACTGTTGACTTTCGCTAGGACTTAGCTTCGTAATTATGGCATTGATAGTAGCTTATGTGACTCGGCTAGGATGCGTTGAAAGATATAGAGCAGCGTTTAGCTTGCAAGTACCTGCAAAAATGCGCTTATGCAACATGATGATTGTAGCATTCTCCAAGGTTATTATTTAGAGTTTGCAATAAAAACACAAAGTCTACAATCAACATATTATACATAGTGCACACAAGTTTTTCTTCTTTAATTTTCTTTTCCTTTCCATAGAAAAATAGACATGGATACTTTCAGTTTGAGTTCATGAATGCTTACAGCTGATTTTTCATAAAGTAACTCCCAATATACATATAGTTATCCAAGTAGTATTAACCTTGGAGAGCTTATAAAATATATTAGATAAATACCATAAGGGAACATCATACCTCAAATATACATAATTTTATGTAAAAGAAAATATTCCCTAATCAAATCTTCATCTGTAAAAATATAACCAAATCCAATTACCTAACCTATTGCACCTTTTGTAAATGAGTTGAATCAACCTACTTACTGAAGATGGTGAAAATGATCGTAAATAAATGACCATCAAATTAAAATGTTTATTAAAATAGTTATAAATGGATAACACATTTTATCCTATTTAATTAAAATTTTGAATTATAGAATTTCAAGGTTTTGGAAACAACAATTGAGAGTTTGAAACCTAAATATTTACATGTCATGTGCTTGAAACACCGAGACGTTAAATGAGTGTTTTGCTTTAATAAAATAACAATCGTATTATAAAAAGAAAATCTAAGAATTTGAATTTTGAAAAACTTAATTTTGAAACTTAAATGTTAAATTTTAAGTTTTGAAATATAATTTAGAAAATTTGAATTTCAGAATTAAAATTTTAATGGTTATGATTTTTAGAAGTCTGAACTTCAATTTTGAAGTTAAAAAATTTAAATCCTAAAAATTTGAATTTTGAAAATTTGTATTTTGAAGTTTGAATTTGTAAATGTGAATTTTATACTAGATCTAAATTTAAACTTATTTTTGATTGTTTGATTTTTGAAATTTAGAATTTTTACTTTGATTTCGAAATTTTAAAATTGAAATTTACTGTGTGAAAATTTGAATATTGAGTTTGAAAATTTGAATTTGAAAATCTGGATATGATAATTTGAATTTGACTTTTGAATTTTGATTACTTTAAAAATCTTAAAGTAAAAAACAAAACTTGAGGTCTTTTATTTTTAATTTTAATATTGAAATATAATGGTTTAAACAGATGATTTATATATTATGTGTGTTGGTTCAAGTTGCCTCTATCACTGAGTGGGTTGAATACTGAGTGGGTTGAATGAGTGGGGTTATAATTGGGGTTGGGTCAATTTTGATCCGACCATTTTATGATTCGACCCTATCCAAAGCATATGAATTATAAAAAAATTTCTAAGTAAACTTCATTCTTGCATATTTCATTAGGATAATCAAAAATCAACAACACGTTACAAACATACAATTCCAAAAAAATTTAGTTACAATATGATTAATGACGTTGCCCGTGTGCGTAGCACGGGTCACACACTCGTTTTATAAAATAAGAAAACGTATTCGACCCCCTAAAGGAAAAACAAATATATTCAGATATTATTAGGTCAAGAAAACTTACCTATAGCACATATGATATAACATGCATCACTTTTAATGAAGAAAAATCCTCAAACTAAGTACCGGTGGCCTTAAATAATACGGCTTAAAGGAAAACAAATTTTCCTTTACAATTCTAGCACAGTTACCAAAGTATCTTATACACGTCTTAATTTTCTATACATTGGTTTTTTTCACCGAACTGGTGATATACATAGTCAACTAGCCATTCTAATCTGGTTAACTTTACAAATAGCTATAAAGATACGAATTCACAACTTTTATACATTGTGATATACAAGTCGGTTTTATTGACAGTGTACTTTTTTAAAACATGTTCTATTTCTCAACTTTTACACATTATATGCCAATCCATCTACCAAAATGATACGAATTTACAAAAAGTATTGTACAGAGTTGTATGAACAAAGTCATCCATTATTTTTTATTTCACACTTAAAAACACGAGCTACCTATTCCATTTAGTCTTTAACTGATTGTTTTTCTATTTAATTTGTATTTAAAGTACCAATGTACTACATTCATGCATTAGTTATTACGTACTTTCTGCTACTTCCATCTTGTTCACATTTGTATCTTACTACGGCTATAGTATATATATTGCTTACTGTAGATAAAGGTTGGTAACGAATCATTGTATACAGTGGCAAACTTATTCTACTTCAAACTCATGGACACAAAATACTTCAATCCATATGCTTAATTTGACTACACACTATATCTATATGCATATTTAATAGCCAGACTATATGTTACCTTTATTTTGAAATGAGAATTGAAAACCGAGTATCATAGCTGATGATAACATCACTCTTTTAACATTACTTATGTGTAAGACCGTATGTCTTGCCATTATCACACAATTGATTAGTACCTTGAACCATTCCTTTAATAGGTTAAAATTCTATAGTACAAACATTGCCATGGCATGCTTCCATAACCAGTAGGCACTATGATATAACACAAAAAACTATTGAATACTCACATCACCATCATCCATCCCAATCTTTATTCAAAGCTCCATTGAAAAAAAATTAATACATGAAAAAAAACCATAATCTGATTTAGAACTTAGACCCAATAATTGATAACAAGGATTCCAACCTAGTTATGTATTTAATATTTAAGATAGAAAAAGTATAATAATATGAAGTATAAATTATTTATTTATGGTAAACAAATTCTTTAACAGATTCAAATTATATTTCCATCTACATAGTTAAGATATAAGTATATTTTTCTCCCTCTAGCAATTTTGAAGTTGGGATTTTGCTTTTAATAGAACTTTAGATAGTATCAGAGTATGCTAGTAAATTATAAGAAAACAATGGCCACTTTGAGTGGGAATTAAATTCAGTAAGAAATATAGTCCTAAATCCTTATATAACTTCCATACTAGCTCTTGAATAATAAATTTATTTGGATAACTCAAGCTCCTCCCAAACACAAAATCAATTTGATGATTTAATTGAATAGTCATAATCATTTAGACAAGTTTGGGAGCTCTAAACAAGTTCATACCTAAAATCAATTATCCACCAATAACAAAAGGAATACTTATTTTTTCCACTAAACAGGCAAAGCAAAATCAAATGTGCAGTATATACCTAAAATTTAAAAATATATATACCTACAAGTGGTCGAAGTTCACGGCAGTTGAAGAATCGAAGCACTATGTAGTGAAGTTGACGGATCAAAGCAGTGGTGAAGTTGAGCAATCAGAGCAGCAGCGAGCAGATTGAGGAATGGCGAGTAGCGAAGTTGAATACAACGAGCAACATTTGAGGAATGGCAAGAGTTAAGGAACAGGAAGCAGTGAAGTTAAGGACGACGAGCAGCATTTGAGGAACGACGAGAGTTGAGCTAAGGACGGCGAGAGTTTGAGTAGCATTTAAGGAAAGGCGAGAAGGAGCAACGGGACTTTAAAGTGACGGCTAATTTAGGGCTTGGTTTCGATTCATGAAATGAGCTATTCGCGGTAGGAGAGCAAAAAATTTCACTCAACCTTTTCTTCTTAATCAACAATGTGGTAGTGAGTTATAATTTTAATATTAATATAACAATGACTACTAATGAACTAACAATAGAAAGTCGATTTGTATTGCTATCCTCTCATGCCATCATAAACAATTTTCTTGTAGCGAGTGGACTGGAACGAGGTAGGAAAGTCTCTGTAGAAGGTTTGATCTCTATTTCAGACTTTCCTATTCGAACTCTTTTTGACTCCGAAGCATCGCATTCTTTCATTTCTAGTTCCTTGGTCGATTGTTTGCACTTAGATATTTATCTAGTAGTAGACCCTATAGTTGTTTCAAACCCCATAGGAGGATCGACGCATTTATCCATGATTTTTAGGGGTTTGAAATTTTTTATACTAGGCGTAGAATTTGACTATGACGCCTATGTACTGGGATTTTCGGGATATGGGATGATTTTTGGGATGGACTGGTTATCCACTTATGGAGTAATATTAGACTGCGAGAGGAGAGTCGTCAGACTAGAGACATGTAGTGGAAGGACTCTCGAGGTTTCTTGTGATCCAAAAGGGTCAGTCATGTTGAGCTTCCTTTATTCCCTTGATTCATCACTAGGAGTGTTAGATTCAGTTTCAGTCGTTAGAGATTTCCCAGACGTCTTCGAGGAGGTTAGGGGACTACCCCCTAAGAGAGAGATAGACTTTAGGATCTAACTGAATGACAATACTAAGCCAGTGGCATTGCCCATATGGCTCCTAGGGACCTCACTCAAATTAGATTACTAGTTAATTTAATTAGTTAAAATTAAATTATTGGATGATTGATTGAATTGATTATTATTATCTGTCTGGATGTGATATTATATATATAGTAGTATATATATTGGAGTGATTGATATTCCCGCATTATATAGCAGATGAGACCCTATGCATCCCGCATAATAGCGGATGACCCTTTATACCGCGATATCCCACCTCGAAGTGGGATTGGTATTCTTATTATGCTAACACTATGGATGCAGGGAAAGCAAGTTGGAGGGATCCAATGAGATTCCTCAAAAATATTGAAATTTATTTTTATAATCTGTGATATGATTTACTGATCATCTGTGATGTATTATATTAGAAATCAGAGATATTGAGTGCTGTTATTTTATATTATATTTTGTTCCGCTGCGATTGTGAGATTCTGTGCTGTTGTTTTCTGTTTCTTCTTCTACCTCTTTCTCTTCTTAACCCTAACACTCTGGAGTTTCCGGCACTCGATTGCTCGGCACTATATACAGTGAACGTATTAGTGTCGATTTTCGAGGTTGAAAATCCTCCGGGTTGTTACACGTGGTATCGGAGCCAAACTTCTCAATCTCCCAATCTCCTATTCCAATCAATTTTCAATCTTCGGGTTGTTACACGTGCTCTGATACCAAATGTAACAGCACGAAAATTTTCGACCCCGAAAATCGATACTAATACGTTCACTGTATAGAGTGCCGAGCAATCGAGAGCCAAAAACTCCAGACTGTTATGGTTAAGAAGAAAAAGAGGCAGAAGAAGAAACAGATAACAACGACACGGAATCTCACAATCGTAACAGAACAAAATATAATATAAAATAACAACATTTACATAAAGAAAAGCTGTAACTGTCAATATACATACAATATATCAGAGTACAACAAATCCTTCCATGTTGGTTATAGTGCCCAATAGGCTGGAATTGAATAAATTAAGAAATTGGATTATTAAAAATAAGTAGTTGTACCCAGACACTATTAAAATATCGATGGATTTTCGGTAAAAATGTTTGGTTTTAAATCTGATAAAACTCGTCGGATATACGAGTTACCTTGGTTTTCAAAGAAGTTTTACAACTTTAGTATTTCAAATTAAATGGGTTTACTCACGCTGGTTTCCAGCCTGACTCGAGTGTTACTTTATTGTAATGCTCGGGTCAGACCGAGTATTACAGATTTTCAGGTTAGGACGACTGGAGCTCAAGAGGCGAGCTGGATGGCAGAGTCGTATTGAGTATATTCCACTAGTATTAAATACTGTATGGATATTATTCAGGGACAATTACCAACTGTAACAACCCGTCATTCCGTACCCCTTTGAGTCGACAATATTCTCCATCAGAACAGCTCAAGGTGGACGGAAATACGAACCGTTAGGGTAAAAAAAGAAGGAGGTAGAAGAAGAAATGGAAAGCAATATCAGAATCTCACAATCGCAGCGGAACAACATATAATATATAACAACTGAATCTTTATACAAAAAGAACTATTACTGTTTTATACATTACATCAACAGAGTACAACATCAAACAATAACTAGAAAAGTAAATTTACGGCTTGGGACGTAATTTAAAGTGGGATAAATCAAGAAGGATTTATTAACTGATTAAATAGGGAAGGAGTTAAGTAAGCAGATTAGTGAGCTATTGGAGAAAGGCTTCATCAGACGGAGCATATCTAAGTAGGGAGCGCCAATAGTCTTCGCTACAAGGGCGGATGGTTCCCTTCGACTTTACGTAGACTATAGAGAGTTGAATAAGCTCACAAAGAAGAACCGTTACCCACTTCCTAGGATAGACGATCTTTTCGATCAGTTGGTTGGCTCTTTAGTATTTTCTCAGCTTGATTTAGCTACTGGATTTCGTCAGCGTAGGGTCGCTGATGATAGCATCGATAAGACAATATTTAGGACACCCGATGGATTCTTTGAGTGGTTGGTTATGCCATTTGGGATGACCAATGCCCCAGCCTATTTTGTAGATTTGATGAGCCGTGTTTTTGGAGATGTCCTAAATAAGTTTGTTGTAGTATTTTTGGATGACATTTTGGTGTTTTCAAAGAGTATGGAAGAGCATGCTATTCATCTTGAGGAGGTTCTTCGTACACTTCGTGTTCATCAGTTGAAAGCAAAGTTCTCAAAGTGTCACTTTTGACATAAGGGGTGCGTTTCTTGGGGCGTGTAGTCTCAAGAGAAGGTTTAGCTGTAGATCCCGCTAAGATAGTAGCGGTACAGGATTGGAAGGCCCTCAAGAACGCTACCGAAGTTAGAAGCTTCTTAGGTTTGGCTGGCTATTATAGGAAGTTTATCAGAGATTTCACTAAGATTTCAGCACCGCTTACTCGCCTCACTAAGAAGAATACGACATTCATGTAGGACGTAGATTGTGAGGATTCCTTCACGGTGCTGAAGAGGGCCCTTAATAGTGCACCAGTGTTAGTTTTACCCGACGGAGTTAAGCCTTTTATAGTATACACTAATGCATGTGGGATGGGTCTTGGAGCCGTATTAATGCAAGAAGGGATGGTAGTATGTTATGGAAGTAGATAGTTGAGAACTCATGAGAAGAACTATGACACCTATGATTTGGAGTTAGCTGCTATTATTTTCGCGCTCAAGTCTTGGAGACATTACTTGCTAGGAGAGAGGTTTGAGCTTTTCACTGACCATAAATAATTGAAGACCCTATTCTTACAGAAGGATTTAAACTTGAGGCAGCAACGTTGGATGGAGTTTCTAGCATCATATGACTTTGAGATAGCTTACACCCTTGGTAAAGGGAACGTAGTTGCAGATGCATTAAGTAGGAAGAGAGCAACCCTTAGTCCAATGTTGGTGGAGTGGAAAAGCCTAGAGTTTATTTCAACCTTTGATTTTAATCCCTCTATGGACATCATCCCTGGATTATTGGCCGCACTTGAGGTTAAGCTTACCCTCATAGATCAGATTGGCTTAAGGCAGCGAGAGGATTCAAAACTTACGGAAATTTTGGATAGGATTAGCAGAGGAGAGGTCTCTAGACATCTCCAATGCTATTCCATTGATAGTAAAGGATGGCTAAGAAGAGATGGAAGACTTTGTGTCCCCCGCACTAGCGATTTAACGAGAGCAGTTCTAGCAGACGCATACCATTCTCGAATGACTATTCATCCGGGTGGTGATAAGATGTATAGAGACATGAAGAGAGTATTTTATTGGAGTAGCATGAAGAAGGATGTGGCAGAGTTTGTAGCTAAGTGTCTTGTGTGCCAAAGAGTAAGCCGGTGTAGTAGAAACCCGGCGGATTGCTTCAACCATTGGATGTACCCGAATGGAAGTGGGATAGTGTTTCGATAGACTTCATAGATAGTTTACCCCGATCTATGAAGGGGAATACTAGTATTTGGGTGATTGTAGATTGTTTGACTAAGAGCGCCCACTTCATTCTGGTCAAGAGTAAGAGGATGGCACCTTATTTGGCATCCTTATATGTTCATGAGATAATCCGACTTCATGGAGTTCCCTCTAGCATAGTGAGCGATAGAGACCCTATCTTTACTAGCGAGTTTTGGAGAAGCTTGCAAGAGGCTTTAGGGATGCAACTTAGATTGAGTACGGCCTATCACCCCCAGATGGATGGCCAAACGGAGAGAGTTAATAGAGTTCTTAAAGATTTGTTGAGGGTGTACATTCTTGATTTTGGAGGAACTTGGGAGGAGCATCTTCCTTTAGTGGAATTCAGATATAATAATAGTTTTCAAGGTAGCATTGGGATGGCACCTTTTGAAGCTCTTTATGGAAGACCTTGCAAGTCGCCTTCGTGTTAGTTGGAGTCTACAATGAGATTGCTACTAGCTCCCGACATGGTTAGAGAGACTTCGGAAAAGATTGATTTGATTAGAAGGAGAATGAAGATGTCCCAAAATAGACAGAAATCCTATGCAAATAAGCGGAGAAGGGATATTGAGTTCGAGGTAAGAGATTTGGTTTTTATAAAGGTGTCTCCGCTAAGAAAGGTAGTGAGGTTTGGATCAAATGGGAAACTTGCACCCAGATTCGTAGGACTGTTCCCCATTGTGGAAAGGGTGGGGAAAATGGCGTATCAGATAAAGCTACCAGAGAGGTTCGTGGGAGTTCACGACGTTTTTCATGTTTCACACTTGAGAAAGTGCTTGCACGATTCAGCAGAGGTAGTAGAACCTAGTTAACATGAGGAAGTTGAAGTGGAGAGAGAAGCATCGGTTCTTCGCATTCCTACCAAGATCGTTGGACATGATATCAAGAAGCTTAGGAATAAGGAAGTCCCTTTGGTTAAGGTGCAGTGGGGAGATAGCATTGAGGATGCTACGTGGGAGGCCGAAGAGAAAATATGTACTTCTTATCCGCATGTTTTCGATGGTACGTTTTGAATTTCCTATTTCCATCTTTAGTTTTGAATAGGTTCTTTCCTTTAGTATCCTTTGGGAGGGTAGATATTAGGATTTGAACTATGGATGGTAGGACTAAATGTAAACATGTTACTAGAACATGTTATGTATGATGGACGCTAATGGTTGCAAGTGTTTGCTAGTGGATGCTAATGGACGCATATACATACACTAGACACTATTATCTCTTAGGGATCGGCCTAACTAGGTCACTAAAGCATATGAATACGGATGTGTGCGCATTTGCATTTTTATTTTATTTTCATGGTTGCTATAAATGGATGATTAGCATATCATTTTTGCATTTGGATGATGATTGTAGCATGCATATAGAACTATTAGTTTTCATTAGGGAATTTGCATTCATTTGGATATATAGCACGGACATGAACGGAAGTCGACTTGGATCGCCTAATCTTTTGCATTAGTTCGGGACATTGACACTACACTATTTGCATATATCATAAACTGCATTAGATAGTTTAAGGACAATGGATGTAATGGATGATGGTTGAATATATGGTTGTAGAATTTGGATGAAAATATTTATTTCATTTTTCCGTCCTTGGAGATTTCGGGGATAAAATCCTTTAAGAAGGGGAGAATGTAACAACCCAAAATTTAAGCTATAATAATTAATTAACGAATTAATTAAATAATAAAATAATATTGTGAAATTTCCAGAATTGAGTCACGGGAGTTGCACCATTGTGTTCGTGGTAATTTTATGGTCAATTTCCATATATAATTTGTCGAAACCTGAGTTAATATGAAGAAGATATGAAATAAACAAGAATTCAAAACAAAATGAAATAAATAAATAAATAAATAAATAAATAAATAGACATAGGTCGACCTAGAATTGGGTTAGGTCGACCCCCAAGGGGTCAGGTCGACCTTAGGGTCGACCCCATAGGCCTTAGGTCGACCCGCCTTTGATTAATGGACGTGAAACCGTCCAGGTTCAAACGATGACGTGTTTTTCAATTTTCTTCAAATCCTGTGCGTTTGTGCTTCCATCCGACGGTTCCCAACGAGCCTATGACGTGGTTGCACCAGATTTAATCTTCAAATCCAACAGTCTGAGATCCCTAAGCTACACTATAAATTAGACCCTAGGCCTAGCTATTTTTCCCATTCAGATTTTCTACTATTTGGGTTCATTGCCAGAGGCTGGACCGTAAATAGAAAAGTTTTATAAGGAGGAAATCTTTTTGATAAAAATATTCTATGCTCCAGAAGTGGATCAAGGAAGACCAATGACTAGAGAGAAGGACCAAAGTGAGTGTTTTGTAATTATTTTAGATTTTTAAGTAATTTAAAATAATAGGGTTCTCAATAGTTGTAGTTTTTCTGCAATTTTGAGACAGTTTTTATATAAGTTATTAATAGTTAACTTTTAAGTAAATTTCAGAAGTTCTTTTTAGTCTATTTTATTCAGCTATTTTTATTTAGCTATTTTATTTAGTTATTTACAATTATTTACAGTTATTTACATCTGTTTTAAGTTGGAATTTAGCTTGTAAATGTTAGTTTCTTTTTATTCCTTTTTGACATGAATAAAATATTAAAAAGAGAATAATTCGCAAATATGGATTAAAATAGTGAAACACAAAATTTACAGAAATAAGATGTAAAATAAGAAGAACTGTAACAAAATGGGGATAGACCGAAAAAGGCAAATTTGAGATATTTGCAAGCATAATTATAACAAGTAGTTATAAATGAAAAAAAGAAAATAGAAAGGGCTTATTTTAAAACTTAAACTAAGTTAATAAGCAAGTTTTTGGAAATAAAACTTGCTTATTAACTTAGATCTTGGATTAAGTTAATAAGCAAATATAGCAGAAACAACAGAATAGGCTTATTTTAAAACTTAGATTAAGTTAATAAGCAAATATAGCAGAAATAACAGGAGAGACTTATTTTAAAACTTACACTAAGTTAATATGAAAACATAGAAGAAGGGTCCGTACCAACAGCATTCCCTTTTAGTCAGGAACTGATGGTCTCACAATAGTTAGGTGAAGTTGGGACACACTTATGCTGATTAGGGTAAGTAAGAGGCCAAATAGATAGAGGCTCAAATTTGGGGATTTGGGCAAGGGTTGCAAACTAGAATTTGTTTGTTAGGACCAGTACCGGTAGCATTCCCTTTCAGGTCTAGGTCTGATGGTCTCACAACACTTAGGTGAGGCTGGACATCATTCCTTTTTAGGTCTAGGTCTGATGGTCTCACAACACTTAGGTGAGGCTGGGCAACATTCCCTTTCAGGTCTAGGTCTGATGGTCTCACAACACTTAGGTGAAGCTGGGCAGCATTCCCTTTGAAGTCTAGGTCTGATGGTCTCACAATAGATTAGGTTAGGCTGGCAATATTTATGCTGATTAGGGTAAATAAGAGGTCACAAGAAGGGGCGACAGGTAGCGTGTACTGGCGATGACCGAGTGTGCAGCATTGATTAGAGTAAATAACTCGCTACTGCGTTCCAAGCGCTACAGAGGTGTCTTTTGTTATGGGACCAACTGGATTGGATCAGCTCACAGTGGAAAAACAGAGATAAAAGGTCGATCAACGGGTAGAATTAGGATTTCAGCCTAATTAAAATAGGATTAGGATTTTAGCCTAATCACAGCAGTTTAAGACAAGTGCAAACAATCCAAGCAAACAGTCAAACAGAATCAGTATTTTATCCCAGTTTTATCTTTTCAATATTTCTAAAACTATTGCTTAGTCTATTATCTTTATCTTGCTTAGAAATGCTAGTAATTACTTCCACTCACCAGACTTAATGTAACGATTGGAATTTTTCGCGTTCGAAAATCGACATCCGTACTTCACATTGTACTAGAATGCCACAAATTCGACCGTTCAAATCCGATTCGCCGGAGCTTATAACACCATTAAGTATAACAACATAGCGGAAGAAAAAGAATATATCAATATATATTACATTGATACAATGACAGATACAAAAATCTGATACAATATAATACAACAGAATGATACAACAGATATCAATATACATCAGAGATATGATACAAGAAATAGAAGCGGAAAGAAAATAGATAACACCAACAACGGATAGAATATCTCCAATAGAATGCTCCAATCCATAGCTAGCGAAAAGCAAGGTCAGTCGTCCAAGGACTGACTAGCTCCAGATAATCTACTCAACCTGAATATCTGAGAAACCCCAACTCTAGACTGCCCGTGTGGAAAATGGTGGGCACCTAGAGTTTAGGAAGGGAACAATAAACTCCGAGTCAGTTGTGGGACTGGTGTGAGCAAACAAAAACACAGTTTATCTTTAAAACAAAGTAATATTGAATTTCGCAATGCTTTGAAAAAATGAATCTACCATAAGGCCTCCCGCACACACACACAATGCAAACGCAGAATCAGAGGAGATTTCTCCTTATGATAGTCAAAGATGCTTACTACGCAAAACAAATCATTGAATATTATCACTAGTGCATAGTGAAGAAAACATTTCGAAAGTATAATATTAATCTTAGCCAACATACGACCAGTATCGTATGCCTACTATAGCTACCATCTAAACAGTGGTGACCACCATAAGTAAATGGCAGGTTCTACAACTAAAACCGTACACGGTTCGTATTGGAAGATGGATTTCCAACAAATGGTCAGGCTAAGGAACTTCCTTTCCTACTGCCGAATGGGATCTCCTCTGGCTGGACGTCCCGAGAGACAACTGCTCTCTGCCAACAAAAGGCCGGGTTACCCCTGTAACAGGTAACTCACGAATATGCCACCCCCCGGTCCTTTGGGATCTTTATCCGAGGCGCCTCGATCAAACACATAATCACAATAAATGAGTTCGGAGTATCCACATAGGTTAAATACCAGGGCTCCCAGAAGGAAATGACATACCCTAAAGGGCGCGACCCTCATAACCTTGCCGCATATTCCTCTTTCGACCATTTCCGGGTTGTGAGGTCCAAAGAAGTCTCGTCCACAAAACTACGCTTTGGCACAAAGCCATGTTTTGGGTCAACAGATGATCAAAGTAATGATTACAAAGATAAATGATCAAGCAAATGATCATATCACAAATGATCAAACAATGATCATCACACAACAACACTCAGCATGTCACATTACCAAATTGGGAGTATATTGCTGATAACCTTCAACTACATAACCTCTGAGCTCGTACGTCTCAGAGAAGGGAGTTAAGCTAAGAGAATAAATTCTCCGCCACCAATAGAAATATATTTGAAAGAAATCTGCTTTATATCTCAAAATGTAATGTCAGACATGTAACCATACAAGTCTGTTCCGGGTTCGAACAGAACCGAAGGAACTTCCAAAGAAGCCCTTGCAAATCCGGGTATTCACAATCCCGATTGGACTTCCCATCACTTAGGGAATCTTTATAACAGGAGCTACCCAGTGCAGAGACAATCGATAGGTTATCCTATCATTTTTGCAAACACCCGGTCTTCAACACCGGTCTTCAAATGCTATCCATATACGACGTATCACTTATTCGGAATGGGTTATATGACACAAAGGTAATTTCCTGGCTAAACCGAATAGTGAGCGTAATATTCAAAAACAAATGGATAATGGGATTTCAATTAAGTCGCAACTTAAACCCAACTTTCTTTTCAAATGGTTTAACAAATTACCACTTTCAATCTTTAAACAAAAAGATTCATTTTAACAACCTTCAATGGTTTAAACAATTTCCACATTTTAATCTTTTAAACAAAAGATTCATTCACAGATTTTCCAAATAAATTTCCATTTCGATTGGATTAACTAGTTAAATCTTTAAAACAAAGATTTAACTTATAGCTTTCAAACAATTCCATTTCAAATGGTTTAAACAAATCATTATTTTAAATCTGTTAAAAATAAATAGATTCAATTTATAGCTATCTTAAAGAATTCATTCATAACTTGGAAAAAACCATTTTTCAATTCAATCTTGAAATTCCTTTAATTAAACTGGAATTTCATTTCTTATCTGAAAGCTTTTATCATTTTAAAACAAACAGTTTTCATTTTGGAAATCTGATTCATTTATACGAGTTAAGGTTCTTGGGTTAAATCCAAATTCTCAAAATTATACTTTTAAAATGGTTCAACTTCATATAAACACATCTTTAACCATAATTTCCAACATGGAATTCAAATTCAAATTGAATTATTTAAAATGGAAATTTTAACAAATTATTCAAAATAGCTTTTATCTTTGAAAACACCTTTTCAAAAGCTTTAACATTTAACCCAAATCCATTTTCAAAATCAATTGAAATTAAGATTTCAATTTCAAAAATATTAAATTTAAATCATCTGTGACTTACCTGATTTCCTCGTGAAATCCATATTTGTGTGTATATAGTGTGGTCCAGGGGTTTTACACGATAGTGCACAACATCAATTATTACAAAGATATCAATATCGATAAGCGATATAATCCATAACGCTTATCTCATTTACAGATTCATAAATAAACAATATAAATTTATCGTAGATAAATAAGTTACATCACAGATGAATAAATTACATCACAGTTCATAGCTTAAATCAGAATAATTCATATCACAAAGCATCACATATCAGGGATATCAAACAATTCAACATTCCATAGAATCCAAACATCCATAAGTAGGGTCAATTTAATTGTCTGATTAATTCAAATCAGATTAATTTCTTATGAATTACTAATCTTGGTTAATTACAAATCATTTTGATTAATTATTCTTTAATCATTTATTAATTAACCATTAATAATAAATTAATTAACCTTTAATTATAATTCATCAACCCTTAAATTATTAAATAATTATCCTTTAATTATTTAATTCACCATTTAATTAATTATCTTTAATTAATTACTGTAATTAATTATTCCTGAATTAATTATCATTCCTTAATCACTTTCATTAATTAATTAACCTTTAATTAATAAATCAATCCACCTTTAATCATTAAATAATTAACCCCTAATTATTTAATTTTTCTTTAATTAATTATACTTAATTAATTACAAAAAGTGATTATTCCTATCACTTTAATTAATAAATCACAAATTAATTACATCGAGTAATTATCTTTTAATCACTTGATTAGTCAACCTCTAATCATAAATTAAATATCTTTAATTAATAACATTAATTAATCAACCTTCAATTAATCACATTAATTAATACATTACCTTGGTTAATTATCCCTTGATTAATTACTTTAATTAATTAACCTTTAATTTCTTTTATTTTAAATAAACAAATTGAATTTAAAACTTTATTTGTCTTCAAACTGAATTCTATTTCAAACTGGAATATTTATTTACAGTTTTGGTTTAAACTCAGTTTTAAAAACCTTGTTTTCAAATTTAAATTTAGTTTCAAGTTTCAAAATAGAAAACAGGGTTCAGATTTTAAAACCTGGAATAAAATATGACCCGAAACCCCACTTCCTTGCTTCGAGTAAACACTCGAATTACTCGGGTAAACACACGAGAAAATTCTCGTTCTTCCCCATACTTACTTCGAGCCAATATCCTTCTTCCTCCCAACCCACTTACTGATACTCATCAGAAGTCCGTGCACGTGCACGATCAAAGACGCCATTGTTGGTCGAAACTGCAGCCACCATCAAGTCGATGGCAACTAACCTGACCCTCACAAGCACTCAGGTACCCCAAACATCGACGAACTCGCGATCGAACATCACACCTCTGACTGCAACAAACCAACCCACCAGGAAACACCTTGTCCTCCCACCTTTGGCCATCGGAGTCGCCGCCACCTCGTCCATAGCCTCGCCAGAGACCCCTGCGACTATTCCCCTCGCACCGGGCCACTCCGATCAACTCATGTTGACGCACGAGCACGTTGAACAACATCGACCAAATTGTGCTCTTAAACCCTACAATCTCGTCGACTAACTCCCATGATCAACAAAAAACTCAACGATTATTTTTCCCGAGCTCCCCGATGCTCCAGCCATCTTCACCAATGATCACGGCAATCATCATCACGTCGACGATCGAAAATTGATGGTTTTCATGATTCTGTTAAATTCTAAATTTTAAACAATTTCCAAATCTAAAAATCATAATATTATCATTAAAATTCATGAATTTGTAACTCGAATCAGGCTATAAATTCAAAACAAGAATTCTCGAACATAAAATTTTAAGTCTTTGATTAATTTTACTAACAATTATCATTTTACAAGCAAATACTTAATGAACACAATTAAATTTATTCTAAAATGTGATGTTGTATTCATGTAAACATTTTTCAGTTAGCAAGCAAGATCTAAGATGATTTGGTTTGGGGTGATTAAATTTTCTAACTGGTTTAAAAATCTGGAATGTGTATGCAGAGGCAAAGTTTGCCTATTTCCAGACAAGCATCATATATATGTAGGAAGATTTATATTTCAAAATCTCAAGTATTAAAGAAGCCAAATCAATTCCAGTACGCATCAAGACACATAGCAGTTTTAAAGCTAGTTTGCTCACCTGTCATCACTTGAAAGAACAGAGGACATATAATACACAGGAGTGATTAAGGGATGAACAGAGTCTCTTCAATTTGAAACTGGCTTTGAATTTTTTCTAGCTGAAGTCCTTTTTGATCTTTGGTTTTGTTGTTTTGTATTGTTGTTTACAGTTGAATTTTTGTTTTTGTTTTGAGATAATGGTTACTTCAAATTTTCAGCTTTTGGTGGACGAACTGAATGAAGTTGATATGTGAAAGAAGCTTACAGGGGATGATATTATTTTGTACATGTTGACATTTTCTTGTTTGTACAACTATGCCAGAGATTTTTTTCTCTGCTTGGAGGCTGATGAGATATAGTGTAGTATGTTATAGGACATGGCATTAATTAACTTGTACAATTTTCATAAAAAAAAATTCTTTAGTTCGGCTGAGACAATTTGTTGGGGCTTCCTATGCATCATTCACACTTATACATATTTTTTTACCTTCTTGAATATGTTAGTTTTTCTTTTGCAAGTTTATATACATAGCTATGTATATTTGTTCATACTAGAATATATTTGGATGTATTTTTCTTTTCTTTTCTTTTGCAATATCACTTTAAAATATAATAAACTTCCATTTTAATTTCTGCTTTACTTTATATATTTACTTTTGTTTCAACTTAAATATTTATCTCTAGAAGTTTATAAGTTCATTTCCTATTTTATATAACCATAGATTTATTCGAAATATTTGTTTAACATCAACACTTATTTTGAATTCCTTTTAAAGTTTTATTACCCAACATTTTATTATTTATATTTTAAACCATTTATATTCAAGATTTTAAATTCAAATTCAATGTATATATATATACATGTACTCATATATTACATATACATTCATATATACACATATATACACAATATACAATATTTTTAATTTAAATGATTTATACATAATATATTTGAATCCGAGGAAACTCGCATTACTTTAATCAATTTATTTTACTATATTTATTCAAAAATACAATTAATTATTAATTTAAATATATATAAAATTTGGGGTCGTTACACTTATTGTCTAACCCACTCCTCTATTTCCCCTTTCCCCCCATAGACCAACAGAGGTAAGGACAGTAGATTCAGCTTTCTTGGAGATACATTCCCGGAGTTCTTCATGTATTCTTCTTCTTCTTTTCAGTTTTTTTATTTGGCTTTTGATGTACTGGTACTTATGAGAGGGATGATTATTTTTATTGTACTCTGATTTTATGAGACTGAGATGCATTTTTCATAAGACATGTGTATTTGGTATTTGAGACATGTGATGTTTTTTAGATTTATTTATGAAGTTTTATTTTGAATAATAAGTTACCATTTAAATGTTTCTGCTGTTTTTACTTATTTGTCTTGTGAATCTTAGTCTTTGTGATGTTTTAGCTATACCTATAACGCACCATATCCTTTGATGTGTCCTTTTTGGGTATACCAAGGGGTGTGGGGTGTTTCAGGTGAATGATCACTACATCCCATTTTCTTTTGGTTTTCGGTTTTAAGATTAGATCCAAAATGTTTTGCAAGTTTAAGCCATATTTTGGATGATTAAAGTTATATATGTGCTTGTTGATGAATATACATGTTCATATTAATTTTTATAATATGTTTGATATGAAAACCCTATTAGATGGCATCCAAATGCCTTGCAAAATTTAAATATAGATCAGAAATAATATTTTAGTGATGGGTTTCAATTTTCATAATTTTCTGAATTAATGTGGATTTTATATTAATTTTCTAGTGAAGAAAATGATTTATTGGGTTATAAATTATTTACGACTAAAATAATTATTATTTGGGGTTGAAATCTTTATATGTTTGAAACATATTATGGTAGATTTTATAGAATTTTTCCAGATTTTTCCTAAATGTTTTAATGAATATATAAAATTATTTAAGGTATGAGGCTTAAATGTTTTATATATTTAATTAAGGAGAATGGGCATTTTATAAAATAAGAGGTAAATAAGAGGTCATAAGAGGGAGCGACAAGTAGCATGTACCAGCGATGACCGAGCGTGCAACATTGATTAGGGTAAATAACTCACTACTGCATTCTAAGCGCTACAAAGGTGTCTTTTGCTGTGGGACCAACTGGATTGAATCAGCTTATAGTGGCAAAATAGAGCTAGAAGGCCGATCAACGGGTAGAATTAGGATTTCAACGTAATTAAAATAGGATTAGGATTTCAACCTAATCACAGCAGTTTAAGACAAGTGCAAATAATCCAAACAATCTAAGCAAACAGTCAAACATAATCAGTATTTTATCCCAGTTTTATCTTTTCAGTATTTCTAGAACTATTTCTTAGTCTATTATCTTTATCTTGCTTAGAAATGCTAGTAATTACTTCCACTCACCAGACTTATTGTCTGACCTACTCCTCTATTTCGCCTTTCCCTCCATAGGCCAACAGAGATAAGGACAGTAGATTCAGCTTTCTTGGAGATACATTCCCGGAGTTCTTCATGTATTCTTCTTCTTCTCTTCATTTTTTTTTCATTTGGCTTTTGATGTACTGGTACTTATGAGAGGGATGATTATTTTTATTATACTCTGATTTTATGAGACTGAGATGCATTTTTCATAAGATATGTGTATTTGGTACTTGAGATATGCGATGTTTTTCAGACTTATTTATGAAGTTTTATTTTGAATAATAAGTTACCATTTAAATGTTTCTGCTGTTTTTACTGATTTATCTTGTGAATCTTAGTCTCTATGATGTTTTAGCTATACTTATAACGCACCATATCCTTTGATGTGCCTTTTTTGGGTATACCAAGGTGTGTGAGGTGTTTCAGGTGAATGATCACTACATCCTATTTTCTTTTGGTTTTCAGTTTTAAGATTAGATCTAAAATGTTTTTGCAAGTTTATGCCATGTTTTGGATGATTAAAGTTATATATGTGCTTGTTGATGAATTATACATGTTCATATTAATTTTTATAATATGTTTGATATGAAAACCCTATTAGATGACATCCAAATGCCTTGAAAACTTAAATATAGATCAAAAATAATATTTTAGTGATGGGTTTCAATTTTCATAATTTTCTGAATTAATGTGGATTTTATATTAATTTTCTAGTGAAGAAAATAATTTATTGGGTTATAAATTATTTACGGCTAAAATTTTAATTATTTGGGGTTGAAATTTTTATATGTTAGAAACATATTAAGGTAGATTTTATGGAATTTTTCCAGATTTTTCCTAAGTGTTCTAATGAATATATAAAATTATTTAAGGTATGAGACTTAAATGTTTTATATATATAATTAAGGAGAATGAGCATTTTATAAAATAAAATTATTGTTTATTTCTGAAATTATTGGCAGCAATTTTCTAAAAAATATTTATTAACCAATAAGAATTTGACAAACAAAGGCAGGTTAGTTAAAAAGTTATCTCTTTTAAGTTAAAAACATGAAAATCATACTTTTAGCATGTTTCGTCCATTTACGACATTAAAGCTTTCGACGTAGACCTTTCGACATCAAGCTTTCGAAGCCAATGCATATGGTATCAAGCATCTTGGCACGTAACGAATTGGACATGGTCGAAGATTACTTGGTTGAAACCTTAGTTGCTGAAGAGGTTGGAGTATGTTTGTTTTATAAACCAAAGGTAGCGCCTGCTTTGCTTTCGACAAGAAGCTTTCGACTTGGTTGCTTTCGACCAGGTCAAATAAATAAAATAAAGGTTTAAAGCTTTCGATAAGGTCGAAAGGTAAACTTGCTTTCGAAGGGGTCAAAATCCCCTAGCTACCACCTTCCTACCTTTCGAAGTCATGCTTTCGACAAGTTCGAAAGGTATACTTTTCTTTTAAAACCAGCCGCTTCTCCCATGCTTTCGAAAGGAAGCTTTCGACTTAGATAATTTATCCTTTTTATTCTAATTGAAATATGGCCCATGATTTCAAAAGAGATGTTTTAAAGTATTAAAAAGGTTGGAGCCTATTGTTTTAAAGGAGATTTTTTAAGCTTTCGAAAGGGTCGAAAGTAAAGCTTTTGACAAGGTTGGAAGGTAGCTTCCGAAGAGGTCAAAAGGTTTTAAAAGAGGATTTTCCACAAGTTTTAAACTGAACCGAAAGAGCTTTCAAAAGGTTTGTGTTTTAAAGGTTTAATATTTTCAAAGTTACTATTTTCTGAATGGTTTCGAAGGGGTCGAAAGCCAAGCTTTCGAAGGGGTCAAAAGTAAAGCTTTAGATGGAGTCAAAAGGTAGCTTTCGAAGGGGTCGAAAGTTAGCTTTCGACAAGATCGAAAGGTCCTATTTTCTGAATGGTTTAGAAATGGTTGAAATGGAAGGTTTTTCCAAGGTTTTCTAAGGAAATGTTTTAAAGTGTTTTAAGATAGGATGTCTAATGTTTTTAATGCTTTCGAAAGGAAGAGTTTCAATATTTCGAAAGATTTTGGCCTTTTGGCCTAAATAAATAAAGGGTTTTATTTATTTTCAAAAGAGATGCTTTCGAAGGATTTTGAAGGGGTACTTTCAATGGGATCGAAAAGGGTACTTTCGAATGTTTAAATGTTTTCATCAACAAAGGTTTGAGTGAAGTGTGTGTATATATATATATATATATATTTAACATAGCAATGTGATTCTGAGTAAAGCATAAGAATTATATATTTTCCTTGTGTTAGTTTGATTTAAAGGTTATAAATCATTTTGAAAAGGTTTCAAGGAAATTATGGAAAGGTATCCCTAAGTAAAATGACTCAGATATTAGAATAGCATATGGGACTGGTATAGGGTCGCGCCCTATACATTAGCTATTAGCCCCAGCTAATGTTGTCCAAAATTATAGTGTGTAGGGCTTTTTTAGGTAGACTAAAATTATGATTACACACCAAAAGGAATATATGTTTGTTACAGATAGGTTATTCTTGAGCTTGAAAAACCATTAGGGTCAGGAAGACCTGGGAGATGATTAAGCAAGGGACAGACTATCCAATAGGGAAGTATTTAGCAAATAGTTGAGGACAGATCGTTCATAAGAGGAGTATCTAATAGACGTTAGATTGGTTTTGTTTATATTGTATGCTAGGCCTGAATCAACCAAAGGTTAAAAGTTAGCCAAATAAAAGATATGTGTTTGAACAGATAGTTCATTTATTACTTGATATTTATGTATGTTTACATAGTGATGCTTTATAGTTTTTAACTAGCTTTGGTTGTAGGAAAAGGTTTTGCAAAGATATGTTTAAAAGGACGTTAGTAAGGAAAAACCCGTTCCGCTCAACGGCGTGGTCTCACTTAACATATTTAACTGGGGTGTATGGTATTATTCAAACCAAGCTTTATGTCTGACTCGAAGTTTATGTTTTCCCCTTAAACTCTTGGGTGCTCAAAATTGGTTTGAGTAGGCTGAGGGGTTAAGGTCTTTTCAGGTTTAGTCGGATAATAAATAAGGTTATCAGGGGCAAGCAAGAGGCAAACGGATAGCTATTTAGGAGTTGCAGTTTTATGTTGTGTTGTATTCCCGCTGTGTTTGTATTAAGTCTATTATGACTATATGAATCTGATCATCCAAGTTGGTATCTTCATATACCACTCTTGGTGTATTTTGTAACAAGTATATTTTATCTATGTCTTGGAACGTATTTGGGATTATGTATTAAGAATATGGAGCATCTGTTTTGAAATTTAATGAAGCAATGTTACTTTGAAATCTATGTTTATTTCATATTCAAGTGCTTCTGATATTATAGATACCATTAATATAGCCATATTTAGTCGACGGAAGCTAATACTATAGATGACTGCAGCATTTGTAGCGCTTAGTTTTGAGCCTCTAAATAAGGGATGTTATAGCTTGGTATCAGAGCATGGTTTATGAAATACTTTAACTAAAAATGGTTTTTGAAAACATAATCCTTGGTAATTAGAGTTAAGATCTGGGTATGAGATAACGCTATAGTAACGTACTAGTATTTGTTATATATAAGTATACGCTATATCTCTAGACTCCTATCCTAGATAAGCTATTCATCTGTATCTCACGAAGCTTGAATACAGATATGGAAGGAAGAAAAGGCGGAGTTAATCTTGGAGGAGAGTGCACCATCACTAATGGAAATGCCCGACCAATTGCTAGAAGAGGTCCAGGTCAGGCTCAAGCTGAAAATGTTGGTGCTGGAGTTCCCCAATTGGACATGGGATCCATGTATCAGTTTTTCGTAAACATGATGCAAGCTGGAATTGCAGCTGGAGTTGTCGGAGGGAATGCTGCTAGAGGAGGAGTTCTAGAAGCTTCGATAGTCAAAACCACTATGCTAATCTGAGCCGAGCTTATATTAGGCTTGGAGGGAAGCCACTAATTGGAACGGAAGATGCGATTGAGGTAGAGAACTGGCTGTTGCATTATGAGAGGATTTTTGTTGACTTAGGATTGAATGATGAGCAGAAAAGGAGACTAGCTTCAAGACAGCTTTAGGAAGCTGCTCTATTTTGGTGGAACACTCTTGCAGCTGGTTTTGATGAGGAAACCATGACTTGGGCAGAGTTTAAAAGAAGGTTTCAAGAAAGGTTTATGTCAGTGATGGCGCAGTCAGTATTGGTTAGGAAGTTCGCTGAACTGGAGCAAAGAGATATGTTTGTTCTAGAGTATGCAAGAAGATTTGAAGATTTGCCCGGTACGGGTATGCCATAGTTGATATGGTGATAATGAGTATGCAAGAAGGTTTGAAGCCGGAGTTGGCAAGAGCTACCTTACCACACTTAAGAGATCCATGTGATGCAGTGGTAGGAAGAGGTGTTAGCTTGTTTGGAGAAGAAGAAAGAGAAGGAAGTCCAGGTGGGACAAGGCTAGAAAAGGAAGTTTTTCCATAAGAAGAATGCACAGAGGGGAGGAGCACAAAAGAAAGGAAAATCTGAGGTGGTTTATTATAAATGTGATAAGAAAGGACACTATGCTCATGACTGTTGAATTGGAAAATGAAAAGGAAAAGGGAAAGAAGCGGTTGGAAAGAAGAGTATTCGATGCTTTAATTGTGATTAGATCGGCCATTATAAGAATAAATGCCTACAGCCTGTTAGAGAAGGAAAGGGATAGATGTATGCATTCGAGCCCGCAACTTCAAGGTAGGTTATGCAGGAGAAAGGGAAGGCTGTTCTGGGAGGATTGCTATAGATTCACGGTATGTTTGTTAGCGTTCTATTTGATACTAGTGCATCACATTCTTTTATTTCTCAATGTTTGGTGGATAAGCTTAACCTAGAACCCTCATAATTTGTTACTTCCTTAAGTGTTGCAAATCCGATAGGAAGATATGGGACACTTAGGATGAGGTGTGATCATTTAGAATTTGAATTGCTAGGTCATACTTTTGATTTCTGTTTGTGTGTATTTGATTTTGTGGGGTTTGAGATTATCCTTGGAATGAATTGGTTAAGTAAATATGATGCTAGGATATTTTTCCATGATAGGAAGATATCACTTAGATACTCGAATTGTAGTGATCGCATAGTTTATACCATAGAAAGCCCTAGCTATAAAGTGAATGCTTTATTGGGTATCATGGAGATGGAGGATGAATTGCATCGAGTCTTTGTGGTTAGAGAGTTCGCCGATGTGTTTGAGCTGGTAGTTGAATTGCCACTGAAACGAGCCATTGAGTTTTGGATTGATTTAGTGCCTGGAGCAGAACCTGTGAGTAGGCTGCCAAGCAGAATGACACCTACAGAGATGAAAGAGTTGAAGGTGCAGTTGGTGGATTTGGAAGGCAAGAGTTTTATTCGACCGAGTAGTTTGCCTTGGGGAGCTGCCGCTGTGTTTGCTAAGAAGCCGGACAGATCATTGAGGCTATGTATCGATTATCATAAGTTGAACGAGAAAGACAATAAAGAACCGATATACATTGCCGAGAATTGATGATTTTTTCAATCAGTTAAGTGGAGCCAAGGTATTCTCTCAGCTGGATTTGGCAACGGGAATACATCAGCTTAGAGTGGCAAGGGATAGTGTTCCTTTGACGGCGTTTAGAACGAGGTATGGATCATACGAATGGTTAGTTATATAGTTCGGACTAACTAATGCACCGGCATTCTTTATGGATTTGATGAACCGAATCTTCCAAGAGCACTTGGATAGATTTGTATTAGTCTTCATAGATGATATTCTGATATACTCTAAGGATGAGAAGGAGCAGGAAGTTCATCTTAGAGTTGTGCTTGAGACATTAAGGGAGCATCAGTTGAATGCTAAGTTTTCGAAGTGTCATTTTTGGAAGAAGGAAGTGAAGTTCCTTGGTCGTGTGGTCTCAAAGAAAGGGTTATCTGTAGATCTGACTAAGATTAGGGCAGTAAATAATTGGAAGAGGCCCGAGATGGTGATCGAGATAAAGAGCTTTCTTGGATTAGCTGTATATTACCAAAGGTTTATAAAGGATTTTTCACGGATAAATGCACTGATGACTAAGCTTACGCGAAAAGATGTGAAGTTCGTATGGACTGATAAGTGTAAGGAAGCATTCCAGAGCTTGAAACACTTATTGACCCATGCACCGGTGTTGGTGGTTCCGGAGGGAAATCAAGATTTAGTTGTTTATACTGGTTCGTGTGGAACTGGATGGGGAGTTGTGTTGATGCAAAGAGGTAAAGTGATTGCTTATGCTTCTAGACAGCTCAGACCGCATGAAGTTAGATATCCAACGCATGACTTGGACTTAGCTGCCATTATATTTGCTTTGAAGGTGTGGAGGCATTATCTTTTGGGAGAGCGATTTGAGCTTTATACAGATTGTAAATCGTCGAAGTACTTGTTCTCTTAGAAGGAGTTGAACATGAGATAGCAGAGATGGTTGGAGTTTATTGCTGCTTATTATTTTGGAATTGAGAACACACTAGGAAAATGAAACAGGGTAGCAGATGCATTTAGCAAGGAACACCAAGATGCAGTATTGGCTATGATTGCTGAGTGGAAAGACTTGGAAGCATTATCAGCTTGTAGAGTGCAATATAGATCCGAGGCAGGTTCTAGAGCAGGAAGTGCTATATTGTCTTGTTTAGAAGTTCAACCGGTAATGATTGAGAAGATAGCTTATAAATAGGAGGAGGATCCAGTTTTGGCTGAGCGGATCAGAAAGCTAAGGGAAGAAATAGAGAGCAACGATTTAAAGGATTTCAGTCTGGACCAGAATGGGTTGTTGAGAAAAAAAGGAAGGTTGTGTGTTCCGAATGTAGGAGAGATATGGAAGGAAGTTCTGGATGAATGCCATCGTTCGAAGTTCACTATCCATCCAGGAGGAATGAAGATGTATCAGGATATGAAGAGAAGTTTCTTCCTGGAAGGTATGAAACGGGACATTGGTTTGTATGTTATGCAATGCTTGAATTGCTAGCAGGCAGAGGCTGAACACCAAAAGCCAAGTGGATTGCTTCAACTGTTGGATGTTCCGATGTGGAAGTGGGATTCTATCTCAATGGATTTTATTTATGGGTTGCCAAGGTCTAGTAGAGGAAATGAAAGCATATGGGTCATAGTGGATAGACTAACCAAGAGTGCTCATTTCATTCTGGTAAAGTCAACTAGGACGGCACCTATTTCGGCAAAGTTGTTTATGAAGGGTATAGTTAGATTGCATGGGATTCCTAGTAGTATTATCAGTGATAGGGATTCTTTGTTTACCTGCGGTTCTGGAAGAGTCTACAAGAAGGTTTAGGAGCCAAGCTCAACATAAGTACCGCTTACCATCCACAAACTGATGGGAAAACGAAAAGAGTCAACAAAGTCTTGGAGGATTTGTTAAGAGCTTGTGCACTAGATTTCGGGGGATCATGCGAAGTCCATCTCTATTTAGTCGAGTTCTCATATAATAATAGTTATCAAGCTAGTATTGGGATGGCACCGATTGAAGCTTTGTATGGATGACCATGCAAATCTCTCGTATGTTGGTTAGAGACCGGGGATAGATTGGTTCTTGGTCCAGATTTGGGGAAAGAAGCCGTAGAGAAAATTGAGTTGATCCAAGCTAGGATGAAGGAAGCTCAGTCTAGGTAGAAAAGTTATGCAGATAGAAGAAGGAAAGACTTGGAATTCTCTGTTGGATACTATGTATTTATTAAGGTTTCACCGATGAAGGTTGTGATTAGATTCAGAATGTCAGGAATGTCAGCACCTATATTCTTGGACCTTTCCGTATTGTTGAGAGAATCGGGAAACAACATGAACTAATGTGTTAGGAAATAAGGAAGAGCAAAATGGGAAATAGGTTGATTAATAGGTTGAGATTTGATTTAATTAAGGGTAGCCGTGCCATGTTAAATGAAAATCAAATGAAACAACATGAACTAATGTGTTAGGAAATAAGGAAGAGCAAAATGGGAAATAGGAGAGACTTATATCCTAAACACTTAGGAAATGAAACTCATGTTCATTTCATTTTATTATCAAGGCCGGCCACCACTTTCATTCTCGAGAACAAGGTAACGCTAGGATTCAAAGGAAAGAAGATAATCAACTTACTCAACATCAAATCTCACATCTTTTAATCTCAAAGCTAAGGTGAATGATCACTACATCCCATTTTCTTTTGGTTTTCGGTTTTAAGATTAGATCTGAAATGTTTTTGCAAATTTATGCCATGTTTGGATGATTAATGTTATATATGTGCTTGTTGATCAATTATACATGTTCATATTAATTTCTATAATTTGATATGAAAACCATATTAGATGAAATTCAAATGCCTTGAAAATTTAACTGTAGATCAAAAATGATATTTTAGAGATGGATTTTAATTTTCATAATTTTCTGAATTAATGTGGATTTTATATCAATTTTCCAGTGAAGAAAATGATTTATTAGCTTATAAATTATTTACGGCTAAAATAATTATTATTTATGGTTGAAATTTTTATATGTTAGAAACATATTATGGTAGAGTTTATGGAATTTTTCCAGATATTTTCTAAGTGTTTTTTAATGAATATATAAAATTATTTAAGGTATGAGACTTAAATGTTTTACATATTTAATTAAGGAGAACGAACATTTTATAAAATAAAATTATTTTTTATTTTTGAAATTATTGGTAGCACTTTTCTAAAAATTATTTATTAACCAATAAGAATTTGACAAACAAAGGCAGGTTAGTTGAAAAGTTATCTCTTTTAAGTTAAAAATAAAAAAATAATACTTTTAGCATGTTTCAACTATTTACGGCATTAAAGCTTTCGACCCAGACCTTTCAACATCAAGCTTTCGAAGCCAATGCGTATGGTATCAAGCATCTTTGTACGTAACGAATTGGGCAAGGTCGAAGGGTACTTGGTTGAAACCTTAGTTGCGAAAGAGGTTGGAGTATGTTTGTTTTATAAACCAAAGGTAACGCCTGCTTTGTTTTCGATAAGAAGCTTTCGACTTGGCTGCTTTCGACCAGGTCAAATAATTAAAATAAAGGTATAAAGCTTTCGACAAGGTCAAAATCTAAACTTGCTTTCGAAGGGGTCAAAATCCTCTAGGTGCCGCCTTCCTACCTTTCGAAGTCATGCTTTTGACAAGGTCAAAAGGTATACTTGTCTTTTAAAAACCAGCCGCTTTTCGCATGCTTTCGAAAGGAAGCTTTTGACTTAGATGATTTACCCTTTTTATTCTAATTGAAGTATGGCCCAAGATTTCAAAAGAGATGTTTTAAAGTATTAAAAATGTTGGAACCTATTGTTTTAAAAGAGATGTTTTAAGCTTTCGAATGGGTCGAAAGTAAAGCTTTTGACAAGGTCGAAAGGTAGCTTCCGAAGAGGTCGAAAGGTTTTAAAAGAGGATTTTCCACATGTTTTAAATTGAACTCAAAGTGCTTTCGAAAAGTCTATGTTTTAAAGGTTTAATGCTTTCGAAAGGTAGTATTTTCTGAATGGTTTCGAAGGGGTCGAAAGCCAAGCTTTCGAAGGGTTCGAAAGCAAAGCTTTCGATGGAGTCTAAAGGTAGCTTTCGAAGGGGTCGAAAGGTAGCTTTCGACGAGGTCTAAAGGTCCTATTTTCTGAATGGTTTAGAAAGGGTTGAAGAGGAAGGTTTTTCCACCGTTTTCTAAGGCAATGTTTTAAAGTGTTTTAAGATAGGATGTCTAAGGTTTTTAATGCTTTCGAAAGGATGATTTTCAATGGTTTTGAAAGGTTTTGGCCTTTTGGCCTAAATAAATAAAGGGTTTTTCTTTATTTCGAAAGAGATGCTTTCAAAGGATTTAGAAGGGGTACTTTCAATGGGACCGAAAGAGATACTTTAAAATGTTTAAATGTTTTCATCAACAAAGGTTTGAGTAAAGTATATATATATTTAACATGGCAATGTGATTTTGAGTAAACCATAAGAATTATATATTTTCCTTGTGTTAGTTTGATTTAAAGGTTTGAAATCATTTTGAAAAGGTTTTCAAGGAAATTATGGATGGGGATCCCTAAGTAAAATGACTCGGATATTAGAATATCAGATGGGACTGGTGTAGGGTCGCGCCCTATACATTAGCTATTTGCCCCAGCTAATTATTGTCCAAAATTCCAGTGTGTAGGGCTTGGTCAGGTAGACTAAAATTATGATTACACACCAAAAGGGATATATGTTTGTATACAGATAAGTTATTGGTGAACCCGAAAAACAATTAGGATCTGGAAGACCTGGGATGATTAAGTTAGGGACAGGCCATCCATTCGAGAAGTATTTAACTTATAGTTAATGGCAAACCGTATGGAAGAGGAGTATCTAACAGGTGTTTGATTGTTTTTGTTTATATTGTCTGGTAGGCCCAAGTCGGCAAAAGGTTAAAAGTTAGCCGAACAAAAATTATGTGTTTGAACAGATAGTTCATTTATTACCTGATATTTAAGTATGTTTACATAATGACGCTTTACAGTTTTTAACCAGTTTTGGTTGCAGGAAAAGGTTTTGCAATGATATGTTTAGAAGGATGTTAGTGAGGGGAAATCCATTTTACTTAGCAGTGTGGTCTCACTTAACATATTTAACCGGGATGCATAGTATTATTCACACTAGCCTTTATGTCTGACTCGAAGTTTATGTTTTCCCCTTAAACTCTCGGGTGCTCACGGTTGATTTCAGTAGGCTGAGGGGTTAAGGTCTTTTTAGGTTTTAATAGGATGACGAATAAGGCTACCGGGGGAATGCAGGAGGCAAACAGATACCTATTTAGGAGTTGCAGTTTTATGTTTTGTTGTATTCTCACTTTATTTGTATTAAGTCTATTATGACTATATAACTCTGATCATCCAAGGGTGTATCTTCATATCCCGCTCTTGGCGTATTATTTAACAAGTATATTTTATCTGTGCCTAAGAATGTATTTGGGATTATGTATTAAGAATATGGAGCATCTGTTTTGAAATTTAATGAAGCAATGTTATTTTAAAATCTGTGTTTGTTTCATATTCAAGTGCTTTTGATATTATAGATACCATTAACATAGCCGTATTTAGTCACCGGAAGCAAATACTATTGATGACTGTAGCTTCTGTAATGCTTAGTTTTAGGCCTCTAAATAGGGGATGTTACAGAAATGTTCCGATTTATACTAAAACCGAATGACCGTCCGATTTTAGCATAAATTCCAACAAGATCCAAATCCAACCAAACCAACTCCATAACATAGATCTCGATGACACGAGTCAAACGAAAATGACAATGTTCGAATCCGACCTCGTATGTGTGAGACACACATTTTAAAAGTTATTGATTGATTTAAATTAATAAATAAACTAATTTATTAATATTGCACAATTAACCCTCACTCCATCTTCCCCAAATTAATTATAATCCTATCCTCCTGATACTAGTGCAAAGCAAGGACATGCATGCTCAACCAATGATACAGAGCTCCGATGCTCCATTTTGCGAACCATCTTCACCGTTGCGCTCCCCTTCGAAGTCTACACATCCCCATACCCAAAATTCATGCTTAAAGGCCACCCTAAAAATCACGACTATCACCAACAGGCCGCATCATGGCCAAGGTTGCATCCTCCAAACCTTTGTCGCCCCTCACCATTTCTTGGTCATCAATGTTAAAAGCTCTAACGAACTCGAATCCAATCTTAGTTTTTCCCAATTTCAATCCAATCGAGACAAAATTGAAACCTTAGCTAGACCCAAAGCTCGGCCATGATAGTCGCTCACCTCAAACCTAAGACGCAACCAACCAAAAGCTTGTCGAAATGAAGCTCTCCTCCAAACGAGATTTTCAAAGCTTTTTTAGATTTTTAGTTGTTCATTTTATTTTATTTTGATTTTAAAGTTTGTAAAAGCTTCACTTTCTTGTTTCAGCTGATGCTTATAAAGAAAAAGGAGGTAAGGGGTGAGAATGTGGGTGGTATAGCCTCAACAATAAGGGCATGGGCTAGATATGGCTGTAGGTATGGCCTAGGCATGGTGTATATATATATATATATAATTTAAATTTAAATTATCAAGCTATAAAATGTCCGAAAATTTCGAACTCCAAATGAGACGTGCCGTTTGACATTCTATATGTTATACCCCTATTCTTAACGCAATAGAACTTGTCCTGAGCCCTAATTCGATTATATGCAGAAGATAGCTTTTTAAACCCAGTTATTATATTAAATTTTATATACTAATTTCAATGGGTTTCGATCTCGCACGAACAAATGCTAAATCCAATCGTCATGAAATACTATGGCATATTATAATTCATTATTACGGATCAAATGAAACAGGTTTCATTGAAATCCAAGATAGTGCCCCGAAAATCTAATTTCACATATTTAAATATCTTTTTATATTTAATTATCGATATTTATCCGATCTATTTACATTTGAAATAAATTTACAAATTGAATTCAATAATATTAAAAGAAGTTGAATAAAATTATTAAATCCATTTAATTAACATTCAATTTCATAATTCAAATATTTAATCATTCCCTATATTTAAATTATAAGTTGTTAAATTCTAAAATCCAATTATTCAAATAATTAAAATTAATTAAACATTTAAAAATCAAATGGCCAGAACTTTGGGTTGTTACATTCTCCCTGTCCCCTTTTAAATGAATTTCGTCCCTGAAATTCCTAAGAAAGAAAATGTTTCCAAACCCTAAAGTTTTAAAACTATTAATTAAGGTGAGTTGTTAAACTTATTTTCAAAACCAATTAGCTAGAATAGATTCCAAAATTTCCAAACCTTTCAAATTCATTCACTTATACTAACTAATTCTCTTATATTCATTTATTCCAAGATATAACCCAAAAATCAAAATTTAGCTATCAAAATTTTTCTGAAATTCTCAAAAACTTTCTAACTCTTAAATTTACGGAAATTTTGCCAGCGTCTCCTTTGCGCTGCTCGATCGGAACAACTACAAATTGCCTCTACGGGCTCAAAACCAACCAAACAGAACAAATGCCAAGTGTCCTCCCATAACCAGGGCTTAAAACCACCAACCAATTTATAATTTCTGAACTTATTATGTACCTTTTTACGTTTGATTTATATTTGGCACATAATTTATTATCTCTATGCAAATGCAGGGGCACAAGAAGTCAAGTAGGAATTTCTTGCTTCCCTATACTTACATAATCTAAAAGAAATCAAGCTAACAAAAGCAATGTGATGTAACTCTACGTGCAAAAACTAACATGATATAAATCCACATGCAACCAACAACCATATCTCAATCATATGCGACAAAATACAAAGAATACTCTGTAATAGATGTAATGTATCCAATAATTTCAAATGATAAATTTTAGATCTAAATACCTAGGTTTTTCAATTCAAAATTTTATTTTCAAATTTCTTAGACGAGAAAAATCAAAGATCAAAAATCAAAATGACAAGGAAGGGATCCCTCATAATAAAGTATAATGAAACTCTAGAATCAAAACAACATGGAGCATCCAGTGGTATTCCGATTCCTCCAAAAAACGACAACTAGAGTGAATAAGTATAATTCCTTTCCCAAAATCCTCAAAAAATTTCCTTTTTCAAAATCACCGGGATTTAGGTCCTAATAACAACAATTCAAAGTCTTTTTTCTATAAATTTAAACTTTACAAACAATGGTATATAAAATCACACAACCAATCAATTCAATTCAATCAAATCAAATCAATCAAATTCCCTGAAGGAATAAACTAACACTAACGGTCAATCAAATTCAATAGGGAAAACTTATCACTTAATATTGTTTCAAAATGTCAAATGACTAACGAACATATCTCGACTTAGGTTCAAAACTTTTTTGATAGATCAAAATATTGATAATTATCCAAGTGTACCGTTTTGCTCATAAACCTTTGGTTATTGCTTAGAAGATTATCCAAACTTACTCGGACAAAATGAAAAGTTATACTCTATATTTTATTAGTTTCTTAATTATATTAAAAATAAATTCTAAAGTTATACTCAGATAATTATCTAAATCACTTGTATTTTCATTTAGTATTTTATTCAATACTAAAATTATTTATGAATTACTTCATAAATTCTCACCTAGGTTCAAAAAATATTTTATAAAGTCATTTCTTTATAAAACATCAAATAATAACTTATTCCACTTTTTAGATTATATTAATAACTTTTTATTTAATGTTTAATCCTTAACCCATCGTTAAATGGTGAATTTTCAAAATAACATTCTTTTCGAACGCCTTTACAGTCAAATTGTGAAAACTAATCCACAAAGGGTTTGTTTTAAATCAAAGCGTTAAATGCTCCTAAATAAACTGAGCACAATTTAGCAATTAACAAAGAACAATCAATGCTTCTAATTTAAATTTAACATAACCAAACAAATAATAGTAATAATAAATACATATCATCACTTTTAAACCAACATACTTTATAACTATATAAAGTTTTGAAAATTATTCCTATATATGAAATATAATCCTAGGTAAAATATTTAATTTGCCAAAATTTTAAAATTTTCAATACCATGTTCGTTGGCCTTGGTCAAGTGTTTAGAAATCCCGATTGATACCATGGCATCCTACGTCTCGGCTAGAGTTTATAAAAACTCAATAGACCAATTAACATAATACATTTTTATAACATTAACAAAAACACTCTTGTATATATAATATATAATACTCTCATACTCATTCTAAGGTGTCGTTTACCCTATCTCTAATGAGCCAAATCCTACCCAAACCAAGGTTCTCGCTTAACCTTCAGCTCTGATACCAAGTGTAACGACCCGATATTTTGACATTCGAAAGTCGATACCGAACACTACCACTGTGTTCCAATGTCGTGCATCCAATCGACAAATGGGCAGATTATTAGTGTAAATAAAAAGAAAAGAATAGAGAATAGAGGAAAACGGAATCTCACAGCAGAATCGATGATATATAATATGACGAGGATAGTAGAAACTCTCAGTCCAAAAATACATGGTATATCAGAGATAATACAAACCTTATCAGCTGGAGAGTTATAAAATCCTGACCTTACAAATGCTGATAGGTATACTATATAATACAACGGAAAATAAAACACTACGTTGGGTGAATCTCCAGCTCTCCTCCAAGATCTCTATGTCACTAAAGCGAACCTAGGAAAATACTCGATCTGACCCAAGCATTGTAATAAAATAACACCCAGATTAGTCTGCAAATACCAACGTTAGATAACTCGAATAATGGGGATCATATAAAAGTTTTGTGAGACTACGCCGCTAATGCAGAACAAGTTTTTACCTCATAAGAATAACATTCATACAGGCAATAACAGAAATAAACATCAGCAAACAAATCCAAAAAAGAACGGGCATACATAATATTAAAATCAGACTTGGTAGAATGAAAATTATTCGAGCAAAATCCAAACTAGATAGAATGGATAAATAAGATAACTATCCAAACTTGATAGAATGGACAAAAACTATAATCAAACATCGTAAAGAATGGTTGACTCTTCCCGTTGCAATTACAGAAAAACTGATTCAAAGGTTCGAATCAAATAAGGAAATGAATTTATCTAAAGTAGCTAAGAGGATGATCCCCTCTTCCACGAAAGTATACCTCTAGATAAAATATACTTGAGAGCACATGTGTCACTCTCAGGAACTTCCAAGCTAGAGCCCGCTTTACATGAGCATCCAAATATTTCACGTTAATGCATGCATGCTGACAACTCTCTAGATGATGTGAACATACGCTGATGGGTGCGATCCACATGGCTTGGTTCCCACTTGCGCTTTGGTTTAGTTTTTCCGATTTTGGATACCAATTCTCAAAACGAGCGATAATCCATCTTAGAATGACGAAGCACAATAATGACATGGAGGGTGCGCCCCCCTTTTCCACGCCTTCATCTTAGTCATTTTCGATAAAGGATAACAAAGCTCAACGAAGCAATAAATTGTCTTAGAATGACGATAATAAAGAAGCTGAAGTAACCGATAGCAGGGAAACTGACTATCAGAGATATACAACGATTGTATATGGAAATTAAGTCTTGTATACTCACCACCACCCATTGAATTCAAACCTGTACTATTTCTTGGTCAATAATAGAGGACAAGTCAAGGTAGCGTTACCTCAAAGTCAAGTCTAATGATTATCCTTAACTTTCAACATAACAACAAGTCTACTTCTTCGATGTTTAGTGCTAATTATATAAATAAATTGTTTCCATATAAGTGATTCGCTTTACAAAAATAATTCATTTCCATAAACGAATCAAAACATTTTTCTATTTTAGAAAGAACTGAATTGGTGCTTGATTTCCATATTATAGTGTTGGTAAAACATTTTTAGAAATACTCTTTCAAACCGTTCTTTTATAAGAAAATTTTATAATAATAATTGTATACAACAAAGGTCAAAAAAATGTCATTAAAACATTGTTTACTATAAACCCCAAAGCAATTCACACTTAGCTTTATTCATAAATAATCCATTTTAGAGGACTTTTCTCATTTATAAATCATCATTATTATCTCCAATGTATACAGAATTGTTAAGCCTCGTTCAATTAATTTCTTAACCCCTTGCTTTCCCATTAGAATTAGTCCTTGATTGTAAAACGTTAGGAGAATAATTTTCTCAAGTGTTCGACCCTAAAGGCCTAAACCAACATCAGACCGACACCTGGAAGATTATCCAACTTAACATCCCAATAATCGAGTTCCAATTTCTTTTTAACTTACCCAAAATTTTCCCTTATCTTGTCAAAAAAATTATGTGATCTGTGACAGGTATCCGAATTTTCTTTAATAAAAAAATCATTTATCTTTATATAAAGTAGTTAATTATTTCCAAAATACTTTCATTAAACAGTAATTTATCTTTCAAACAAATCAGTTAATTTACTTTAAACTCATTTATTAAATCAGTTAATTAACTTGAATATTATATGTTAAAAGATTTATTAAATCCAAATAATCATTAATTAAAATGAATAATTAACCTCAAGCATTATTAACTAAAATGATTAATAGAACTTAAACACTATTAATCATCAGTAGTGAAAAATGATTTATCACATTTCAAATACCATTAATTAAAATGATTTAATTAAATCAAAACATCGTTAAATAAAATCATTAATTACATTGAAATATCATTAATTAAAATGATTATTAATTTTAATTATCATTAATTAAAATAATTAATTAAACTCAAGAAATCATTAATTAGAATGATAAATCAAAGATAAACCAATTTTAAACATCATTTATTAAATTGGTTAATTAATCTCAAAATCATTAGTTAAAATGATTAATTATTTTAAATTTTCATTAATCAAAATGATTAGTGAATTTTAATATTATGTTTAGTAGAAAACTAAGCTCAAGTTCATATAGCAGGGTTTTGGGGATAAAAGTTAATAAATAACGATATAGCGAAATTGTTATAATGATACTAAACAAATTAAATAGAACATCAGGACTTATTTTAATTAACCATCAATATAACAGCATAATGATGTAAATAAATAATTATTGGTATGAAACCCCTTAGGGTCTCTCTGTAGATTTTCACTAAAAAATGATTATGGATTATATATATATATATATATATATATATATGGTTCATAACGATCAAATTAGTATGTCATCCATTTTTCAAATGAAAATTTAACCAAACAAGCAATCAAACAATTTAACTAACATCCAAGCAATTAATAAATGTTCGTAACATCATTGAAATGATATTACAAAATTTAATGTGAATTAAACTCACATTAATTTTCTTTTTTCCACCGAAACTTTTCGATTCAGACTAAAACTGAACGACCGTCCGATTTTGGTGTAAATTCCAATAAGCTCCAAATCCAACAAAACCGACTCCATAGCGTAGATCTCGAATACATGAGTCCAATGCAAAAAAGGGAGTTTGAATTCGACCTCATATGAGTGAGATACACATTTTATAATTTATTAGTTGATTTAAATTATACATGAACTAATTTATTAATATTATACAATTACCCCTCAAAACAAGAACTCCATCTTCCCTAAATTATAATCCTATCCTCCTAATACTAGTGCATAGCAAGGATGTGCACACTCAACCAATGATACGGAGCACCGGTTCTCCGATTTGTGAACCATCTCCACCGTTGTGCTCCCCTTCGAAGTCTCCACGCTCCCATACCCAAAACCCACGCTCAAAGGCCACCTTATAAATCGCGACAATCACCAACAAGCTGCGACATGGCCAAGGTCGCATCCTCCAAACCTTCGTCATCCTTCACCATTTCATGGCTGTCGATGCTAAAAGCTTCGACGAACTCGAATCCAATCATAATTTTTCCCAATTCCTATCCAATCGAGGCCATATCGAAATCCTAGCTAGACCCAAAGCTCGGCCATAACAGCCGATCACTCCAAACCCAAGCCGCAACCAACCAAAAGCATGTCAAAATGAAGCTCTCCTCCAAATGAGATTTTTAAAGCTTGTTTTTAGATTTTTAGTTGTTTATTTTATTTGATTTTGATTTTTAAAGTTTGTAAAAGCTTCACTTTCTTGTTTCAACTGATGCTTATAAAAAGAAAAGAGGTAAGGGATGAGAACGTGGCTGGTATGGACTCAACAGTAAGGGCACTGGTAGATATGGCCGTGGGTATGGCCTAGGCATGTTAAATATGAATATATATATATATATATATATATGTATATATATATTATTTAAATTAGCAAGCTATACAACGTTCGAAAATTTCGAACTCCAAACTAGAAGTGCCGCCTGGCATTCTATCTTTTATACCCCTATTTCGAATGTAATGGAACTTGTCCCAAGCCCAAATTCGATCATATGCAGAAGATAGATTTTTAAATTCGATTATTATATTAAATTTTCGGTATTAATTTCAGCACATTTCGATCTTGCATGACTAAACGATACGTCTGATCGCTATCAAATTCAATATTATATTATAATTCATTATTACGAATCCAATGAAACTGGTTTCATCAAAATCCGAGACAATACCCCAAATGGCTAATCTCACAGATTTAACTATCATTTTATATTTAGTTATTGATATTTATCTGATCTATTTATATTTGTAAATAAATTTACAAATTAAATTCACCAATATTATTTATTAATTAAAAGGAGTTGAATAAAATTATTAAATCCATTTAATTAACTTTCAATTTCATAATTCAAATATTTAAACATTCCATATATTTGAATTATAAGTTATTAAATTCTAAAATCCAATTATTTAAATATTTAAAATTGGTTAAGCATTTAAAAATCAAATGACCAGAATTTTGGGTTCTTATAGTTGTGCACTTAGATGTAAAAATATTTGGATAATCGGTTTGGAGGGGTCCAGCTTGGAGGGACTCGAGAAGTGTCACAGAGTATATGAGCTTCTCAAAAGTATAATACTAGAGGTATACTTCAAGGAGGATGCACCTTCCAAGTCATTTATTGGAAATTTTATTTTCCTTGTTTGATTCGAAACTTTGAATATGTTTTCCATTAATTGTAACGGGAAGAGTAAACCATTCTTCACGGTGTTTAAGTTTTGGTTTTGAACATTCTACCAAGTGTGGACTTTTACCTTATTTTGTCCATTCTATCAAGTTTGAACTGTTATCGTGTTTTATTCATTCTATCCAGTTTGGATTTTGCTCGGATTACTTTCATTCTTTCAAGTCTGGTTTTTAATACTATTTATGTCCAGTCTTATTTGGATTTGTTTCATGTTGTTTATCTCTACTCTTTCCTGTATGGATGATATTCTTGTGAGGTAAAAGTTCGTTCCGCGTTAGCGGCATGGTCTCACGGAACTTTTATATGTTCCACATTAATTTAGTTTTATCACGTTGGTATTTCCAGACTGATCCGATGTTATTTTATTATAATGCTCGGGTCAGATCGAGAATTTCCTAGGTTGGCTTTAATGTTATGGAGATCTTGGAGAAGAGCTAGAGTTTTTCCTATCTTAGTGTTTTTATTTTCCGCTGTATTATATAGTATCTATATCAGTAATTGTAAGGTTGGGATTTCATAACTGTCTAGCTGATAATGTTTGTTTTTAACTCTGATATACTTTGTATTTTTGGAGCGATAGTTTTTACTATCCTCCTTATATTATATGTTGCCAATTCCGCTGTGAGATTCCAATTTTTTCTATTCTCTGTTCTTTTCTTTTTTTATTTACCTTAACAATCTACCCTTCTGTCGATTGGATGTTCGATATTTGAACACAATGGTAGTATTCGGTGTCGACTTTCGATGGTCAATAAGGCGGGTCGTTACAACTACTATTATATGTGCTGTTGTTATTGCTACTACCAGAAGCCGAGTCTGCACCTAAGCCTCGCTACTTCTTAAATGGAAAAAGAGACCCAATCCATAAATATTTTGCAAGCCTCCTCACTAATCTTTAACTGCACAATACGTTGCTTCTTCGCTACCTCTCTCTTCGCTCCCATCATCAACCTCCTCGCCTCGTTTTGTATTCGTCCCATTGACCCGTGTAGAAGACTGTGACCATGCGATGAGGAAACCTTGTTGCCGCAACTATGAGCGAGTTGCCTTACGATTGGTCAAGCTAGGATGGAGCTAGCAAAAACTTTTGACCATTACATCCATGTAAGGGACTTCGAATTCCTTGATCGACTCAAAAGTAGAGATAATCATATTCCCACATTAAAGTAAATTTAAGGAATAATATACTTTACCTCACACGTTAAGTCAGAAATCTAAGTATTATTGATTAATTTTCATGTATGACAAAAAATAATTCACCGAAATCAAAATATCAAATACTCGGTCTCCAATGAATTACTCAACATTATACCTCTGTTAGGTAAATAAATACATACACCCTACCTAGACGTCCTATAGCTCCCGGTGAAATATAATTGTATGCACAATGCCCTTAATTAATCAACATTACATAAATTTTGACTTCGCTTATTAAATCCATGACGACCCATAATTCCGTACCCTTTGAGCCGATAATAAACCACACATGTCCGACCCAAATTGCATGGAAGAATGGATCATTAAGGGTAGAAAAAGAAAAATTGACAGAACAAAATCTTACTCGAATGGAATAACATATAACATTCAACAATAATCTTTACAGCAGAAAATTTTAAAATACATATATCAGAGTCTAACCTAATTCAACTTGGACAGTTATAAACATCCGTCCTTACAAATGCTAACAAACATCAAACAACTACAAAATAAGCAGCAACCAATAGAATACGTCCATACCTAGATGAATATCTCCTGCTCTCATATGGAAACTCCAACCGTCTTCAAATAAATCTAAAACTACTTAAATCCGACCTGAGTATTAAAAATACCTGGATCAGGCTTGATAAACCAGCATGAGAAAAACTCAATAATAAATGATAGTGTATATATCAGTCCTTGAACAAAATCCTTTGAAAAGAAAGAGTATCTCATATGACCACGCCTACACATAAACACGGACGGGTTTTGACCCTATGATAACTAAAACATTTTTACATCAAAACATTTGATATTATTTTTAATGTTATTCTTTTAAAAACATTTGCAAATAAGTTTATTAATCTTAGCCGAAATTGTTTCCACTATTAAATTCCAGACCTAATCATTTAAGGCTATTATAACAAAACCTCAAGTTCTTATTGGAGAATGGATTTCCATACAAATGATCAAGTGAAGGGACTACCTTCCTATGGATAGACCTCTAGACGGATGTCCCGAGGACCACAGAACATCTGCTCCCCTACCAACACAAGATCACCCTACCTCTATAACTAGATAGTACCGAATATGTCATCCCCAAGTCGTTACCGACCATTAACCGAGCGTGCCCTAGCATACAAACCACATTAATTTACATCCTGAATGTCATAGCAGGAAGAAATATATCTAGAAGGGGATAATCATACCCAGATGGGAATGACCAACTTAGCCTTGCTGCATCTACCCTGTTTCGGTCATTTCCGGTTGTTAAGGCTTGAGGTAACGATTACCTTTACACGTATCACATATCACATCATCTTTGAATGCCACATTGCCATTTCCGTCAACTACTAATTTCCTTCCACAAAAATACAACCCTTGAGCTCGTATGTCTCAAGGAGGGTGTTAAGCTAAGAGAAGTTGCCTTCTCCGCAACCGTAGATGTATATTTGTAAAAACCAATGTACGTAATCTCAGAAAATGTAGTGTCAGACATTCGTCCATACATGTTCATTCGGGGACTGAACGAAACCGAAGGTACTTTCCTCGGCCATTACTAGGTGAGAAGTCCTTGTGGTTATAAGATTTTTCATAACAAATAGACCACTACCACAATAAGTGCATCGGGAGTTTATCCCCAATTAATCAACAAGTTGTCCTTCGTTATTATTCATCTCAATATCTCCATCTTCAAACAGCTTCATTCTTCGAACACGTAAATTGGGTCAAAGTGGTTTTCGAAAACTAAATCCGACCTCGATTCCTTTGAAATCCAATTATTGACAAAAAGATGTTAAGTTCATATGTGATTATCAATCATCAATCAATTACTTTATCTTTCCGTTTAATCGAATATATTTCTTAGACATATTCTTTTCAATTTATTTCATTTTCTTTTCATGAGTATATGGATTCCTTAAGCCTCATTTATCAAATTATTTGGTTTATTTACCTTTTTTTATCTTGGAATAATACTTAGGAAAACATTTCGATGTCATTCATTAAATCTTAATCAAAGATTTCTTATATTCAAGTTATAAATTTTAACTTAGGGAAAATATTCCCAAATCATTTATTAAATCTAAATCAAAGATTTCTTTCTTAACTTGAAATCATATTCTTGCAAATCGATGATTTTCATAACAGAGCACTACTGCCACCTTAAATATGCTAAATTTCACCTTGAGGGACTAGTGGCAAGTAATCCTACATCATGAATATCTTTGTTTTCAATGGTCTTTATCTGAAATATGTTTTATTTCAAAAATTAGTTTGAAGGGGTTTTTGGATAGGAGTCACCCAAATCCGATCCTGGTTTTTCGAATAGGAATCACCAAAATTCGATCCCTGTTCCTTCGTACCAATCATCGAATAAAAAATTTTAAATGGTTAACTAACATTAAAAGAATTTGTTTCTTTTCTTTTACCTTGGAAAAACTTAAATATGATCTTTTAGAGCATCCAGGCTTTCCTTTCGATTAGTTCCACCCCTCGTCTAAAAGATAAAGCAAAGGCCAGGTAACTTCAGGGCACTGGTTGCTCCATTCCTAACCTTAGTTACACGCCTTGTTTTACCATTTAGCTCTCACAGACAGAACAAATATACTAGTCGTTTCCGCATACTTAATTTGTTATTATATTCAATATTCCTCTATTATTGTTTAAGTGTTATAAACAATTCCACTTAACCATTTATTCAAACTCTTATTAAAACTTCCAAATCATCTTTAAATTACTTAATTATTCTTTTAAAATTATTCATAAATGATTTAGGAAAGAATTTTTAAGTTTAAAACTACATTTCAAAAATTATTTAAAACTGCTGCAAAAAGCGTTGCGAAAAGTGTTGCAAATAGTGTTTTAAAAGCTATATTCTTCAAAATCACTTTTATATCATTTAGAAATCCATCTTTTCAACTTAAATCACTTTTAAGACATTTTAAAATATTTTTAGAATTTTTTTCATTTTTTTAAACATTTAAAATATCAATTTTAAACTTTGGTCACTTTACTGCAAAATCGTGATTTTTCTGGAAAATTGTTTTGGACATATTTTAAAATATACAAGATGAAATCTTGATTTTATTTTTTTATTTCTTTAAACATTTTTAAATGTTTATAAAACATTTCTAACTCATTTTAAAACTATTTTCAAAAGCTTTAAGCATTCCATATAGACCATTTCATTTTCAAAAGGAAAGTGATTTCCCTTGGCTTATCGATGTGTATTAACGTGACTTGGGAAAACAATTTAACAATCGTATCAAACAATCAATAATTGATGATTAATCATATATAAGCATCCATAGCAATCATATCATTAAACATGAATATGTATAGATATAGATATTAAATAGAGTTTCTCACCATTAACCAAAGCAATTAACTTCCTACCAACATTCTAATCAAACTATACTTCACTAATTAATCCATACTCCATATAAACACTAGCAAACAACATCCTCTTCCTTCCAATAGCTTGGTTAAGGCTTGAGATGGAGGTTGGCCAAAAGTATAAAGAAGAAGCGGTAGAGCTTTGAACTTGAATTCTCAAGATTTTGATTCGAAAAATAAGTTATCTTGTATCTGGTTTTATGCCCTCTAATCTCAAAATTTAAAAAAAGTTGTTAACTAAAAAGCTGTGGAAAATTATTTCTCTTGAATTTGAAGAAAAATAATGATTTGAATCTAAGTTTTTTTGAGGGAGATATGATAGAATGAAGAAGCGGTATTTCGGATTGAAAAAAATGAGGCCCTAAAATGCACTTCAAGTAATTGAGTTTCAGGTATAGAAATCCTCAAAACATGAATAAGTGATCAACATAAAAGTTATAGCCACTAGAGTTTCATATAATCTGAAGAAAAGAATTTCTTAATATGGATCAGTTATGATCAAAACAAAATGAGCTATTCTTTGTCTCAAAAACCGGGTCAGAGAATGCACTGGAAAGAAGTGTATTTTTGCCATAGTTAAGATTAGAATGAGATAACGTGGTCAATATGAAAGTTGTAGCCACTAGAAAAATACATGATCTGAAAAGAATAATTTTGTGTTTTGGTTCAATTTTGAAAAAGTTATGGCCGAGAGAAGAAGAGGTAAAATATGGAGAAAAGATGAGTTTGATTTAAAGAGAATGAACATTGATTTCTTTCTAATATTTTGTGAATATTTTGACATTATTTCTTTCTAATTTTTTTCTATGGCTTGGAAGCCATTAAAGAGGAGAGGAAGAAGTTGAAGAAGCTTGAGAAAAGAAGAAGAAGAAGAGGTGTGAATGAAAGTGAAGAAGGAGGTAGGTATTTATAGAAAAAGAAAGATGCGGTAAATTTACCAAAATAACCTCTTACCAAATTACCAAACTAACTTTTCTTCAACCTAAAGCAACCTCCAATTTTTCAACACTTAACATCATCCTTTCACTTCTTACTTTATGTCTTAATCCCTTAAGAACTAAGCTAAGTAAAATAATAATTATATTGGCTTTTGATGTGATATTGATTTGATGTTTATTTTTTCTTACTTTTGTTAATTCTTACTTACTTTTACTAATGGCTTCTAGAAGTTTTCTAATTATATTTAGTAAAAGTAAACATGTTTATTTATTAAAATGTGTAATATTTATGTTAAAGCATGTTAACAAATGTGCGACAATGTTGCGGCGACTTATTTTGAAAAAAACGTTGATTTTCGACAGAACATTTTTCGGTCACATTTTGACCTTTTTGTTTAACTATTTATTCATGTAAACCAAACTTCAAAATAAATTTATTATTATCTTTAAATAATTAAAAAATGTATATTTGACTTATAAAATAATACAAAACAGTATCCAAATCTTTTTGTAAAAATACGACATTGATTTATCGATATGGGACGAAATTTGTCAATTTTTATAAACAAGTTTTATATATTTATCGAATCATTATAAATTAAATTACTATTATTATCAAATGAGTTTGATATAGATTATATATATTTAAAAAGAATTATTTATCCTTTAAAACAAATTTCTCGAATATTTTTTCTACTTTATTGGAATCCGACTTTTGTCAATTTTACAATGGAAATCCAAAACCTTTATTCAATATCAAAAATAAGTTTACCATTCTTATTTATCATACAAAACATGATTGTTTAATGTTTGAAAATTCTACATTTGAGTATTTAAATAAATTAAATATTCCATTTTCAAAGTGGAAAAATTACAGGTCATTACATTCTCCCCTACTTAAATGAATTTCGTCCTTGAAATTACTCAAAATAAAAGTTTGCCCAAAACATTTATCTTTAAACTTAATTCCATATAATATACACAGATCATCCGTATGAAATATCTTATTCGATCTCCTATTCAAATCCACAACTTTATTTCCGGACTAGTATCGATCCATTGATCCTCTAGTGCGGACTCTGATCAAGCTTCTAGATTAGGTACACTTTCTTTCCTTGCATAGCTCTCAACTACGATAGAAAACTCGAGTAATTAACCACAAACGATCATCAATGCTCACCGTCAAGAAATCGAGTGATAAATCCATTTCCGGATCGGTGTAAACACCTCAAAGTTTTGTACTCGGATATTAGATCAAAGTTTGTGTGACGAAATGATTTACGTATAAATTACGTATTTATTCCTATTGGTTTTTCTCAGTTATACCAAATTATCTTTATTCACATCGTTTATTTTTCACATTCATATTTTTTTAATACTAATATTGTTTATGTATCATTTCATAAAACTATTACTTAAGTTTATTATATCTTATGAACAGAACTATGTAAATCCATCACTTTTAAAATCTTAAGTCCAAATCCTTAATTATTGCTAGAATTCATTAATAAACTTTTACCATGTTATAATTACATTTTAAAGAGTCATGATTTTACTTAAGTGTATAAATAGTTCATGACTTAAATATATTTTTGTATAATACCCTTTTACATCCTAATAGTATATATACACGTCCCAAATTCCCGATTGGTTTTACATCCGAGTGAATTACAGATTTAAAATTTGTTGTAGGTTACTATCATTTCAAATTCATAATTATAAAATTTATTTCTGATTTATGCTATTATAAATTCCTCACTTTAAAATCCTTTTTATTTATAATCACATTTATAAATTATACCTATCTAATTTCATTTACTCAAAACATTTCACAATTGTTTATCTTTTACCCAAAAGATTTCATAAATTCCTTAGCTATGAGTTAGGTGTGATTCAGAAATTTTCAACTGTCCAAAATCGTCGAGAATTTTGTTTTATCTTATCAATTAATGATCCAAATTTATCTTTGGTTTAAACACTTTTATAAAGATTACTAATCAATTTATTAGTTATTGATTCACATTATCTCTTTAACTTAAGAAAATTTTATAGATCAAGTAACTCCAAAATAATACCAAGGAACTAGGTACTACTGATAGTATCATATATCCTCTTAACAAGAAGAGTAATACTTAAGAGAAGTGTTTGCCATCCGAACACATCTCCTACCATTTTTAGTTTATTTTCGAGCCAATTGAATTAGTTATCATGAAATACCTCTTTTTATTTGAAATAATACCATTTTCAAAATCCTTTAGAGATTATTTCTGTTTATAAAACCTATTTTATAAATTCTTTTTATAAATTCATCTTATATTAGTTAACTTCATTTAAATTACCAAAATTCTTTTAAATTACTCGAATTTAAATTCTTGTTCCTTTTATATTTTTATTTCCTTTTTATATAATCATTTTCTATTATTTATCTTATATCATTTTTATCTTATATGTCCATTCTTTAAATAAATCTTATTATCAAACACCTTATAGTCAATCACGAAACTTAATTCACAAAGTATTTTTACTTAAACTTTTAAATCACACAATTGATCAATTTATGATAATAACATATCATTATCGTTCTTTATTATTTTGGAATATATATTAAGGATCTTAATTACCTTAAAACATCTTATAGTCAAACTGTGAAATTCTAATCACAAGATGTTCATACGTAATATTTCAGTAATCTCAATTCCTAACTATATAACTTTTTAAAATATATACTTTATATTCAAAATATAATCCTGGGTAAAATTATTTCATTTACCAATTTTTCAAAACAAAACATTTATATATAACATTAACAAATAAGTGCTCATATATAATACTCTTAACTCATTCTAGGGTGTTACTAGCCCTATCTATAATGAGTTACTCATACTAGGATATTACTAACCCTATCTCTGATGAGACTTTACCACACCAAAGCCAAGGTTCTCGCATAACCTTCAGCTCTGATACTAAATGTGACGACCAATAATTTCGTACCCTTTGAGCCGACAATAAACCACATAAGTCCGAACCAAATTGCACGGAAGAATGGATCATTAAGGGTAGAAAAAGAAAAATTGACAGAACAGAATCTTACTCGAATGGAATAACATATAATGTTAACACTTAAAATTGAACGCTAACACCCGGTGTGTGTAGTAAAGTTGTGAAAGCACCACCAGTGATACGGGAACAAGAAATAAGTAGTAAAATAGCAGAAAACGGTAAAAGACAGCGATTTTATAGTGGTTCGGCTCGTAATTAAGCCTACGTCCACTTTATATTCTTTTATTGCTGATTTTGATTACAAGTTGTTACAATACACTTCAAATACAATTCACTTCGATTCCAGAAACACTTAAGACTTGTAGCTCGAACTCCGATGTGAAAGAGGCTCTTTGAATCCGTTTTGGATGTGCAAGATCTTTCTCGAAGCTTGATGCGATGTCTTAAATGTTTGGAGTTCTTCAAGTGTTGGATGAGTTGAGAATTCTGCAGAGTAACGGCGCTTCGGAGAATGGTCGAAAAAAGTCCTCTTCATGTTGAAGGTAGCGCTGTATTTATAGAGAAGTCTGGACAGAATTTAGTTCCCAAGTCTTAGGTCGTGTACGACCTAAGTTATGTCGTAGGTCGCGAGCGACCTAAGTTTGGTCGTGGTCCACTCGCGACTTAAGAAGTTAGCCTGAAGGAGTTGCATTCGGTCTTTTCTGAACAAGTGGTAGGTCGTGCTCCTTTCTTTGCTTTTAGCTCGTCAGGTTGTTAAGTCCTTGAGTCGTTAGCCTCTTAAGTCGTAAGTCACTGAACCGCTTCAGGAGTTAGGTCGTAAACAACTTTAGGTCGTTAGCTCGTGAAGTCTTTAGGTCGTGAAGTTCCTTAGGTTGTTAGGTCGCTAATACTAGTAAGTCGTTAGGTCGCTAACTTCCTTAGGACGTTAGGTCGCGAACTTTCTTAGGTCGTTAGGTCGCGAACTTCCTTAGGTCGTTAGGTCGCTAACTTCCTTAAGTCGTTAGGTCGCTAACTTCCTTAGGTCGTTAGGTCTCTAACTTCCTTAGGTCGTAGAGTTTTAGGTCGGCATAAAAATGGAAGTTAACATTTGCCCCTCGAAGTACACGCCTATGCCATAGTTCGTGTGCTTCGACTTAACTTTTGCTAGGTCGTGAACGACCTAAAACTCGTGCTAACTCGCGTGCCCATTCTCCTTCCTCTCTCGGCCCCATATAAATTTGCTAGGTCGCTACTTCCTCCCTACCTTACTGCTCCGAACTCCCACTGCCATTGACGAATCTTCAAACTTTCGAAGGCGAATTCAATCTAGTTAATCGTCGATCCATCTCTACCAGCATACTACGTAAGTGGACCCAATCTCTACTCCACCATAATCGCCGCTCGACCATGAATCCATGTTTTTCGACCCAAGTCCAATTTCATGTATCATGCTTCATTTTGAATGGTTATTTCGATCGACTTTTGATCGTCATTTGATATGTTGTGGTAATTCATGAATGCACGGTAATTTTTATAATGGACCGGAGGGGTTTGGAATCGATTTTTTGGGCGATTTGGTGGTATGTGGAGATGAATGAAATTCACGAAGAGGATGATAGATTTTCTCTGTAGTGGCGTTATCGGGTTATCGGGTCTAGTAAGTGATTTCGTGGAGAGGAAGTCAGCGACCTATGAGATCTGGATGACCTAAAAGTTAGGTCGTGTTGGGATTTGCGCGACCTAAATCTTACGACCTAAGAATCCTGACTGACCTAAGTAAAGCCGAACAACCTTTTGCGACCTAAGTAGTTTCCGACCTATGCTAGGTCGTGAGCGACCTAGGACTTGAATCATTTGGACTTAAAGAAATTTGCATCGCCTTGAATCCTTCGACTTGCCCAGTGCGACCTAAAGAAGCCCCGACCTATGATAGGTCGCTGAACGACCTAGGACTTGAACGTTTTAATTTGCACAACGCGACCTATGGAGGTTCCGACCTATGCTAGGTCGCTGGACGACCTAACATTTTACACAGATTGAACTTGAACTATGTTGCACTTGAATTTGGACAGAGCTCGACTGGCCTTTGAATTTTGATTGAACTTGAACTATGTTGCACTTCTTTACAGATTGCTTTAACTCTAATGTTAATAACCTGTTAAACACAACATTTGCAAAAAAACGGGACAAATATACTGCCAATGACTGCCCACATCGTATGACAGATTAGTCGATAAAGAATAATTAACTTAAATGAATTTTGTGAATGAAATGCTGTGAAACGACAAATTCAAATGAAGTATTAAAGCAAAGCTGAAATAATCAACCTAAGCTGATTTGTTTGCATCAACGCAACATTGTATTTGGATTTAAAATTACAAGCCTCGAAACTTTATAATCGACAAATGTCAACTATCTTGATTTCAGTTATACTTGCTTGTTATCATTTTAGTTTTTCACAACACTTCACACTTTTAGGAAACGTGCACCTTCATATTTAAATATCCAGTTGATTGCGTAGAATGACATCTCAACAAGAAGATTCAGGACCAGCCGGAGAAGCTTTCCCGATTGCTAACCCACTGATCGATCCTCCAGAAAGAACTCCGACCATTCTGAGCCATAAGGTTTTCAAACAACTGTTAACTCAGTTCGGTATTGCCGAATCAGATGCTATATTTTCTGGAGCAAACGACACTGCTGACAGGCCACCTCTCGGTTTTGTCGCAGTGAATCGTCAGATGTGCCTAAGTGGAGCTATTCCACCTTTCAACGAATTTCTCCAAGAACTTTTCCTTCGATTAGTTATATCGCCTTTCCATTTACACCCCAACGGTTATGCCATCTTGATGGGGTTGTGTGTTCTGTTCAAGAGGATGCTCAACTGTCTTCCAAGCTTCGATGAGATTTGCTATTTGTGCACCTTTGCTAAGAACAAAGATCACCCTTCAATCGTGCTTGTAAGAGGTGCCAGAAACCGGAAATTAATTTTGGATTTGCTCGATAGTGCTCACGGGTTTCTAAGTCAATTCTTCTTTGTCCGATGTCCTCCGGGATTCTACGCTGTCTAGAGAGTCGGGAGTAAGATTGCCTTTCTCTGTTCATCTCATAAGCTTTTCGAAACCCGAATTATCAAATGCTTATCTTCATTTTTTTCTTTTTTCAGCACTTTCTCCCCCGCTTAGAAATCCCAGCCTTAAGTCAATCTTTGAAACTTTAAATGCTGTGGCTATGGAAGAGAGGAGCGCCAAATTCTTGTTGAAAGATGAACTTTTGCACTAGTTCGAACTTCTACATTCTTCGCGTTCTATCCAGCCTCATGAAGTTCCTGATTCTCCAGCAAAGACGTCAGATTCCCCAGCTCCTGCTAAAGAACTTACATTGAAAGAACTCACCACTGAGACTTCACTGGTGAAGTGTTCTACTTCTACTGATGTTGTGGGGTCGTCTAGCAAATTAACACTTTCTCCCGTTATTGAAGAGGAAGAAAATCCTCAAATTTCTGAAAAGACGGCTGATGTGGAAGTTGAAAAAGAGAGTTCTGCTGGGCATCACGACGATGACACTTTTGATAATTTGAGCGATATAATGATAACTTCTCAGGAGCATTTTAAAGATGACATTTCAAAAGCGACTTCTCCTGTTGTTGAAGCGACTTCTTCTTTGCAACAAACTACAACACCTCCTATACCTACTGTCTCCATTCCCACACCACAGAGTGGTTTGTAGTCTGATGCGCATAGTTTGCACACCACACACACTTAGGATGCTTAGCACTTATACGCACTTAGCTTCTTCAATTTGAAGATTTCTAAGACCTGTCTTTTCTTTAATTTCAGGTTCTCCAATGGGGCGAAGCGGTTCTCATTATGACAACTTTCGGCGTTATGGAGGGCGCGACTCTTATGATTACAGACGCTATCTCCCCATTCGCAGGGAATCTGATGAGGAGCGGGCAATTAGGAAAGCTCAAGAGAGGCGAGCTTATGAGGAGCAGCAGAGAAAAAAGGACGATGAATCCTACAAAAGAAAATATCACGATGATAAAGGGAAGAACCATGCCGCCGAAGACCCGAGTAAATGGGTTAGACTTAGTGAAAAGGACGCGTCTGCAATTTCTTAAAAAACTGACGCTCCTATCTCTTCTGATATCCCGTCCGGCTCTCCTCCTTTAAAGAAATATGACATCCAAGCGATCATCAGCAGGCCCCAGTATCAAGTTAAAGATGCCCCTCCAACACTTCAAAGCCGATTTCCGAATTGGTGTTTAAAAGGGGTGCGTTTTGACTTAGATTTGGTCCCAATCGATAAGCAAGCTATGCTTAGGAATCTTGATGCGGTTAAGCTTGATATTGAGAGGATGTCCCAATGGTAGAAACTTGTTGATGAGCTTCAAAGAGTCAACCATATGAATCTTGAAAACATGCTGACTATGGAGAATGATAAGACTGAATGGGATAAAATTTGCAAGCAGCATGATGTGGAAATGTCAAGCATTGCCGACGATAATGTAAGAATTGAATCGGTAGTTAAGAAGCTTAAGGAGGATCTTGCTACATCTTCCGCATCACATTCCAAAAAAGAGGAAGTTTTTCAGAAACAAGTGCGGGATGCGCACGCTGCTCAAAGGGACGCCGAGAAAATTTGAAGCTGAACAGCATATTACTAAGAAATATCGCAAAGAAAACGCTCAGCTGTGAGAAACAGTTAACTCCTAGAACATGGAGATTGAAAATGCTAAAGGCTCGACTTCTTAAAGTTGAGAAAGAGCGTGATGATGCGGTTGCCGGGAAAGTTGCAGCCGAAGAGTCTCACAAGGCAACCAAAGCCAGCATCGACTCTACTTTATTTGACTTTTACATGCACAGCATCCTGGGTCGCGGCAGTCTTTCATTCTTGGGTCCTAAATATGAGATTACACTGGCCGAAGTTTAGAAGGCCGTACTTGATATGTTTGCTGGCTACGCGGAGGCAGATCTTGCGGTGCTTTATCTGGATGATGAAGCACGTGCTGCGCTTGCAAGGGGAAAAGAGCAGCTTGCTAGGGAACGAGCCGAAGTGGCGGGAGAAGAACGTTTGGAGAAAGCGCTTTTAACCGACCCTGCTCATCTTCCGGCTTCGGTTGACCCCGACATTATCGGCTCTAGTTCTTATTCTCCACCTCCCGCTAAAGCCAAAGTTAAGACCCCAACTACCGAGCCTCCCACTACTCAAGTTGAAGAGAAGACCCAAGACGACACCGAAGATGAAAATTATGAAGTCGTTGTAAACAAACCAACTTCTCCAGGTAACTTTGATTCAGATCTGGCTCAAGTAGATTGCTCATTCGATTCAATTGAACTTGATGAATTTCTCGCTTATTACTTAGGTCCTGATGATCCAATATCTTCTCTTTTTTCGGAGAATACTGATTTTGACTTCTTTTCTTCTGTAGCGGAAGCACCAAGCATTGTGCACTCTCCTCCTCTTTCAGTTGTTCCTCCTCCATCCCTTCAAGTTACTCCCTCTTCTCAGCCAGGTTCGCAGGAAGAACAGATAGCAGCCCTTCAAGGCTTAGAGGATCCACCTGCTTCCCAGAAGCAGAAAGCGGAAGAGACGGAGGACAGTGAGAAGACTCCGAAGCAGTCATTTGATGATGCCACAAAGCTTTCCACGTTGCTCTCTCCGGGAAGTGAGTCTTCTTCGAAGAGGAAGGGCAAGCGTGCAATAAGGAAGAGGAAGAAAAGCACTTCTGCTGGAGAAGACAAAGCAGAAGAAGATCTGACTACTCCTCCTTCTCCAACCCGTCCACGCCGGATTCCGAAACTGACCATCAAGCCGGGCAAAGGCTCCAAAGGCGGCGAGAAGAAGGAATGATAAGCTGGATTTTCTTCTTCTTGTTTTGCTTTTTGCATGTATCGACTGGAGATTGTGCGGGTACCGGTCTCCGCTTTTTTGAGATCTGCACATGTAAAGAATTTTCACAGTATTGAATGAAATAATCCTTTTTACTTGTACAAATTCTTGTGTATGTGAGAATGCATTTTATTTCTCATTGTAATGTAGAATAAATGATTCTTTATTTACTTTATATGATATCGTAGTGAGCTCGTGATATGACGGTTGAGCGTTGTTTCTATTAATATAGTTATATGTGCCCCCGTATCATGGCTCACTGCAATATTCTGAAAAGACTTGTATTCTTATTTTAGAGAATAATTCTTCCGATTTGAGGAAATACTATTCTCCTTTTAATAGAATACGTTTTGTGTGGGAGAAATTTTTACTTTCTCTTTCTTTCTAAAGAACACTTCAACTTTTGGAGATGATCACTTTTATTTGTTAAAAAGTGGATTTTCCTATGCAGTGAAGTGAGCTTTTGAAGAATGTTTGGATCTGTTTGTCAGACAATTATATTTTATTGTTGAATCGAACAACATGACAGTCATTGGCTGTTTTACTGCATATTTGTTTGTACAAATAATCATAAGTATTCAGCTGCGGTCGTTAGTCGTTCCATCAACAAAGTTTTTTGGATGTGCCTTGTTAAAAGGCTTTATTTGTCTTAGTGCTTCCGAAGAAGGCTTAGTGGTCTCGAAGAGAAGCGATTTTGGTGAAATGTGCCTTTGAAAAGGTCTTCGTGCCTCCGAAGAGGGCTTGCGTTTGGTACTTCAAGCATGGTGAAGTGTGCCCCCGAAGAGGTCTTTTGTTTGGTACTTCAAGCACGGTGAAGTGTGCCCCCGAAGAGGTCTTTTGTTCTCCGAAGAGAAGCAGTTTTGGTCTCCGGAGAGAAGCGTTTTGGTCTCCGAAGAGAAGCGGTTTTGGTCTCCGAAGAGAAGCGATTTTGGTCTCCGAAGAGAAGCAGTTTTGGTCTCCGAAGAGAAGCAGTTTTGGTCTCCGAAGAGAAGCAGTTTTTGGTCTCCGAAGAGAAGCGATTTTGGTCTCCGAAGTGAAGAAGTTTTGGTCTCCGAAGAGAAGCAGTTTTGGTCTCCAAAGAGAAGCGATTTTGGTCTCCGAAGAGAAGCGATTTTGGTCTCCGAAGAGAAGCAGTTTTGGTCTCCGAAGAGAAGCGATTTTGGTCTCCGAAGAGAAGCAGTTTTGGTCTCCGAAGAGAAGCAGTTTTTGGTCTCCGAAGAGAAGCGTTTTTGGTCTCCGAAGAGAAGCAGTTTTGGTCTCCGAAGAGAAGCAGTTTTGGTCTCCAAAGAGAAGCAGTTTTTGGTCTCCGAAGAGAAGCGTTTTTGGTCTCCGAAGAGAAGCAGTTTTGGTCTCCGAAGAGAATCAGTTTTGGTCTCCGAAGAGAAGCGTTTTTTGCATTTCAACTCTGATGAAGTGGGCCTCCGAAGAGGAACATTTTACACTTCAACTCCGATGAAATGTGCCTCCGAAAAGGTCTTTCTGCTCCTGAAGAGGTCTTCTCCGAAGAGTTGTGCCTCAAAGAGAGCTTTGTTGCTTGTGTCCTCCTACCATCTGCTTCTTAGCGATTCCTTTTTACCCGTCCAAGTGCATGTTCCACTCTTTTTGCAAGGTGTTTTCTTGTTGAGCGAATCCATGGAGCAGACGCAAGCTACTTACCGGATGTTTATTTACACAAACGATTGTGATTAGTTAGCGTGAGTCTGGAACCTTCTCGTCAGGAAGGTGCCCGCTTTGGTGGAATCGTTAACGATTTGTGAATAGCACCACTTTTGTGGCTTAACACTATCGAGTGATTCGTAGGAATCGCTGAGTCTTGTGAAGGTAAGCTTTGCTTCGATAGTTGATTTCTCAGTGGTTTACAATACAAAAGTTATACATCCACCATCATTTTACAAATTTAAGCAATGCTGTTAAGAAAACATGGATGCAAATAATTGTTGTTCTAGAATCTCCGGATTGGATTTCAATTTCTACTAGATTCGTAGTTTTGAATTCATATGCCAGAGAGAGTGAAAGATGCCCCAGCCGCAGTTTTGTGGGTAATTAGCAGTCGTCCCAACTTCCGCTTCCTGGGTATGGACCTCCTGTGACAACATTAATGATAAGCTGTTCGGACTCTTGCACTGCTGTGTTATTGCGAGAGCCAGATTGAAGGGTAGGATGTTGTTGCCCCCGAGTGGATGAGGTTGGATCGACTCCGCTTTTCTTCACATATTGTTGAAGTTTACCCTGTTTCAGCAATTCTTCAATCACACTTTTTAACTGGCGACATTGGTCAGTGTCATGGCCAGGTTGATTGTGAAATTGGCAGAATTTCCCATTACGCACTGCACCTCTTCTCATCTCAGGTGGATTAGGATACTTGACAACATCTTTTGTTGCGAAAAAGATATTTTCCGGTGTGTCAGTTAAAGGAGTAAAATCTGAAGGATTAAAGCGGCGGAGTTTCTTCTCATTCCCCTGGTTCTTTCCTCCGTCATTTTCCCTTTTCTGATCCCCAGAATCTCTCTTGTTAGAAGCAAGATCATTATTGTTGTCCTTAGCAACCACCACCTTTGCTGGTGCGGAAAGGTTCTCTAGGCGCATGAATTCATCGGCCTTTTTATAAAAAAATTCAAGCGAATTCGGTTCTTTCATCTTTAGCCATTTTCCAAATTCACTTGATTTATCGACGGCTCGCATCAAGTAAGTCAGTATCATACGCGGCTCTGCATTATCCACTTCGGCTAGAGCTATATTGAAACGGCTTAAGAAAGATTTGATTGATTCTCCGGGAGCTTGTTCAAGGCTAGACAGTGACATTATATCCTTAGCTTTTGAAGCATACAATCTGAACTGATCTTTGAACTTTCGCGTTAAGTCAGAGAACTGATCCACAGATCGAACTGGAAGCTTTATAAACCAAAGCAACGCCACGCCTTCCAAGTACACTGGAAAGTATCGGCACTTAATTTCATCTGATGCTCTTGCACCGGTCATATGCCAGTCGTACTTATATAGGAAATGATTAGGGTCACCCGTTCCCCTATAAGCTGGGATAGTAGGCGGTGCAAATTTCCTTGGAAATTCCGCTTTCAGGATCCTTTCAGTAAACGGAGTTCTGCTTGGTGCAAATCCCCAGTCGCTCTCATTCTCTTCCCTTTGCATGCTCTCTTTCATGATTTGGCCAATCATCTCTGATAAGTACTCTCTATCGTTCACAGGCATCGCCGGGCAGGTATCAGTCCTTCTCTCGAAAGTTTGCCTGGGCACATGTTCGTGAAGAGTTGGTTGCGGCATAGAACCTTCAGCTTGGAAAGGTGGCATTTCGGCAAAGGTTGTTTCACGGTTTTCTGGCTGACGATTTGCCCAAAGAAGAGCATTCAATCTATCCATCATCAAAGTGTTTTGAGCTTCAATTTGTTGGTATAATCCTGAAACTATGTCATCTAACTCAGCCCTTGTGATCCCTACGGTAGGAGTTGACCGGTTCTCTGTTGGGGAAGCGGAGGTTCCTCCATCAGCATTTCCGGATCTGGCCGGTCTACCTCTTCTTCCTGGAGCCATTATTTCAGATAAACTTTTGGTTTTTAAAGAAACCTTTTCCACAAACTCTCGCGAATCAATGGTGACGGTACTCCTGAGTTCAGTTCTCAGTGAAAGCACCAAAATGTTAACGCTTAAAATTGAATGCTAACACCCGGTGTGTGTAGTAAAGTTGTGAAAGCACCACCCGTGGTACGGGAACATGAAATAAGTAGTAAAATAGCAGAAAACGGTAAAAGACAGCGATTTTATAGTGGTTCGGCTCGTAATTAAGCCTACGTCCACTTTATATTCTTTTATTGCTGATTTTGATTACAAGTTGTTACAATACACTTCAAATACAATTCACTTCGATTCCAGAAACACTTAAGACTTGTAGCTCGAACTCCGATGTGAAAGAGGCTCTTTGAATCCGTTTTGGATGTGCAAGATCTTTCTCGAAGCTTGATGCGATGTCTTGAATGTTTGGAGTTCTTCAAGTGTTGGATGAGTTGAGAATTCTACAGAGTAATGGCACTTCGGAGAATGGTCGAAAAAAGTCCTCTTCATGTTGAAGGTAGCGCTGTATTTATAGAGAAGTCTGGATAGAATTTAGTTCCCAAGTCTTAGGTCGTGTACGACCTAAGTTAAGTCGTAGGTCGCGAGCGACCTAAGTTAGGTCGTGGTCCACTCGCGACTTAAGAAGTTAGCCTGGTGGAGTTGCATTCGGTCTTTTCTGAACAAGTGGTAGGTCGTGCTCCTTTCTTTGCTTTTAGCTCGTCAGGTTGTTAAGTCCTTGAGTCGTTAGCCTCTTAAGTCGTAAGTCGCTGAACCGCTTCAGGAGTTAGGTCGTAAACAACTTTAGGTCGTTAGCTCGTGAAGTCATTAGGTCGTGAAGTTCCTTAGGTCGTTAAGTCGTGAAGTTCCTTAGGTCGCTAATACCAGTAAGTCATTAGGTCGCGAACTTCCTTAGGTCGTTAGGTCGCGAACTTTCTTAGGTCGTTAGGTCGCGAACTTCCTTAGGTCGTTAGGTCGCTAACTTCCTTAGGTCGTTAGGTCGCTAACTTCCTTAGGTCGCAGAGTTTTAGGTCGGCATAAAAATGGGAGTTAACATATAATATTGAATAATAATCTTTATAGTGGAAAATTTTAAGATACATATATCAGAGTCTAACCTAATTCAGCTTGGACAGTTATAAACATATGTCCTTACAAATGCTGATAAACATCAAACAACTTTAGAATAAGCAGCGGCCAATAGAATACGTCCATATGTAGATGAATATCTCCAGCTCTCATATGAAAACTCCAACTGTCTTCAACTAAATCTGAAATTACTCAGATTTGACCCGAGTATTAAAAATACCCGGATCAGGCTTGATAAACCAGCGTGAGAAAAACTCAAAAATTAATGATAGTGTCATATATCATTCTTTGAATAAAATCCTTTGAAAAGAAAAGCTTCTCATAAGACCATACCCACACATAAACACGGATGGGTTTTTACTCTATGATAACTAAAATTTTTTTATATAAAACATTTGATATTATTTTTAATGATGTTCTTTTAAAAACGTTTTCAAATAAACTTATTAATCTTAGCCAAAATTGTTACCATTATTATGTTCCAGACCTAACAATTTAAGGCCATACAAACAAATCGCAGATTCTTATTGGAGAATGGATTTCCATACAAATGACCAAGTGAAGGAACACCTTCCTATAGGTACACCTCTTGATGGATGTCCTGAGGACCATAGAAAATCTTCTCACCTACCAACACAAGACCAGCCTACCTCTATAACTAGATAGTACCGAATATACCATCCCCGATTATTACCGATCTTTAACTGAGCGCACTCTAGCATACAAACCACATTAATTTACATCTCGAATGTCATAGTGTGACGACCCAGAATTTTGTATATTTGAAATTGGAATATTTAATTAATTTTAAATATTCAGAGATTAATTATTAACTTAAATTTCAAATATCGCTGTTTATTGGGTGATTTAATTATTAAATTAAATTATTTGAAGTTGGATAAAATAGTAAATCTGGTATTCTAAGCTAATTAAAAATATTTCGGAAGCTCGAAAAATTCATATTAATGATATTGAAGACAACAAAAATTTTAAAATTAAATTTAAAAGTGTTTTGTTCAGTTTTGAAAATTTTATCGTTTAAATTGGATTTAAAAATAGCCTTTCGAGGCACAGTCTCGGAATTGGACGAAACCAGTTCCATTGGATCCGTAATATTGCATTATTATCGGGTTTCAATTTTTGTAGTGAACAGAGTTGTTGTGTGAGCGTACGTTATATAAACGCGCTAAAATTTACATCGAGATTCAATTTAACATATTTAATTTGGCCAACATTTTTTTTTATTAGCTGAGTTGATAGCAACATCAGCCTATTCCTTTCTATTTTCCATCGCAGTTTTTCTTTTCCATCAGAACACTGTGATTTGTTTTCTCCCTTACTGTGACGCCCCACCTCTATACCCACGTTAGCCAAGAACACTACTAGGTAATGCCGTCGACTAGCGCGGAGAATAAGGCTGTTGAGGAGCGACCATCCGTGTAACTTCTTTGTGCGAGCACCGATATGTCAGATAGTATAGAATGCATATCATTTAAGGAGGAAATCCGACATACCGATACAAACTCAAAGCTATCACACAGTGGCTATATATATAATCTTCGGAAATAAATATAGAAATAAAAATAACACAAATCAGTCACAGACAATTCATATCACAAAGGCGGAAATAGATATGAATATAACACATGAAAGTGTACGTCAGAGTAGTGGTCAAATAAGATCCACAATAACACAAAAGAATAGATACAAGAGCAAGACAATAGAATATGTATACATCTAGGAGTCTAATCTCAAAAGTATACAACAAAAACTACTAAACCAGAGTAGTTAGCCAAAACTCAGATGATGGTTCCAGATAGGAAGTCAAGAGGAAGCACCTGTAAAATCTCAGTCTGACCCGAGTATTATTTAAGAAGAAAATAATAAACGGATCAGTCTAGCTATAATTATCAGATAAAATGAGATAGAATATGAGATATGATAATAAAACATATGATAACAAAAAGATGTCATACTATGATAAGTATACATTAGAAAATCACGAAAGTCATACAAAATATCAACAATCTCATAGCATCAAAAAGAATATCATATTCTTTATTTAATTCACCAAGCCACAATAAATGACATACATATTAATGCCAACTAAAAAAGGTGGTGAAACATAAATTCCAGAAATCACAACGAGAAATCCAGAAATCACAAGAAAAGAGGATGGCCAATCCCATAAACTGAACATCGACGCACCTAGAAAGATACGCCCCATGTAAAATCTAGCATCGATACACCTAGAAAGATGCACCCCATGCAAAGTCGAACATCGACGCACCTAGAAAGATACGCCCCATGCTCTAGCATCGACGCACCTAGAAAGATACGCCCCATGTATAAATAAACGTCGATGCACCTAGAAAGGTACACCCCATGTAATGTCTAACATCGATGCACCTAGAAAGATACACCCCATGCAAAGTCGAACATTGACGCACCTAGAAAGACACGCCCCATGCATAGACGAACATCGACGCACCTAGAAAGATACGCCCCATGTCCCGACTTATTGAGCCGATTGCTCCACAAAGTAAACAAACATCGACGCACCTAAATAGGTACGACCCATGCGTGAAATAAACATCGACGTATCTAGAAAGATACGACCCATGCGATAAATGAGACGAAGCTCAATAAAACGAAGAACAGTCCTTCATACGGACAAAGAGACATCGCACACTGCTAGTCTAAACCATAAAATGATCATCATCGATCATCAAGAAGTGTCGATTACACTAAGCTAGTAAATATAAGAGTTTAGCTTCATGTCCCATAACCACTTGCTTAACTCAAATATTTACGAACAGATTGTAGATCTCCACTAGAAAATTGTCACAAGAGTTTCAATCGAACAAGTCCATAAATTAACCGACGAAGTAAACGCAAGCGTTTCATACCACTTGTTTTGCTAAGCCGTTTAATTATATTTTCTCATATGAATGAAGTAAAGGTTTGTATACACTAATAGATTGGAAAACAGTTTTATAAACGAGTTTGATATTGAAAATAGAGTTGAAATCGTTTTGATGAAGAAGTTTTGATATTTAATACTAGTATAGAGAACCTTTATATTTTAAAGTGACAAATCATAGAAGTGATTGTAGAAACAATCAATCATAAAAATTCACATTCGAAGACGTGAATAAAATCCAAAAGAATCGATATCAAATCCATCAAAGTAGAAATTCTGATGAATGTTTTTCAGATAAGATCCCCTACGAAGGGGGTACGGGGTTCGACCTAGTGAAGACAAAATGAGGTCTAACGACCTAAGGGGGATAGGGTCGAGCGACCTAATGAGGTACCATCCCGAAAGAGGAGTCATCAAAGTCTTAAGAGATGATAACAACAAATAGGATCATCACAAATCGATTAAAGTTGGAAATTCAAACAAATAGGCAATATAGGAAAAGTTGGCAAATAGGAGCAGGTCGGTCAACCGGACTTCCTGAGTCGGTTGACCGGACCAGAGACAGAAGTGCTCGGGTAGCAGGTCGGTCGACCGGACCCTAAGGTCGATCGACCGGAGCCTGTAACCTGCACTTCCAAACAAAGGCAGGGAAGTGCCTGGGAAGCAGGTCGGTCGACCGGACCCTGAGTTCGGTCGACCGAATCCTGTTTCCAGCACTCCCATGCCTATTTTATGAATGCCAATCTCTTCTAAATTTCAATCGGTCGAGCAACGGCACTAAGGGTTTATGCCAATCGACTACCCGACCATATACGCTCTTCGATTCATCACCAAAAACATGATCAAAACATCAAAGTTAGGATTTTCAAAGAATTGAACTCAAAACACTAAAAATTGGAATATTCACCAAATCAATCCAAACCAAAAGCAATTGCATAAGAATAAGTGTTAGGAATTCATACCTAACAATCGAAGATAAATATAGATTAAGATGTGAGATAAAAATCTCACCTTTGAACCCAAACAAATGAAGAAGAAGCTTGAAGACAAGGGAAGATCAACCACACCTCAATCTCAACACAAGAAGCATGAATCTAAGCTAAAAGAGAAATATTTCCCAAATTAGGTTTAGGAATTTTTCTGAAATCAAAGAGAGAATGTGTTGGAGAAGAAGGAGATGAAGCTTACCAATGGGTTCTCTTTGAATTTGGAGCAAGAACTTGATTTGCAAATGGAAACTAGGGCTTGGGAATTCTAATTTGCCACTCCACTCACCATTGTTGCTCAAGAACTGAAATGAGGAGGAAGTGAGGGAGAATGGGGAGGAGTGGTTCAGATTTGGGGGTTAAGTTTGCAAAGGGGCTGAACCCAAACCCAAAGTGCAAATGGTCAAATTTTTGACTAGCTCCAAACATATCAAAGTTTATACTCAAAAAGGTCACAAACGACATTTAGAACTCAATGGAAGTGGTATCGAGTCCCAATTCGACTGTATGCAAAAAGTAGCTTTTCGGACTATAATCCGACGAACGATGTTATATTTAAATAAAATATTTAAATATAATATCGATAAATATGCGGGTTGTTACACTTACGCTACCCCCCTTTCTTAAATCATGCATCTTCTTCCCTTCTTTCCGTAAAAAGCATGCGGCTTCTTTCACAGTTGAGAAAAGAATCTTCATATGGCCGCATAAGAAATAGCAGTACCCCCTTCTTTTTCTCGTTCAAAAATAAATCCTCTCCCTAAATTTCATACGAGAAAATCAAATTTAAAAACCATGACCGAACTCGAAGATCAGGAAGAGAATTAAAAATCAAACTTCGTTCTTCAATTCACAAATATAGTTGGAAATTAACTCGAGCAACTGGCATCCTCAGGTGGTCGTGCTCGACCCCAATGATGGCAATTTGCCTTGGGTTTGCACGCGATAGTATAAGGAGGCATGAGCGTGAGGCGCGACCGGTTCTGGGTCGAGCAGCGTTCAGATCTAAGGGGGAGGAAGAGAAGTTCGGCAACGCTGGTGGGAGGTTTCGCCATAGATGCGGCGATGTGTCTGAACGAGTCATGTCGCGATTGAAGACTTAGGTGTCGTTAACAAAGAGGAAGGCACGAGGAGGAGATTGCGAGCGATGGTGTGATCGGTGGTCTGCGAGTTGGCTTGGACCAGAGGCGGCTGTGACTTTGTGGGCTTGGTGTCTTCCTGGGTACTTGGGTAGGTTCTGGTGAGTATAATTGCAGTTTTTCAAATAATAATTTATTTTTACAGTAAAATATAAAAACCATTTCTGTTTTAATTAAATATATATATGGGAAAGGAAAATGTATTAATAGTAAGGTAATTTAATTTTAAAAATCTTTAATTTAACTTAAGCTTGGAATTTAATTTGTTATACCTCATGCATTATACAATATTACAGTAAGTAGGTTGCTATTGTATTACCTATTGAGAAAATTTATATATATATAGATTGAAAATTAAAAGTATATCTGCATATATAGTTAGATAAGATTTTAATCTAAAATAAGATATAAAACAAGTTATTTTCAAATTTATAAATATATATATATATATAGATGTGTACAGTTAAAGAAGGGTATAATATAAAAATAAATATACATTTACGTATCTGAATATACTAGCTTATTTAAAATAAAAAATAAAAATGGATTGGGTGATTAAATTGATAAATTAGCTTATTTGGTTATTGTAGTTACTAAAGATAATCTATTAAAGGAATTTAGTTTTAAATTTAATGATTTGTTAAATTAAATCATTTAGTTAAAATTAAAACTATTTAATGGTAAAAAAATTTGTTCGATCAATTCGAATATTAACAAAACCTTATAATGTCTTTACAAGGTCAAAATCTGAAAGAAAACAAGTCGAGATTTGGATTGGAATTGCAAACATCAAAGGTGAGTTAATCTCACTCATCTGGATAATTTAAATTTAAATGGTTAAATTTAAATAATTGATTGAATGATTGAATTTGTTTGATGTGCTATATTATATATAGTAGTATATATAGTATATATTAGAGTTGTTGATATTCCCGCATTATATAGCGGATGAGACACTATGCGCCGTATAATAGCGGATGATATTATATTAAACCCATATACCATGATATTCCACCTCGAAGTGGAATTGGTATTGTGCTAACGTCTGTGGATGCAGGGAAACAGGTTGGAGGGATCCAACTAGATTCCTCAAAGTTATTTAGATTATTTGATATTCTGTGTTATGAATATTGATATTTTGTGATGATTTTATTGATGATTGAAATATTGGAAGATATTGTTGGATTGAATATCTAAGTATAATGAGTTATTAAATTCTATAGAATTGGATTTTGAAAGAAATAAAAGAGTAAATTTTAAGTAAAATAATTCAAGTGAATTAGAATAAGGGAATTTTGAATTAACAGTGAAAATATATACTTTAAAACTAAAGTGATATTAAATTTAAAGAATAAAGAATTTATTTTTGAATGTAAGGATTAAATTTAATTAAGCGATAAAGAAGGAATTTTGGAAGTTTAAAATTGGTATTTCCAGTTAAAAGGGTTTTAACTCACAATAAAGAAATATATCTAAAGTTAATGTATTTTGAAATCAATGAAGTAGCAAAGGAAATTTATTTCAAAGTAAAGTAAAGTAAATTGGAAAATCAATTGGAAATTGATTTAAGTATTTGGAATTGAAATTTTAAAGAGAAGTGAGATTTTGGGATTTATAAAATGGGTTTATAAAGTAAAATAAAATATCAATGGATATTTGAAAATATAAATTCAAGGTGGGGATTTATAAAGGGATATGAATTGGTTTAAAAATAAATGTTGATTTATTTTTAAAAGATGTGAAGAGAAGTGTATTTCCTTGGATAGCCAAGTATGTTTTCAAAGCAATTTGAAAAATAAGTTAAAAGTTTTAAGCATGTTTTAAAAAGCATGTTTTAGAAAATTGTTTTTCTAAATGTCAATTTCCAATATAAGTAATTTCAAAAATCTATTATTGTAGTAATTATATAAAAGTGATTTTGTATTATGTTTTAAAAAGAGAAATTTAGTTTATATTTATAATGTGGTTTTATTTTAAAATATTCTTAAAGTATATATTTTGATAAAATATTAAAGTAGTTTTAAAATTTCAATGTTATAAAGTTTATTTATAGTAAAGTGTTTTTAAATTATTATTTTTAAATCTAAAAGTATTTTGTACTTGGTGTTTCAGAGGAAATAAATATTTGGGAAATGTATTCCGTAAGCAGAAACTGTTTGAAATTGTTTCAAATGAGTTTTGAAATTTGGAAATATATCTTGAAAGGATGTTTGAGGCAAATAAATAATGTGGGAAAATTATTTAAATAACCGACTATCAATATTGGCCAATGCGTTGATCGTTTCGAAGAGACCGGGATCGGGATTAATTTCCCGAAAACCACTTCGATCTGGATTGTACGTTTCGTGGAAACGATTTCGGAGTCGAAGATGGAGCAATGAAGTGCAAGGGCTAGTCGCTACTTGTGACGACCCGGAATTTCGAGCAATATCAATTTAATAATTTATGTTAAATATTAAATTGATTTGATATATTTTTGAATTATAAACTTGAATTGATATTTTCTTCTGATAAATATCATATTGGTGAGTTATATCTTTTAAAACTAATAAATGATTTTTCTGTTTATAACGGATATACTGGTATATATCGTAGACAGGTAAGTTCTGTTTTAATTTTAATTGATAAATTTTGTTTTCAAATTTCTTATATGTATTCTAGAGATTTGGAAATTATTATTTATTTTGGGATGACTTTTCAAAGCTATTTGATAAATATATATGGTTTAAATATTCAGATAAATGGTTAAATTGTTTTAAGCTTATTCTAATTTGGTTCAGATTCATATTTATTTATAAAAGAATTTCATTTTTCTTTACAAAGGTGTAACTTGTAAGATTTTAGTTTAAAATATATATATATATGAGTTTTTAATTAAATTTGTCAAATGTTACTTTGGATATATTGTGAAATAAATAATTTCTTTTGTTTGATCTTTTTGAAATTTGATAAACGAACTTTTATAATATTGATAAAAAATATAATTTCTTGAATCGTTTCAAATTTACAAGTTGTAATTTATTTTAAATGATATCTATAAATAAAATAGTATAAAATATTCATCTCGAAATACAATACAATGTTACAAATAACAAATCTACATATTTAAAATAACAAGTTAACAACAATACAAATAAAACAAGTAAAATTTGATAAATTATAAAACAACACACTAAAATACCTAAACAAACATTTATTTACATTCTACCATCGAACTGGAAAGTATAATGTATACGAGTAGATTTCATAGCTTTATAAATTATAAAACAAATACACTAACTAATAAAACATCATACTAGGATAACAGAACATTTACACTACATAATCAAACTAGAGAAAATAATAATTAGGCAAATGAACAATGGGACTAACATTCACTTATATTTCAACTACACTTTAAAATGTAAGTAAGAAAACATAGCACTAAAGAAGATTTCCAGCCTTTATAAAACTGCATAGTTGAAGAAACAAATAGCAAAGCTGGCATAGTATAAAACTGATGGTTCGAAGATATGTGTGCAGGCAACAAGAATCAAAAGAATACAAAGTATAATATTTGTAGCTTGTAAGTTAAGCCAGGGAAATATAAGAAAAATGAGATAAGTATAAAATGAAACATCAAAGTACAAATAGCATTAAATGCTAGTAAGGCAAATATCTTCTCTAGTACATAAACTCACGATTTCAGCCTCCATCTTTTTAAAAAAATCTCTGAAATTTGTACAAACGTGGATATTGTTTTGCATAAGAAAAATGATGTTACCCTGTAGCTTGTTATAACATCAACCTGTAAGCTATTTTTCTCTTATCACCTTTCCATTTCTTTCGAGCCAAGTAAAAACTGAGATCAAAGCTTCATTTAAAATCCTAAAACAAAGATTCTACAACATAAAACACTCTACAACAACCAGAAGTTCAATACAAAAGGGAATCAAGTGGGAGGAAAGGCTCCAGCTTGAAAATGGTGAAGTCTGTTGCTAAAACAAACTATACTCTGTTCTTTAAAAATCCTGGTGAGTAACATTTTTTTTTAAAGTTTAATAACTCAAGTTATGTGGCATACTTTCCTTGTGATATGTATCTGGTATTGGTATATATGTGCAAGTATCTGTTTATCATGCTCTGTTTTTATTTCATGTTCTGGTTGATATTAAAATTCAAAATCTCACCCTAGAATCTATATATGACTTGGTATTGTATATAAAAGTTGTCTGGAATCAATTAGGCTATCATCTAAAAATAATGACAAGTTTTTAAATGGAATAATTTGTTATAAATCTTTGAATTTACAGTAAAATCTAAATTTGGTCAAAAATTTATGATTTCAAATTTAGGTTTTGATTTCATAATTGGATTTAACATAGGAAGCCATGATTTTTAATGATAGTATCATGATTTTTAGTTTGGTAATTCGTGTGATATTTGGGTTTGTTCATCTTGAGAATTTTTGGCATTTGCCGTTGATCGGCATGGAGATTGGGGTTGAAATTGTGGTTGAAGCTTGCTTGTGGGTTGTAGATGAAGGGAAAAATGTTGTAGAATTTTTCCTATGATCGATTTGCTCGAAATCAAAGAAGTTAGGGTTTTAGTTGGTTGCTGGTTGGGTTGAACTGTCGTGGCATTCGCGACTTGGTTATAGGACCGGAAGCGTTCGCTTTTGGGGAGAAGGTGGCTCATGGTCGTGGGGTTCGATGGTGGGGACGGCGAGGTTCATCGGCGTGAGGTTGGCCGGTGGCGATGGGTTTTGTGGTTCGTATTTCAGCAGTTGTTCGAGTTGGTTGTTCGAATTTCGTTTCGAATGTGTTTCGTTCGATCTGGGGTTGTAATCGTATTCGCGCATGATAGTGTGGTCGGAGAGGAAGGTCGCGACGATCGTATCTGGCCAGGGCTGAGGGGAGACGTGCACCGTGCACGTTCGTATGCACGTTTGGGGTTCAGGCGAATTTTGTTTTGGAGAAGACGAGTTCGACTCGGGGAATATTCGTGCGATTGGAGCTACGACTCGAAGCAGACGAGGGTGGAAAGGAACTCGGGACAGGCACGGGGATTTGTGGTGATTTACTCGGGTTGTTTGGTTTGAGTAACCTGGGTTTAAAATTTTAACAGTATATCATAATTTAGCTTTAAATTTTTAAGCATGAACAAGTTTTTGTGTATTTTAAAACTAGTTTAAATAATAATTGTTAATTTGACTTAATATGTTTAGAAATGTTTTTTTTCAAAGATTTAAATCTATAAAATTAAATGTTGAATTGTTTTGTTTAAATAAGTTATATTTCAAAATTTATTTCTAAATGGGTTTTAATGAAGTAAATGGTAGGAGCAAGTATTTAATATAAATACAAGTTTATTTTAAATTAGATATGTTGAGATTAATTAAGGATAATTAATCAATAAACTAAAAATTAAAGGTTAATTACATTTTGTAATTAAGGATGAATTATTAAATGAAATAATTAGTGGGAATGAACGTAATTTAGAAATTAATTAATTAAAGATTAAGTGATGGTTAATAGAGTAATTAATTTATGAAATTAAAGATGATCACTTATAGTTAATTAAGTATAATCGCTTAGTGAAGTGGTTGATATATTATTAAAGTCACAAACGAGACTTAACTTAATTTATAAATGGTAAATTTAAACTTATTAATAATTGATAAGTTAATTACTTAGAATAGTGATTAAATAAATGTTAATGAAGGTCATTAACTGAATTATTTTATAATAAATTAATGTAATTGATTTTAATAAATTGATTGGATAAATTGATGTATTAATCAACATTTTAATTGTTTAAGTGTAAATAATAAATGAGAGGTAATTAAAGGAGTTAATTACTCATTTTAATTAATTGAGTAATTTGATTTATCTGGGTTAACTAATTTATTTTGATTAATTTGAATAAATCAATTGATGATGTGATAATTATGATTACTTAGAAAAGTAATTGATGTTTAATTACAGAGTGTAATTAATAGAATGATGTTGTTAATAAAGTAATTTGAGTATAATTACTTTATATAATTAATCAAAGGATTAATTAGAGATAATAAATTATTGAGCAATTAATGAAGTAATTAAAGGAGTTAATTACTAGATTGGGATTAATCAAAGGTGATAAATATTTTGGTTCAAATTAAAGATTTAATTACTTTGATGTAATTAACTTAACTGGAAATGTAATTTGAGATTATTGGAATTTAAAATAGATTTATTTGGAATAATTAATAAATGAAGAAATTTATTAATAATTAATTGAGTAATGTAATTAACTTTAGTTAATTAAGAAATGGAGTAATGTAAAGATGCATTTCTATATTGGATCAAAGTAATTAATCCGTGGGAATAATCTAAAGATAATTACTTAAATGTAATTAAAGAAAATTAATCAGGGATGATTAATTAAATGAATAACGGGATGATGATTAATTAATTGATTGATAATTAATTAATAGAAGTATAAGCAGGTTTAATAATGATGTGATGATTAATTTAATTAACTTTAAATTAATTAAGAATAAGGTAATTGATTTAATTCATTTTAAATTAATTATCAATAGTGTGATTTATTATCCTTGCTTATGTATGATGATTGATATTGACACCCCATTGATTGATTGTAATCTCAGATATGAGATGAGTGATATTGTTGTGATATGAATGCTTTGATGATAGTTTGATGATATTGATTATCCATTTATGATGTTATGTGAATTATCCATCTGTGATGTTGTGTTTTATCTATAGGTGTTGATATAGATAATTGAATTGAATTGTTTTAAACCTTTAAAACAACTTGGCCTTAAAAGACACGTTTTGGATTTCGATGAGACCGGGATCGGGTTTCCGTATACCGGGATTCCAGGTCTGGAGACCCGAATACCACATCGATCCAAAATAACGTTAGGTCGTGAAATCCAAGTGGAGCAAGTGAAGACTCGAGGTATAAGAACTATTCGTCAGTATAACTCTGTGGGTGATTTCGTAATGAGTTAGGACGAAGATAGTACTTATAGATTCGAGATGGTGATTCAGAATGCAAGGGTTATTGTCGTTAACTCTGAGGGTGATTCCAATACGAGTGTAACGAGATAATGCCTTCGGTTTCGTTCAAACCCGGAACGAACTTGTATGGATCGAATGCTTTCAGAACATCGTCAGGCGGACGATGAGCATTCTAAGAGATGAGTTCTGTAAAGGTAATCGTGACCTCAAGCCTCATCAACCGGGAATGGCTAAAACAGGGGAGGTGCAGCAAGGCTTCGTGGGTAGCCCCCACTTGAGAGTAAGGTTTACCCCTGTCTAGATGTCCCTATTTATTTCGGTTTAGTGTACGGTTGGTCGCGCCAACTGTGGGGTGATCTTATTTGGAACTGTCCAGTAAGGGATGGGTCCAGCCTTGTGTTGCAGGGGAGCGGGCGTACTCCTCGGTACGGTGATCTAGGCCACGTACTGTGACGGGCGGTACCCCAGTAGCCCAGCCATTGTATGGAATCCAAAATCCAATAAGTGCCATCAGATTTGATTGTAAACTTAGTATGCTGGAATTTAATCATGTAACAATTTCGGCTATTTTCTATTTACTTGAAAACCCTAGACACTATTGTAATATCACTGGATTTCCTAAAAATGTTTTGGTTAGCGTAAGGTAAAAACTTTTCCATGTTTATTGGTGGGAAGTCTTACGTGATACCTTTTGTTTCCAAATGATTTCCAAAGTTAAACAACTTTAATCTGTTACTCATACCAGACCCATGTCTGACCCGAAGTTTATTTCTGTTTTTCATAAACTCTCGGGTACCCAAATTTTTACGGGTAGTCAAGGGATTCAGGTTTAGCTTTGACGTATTCTGGAGGAGCAATGGAGCAGGAGGCTTCAGCGTGTAGATATATAGTGGTTCCGCTGTGTTAGTGATTATTTTGTATTTCCACTGTGTTGTATCTCTTGTGTTGTATCTCTGTGATGTGTGAGTTGTATTAACTAGACAGGTGTTTATAACTGTCTAGTATGTGTTGTATTATCTGTGTACTCTGATGTATATGATACTATGTATTAATTTATGTGATATATTATATTTTATTCGTTCCGCTGTTGAGATTCTGTTGTTGTTTTCTTCTTCTTCTCTTTCTTTTCTACTTTCTCACCTCTTTCTTTTCTTCAAAACGATACGACTTTCTGGGCATAGAAGGTCGGGTCGTTACAGGTGGTATCAGAGCACTAGGTTGAGCGAATACCTAGGCTCTTAAGTGATTTCTTTCTTGAGAGAGCGTATTTGTATTTTTGATATATATATATTTATTTATTTATTTATTTGTTTCTACCTATCGGTTGGGTTACCTGTTCAGGTTATCCAATATAAGTTATAAAGGTAGATAGGGTGGTGTGTGTAACACGATCACCAATGGTTGAATTTGTTGTGGTTAGAGATGTATATGTCAAGACTGTAGGCTCAAGTCTTTCTCGAGTAAGTTTGGAAGTATGGAGTAAGGATTTCTCTGACCTCTGTAGAAATTTTTTTAAGGGATTCGGAGTAACTCTTGGAAGTGTAAGTTGGTTGTGCTCGGTAAGCAGATTCTTTGGAGTTTGGATCTGTTGGAGTGAGTAATGGTATCTTTGCAACTTCAGAAAGGAGTAGCTGCATAGTGAGATGCAATAACCATAGATGGTGCCGAAGATGTTTCTTTGGAGCAAGTTAAGGAGTTATGGGGTGGACAGTAGATGTCTACCGCAGGGAAGCTTTATCTGTGTTGGAGTATGAGACTAAGGTCGTAAGTTGTTACTTTTGGATGTGGTCTCATTTTCACCCTTAATAAGAGTAAATTTATGGTGCTTGGTTCGGAGTCCGAATTTTTGAGAGATATCTGCTTGTCTCAACCTCTTTGTGAAGTTGGCTGAAGACTTTGAAGTTCGAGAAGCCTTTGGAATAAAGAAGTTTTCTGGTTAAGCAGTGACCTAGAGTGGAGTGTGGAAGCAGCAATGTGAATCTTTTTCTACAATGGATTAGGAGATGTGAGATTCTACGGTCAGTAGTTCGAGTAGATGTTAAAGACTTATCCATTTCTTCTGGAAGCTTAGCAGGTCAGGATATCTGTTTTGAGGAGGAACTATCAGTTTTCTGGCAGATAAGATGTTTCTAAAGGAGTAATTTTATTTGGATATGCTGTTTGGGTTGGTAAAGGAAGAACAGTTTCTTCCGAATCTGAATCGGATAGGATCGCAATAGTGACTTGCGATGGTTTGAGTGTTCCTTTGTGTTTCAGAAATTTTCTGGATGTCTTCAGGAAGTCAGTGTTTTGTTAGCATCTGGAGATTGAATTTGGTATCGACTGTATTCCAGGAGGGTACCGATGGTTTAACTTAGTAGTAGGATGGTTTGTGAGGAACTTCTGAGTTTATTTTGGATTTGTTAAACCATATTTTCAGAATAGTTGGGAGGCTTACCAGTTGTGATTACTGACTGATGGTTGCAAAGCCAAGGTCTGTCACAGTGCTATCAGTGGGAAGTTTGTATTGGAGTTCGTCATCAGCATTTCATCTGCTCCCACATCAGAGTTGTGCAGCGGAAGCAGTTGGGAGTGAGTTTGTTTTTCTTTTCTGGAGAAGAGAAGTTGATTTCTACGGAGGATGGTAGGGTTATGTTCTTGATTTTGGTTAATTTCAAGAAGATCGTTCTACTAGATTGTTTTTGGATTCAGATTCGTTCTGAAAGGCATCAGCAGAGGTTTAGCTGATTGATAGTGATGAAGGCAGATTTGGATCGTCCGAAGAGTTTGGTAGATAAGAGACAGAGGAATTTGGATTTCAGAGTCGGAGATTTGATTCTAGATGAGTTTCTCTGATTGAAGGAGTTGTATAGTTTGGTAAGTCTGGGAAATTAGCTCCGAAGTGTTCTGGATTTTCTCTGTGTTCTGGAGAAGTTAGTGTTTGTTCTTCTGGAGTGAATTGCCAGTTTGGATAGCTGGGATTCGTTGTGTTTCGCGTATCTCTGAGGGAGTACGTGTGAGAATCTATTTTTGGTTTTTGGAACAAGCAGTTCAGGAGAGTTGGTTGTGAGTCTGACTCGTCTGTAGTCTGATAGCCTGTCTTGTTTTATAGATCTAGAGGAGTAGGAGCTCTGTAGCTTAGTGATATTGACTGTTTGGATTCTATAGAGCGAGTAACCTGGTATTTATATTCGGGGAAACTCGAGAGAATCCTATTCGGAATTTTTGTCTGGATAGGTAGATTGTTTGATTGGATGCTATGGTTGTTAGCATTGATTGATATATGCTTGTGTTTTAAATTAAATTTTAAATAAATTATTAAATTACCTTTGTTTTAAATTTCGGGGACGAAATTCTTTTAAGGGGGGAGGAATGTGACGACCCGGAATTTCAAGCAATATCAATTTAATAATTTATGTTAAATATTAAATTGATTTGATATATTTTTGAATTATAAACTTGAATTGATATTTTCTTCTAATAAATATCATATTGGTGAGTTATATCTTTTAAAACTAATAAATGATTTTTCTATTAATAACGGATATACTGGTATATATCGTAGACATGTAAGTTCTGTTTTAATTTTAATTGATAAATTTTGTTTTCAAATTTCTTATATGTATTCTAGAGATTTGGAAATTATTATTTATTTTGGGATGACTTTTCAAAGCTATTTGATAAATATATATATGGTTTAAATATTCAGATAAATGGTTAAATTGTTTTAAGCTTATTCTAATTTGGTTCAGATTCATATTTATTTATAAAAGAATTTCATTTTTCTTTACAAAGGTGTAACTTGTAAGATTTTAGTTTAAAATATATATATATGAGTTTTTAATTAAATTTGTCAAATGTTACTTTGGATATATTGTGAAATAAATAATTTCTTTTGTTTGATCTTTTTGAAATTTGATAAACGAACTTTTATAATATTGATAAAAAATATAATTTCTTGAATCGTTCCAAATTTACAAGTTGTAATTTATTTTAAATGATATCTATAAATAAAATAGTATAAAATATTCATCTCAAAATACAATACAATGTTACAAATAACAAATCTACATATTTAAAATAACAAGTAAACAACAATACAAATAAAACAAGTAAAATTTGATAAATTATAAAACAACACACTAAAATACCTAAACAAACATTTATTTACATTCTACCATCGAACTGGAAAGTATAATGTATACGAGTAGATTTCATAGCTTTATAAATTATAAAACAAATACACTAACTAATAAAACATCATACTAGGATAACAGAACATTTACACTACATAATCAAACTAGAGAAAATAATAATTAGGCAAATGTACAATGGGACTAACATTCACTTATATTTCAACTACACTTTAAAATGTAAGCAAGAAAACATAGCACTAAAGAAGATTTCCAGCCTTTATAAAATCTGCATAGTTGAAGAAACAAATAGCAAAGCTGGCATAGTATAAAACTGATGGTTCGAAGATATGTGTGCAGGCAACAAGAATCAAAAGAATACAAAGTATAATATTTGTAGCTTGTAAGTTAAGCCAGGGAAATATAAGAAAAATGAGATAAGTATAAAATGAAACATCAAAGTACAAATAGCATTAAATGCTAGTAAGGCAAATATCTTCTCTAGTACATAAACTCATGATTTCAGCCTCCATCTTTTTAAAAAAATCTCTGAAATTTGTACAAACGTGGATATTGTTTTGCATAAGAAAAATGATGTTACCCTGTAGCTTGTTATAACATCAACCTGTAAGCTATTTTTCTCTTATCACCTTTCCATTTCTTTCGAGCCAAGTAAAAACTGAGATCAAAGCTTCATTTAAAATCCTAAAACAAAGATTCTACAACATAAAACACTCTACAACAACCAGAAGTTCAATACAAAAGGGAATCAAGTGGGAGGAAAGGCTCCAGCTTGAAAATGGTGAAGTCTGTTGCTAAAACAAACTATACTCTGTTCTTTAAAAATCCTGGTGAGTAACATTTTTTTTAAAAGTTTAATAACTCAAGTTATGTGGCATACTTTCCTTGTGATATGTATCTGGTATTGGTATATATGTGCAAGTATCTGTTTATCATGCTCTGTTTTTATTTCATGTTCTGGTTGATATTAAAATTCAAAATCTCACCCTAGAATCTATATATGACTTGGTATTGTATATAAAAGTTGTCTGGAATCAATTAGGCTATCATCTAAAAATAATGACAAGTTTTTAAATGGAATAATTTGTTATAAATCTTTGAATTTACAGTAAAATCTAAATTTGGTCAAAAATTTATGATTTCAAATTTAGGTTTTGATTTCATAATTGGATTTAACATAGGAAGCCATGATTTTTAATGATAGTATCATGATTTTTAGTTTGGTAATTCGTGTGATATTTGGGTTTGTTCATCTTGAGAATTTTTGGCATTTGCCGTTGATTGGCATGGAGATTGGGGTTGAAATTGTGGTTGAAGCTTGCTTGTGGGTTGTAGATGAAGGGAAAAATGTTGTAGAATTTTTCCTATGATCGATTTGCTCGAAATCAAAGAAGTTAGGGTTTTAGTTGGTTGCTGGTTGGGTTGAACTGTCGTGGCATTCGCGACTTGGTTATAGGACCGGAAGCGTTCGCTTTTGGGGAGAAGGTGGCTCATGGTCGTGGGGTTCGATGGTGGGGACGGCGAGGTTCATCGGCGTGAGGTTGGCCGGTGGCGATGGGTTTTGTGGTTCGTATTTCAGCAGTTGTTCGAGTTGATTGTTCGAATTTCGATTCGAACGTGTTTCGTTCGATCTGGGGTTGTAATCGTATTCGCGCATGATAGTGTGGTCGGAGAGGAAGGTCGCGACGATCGTATCTGGCCAGGGCTGAGGGGAGACGTGCACCGTGCACGTTCGTATGCACGTTTGGGGTTCAGGCGAATTTTGTTTTGGAGAAGACGAGTTCGACTCGGGGAATATTCGTGCGATTGGAGCTACGACTCGAAGCAGACGAGGGTGGAAAGGAACTCGGGACAGGCACGGGGATTTGTGGTGATTTACTCGGGTTGTTTGGTTTGAGTAACCTGGGTTTAAAATTTTAACAGTATATCATAATTTAGCTTTAAATTTTTAAGCATGAACAAGTTTTTGTGTATTTTAAAACTAGTTTAAATAATAATTGTTAATTTGACTTAATATGTTTAGAAATGTTTTTTTTTCAAAGATTTAAATCTATAAAATTAAATGTTGAATTGTTTTGTTTAAATAAGTTATATTTCAAAATTTATTTCTAAATGGGTTTTAATGAAGTAAATGGTAGGAGCAAGTATTTAATATAAATACAAGTTTATTTTAAATTAGATATGTTGAGATTAATTAAGGATAATTAATCAATAAACTAAAAATTAAAGGTTAATTACATTTTGTAATTAAGGATGAATTATTAAATGAAATAATTAGTGGGAATGAACGTAATTTAGAAATTAATTAATTAAAGATTAAGTGATGGTTAATAGAGTAATTAGTTTATGAAATTAAAGATGATCACTTATAGTTAATTAAGTATAATCGCTTAGTGAAGTGGTTGATATATTATTAAAGTCACAAACGAGACTTAACTTAATTTATAAATGGTAAATTTAAACTTATTAATAATTGATAAGTTAATTACTTAGAATAGTGATTAAATAAATGTTAATGAAGGTCATTAACTGAATTATTTTATAATAAATTAATGTAATTGATTTTAATAAATTGATTGGATAAATTGATGTATTAATCAACATTTTAATTGTTTAAGTGTAAATAATAAATGAGAGGTAATTAAAGGAGTTAATTACTCATTTTAATTAATTGAGTAATTTGATTTATCTGGGTTAACTAATTTATTTTGATTAATTTGAATAAATCAATTGATGATGTGATAATTATGATTACTTAGAAAAGTAATTGATGTTTAATTATAGAGTGTAATTAATAGAATGATGTTGTTAATAAATTAATTTGAGTATAATTACTTTATATAATTAATCAAAGGATTAATTAGAGATAATAAATTATTGAGCAATTAATGAAGTAATTAAAGGAGTTAATTACTAGATTGGGATTAATCAAAGGTGATAAATATTTTGGTTCAAATTAAAGATTTAATTACTTTGATGTAATTAACTTAACTGGAAATGTAATTTGAGATTATTGGAATTTAAAATAGATTTATTTGGAATAATTAATAAATGAAGAAATTTATTAATAATTAATTGAGTAATGTAATTAACTTTAGTTAATTAAGAAATGGAGTAATGTAAAGATGCATTTCTATATTGGATCAAAGTAATTAATCCGTGGGAATAATCTAAAGATAATTACTTAAATGTAATTAAAGAAAATTAATCAGGGATGATTAATTAAATGAATAACGGGATGATGATTAATTAATTGATTGATAATTAATTAATAGAAGTATAAGCAGGTTTAATAATGATGTGATGATTAATTTAATTAACTTTAAATTAATTAAGAATAAGGTAATTGATTTAATTCATTTTAAATTAATTATCAATAGTGTGATTTATTATCCTTACTTATGTATGATGATTGATATTGACATCCCATTGATTGATTGTAATCTCAGATATGAGATGAGTGATATTGTTGTGATATGAATGCTTTGATGATAGTTTGATGATATTGATTATCCATTTATGATGTTATGTGAATTATCCATCTATGATGTTGTGTTTTATCTATCGGTGTTGATATAGATAATTGAATTGAATTGTTTTAAACCTTTAAAACAACTTGGCCTTAAAAGACACGTTTTGGATTTCGATGAGACCGGGATCGGGTTTCCGTATACCGGGATTCCAGGTCTGGAGGCCCGAATACCACATCGATCCAAAATAACGTTAGGTCGTGAAATCCAAGTGGAGCAAGTGAAGACTCGAGGTATAAGAACTATTCGTCAGTATAACTCTGTGGGTGATTCCGTAATGAGTTTTGACGAAGATAGTACTTATAGATTCGAGATGGTGATTCAGAATGCAAGGGTTATTGTCGTTAACTCTGAGGGTGATTCCAATATGAGTGTAACGAGATAATGCCTTCGGTTTCGTTCGAACCCGGAACGAACTTGTATGGATCGAATGCTTTCAGAACATCGTCAGGCGGACGATGAGCATTCTAAGAGATGAGTTCTGTAAAGGTAATCGTGACCTCAAGCCTCATCAACCGGGAATGGCTAAAACAGGGGAGGTGCAGCAAGGCTTCGTGGGTAGCCCCCACTTGAGAGTAAGGTTTACCCCTGTTTAGATGTCCCTATTTATTTCGGTTTAGTGTACGGTTGGTCGCGCCAACTGTGGGGTGATCTTATTTGGAACTGTCCAGTAAGGGATGGGTCCAGCCTTGTGTTGCAGGGGAGCGGGCGTACTCCTCGGTACGGTGATCTAGGCCACGTACTGTGACGGGCGGTACCCCAGTAGCCCAGCCATTGTATGGAATCCAAAATCCAATAAGTGCCATCAGATTTGATTGTAAACTTAGTATGCTGGAATTTAATCATGTAACAATTTCGGCTATTTTCTATTTACTTGAAAACCCTAGACACTATTGTAATATCACTGGATTTCCTAAAAATGTTTTGGTTAGCGTAAGGTAAAAACTTTTCCATGTTTATTGGTGGGAAGTCTTACGTGATACCTTTTGATTCCAAATGATTTCCAAAGTTAAACAACTTTAATCTGTTACTCATACCAGACCCATGTCTGACCCGAAGTTTATTTCTGTTTTTCATAAACTCTCGGATACCTAAATTTTTACGGGTAGTCAAGGGATTCAGGTTTAGCTTTGACGTATTCTGGAGGAGCAATGGAGCAGGAGGCTTAAGCGTGTAGATATATAGTGGTTCCGCTGTGTTAGTGATTATTTTGTATTTCCACTGTGTTGTATCTCTTGTGTTGTATCTCTGTGATGTGTGAGTTGTATTAACTAGACAGGTGTTTATAACTGTCTAGTATGTGTTGTATTATCTGTGTACTCTGATGTATATGATACTATGTATTAATTTATGTGATATATTATATTTTATTCGTTCCGCTGTTGAGATTCCGTTGTTGTTTTCTTCTTCTTCTCTTTCTTTTCTACTTTCTCACCTCTTTCTTTTCTTCAAAACGATACGACTTTCTGGGCATAGAAGGTCGGGTCGTTACACTACTAATCCTGAGGATATTTCCAAAATGGATGTAGTAGGAGTAGTGCCTTCGGTTCCGTTCGAACCCAGGATGGACTTGTATGGATGAATGCTTTCGGAACATCGTCAGCGGATGATGGGCATTCTAAGGGATATGTTCTATAAAGGTAACACTTAGCCTCAAGCCTCATCAACCGGGAATGACTGAAAATCAGGGGTTATGCAGCAAGGCTTCGTGGGTAGCTTCCACTGGAGGGTAAGGTCATCCCTGTCTAGATGTCCCTTTTTATTTCGGCTTAGTGGTGTAGTTGCTGATCCCAACCGTGGGGTGATTTTATTCGGAACTGTCCAATAAGGGATGGTTCCGGCCTTGTGTTGTAGGGGAGTGGGAGTACTCGATACGCTGATCTAGACCAGGTAGTATGACAGGTGGTACCCCAGTGCCTAGTCATTGATGGAAGTCCATTATCCCTACGTGCCTTGTACGATATTTGTTTGTATACCTATTAGCTGGAATTTAATCATGTAACAATTTCAGCTATTTGAATAAGTATTTGTATATAGACATTACTATAATATCAGAGGATTTTGATAAGAAAGTGTTTTGGCTATCGTAAGGTAAAAACCCGACATGTTTATTTGTGGCATGGTCTTACGAGATGCTTTTGTTTCAAAGGATTTTTGAAACTTTAATAATAAATTGAGTGTGATTTTCTCACGCTGGTTTTCCAGACCGACTCGGGTGTTGTTTTATATGATGCTCGGGTCAGACCGAGTATTATAGGATACAGGATATGATGCTGTGGAGCTCAGGGGATGAGCTAGTTAGCAAGACGTATATTCCATATTTGTGTATGCATATTCCGCTGTGTAGATTGCTGTACATTCAGTTGTATTGAGAACATGATATGATTATTGTCCAGTTGTATGTTATGCGTACTCTGATGATGTATTGTATAAAACAGATATAGTTTTAATTTGTGTAAAGATTTGTTAGTATATATTATATTTTATTCCGCTGCGATGTGAGATTCTGATGTTGTTGTTTCTATTTTCTTCTTCTACCTCTTCTTCTTAACTCAAATGGTTTGATTTTTCGTGTATGAAAAATCTCAGCTGTTACAGTGGTATCAGAGCTTAGGCTAGTGATAACCTTGGCTCTAGTGGGAATTACTCATAAATAGAGTCGGTGGAACTCTAGAATGAGTTTTAGAGTATTAATAGATATGAGCTCGTATTTGTTAGTGAATATAAAATGGTTTTATATTGTGTTGATTGGTTTATTGAGCAGTTTATGGATTTTGGTCAATAGGAGTAATTAACGTTATTGATAGGGGTCTCTAAACACTTGAATATAATAATTCGACACAATATTGTTTTAAAATGGGTAATGAAATAATTTTACCCAAATTATTTTTGTATATGAAAGAAATAATTTTCATAAATTATTATAGTTATATTTGGATGTTTGGTTGTTAAATGATGATAATAAATTATTATCATTAAGAGGAAATTGAATAAGAAATTGAAAACTTATCACTAAAGTTAGGAAAATAAATTCAGATAATAAAGTGAAAGTTGTAACTGTGAATTATAAATATGATTTATAATTGGGAATAGGATTCCAGAGGAACATTTGAAAATAAATCGAGATGGATTTTGAATTTGGAATTTTGTGAAGTTTAAAATTCCTTTGAGTTTAGGAATGGTTTCCAAAAGGTTTTGGAGAAATAATAGTATTATTCAGAAATATTTTTGAATTGGATTTGAAATCTTGTGAGATTTGGAAATTAAAAACATTTAAAATGTTTTTAAAGAGATAAAAGCACTAAACTCTTTGGGTCACTGGAAAATAATTCCGATGATGATCGCGACATCATCAGTGTTCATTTTCGAGTTTCTGAAAGAGAAATTGCTACCTGGATGTTTTGGGCTGGAGTTTGTTTGCAAAACTAGGTTTGGTTTTGAAATTAAAAAGGATTTTAGATATGGTTGATTTCAAAGGTAATTTTGAAATTCTGGGAAATTGTTTAAACTTTGGAAATCTTGTTGAAAATTGTTTAAATATATATATATATATATATATATATATTGGCTAAATAAAATGTATAATCCCGAGTTAAAGGTAAGATGTGAATGGGATTGATTGTAAATGGATGAAAGTGTGGATGTAAATAAGTTTGTGACTTATAAAAGTTAAAAGTGGAACAAATAAACCAAAATAAAATTGTTTGTATTGAAAATTATAAAATAGATTGAACTCAAGTAAAATAGTTAAAGTGAGTGAGGAAATAAAATCAAATATTGAATAATAATTGGAAATAACTAAGTTGGAATAAATTAGTAAGTTGAAATTGGTTGATGAGATTTAAAGTGATCAAGTTAAGGGTTGAGTTGTGAGTTATTAATGGAAATTCAACTTGGAATTGTAAGTGGATTAAATATGAATTGAAGTTGAATGGAATTGAATAAAAATAAAAATGGTTTGTATTGCAAATAAAATCAAAGTGAATAAATAAAAGTTTGAATAGTTTTTTATCAATAAAATCTGTTCGGTAGTGAATTGAAGTGTGAAATTAGTTTAAAAAGGTTTGAATGGAACTAGTAGGTTAGTGAAATGAATATGGATGGCAAAACGAATAGATTTCTTTTGAAATTAATCCAAATCGAAATGGGTTTGTTTGGACTTAAAAATGAATTGAAGTTAAGTAAGAAAGTTGTAAAATCACTTTAATTGAATGGGATGGTTTAAATATTGATGGAAAACATTTAAAATAAGGGTCGAACAATTTCATATGTGTTTATGGAAGTATATAACATTCATTGTTACAGAATCCATGTTTTAGCTATTTAAATATAAGTGAAATGCTATAAACTTCCTATATTTGTCACTTACACTTTTAAATTGAGTTAGTACAGGTTTAGGGAAGCCGTTTGGCTGGTTTTGATTGCGCAAATTGCTAAAATAAATAGCCGCTTTGCTTAAAAATGCTAAAATAAGGTACGCTTATGCAAAATTCAAAATAGGAGATATGAACTGCATATGTATATATATTGTGATTTCCGGCCTGAGGCCGATGTATATATATATTTGTGCATCCTGCGATATCGCAGAAGTCCCTCCGTACAAGGAAGACTCTGCCAAAATTTTCCGTAAATTTTGGGAGTTAGAATTTTTTTTGTAATGTTTGAAAATTTTCATTAATGATAAATGATTTAAAATTGATAAGCATAAAGAATTGAACTGAATATGTAAATCTAATTGAAGTGTGTATATAAAGTAAGGTGAAATCAAAGAAATTGAAGAAAGAAAAAGTTTGCAAACAAAATTTTATTTGAGATATGAAAACAAATAGCAAGTGAAACTAATAAAGAAAATGGTCAATTTAATATTGATTGAGATAAGATGAATAAAATTCAGTATTCAGGGTTTGAAACCAAATTGAATTCTAATGGAATTGTAAAGACAAAAGTGAATAAAATTGAATATAAACTTCAAGAGTGAAGTGAAACAAATCCAAGAAGTATATAAAATGTTTATCTTGAACTTAAGAAATAAATAGTGAATTCTTAAGTAAATTTGGTACTGAAAGTATGCTAAGTGAATAATTGAATTAAGGTTGAAACTGTGAAGTAGTGAAATGGGATAATTGTGGATAAGTGAATAAAAATCAAATGAATGTGAATAAAAGAGAATTGATATAGCTGATAATCAATTGAAATTAATACGTAGGATGTACGTATATTATTTTATTCGCATAGCTATTTGATCCAGAATTCGAGCATAGAATTTCGAGGTAATTATACCGATCCGAGTTAGGTTTTTCACTCGATTTTCGACGGCGAACCTGGATATGGATTGTTGATTGATTCTGGTAATTCTCTATCATAGTTGGTGACTATGCAAGGAGAATAACGGTTTCTGATCAAGAAACCAGATCTGAGTCTGCACTAGGAAGTCGGGTGGACGATACTAGTTTGGAAGTGAATTTGTGTGATCGAGTGAGCGATCAGATGGGTATTACGTACGGATGATATATATACATCGTACGGGCTTAAGTAAAGCAAATATTGAAACTTGTAAAGAAATAAAAAATGACTTTGAATGTTGTAATTGGACATTCTTGCTTAACAGGATATACAGGTATGTTAAGACAAAGGATAAATGGATGTTTTTGATTTCAGAAGATAAATTAAATTTCTCAACAAGAGGTATGTATTTAAATTTCTAAATGAAATTTGATTGGGTATTGATCTAGCCACTTGGCATTTTGTTTTCTTTTTGGATTTGGGAGGCCGTAGAGCCATTTTGTTGTAGTACCGAGTTAGCCGCGCAAAGGAGACGTTGGCAAAATTTTTCGAAAATTTAGGGAGTTAGAAAATTTTGATAATTCAAAGTTGGTTTGAATTTAAAAATTGAATTGTTGAGGAAGTAATGTTGTTTGAACCTGTGGATAAGTTGAAAGGTTAGAATGAGGGTTAGGGTATCTTTGATAAAAAGATTTGTTTTGGGTAATGTTAAAACTGTTGGTTTTGGGATATGGTTAAAACTATTTGGATTTGAGAAAATAGTTAACGGGGATTGAATCATTCTTCCTAACTAGTAATTTCGGGGACGAAATTCTTTTAAGGGGGGAGGAATGTGACGACCCGGAATTTTTGTATATTTGAAATTGGAATATTTAATTAATTTTAAATATTCAGAGATTAATTATTAACCTAAATTTCAAATATCTCTATTTATTGGGTGATTTAATTATTAAATTAAATTATTTGAAGTTGGATAAAATAGTAAATCTGGTATTCTAAGATAATTAAAAATATTTTGGAAGCTCGAAAAATTCATATTAATGATATTAAAGACAACAAAAATTTTAAAATTAAATTTAAAAGTGTTTTGTTCAGTTTTGAAAATTTTATCGTTTAAATTGGATTTAAAAATAGCCTTTCGAGACACAGTCTCGGAATTGGACAAAACCAGTTCCATTGGATCCGTAATATTGCATTATTATCGGGTTTCAATTTTCGTAGTGAATGGAGTTGTTGGGTGAGCGTACGTTATATAAACGCGCTAAAATTTACATCGAGATTCAATTTAACATATTTAATTTGGCCAACATTTTTTTTATTAGCTGAGTTGATAGCAACATCAGCCTATTCATTTCTCTTTTCCATCGCAGTTTTTCTTTCCCATCAGAACACTGTGATTTGTTTTCTCCCTTACGCTACCCCCTTTTTTAAATCATGCATCTTCTTCCCTTCTTTCCGTAAAAAGCATGCGGCTTCTTTCAGAGTTGAGAAAAAAATCTTCATATGGCCGCATAAGAAATAGCAGTACCCCCTTCTTTTTCTCGTTCAAAAATAAATCCTCTCCCTAAATTTTATACGAGAAAATCAAATTTAAAAACCATGACCGAACTCGAAGATCAGGAAGAGAATCAAAAATCAAACTTACTTCTTCAATTCACAAATATAGTTGGAAATTAACTCGAGCAACTGGCATCCTCAGGTGGTCGTGCTCGACCCCAATGATGGCAATTTGCCTTGGGTTTGCACGCGATAGTATAAGGAGGCATGAGCGTGAGGCGCGACCGGTTCTGGGTCGAGCAGCGTTCAGATCTAAGGGGAGGAAGAGAAGTTCGGCAACGCTGGTGGGAGGTTTCGCCATAGATGCGGCGATGTATCTGAACGAGTCATGTCGCGATTGAAGACTTGGGTGTCGTTAGCGAAGAGGAAGGCACGAGGAGGAGATGCGAGCGATGGTGTGATCGGTGGTCGGCGAGTTGGCTTCGACCAGAGGCGGCTGTGACTTTGTGGGCTTGGTGTCTTCCTGGGTACTTGGGTAGGTTTTAGTGAGTATAATTGCAGTTTTTCCAAATAATAATTTATTTTTACAGTAAAATATAAAAACCATTTCTGTTTTAATTAAATATATATATGGGAAAGGAAAATGTATTAACAGTAAGGTAATTTGATTTTAAAAATCTTTAATTTAACTTAAGCTTGGAATTTAATTTGTTATACCTCATGCATCATACAATATTACAGTAAGTAGGTTGCTATTGTGTTACCTACTGAGAAAATTTATATATATATATATATAGATTGAAAATTAAAAGTATATCTGCATATATAGTTAGATAAGATTTTAATCTAAGATAAGATATAAAACAAGTTATTTTCAGATTTTTATATATATATATAGACGTGTACAGTTAAAGAAGGGTATAATATAAAAATAAATATACATTTACATATCTGAATATACTAGCTTATTTAAAATAAAAAATAAAAATGGATTGGGTGATTAAATTGATAAATTAGCTTATTTGGTTATTGTAGTTACTAAAGATAATCTATTAAAGGAATTTAGTTTTAAATTTAATGATTTGTTAAATTAAATCATTTAGTTAAAATTAAAAGTATTTAATGGTAAAAAAAATTGTTCGATCAATTCGAATATTAACAAAACCTTATAATGTCTTTACAAGGTCAAAATCTGAAAGAAAACAAGTCGAGATTTGGATTGGAATTGCAAACATCAAAGGTGAGTTAATCTCACTCATCTGGCTAATTTAAATTTAAATGGTTAAATTTAAATAATTGATTGAATGATTGAATTTGTTTGATGTGCTATATTATATATAGTAGTATATATAGTATATATTAGAGTTGTTGATATTCCCGCATTATATAGCGGATGAGACCTTATGCGCCGCATACTAGCGGATGATATTATATTAAACCCATATACCGCGATATTCCACCTCGAAGTGGAATTGGTATTGTGCTAACGTCTGTGGATGCAGGGAAACAGGTTGGAGGGATCCAACTGGATTCCTCAAAGTTATTTAGATTATTTGATATTCTATGTTATGAATATTGATATCTTGTGATGATTTTATTGATGATTGAAATATTGGAAGATATTGTTGGATTGAATATCTAAGTATAATGAGTTATTAAATTCTATAGAATTGGATTTTGAAAGAAATAAAAGAGTAAATTTTAAGTAAAATAATTCAAGTGAATTGGAATAAGGGAATTTTGAATTAACAGGGAAAATATAAACTTTAAAACTAAAGTGATATTAAATTTAAAGAATAAAGAATTTACTTTTGAATGTAAGGATTAAATTTAATGAAGGGATAAAGAAGGAATTTTGGAAGTTTAAAATTGGTATTTCCAGTTAAAAGGGTTTTAACTCACAATAAAGAAATAAATCTAAAGTTAATGTATTTTGAAATCAATGAAGTAGCAAAGGAAATTTATTTCAAAGTAAAGTAAAGTAAATTGGAAAATCAATTGGAAATTGATTTAAGTATTTGGAATTGAAATTTTAAAGAGAAGTGAGATTTTAGGATTTATAAACTAGGTTTATAAAGTAAAATAAAATATCAATGGGAATTTGAAAATATAAATTCAAGGTGGGGATTTATAAAGGGATATGAATTGGTTTAAAAATAAATGTTGATTTATTTTTAAAAGATGTGAAGAGAAGTGTATTTCCTTGGATAGCCAAGTACGTTTTCAAAGCAATTTGAAAAATAAGTTAAAAGTCTAAAGTATGTTTTAAAAAGCATGTTTTAGAAAATTGTTTTTCTAAATGTTAATTTCCAAAGTAAGTATTTTCAAAAATCTATTATTGTAGTAATTATATAAAAGTGATTTGGTATTATGTTTTAAAAAGAGAAATTTAGTTTATATTTATAATGTGGTTTTATTTTAAAATATTCTTAAAGTATATATTTTGATAAAGTATTGAAGTAGTTTTAAAATTTCAATGTTATAAAGTATATTTATAGTAAAGTGTTTTTAAATTATTATTCTTAAATCTAAAAGTATTTTGTACTTGGTGTTTCAGAGGAAATAAATATTTGGGAAATGTATTCTGTAAGCGGAAACTGTTTGAAATTGTTTCAAATGAGTTTTGAAATATATCTTGAAAGAATATTTGAGGCAAATAAATAATGTGGGAAAATTATTTATTGTGTGATGGTTGGTTGTGAATGTTAATTGATAGTTAAATAACCGACTATCAATATTGGCCAATGCGCTGATCATTTCGAAGAGATCGGGATCGGGATTAATTTCCCAAAAACCACTTCGATCCGGTTTGTACGCTTCGTGGAAATGATTTCGGAGTCGAAGATGGAGCAGTGAAGTGCAAGGGCTAGTCGGTACTAATCCTGAGGATATTTCCAAAATGGATGTAGTAGGAGTAGTGCCTTCGGTTCCGTTCGAACCCGGGACAGACTTGTATGGATGAATGCTTTCGAAACATCGTCAGCGGACGATGGGCATTCTAAGGGATATGTTCTATAAAGGTAACGCTTAGCCTCAAGCCTCATCAACCGGGAATGACTGAAAATCAGGGGTTATGCAGTAAGGCTTCATGGGTAGCTCCCAATGGAGGGTAAGGTCATCCTTGTCTAGATGTCCCTTTTTATTTCGGCTTAGTGGTGCGGTTGCTGATCCCAACCGTGGTGTGATTTTATTCGGAACTGTCTAGTAAGGGATGGTTCCGGCCTTGTGTTGCAGGGGAGTGGGAGTACTCCTCGGTACGCTGATCTAGACCAGGTACTGTGACAGGTGGTACCCCAGTGCCTAGTCATTGATGGAAATCCATTCTCCCTACGTGCCTTGTACGGTATTTGTTTGTATACCTATTAGCTGGAATTTAATCATGTAACAATTTCAGCTATTTGAATAAGTATTTGTATATAGACATTACTATAATATCAGAGGATTTTGATAAGAAAGTGTTTTGGCTATCGTAAGGTAAAAACCCGACATGTTTATTTGTGGCGTGGTCTTACCAGATGCTTTTGTTTCAAAGGATTTTTGAAACTTTAATAATAAATTGAGTGTGATTTTCTCACGCTGGTTTTCCAGACTGACTAGGGTGTTGTTTTATATGATGCTCGGGTCAGACCGAGTATTATAGGATACAGGATATGATGCTGTGGAGCTCAGGGGATGAGCTGGTTGGCGAGACGTATCTTCCGTATTTGTGTATGCATATTCCGCTATGTATATTGCTGTACATTCAGTTATATTGAGGACATGATATGATTATTGTCCAATTGTATGTTATGTGTACTCTGATGATGTATTGTATAAAACAGATATAGTTTTAATTTGTGTAAAGATCTGTTAGTATATATTATATTTTATTCCGCTGCGATGTGAGATTCTGATGTTGTTGTTTCTATTTTCTTCTTCTACCTCTTCTTCTTAACTCAAATGGTTCGATTTTTCATGTATGAAAAATCTCGGCTGTTACACATAGCGGGAAGAAATATATCTAGAAGGGGATAATCATACCATGATGGGAATGACCCACTTAGCCTTGCTGCATCTACCCTGTTTCGATCATTTCCGGTTGATGAGGCTTGAGGTAACGATTACCTTTACACGTATCACATACCACATCATCTTCGAATGCCACATTTCCATTTCCTTTGACAACTAGTTGCCTTCCACAAAAATACAACCCTTGAGCTCGTACGTCTCAAGGAGGGTGTTAAGCTAAGAGAAGTTTCCTTCTCCGCCATCGTAGATGTATTTTTGTAAAAACCAATGTATGTAATCTCAGAAAATGCAGTGTTAGATGTTCATCCATACAAGTTCGCTCTAGGACTGAATGAAACCAAAGGTACTTTCCTCGGTCATTACTAGGCGAGAAGTCCTTGTAGTTCTGAGATTTTTCATAACAAAGAGACCACTGCTACAATAAGTATATCGAGAATTCATCCCCAATTAATCAACAAGTAGTCCTTCGTTATTATTCATCTCAATATCTCCATCTTCAAACAGATTCATTCTTCGAACACGTAAATTGGTTCGAAGTGGTTTTCTAATAGGAATCAACCAAATCCAACCCCGGTTCCTTTGAAATCCAATTATCGACAAAAGGATGTTAAGTTCATATGTGATTATCAATCATTAATCAATTTCTTTATCTTTCCATTTAATCAAATATTTTTCTTAGACATATTCTTTTCAGTTTATTTCATTTTATTTTCATGAGTATATGGAATCCGTAAGCCTCATTTATCAAATTATTTGGTTTATGACCTTTCTTTTTATCATGGAATAATTCCAAATAAGTTCATCTTTTACTTAGGAAAACATTTCGAAGTCATTCATTAAATCTTAATCAAAGATTTCTTTTATTCAAGTTATAACTTTTAACTTTGGGAAAATATTCCCAAATCATTTATTAAATCTAAATCAAAGATTTCATTCTTAACTTCAAATCATATTCTTGCAAATCGAAGATTTTGAGCACTACTGCCACCCTAAGTATGTTAAATTTCACCTCAAGGGACCAGTGGCAAGTAATCCTACATCTTCAAGATCTTTGTTTTCAATGGTCTTTATCTGAAATAAGTTTTATTTCAAAAATTAGTTCCGATAGGAGTCACCCAAATCCGATCCCGGTTTTTCGGATAGGAATCGCCCAAATCCGATCCTGGTTCCTTCGTACCAATCATCGAATAAAAGATGTTAAGTGGTTAATTAACATTCAAAGAATTCATTTCTTTTCTTTTATCTTGGAAAAACATAAATATGATTTTGTTAACGCTAAAAATTGAACGCTAACACCCGGTGTGTGTAATAAAGTTGTGAAAGCACCACCCGTGATACGGGAACAAGAAATAAGCAGTAAAAGAGCAGAAAAACAGTAAAAGACAGCGATTTATAGTGGTTCGTCTTAAGATCGAGCCTAAGTCCACTTTGAATTCCTTTATTGCTGATTTTCGGTTACAAGTTGATACAATGCACTTGAAAATACAATATACTTTGATTCCAAAACACTCTAGACTAATAGCTCAAACTCCGATGTAGAAGATCTCCTCGAATTCATGTTGAATGTGGTAGATTCCTTTCGAAGCTTGTTGTAGTGTCGTGAATGTTTGGAGTTCTTCAAGTATCAGATGAGTTGAAAATTCTACAGAGTAACGACGCTTCGGAGAATGATCCAAAAGTCCACTTCATGTTCGGGGTAGGTTGGTATTTATAGAGAATTTTACCCCTTAAGTCGTAAGTCATGCTCGACTTAAGGTAGGTCGTGGCCGACCTATTGGGTCCAGCTCATGGCTTGGTAGAAGTTTACTTACGCATTTGAATCCATGTTACAAGTCCTAAGTCATTTACGAGTCAACCTCCTCCGGCATAAGTATTATGGCAGCAAACTATAACTCAGTGGCTTTAAGTCGTAGACGACTTAGGCTAAGTCGTGGACGACTTAGGCTAAGTCGTGAGCCGCGGCTTAACTGGTAAGCTCGTTTATTTCAGATAATAACCTAAGTCCTAACTCGCTGACGAGCTAGGAGGCCACCGTGCTTAATAAGAAACAGCGCTTCATTTGCTTAAGTCGTTCACGACACATACTAGGTCGTAAGTCGTAGATAGCCTTAAGTCGCAGAGCGTCCACTTCCTTAAGTCATCAACTCCTTTGAGTGGTTGTATCGTGGAACACTTTCAAGCTAATAGGTCGTTCAATCCTTAAGTCGTAGATCGTCCACTTCCTTAAGTCATTGACTCCTTCAAGTCGATCAATCCTTAACTCATTAAGGTGTCCAGTTCTTGACTCGTTAAGTCGCATAATCCTTAACTCGTCAAGTCGCATTCCCTTCTTGAGTTGCATACCTTGCTTGAGTCGCATACCTTGCTTGAGTCGTGCAGTTCTTTAGTCGTGGACAATTGAGGGTTAACATTTGCCCCTCGAAGTACACGCCTAAGTCATAGGTCGTGTGCTTCGACTTATTTTAACTCGCGTGTGCCGATTCGAGTTCCACTGCCCCGAGATATAAAAGCTTTAGTCGTTCCTCTTACTTCCTTCTTCTCATTACTTAATCTCTAAGCCGCATCTGCCATTAATACTTCTCCAAGTTTTCAAAGGCGATTTCGACTTAGATTCATTCTCCGATCATCTCTAGCATCACACTGCGTAAGCGATTTTGCCTCTTTTCCAATCGTCGATCATCATCAATCTTCGTCTCCGATTTACCCCCCCTTGAGCCTTACGAATGTTGTTATATTGGACATCAAAGGACTTAAGGCGGCTTGATCTGACTTGCGATGATTCGCGATTTGTGGCGATTTAGTGGTGTTATAGAACTAGGGTTGATGATTGTGAGGTTATTGGGTTAACGGGTTGGAAGATGGTTAACGGGTTTAGAGTTAGGTGGTAAGTTGGCCAAACAGAGTGGAATATTGCCTCGGGTATGATTTGGCAATTCTCTGCAATCCAGCAATCTTAGCGACTTAACTATTAACCGACTTAACATACTTTATGACTTAAGCTTTGAGTCGTGGCCGAGTTAGGACTCGAGAGTTTCTTGTTGCTTTGAATTGAAGTTTCTTTTATCTTCCACGACTTACTACTTAGAGCACAACCGACTTAAGGCTCCAACGACTCAAGATTGACACGACCTAACTTAACTGGTCGTGGACGGGTTAGCCAGAGAACCAACGACTCAACTTTACCCGTAGGAAAAATTTCTTAAGTCGTTGACGAGTTAGCGTTTAAGTCGTCGTCGAGTTAGCCCTTGAGTCGTCGGCGACCCAACGCTTGTACTTTTAAGCTCTGCTTGAACTTTAAACTGTTAAACTTTGCTGCATTCCTTCACAGATCACTTTAACTTGCAAGCTAACAATCTGTTTAATATAACATTTACAGAAAATTGGGACGAATATACGGCCACTGATTGCCCACATCAAATGACAGATTAGTTAATAACGGATAATCATATTAAATAGATTGTGTGAACGAAGTGCTTTAAATCAACAAATTCAAGCAAAGTATTAAAGCAACATTGAAATAGTCAACTGAAACTGACCGGTTTGCACTAATACTGTACCTGAACTTTAAATTAACAAATCCTGAAATTTGGTAATCGATCAATTGTCGACTAGTTTAATTCCAGTTATATTTACTTGTTATTTTTCATTAGTTCTGCACAACACTTCACACTTTTTAGGAAACGTGCACCTTCATATTTGAATATCCAGTTGCTTGTGTAGAATGACTTCTCAGCAAGAAGATGTAGTAATTCAAACCGGAGAGGCCGCCCTTATTCCAGCCCCATTAGTCAATCCTCCAGAAAGAGTCTCAACTACTTTGTCGTACAAGGTTTTTCGGCAATTGTGCACCCAGTTTGGCATTGCTGAAGCAGATGCCATTCTTCCTGAAAAAAGTAACACCGCTGATGCAGCGCCTCCTGGCTTTGTAGCAGTTAATCGACAAATGTGCCTGAGCGGGGCCATTCCACCTTTCAACAACTTTCTCCAGCATTTTCTTCGACAACTGGCCATCTCCCCATTTCAGCTACATCCCAATAGCTATGCCATTCTAATGGGGTTGTGTGTATTATTTAGTAGAACGCTTGACCGTCTCCCTAGTTTTGACGAGATCTGCTACTTATGTTCTTTTACCAGAACTAAAGATCATCCTTCGATCACTGTTTTGAGAAGCGCCAAAAATCGTAAATTGATTGTCGGCCTCCCTGACAGTGCCCATGGGTTCTTAACTCAGTACTTTTACGTTCGCTCTCCCCTGGGGTTTTTTGCTGTGTGGAGGGAAGGAAGTAAGATTATCTATCTTTACTTCTTCTATTCTCTGAGTTTTGTGAAGTCCAAATTGCCAAATGTTAATTTCGCTTTTTCATTTTAGCACTCCCCCCTCCTTCTAGGGATCCCAGCCACAAGCCAACTCTGGAGAGGCTCATGGTCGTACCAACTGAAGAGCGGGACATGAAATTTTTATTGAAAGATGAATTTCTTCACCAGTTTGGATTTCTTTACCCTTCTCGCTCCACTCCGCCTCACGAAGTTCCTGATTCTCCAGGAAAGGCGTCTAATGCCCCAGCTTTTGTTGAAGAATCCATACCGCAAGAACCTACCACTGAGGCTTCACTGGTGAAGTGTTCTGCCTCTATTGACGCTGCGGGGTCGTCCGACAAATCTACGCTCTCTCCGGTTATCGAAGAGGAGGAGCCTCCTCAATGCTCCAAAAAGGCAGCTGATGAAGAAAAAGAAAATTCCGCTCGGCATGATGGCGAAGACATTTTCGGTGGGCTAAGCGATCTAATGGTGACTTCACGCGAGCTTTTTAAAGATGATGTCGTTAACACTAAAGTTGTTTCCCCAGTGATTGAAGCGACATCTGCTTTACGACTACTTCTGCCGTCCCAAGAATTGACTCCTGCCGCAAAATCCGATATAACTCCTAAACCGAAGAGTGGTTTGTAGTCTGACGCGCGTAGTTTGCACACCACACAAACTTAGGATTTTTGGCACTTATACCCACTTAAGTCCTTTAATCTGAAGATTTCTGAGACTTAACTTTTCTTCAATTTTCAGTTTCTCTGATGGGGCGAAGTGGCTCATACTACGATAACTTCCGGCGCTATGGAAGGCGTGACTCTTATGATTATGGACGCTATCTCCCTGCTCATAAGGAAACTGATGAGGAGCATGCGGTCAGAAAAGCTCGAGAGAGACGAGCTTATGAAGAGTAGCAGAGAAGAAGGGATGACGACTCCCACAAAAGAAAATATCACGATGATAAAGGGAAGAGCCACAGTGCTGATGATCTGAGTAAACGGGTCAAACTTAGCGAAAGAGACGCGTCTGCAATTTCTGAGAAGACTGACGCTCCTATCTCTTCTGATTTCCCATCCGGCTCTCCTGCTTTAAAGAAATCTAACATCTAGACGATTATCAGCAGGCCACAATATCAAGTCAAAGATGCCCCTCCCACTCTTCAAAGCCGATTTCCGAACTGGTGTTTAAAAGGGGTGCATTTTGACTTGGACTTGGTTCCGATCGATAAGCAAGCTATGCTTAGGAATCTTGATGCTGTTAAGCTGGATATTGAGAGGATGTACCAATGGCAGAAACTTGTTGATGAACTCCAAAGAGTCAATCATATGAATCCTGAAGCTATGTTGACCATGGAGAACGACAAGACGGAATGGGATAAAATTTGCAAGCAGCACGATGCGGAGATGGCGAGCATTGCAGATGACAATGCAAGACTTGAATCTGAAGTCAAAAAACTTAAGGAAAATCTCGCCACTTCTTCTGCATCGCACTCTCAAAAGGAAGAAGTTTTTCAGAAACAAGTGAGGGATGCGCACGCTGCACAAAGGGACGTTGAAATAAAACTTGAGGCTGAGCAGCTCATTACTGAAAAATACCGCAAAGAAAACGCTCAGCTGCGGGGAACAGTTAACTCCCAAAACATGGAGATCGAAATGTTAAAGGCCCGTCTTCTTAAAGTTGAGAAAGAGCGCGATGATGCGGTTGCCGGACAAGTTGCAGCCGAAGAGTCTCACGAGGCAACCAAAGTCAGCATCGACTCTACTTTATTTGACTTTTACATGCACAGTGTTCTGGGTCACGGTAGTCTTTCAATCTTGGGTCCTAAATATGAGATTACACCAGCCGAAGTTTGGGAGGCCGTACTTGATATGTTTGCTGGCTATGCGGAGGCAGATCTTGCGGCGCTTTATCTGGATGATTAAGCACGTGCTGCGCTTGCCAGGGGAAAAAGAGCAGCTTGCTAGGGAGCGAGCTGAAGTGGCAGGAGAAGAGCGTTTGGAGAAAGCGCCTTTAACCGAAACCGCTCATCTTCCGACTTCGGTCGATCCTGACATTATTGGCACTAGTTCTTATTCTCCACCTCCCGCAAAAGCCGAAGTTAAGACCGCAACCACCGAGCCTCCCACTACTCAAGTTGAGGAGAAGACCCAAGACGACACCGAAGCTGAAAATTTTGAAATTGACGTGATTAAACCAACTTCTCCAGGTAACTTTAATTCAGATCTGGCTCAAGTGGATTATTCATTCGATTCAATTGAACTTGATGAATTTCTCGCTTATTACTTAAGTTCTAGTGATCCAATATCTTCTCTTTTTTCGGAGAGTACTGATTTTAACTTCTTTTCTTCTGTAGCGGAAGCACCGATCACTGTGCACTCTTCTCCTCTTCCAGCTGTTCCTCCTCCATCTCTTCAAGTCACTCCTGCTTCTCAACCAGGATCGTAGGAAGAACAAATAGAAGCTCTTCAGGGCTTGGAGGATCCACCCGCTTCACAAGAACAGAAAGCGGAAGATCTTGAGGACAGCGAGAAGACCCCGGAGCAGTCTCTCGATGATAACACAACACTTTCTGCGCTGTTTACTCCGGGAAGTGAGTCTTCTTCGAAGAGAAAAGGGAAGCGCGCCATGAAGAAAAAGAAGAAGAGTGTCTCAGCTGGGGAAGACAAAGCAGAAAAAGATCCAGCTATGCCTTCTTCTCCTTCTTCTCCTACTCGTCCACGCCGGATTCCGAAATTAGTCATCAAACCGGGCAAGGGTACTAAAGGTGGGAAGAAGGAGTGATAAGCTGGACTCTACTTTTCTTATTTTTCTTTTGCTTGTATCGACCGGAGATTGTGCGGGCATCGGTCCCCGCTTTTTTGAGATCTGCACATGTAAAGAATTTTCATAGTATTGAATAAAATAATTCTTTTACTTGTACAAATTCTTGTGTATGTGAGAATGCATTTATTTCTAATTGTAATGTAGAATAAATGATTCTTTATTTACTTTATATGATACCGCAGTGAGCTCGTGGTATGACGGTTGAGCGTTGTTTTTATTAATATAGTTATATGCCCCCGTATCACGGCTCACTGCAATATTCTGAAAAGACTTGTATTCTTATTTTAGAGAATAATTCTTCTGATTTGAGGAAATACTATTCTGCTTTTAATAGAATACGTTTTGTGCTGGAGAAATTTATACTTTCTCTTTCTTTCTAAAGAACACTTTAACTTTCGGAGATGATCACTTTCATTTGTTACAAAGTGGATTTCCCTATGCAGTGAAGTGAGCTTTTGAAGAATGTTTTGATCTGTTTGTCAGACAATTATATTTTATTGTTGAATGGATCCACAAGACAGTCATTGGCTGTTTTACTGCATATTTGTTTGTACAAATAATCATAAGTATTCAGCTGCGGTCGCTAGTGGTTCCATCAACGAGGTTTTTGGATGTGCCTTGTTGAAAGGCATTATTTGTCTTAGTGCTTCCGAAGAAGGCTTCGTGGTCTCCGAAGACGAGCAATTTAATTCTGGTGAAATAGGTCTCCAAAGAGAAGCAATTTTGGTGAAATGTGCCTTTGAAAAGGTCTTCGTGCCTCCGAAGCGATTTATGCCTACGAAGAGGTCTTGATCTTTGTGCCTCTGAAGAGGGCTTGTGTTTGGTACTTCAAGCACGGTGAAGTGTGCCTCCGAAGAGGTCTTTTTGTTTGGTACTTCAAGCATGGTGAAGTGTGCCTCCGAAGAGGTCTTGTGCCCCCGGAGAGGTCTTTTGTTTGGTGCTTCAAGCATGGTGAAGTGTGCCTCCGAAGAGGTCTTGTGCCCCCGGAGAGGTCTTTTGTTTGGTGCTTCAAGCATGGTGAAGCGTGCCTCCGAAGAGGTCTTGTGCCCCTGGAGAGGTCTTTTGTTTGGTGCTTCAAGCATGGTGAAGCGTGCCTCCGAAGAGGTCTTGTGCCCCGGAGAGGTCTTTTGTTTGGTGCTTCAAGCATGGTGAAGTGTGCCTCCGAAGAGGTCTTGTGCCCCCGGAGAGGTCTTTTGTTTGGTGCTTCAAGCATGGTGAAGTGTGCCTCCGAAGAGGTCTTGTGCCCCCGGAGAGGTCTTTTGTTTGGTGCTTCAAGCATGATGAAGCGCGCCTCCGAAGAGGTCTTGTGCCCCCGGAGAGGTCTTTTGTTTGGTGCTTCAAGCATGGTGAAGCACGCCTCCGAAGAGGTCTTGTGGCCCCGGAGAGGTCTTTTGTTTGGTGCTTCAAGCATGGTGAAGCACGCCTCCGAAGAGGTCTTGTGCCCCTGGAGAGGTCTTTTGTTTGGTGCTTCAAGCATGGTGAAGCGCGCCTCCGAAGAGGTCTTGTGCCCCTGGAGAGGTCTTTTGTTTGGTGCTTCAAGCATGGTGAAGCGCGCCTCCGAAGAGGTCTTGTGCCCCCGGAGAGGTCTTTTGTTGATTAGTTCACCCATGTCTCTTTGTTGTTTGCTCATTAGTGGTCCCCTGTTATCGTCTTTGAGCACGTGTTCCTTTCTTTTGCAAGTAGTTTGCTTCATCCGAAGAAATGAACTTCACTGTTAGTAATTCCACGGAGCAGACGCGAGTTATCTAATCAGATGTCTATTTGTACAGATGATCGCAACTAGTGTTAACAAGCGTCTGGTTCCTTTTCTTTTGAAAAGTGCCCCTTCGGCGGAATTATCAACCTTTTGTGCGAAGTTCATCTTGTGTTGGATTTAAATTTGGAACTTTTTGTGGCTTGAAATTCGTTCATTGAGTAATTTGCGGGGCTCACTTGGCCTTGTGATGGGTGAGCCTTGTTTCAATGACCTGCAATATTAAATCGATATTTTAGCAATACATTGAGAGTATTTTCACATCGAAATGTAACAGGCATTTTATAATGATAAAGAACACAGAATTTTGTAGTTTTTTATTATTGAATCACACTGATTTCTCAGTAGTTTACAATACAAAAGTTATACATCCACCGACATTTTACAAATTTAAGCAATGCTGTTAAGTAAAAAATGGATGCAAGTGATTGTTGTTTCGGAATCTCTGGGCTGAATTTCCATTTGCGCTAGCTCCATATGTGACGACCGCCCATGACCCCTGCACCGAATCTAGAGATAAAGCGCTGTGAAGTGTGCCAGGCGACCATGGACGATTGTCAAGGTAAGATTTACAACAACAGAATCTATCGTATTACTCACAGCGCATGGACAAAATACAATAGAACATATGTATAGTGAAGCTTTACAGAACAAAATGACATCATATAAAACTCCATAATAGTTGAATACAAGCATCCACATAGTCAATACATCCAGCCTCACTACATATCTCTCAGAGAATACAAAACAGCGGAATATCCAGTACATATAATAAGAAGATAATATGCAACCCTCCAGCTCGTCTTCGATATCAGCATCGTGAGAAGAGAACAGCACCTGTCACCTGCTACCTAGTCTGCCCGTCCCAAAATGGACGAACAGCCCAAGGCAATAAGGATTAAAAACATAAAGCCTTGAGTCAGACAACAGTCTTAGTGAGCAGTAAATTAACTAACAACATACCAAAAGAGCATAAAGGAAAAGGAATAGGAATACAACCCTCCCACTCCAACCTCATTCTACAGTGATAGCCCCCAGACACACACTAAGCAGAAGCAAACATAGCAGAGCATACAATTTAAAGTAAAGCTACTATCACTCGAATCAAGGGCGATGTTTTCCAAGTACCAAGGCCTAAATCAGATAAGCACCCAGAAAATACCGCTCTTGTGTCCGAATAACGATACAACCAAACATCCATGACTCTGGCTATCACTGTTATCATTGCTTCGATATCACCGTTAATTGAATGACCGGCACATTCTTTCAGCCGTCCGTCAAGGGCTAATGGAAACCCCGGTTCTAGACATAACTCCCGCACGTCGTCGCAGCCCGTGCCTAGGACTATCGAATCTGCCCAGAGTACTCGACCATCAACAGTTGGCCGTTGGGACTATCGAATCTGCCCAAACGTACTCCTGCTTAGAGCATGCTAGAACCTTCAACAACGATGCTATCCAAGCCTCCTAGTCATCCTCCTCGACGACTATTCTCATATCCAATCATTATCCTCAACTCGAATCATATCACCGAGTTATCAACATGCTTGGAATGATCCCGTCTGGATTAGACCAAGTCTTCATCACATGATTGCCTCGCTTCATTACATCCTCGCAAAGCCTCATCTCATCATCACATCATCAAATCTATGCATAAGAGCTTCATCATCTCGCTACATATGCCACGAGCAGCTTTCCCAATTCAAGAGCCTTTCCCTTAGCTTTTGAATCATCTTCGATCTAAATCTAATCATCAATCATCTAGTTCATAACAAGCAATCAAATCAAACATCAATCCAAGCAATCAAGCATTCAAATATGATCTAAGTAGACAATTATAACAATAATGGCATTTTCGTAATTAAAGAGTTGAAAGTCCAATAAGCATGAAAACATGGATTATATCTCTACAAACTTGATGAATGAACTTGCATAGGTTAACATATGATAAAATGGATGTAACATCATCATGAACAATGGATCTATACGGATCTACACATAGGATGAAGAAAATGCATGGAAATCTCTATTTTAACACCAAATCGAGCCAACAATCCGATATACTCCTTTGGATCCGTGTGAGAGATAATCACCACTCACCAAATCACCTAAACAATCCAAAAGATATCAACTTCAGATCTGGACAGCGAAGAACTAAGCTAGATCCGACAAGATCTCACTTCAAACGATGAAATCTCTCTTCGATGGATGAAGATCTTCAACTTTAGCTCTTGGATCTTCGATCTTGATCTTCGATTTAGATGGATGGAGATGCTAGATTAGAGAAGAGAAAAGAGATGAAGAAATGTTGTAGTCGAGCTCTCAAAATGGCAGCACTTCGTTGCTTCAAAAACCGGTGCCAAAAAGTGAGCCAAACCCTTCTATTTATAGGTAGATTTTTAAGTCGTCCGCCCCTATAAGTCGTTGCCGACCTAACCCTCTGCCGACTTACGACCTACCGACTCACAACTCAACACACGCTGCCGACTCAACTACCTACCGACTCAACACACAGGTGACCTCCGACTTACTCTTTCTAGCGATCTACCCTAAGTCCTAACGACCTACAACAATGCGCATCTGCGACTTAACACATAGGCGCGACTTAACTTAGGTCGTTGCCGACCTAAGTGCCTTGCCGACCTATGACATACGAAGGAATACAACTACGACTTAACTCGTAACTGGTTTATGACTTAACACAGGAGGCGACCTACCGACTCAATTACTCTGCCGACCTATCCTTAACTCGCTTATAAGTCGGTACTCCTATGGGTCGGTCATCCCACTAACTCGCTTACCCCGGTAAACCGCTAACTACAATAAGTCGGAGAAACTCTTAGGTCGTCTAAATCTTAGGTCGGCCCATCCTATGAGTCGTTAACTCGGTACAACCTTTAAGTCGCCCCAAACTGTCAACCGACCTAAACCACTCCCCTATCAACCTTAGGTCGTCACCGACCTACACCTTAGTCATTAACTCGCCTAGACTTGTTGCTTAACTCGTCCAAAACTCATAAGTCGGCTACGACTTAGGACTTAAGCAAAATTCTTCCCAAAATCTGAAACAACCTAAAATGTTGAAAATTCCGGATTTGAACGAACTTTTCGATCCGTAAAAATACGGGTCGTTACATTCTCTCCCCCTTAGGAATTTTGCCCCCGAAATTCCAAACAAACAAAGCAATCAAAAGCTATTCTGCACGCCTACCATCCATAGCAATCAACAAACCATGCATCCAATTCTAGCTTAGCATGCAGAATTCTAAAACTAGAACAAGTTACAATTTCATTAGATGACACGACATCTTAGGGCCATACCTCGAAGAGTTCAGGATGAGCTGCTTTCATCCTCTCTTCCACTTCCCACGTACAGTCGTTATCATCATCACTCCATTGTATCTTGAGCAACTTAACCACCTTCCTCCTAAGCTGTTTCGTGTCAGTTTCAACAACACAAAGCGGCTTACGAGGTCTTCTATTGACTGGGTCAACTTCTAAGTCTTCACAGCTATCAGCGGAAACTACCGTACTCGAGTCGTGCACATACTTCCGTAGATATGCTACATGAAAAACATTGTGCACACTCGACATCTTCTCTGGTAACTCCAATCTGTAGGCGAGCTTTCCAATTCGCTCGATGATCGGGAATGGTCCAACAAATCTCGGAGTCAATTTTCCTTTCTTCCCGAATCGAATAACATTCTTCAGTAGAGAAATCTTCACAAAAACCATATCTCCTACGTCGAATTCCAAATCCTTTCGACGCTTATCAGCATAACTCTTTTGACGGTCTTGGGCTGCCTTCATTCGTTGCCGAATGATCTCTATGCAATCCGAAGTCTGTCGAATCATCTCTGGCCCAAGCATCAGCTTTTCTCCTATCTCTATCCAACATGTCGGAGAGTTACACGGTCTTCCATACAACGCCTCATACGGTGCCAAACCAATACTTGACTGGTAACTGTTGTTGTATGCAAACTCCACCAAATGAAGGTGATCTTCCCATGATCCTCCGAAGTCCAAAACACATGCTCTAAGAAGATCTTCCAGAACTCGGTTGACTCTCTCGGTCTGACCATCTGTCTGAGGGTGATAAGCTGTACTCAAACACAACTCGGTTCCCAAAACTTCCTGGAAGCTCTTCCAAAATCCACTAGTGAACAACGGATCCCGATCGCTCACTATACCCTTCGGAATACCATGGAATCGAACTATCCACTTAACATACAACTCAGCCAACTTTTATGCAGTCCTAGTCGATCGAACAGGAATGAACCTTGCACTCTTAGTCAAACGATCTATAATGACCCAAATTCCTTCATTTCCCGTTCTGGTTCTAGGCAATCCATCAATAAAATCCATCGATACCTGTTCCCACTTCCATGTAGGAACTTCCAATGGCTGAAGCAATCCACTTGGCTTCTTCTGCTGAGCTTTCACCAACTGACAGTTCATGCATTTGGAAATGAAATTCCCAACATCCTTCTTCATTCCTTCCCAATAGTAAGTTCTTTTCATATCCCGATACATCTTGTTTCCACCTGGATGAATTGTCAACTTCGAGTGATGGTTTTCCTTCAGAACTTCACTCCTCAATTCATCTATATCGGGAACAACTAGTCGTCCTTGCTTCCGAAGCCAACCCTCTCGATCGACCTCGAATCCTTTATCCTTTTCTGGATTCAATCCAGATTCCAATTCACGGATAATCTTGACAAGCTTATCATCTCGCTTTTGGCTCTCACCAACTCTTTCCACAAGAGTGGGTCTTATTGATAAGTTTGCCAACATCTCAGGTTCCAATTCGCATCTAGGCCTGAAGTCAAATCCAGCTAAATACTCGACACTCTTCCATTCTGAAAACATGGCTCCCAATCCTGCATGTCTTCGACTTAACGCATCTGCCACTGCGTTACCTTTTCCCGGAGTATAAGCTATACCAAAATCATATGATGCCAAAAACTCTAGCCAACGTTGCTGCCGAAGATTCAAATCCTTTTGGGAGAAAAGATACTTCAACGACTTGTGATCCGTAAACAACTCGAATCGAACTCCCAACAAATAATGCCTCCACATCTTCAGAGCAAATACAATCGCCGCTAACTCCAAATCATGGGTCGGGTAATTCCTTTCATGCGGCTTTAGTTGTCGACTGGCATACGCAACAACTTTATCCTTCTGCATCAGCACTGCTCCCAGTCCAGTACCACATGCGTCGGTGTAAACCACCATCTCATCATTCCCACTTGGAATAATCAAAACAGGAGCACTCGTCAATCTCTCTTTCTGGATTCCGAAAGCTTGCTCACACTTAGCATCCCAACTGAACACTTGGTTCTTCTTTGTCAATCCTGTTAACGGTGCAGCTACCTTGGAGAAGTCTTTGATAAACCGTCGATAATATCCTGCTAATCCAAGAAAACTTCTCACATCAGATGCATTCTTAGGTCTAACCCAATCCTGGATTGCTGCCACCTTAGCGGGATCAACCGCTATTCCACTTCCAGAAATCACATGGCCTAAGAACCTCACTTCACTCTTCCAGAAGTGACACTTCGAAAACTTAGCCTTTAGCTGATGTTTCCGTAAGATCTCCAAAACAATACGCAAGTGCGTCTTGTGCTCTTCTTCCGTTCTGGAATAAATCAGAATATCATCCACGAACACAAGTACAAACTTGTTCAACTGATCTCTGAACACTCTATTCATAAGATCCACAAAATATGCTGGCGCGTTAGTCAATCCAAACGGCATTACCAGCCACTCAAAGAAACCGGATGGTGTCCTAAAAGCAGTCTTCGGCACACTATCCTTTGCCACTCTCAACTGGTGAAATCCCGTTGCCAAATCCATCTGAGAAAACACCTTAGCCTCGTGAAGCTGATCAAACAAGTCATCTATTCTCGGCAATGGATACTTGTTCTTCTTTGTCACCTTATTCAGCTCACGATAATCCACACACAATCTCAACGACCCATCTGCCTTGGTGGCAAACACAACTGGTGCACCCCACTCGGACACACTACGCCGAATGAATCCTTTCTGTAAAAGGTCATCAACTTGCACCCTCAACTCCTGCTGTTCCCTAGGCGCCATCCGCCTAAGAGGCATCACAACAGGTCTGGCTCCTTCAACTAGATCTATACGAAACTCGATCTCTCTATGCGGCGGCAACCCTTTGACTCCGTCAAAGACATCCTCGAATCCATTAGCGATCGGCACTGATGACAGTCCATCCCGTGGAACAACTAGCGAATACATGAAGCTCATGAAGACGCCTTCTTCATGCTTACATCGTATCACAATCTTTCGCCCCTCCACATTCTCGACTGTCACTTCCAACCTTTCGCAATCAACCTTAGCCGCATACTTCCTAAGCCAGTCCATACCCAAAATAATTCCGAACCCCGCAAAGTTCAGAACAAAGCAATCACAAACAAAAGAGCAACCATGACTCGATACAACTAGACCACGGCATAACATACACAAACAAGACGAACCCCCAACTGGATTAGTCACAACCAATGGCCTATCAACAATATCCGGTTCCAAACCTAACCGGCCTACGAGTTCATTACAAACAAACGAATGCGACGCTCCAGTATCAAACAAAACTCTAACTGGAGCACCACATAGGAAAAGAGTACCTTGAACAACCACACTCTTTCCTTTCTCTTCAGCAGTAGGAGCTTTTGAAGACGACGGAACAGCTCCCAAAGCATAAGCTTGCACAATCTGCTTATCTCTCCTCGGTTCTGGACAATTCTTCCTGAAATGCCCCGGCTTGTCACAGTTATGACACTTCATTGGCACCTTAGGATTCTTACAATCCTTCGAGAAATGGCCCTTCTGCTGACAGTTGTAGCAAGTCACCTCGCCTTTCGGCTTCTTCTGGCCATCCTTACCCTTCTGTTGCTGCTGCTTCCTCTTCTTGTTTCCACCCTGCTGGGGTTTAGACTCTTCCCTAGTCACAGCAACAACAGATCCTTCCTTAGGAAACAGACTCTCATGCCTAAGAGCTTTCTCCACAAGCTTCTCAAATGAATCGTCCAAATGATCCACCAACTGTCTCCCCAGATAACTGTCCAAGCCTGTCACAAACTTCTCATTCTTCTGATAAGCAGACTCAATATATGACCGGGCATACTTGGACAAAGCTTCAAACTCAGAAACATACTCAAGAACAGATCTTCCACCTTGCTTGAGCTCCACAAACTTCTTGAACAGAACAGACTTCTGAGCTGTAGAAATGAACTTAGCTTCAAATCTGACTTGGAATTGCTCCCAAGAAATCTCTTCCTCCGCAGTATTGATGGTAATAGAGTTCCACCAATCAGAGGCTATCCCTTGAAGCTGCCTTGATGCCAACTTCCTTTTAGTTGCATCATCAATTCCCAAATCACCAAAGATCCTTCTATAAGCATCTATCCATCTCTGGACTTCGATAGTTGATTCTGTTCCCAAGAAAACCTTCCCTCCAAGAGCAGTATAATCCTTGCACAACTTAGCAAAATCCACTGGTTTCGGAGTTTGAACTTGAACTCCAACATCAACTGCCGCCCCCGGAACTGGTATCCTCCTCATGATCGAAGTCATCATAGCTTCGAACATGGCTGCATAATCAGCAGTCTCTTCAGTAGCACGGCCTTCCCTAGCAGCTGGTCTCCCTCTTCGACTCATTCTCAATATCTATAAAAAGGAATGATTAGAACATCTAGAGAAACAACTGCATAAAGAACTAACTTACTGCTAAACTACTATATTATATATAGTAATCATCCATCAAAATACAATTACGTCTCTCATACGTAGTTATGTCAGCGAGCGTTGGGTAAAATCGATTAACCAATGCTCTGATACCAAATGTGACGACCGCCCATGACCCTTGCACCGAATCTAGAGATAAAGCGCTGTGAAGTGTGCCAGGCGACCATGGACGATTGTCAAGGTAAGATTTACAACAACAGAATCTATCGTATTACTCACAGCGCATGGACAAAATACAATAGAACATATGTATAGTGAAGCTTTACAGAACAAAATGACATCATATAAAACTCCATAATAGTTGAATACAAGCATCCACATAGTCAATACATCCAGCCTCACTACATATCTCTCAGAGAATACAAAACAGCGGAATATCCAGTACATATAATAAGAAGATAATATGCAACCCTCCAGCTCGTCTTCGATATCAGCATCGTGAGAAGAGAACAACACCTGTCACCTGCTACCTAGTCTGCCCGTCCCAAAATGGACGAACAGCCCAAGGCAATAAGAATTAAAAACATAAAGCCTTGAGTCAGACAACAGTCTTAGTGAGCAGTAAATTAACTAACAACATACCAAAAGAGCATAAAGGAAAAGGAATAGGAATACAACCCTCCCACTCCAACCTCATTCTACAGTGATAGCCCCCAGACACACACTAAGCAGAAGCAAACATAGCAGAGCATACAATTTAAAGTAAAGCTACTATCACTCGAATCAAGGGCGATGTTTTCCAAGTACCAAGGCCTAAATCAGATAAGCACCCAGAAAATACCGCTCTTGAGTCCGAATAACGATACAACCAAACATCCATGACTCTGGCTATCACTGTTATCATTGCTTCGATATCACCGTTAATTGAATGACCGGCAAATTCTTTCAGCCGTCCGTCAAGGGCTAATGGAAACCCCGGTTCTAGACATAACTCCCGCACGTCGTCGCAGCCCGTGCCTAGGACTATCGAATCTGCCCAGAGTACTCGACCATCAACAGTTGGCCGTTGGGACTATCAAATCTGCCCAAACGTACTCCTGCTTAGAGCATGCTAGAACCTTCAACAACGATGCTATCCAAGCCTCCTAGTCATCCTCCTCGACGACTATTCTCATATCCAATCATTATCCTCAACTCGAATCATATCACCGAGTTATCAACATGCTTGGAATGATCCCGTCTGGATTAGACCAAGTCTTCATCACATGATTGCCTCGCTTCATTACATCCTCGCAAAGCCTCATCTCATCATCACATCATCAAATCTATGCATAAGAGCTTCATCATCTCGCTACATATGCCACGAGCAGCTTTCCCAATTCAAGAGCCTTTCCCTTAGCTTTTGAATCGTCTTCGATCTAAATCTAATCATCAATCATCTAGTTCATAACAAGCAATCAAATCAAACATCAATCCAAGCAATCAAGCATTCAAATATGATCTAAGTAGACAATTATAACAATAATGGCATTTTCGTAATTAAAGAGTTGAAAGTCCAATAAGCATGAAAACATGGATTATATCTCTACAAACTTGATGAATGAACTTGCATAGGTTAACATATGATAAAATGGATGTAACATCATCATGAACAATGGATCTATATGGATCTACACATAGGATGAAGAAAATGCATGGAAATCTCTATTTTAACAGCAAATCGAGCCAACAATCCGATATACTCCTTTGGATCCGTGTGAGAGATAATCACCACTCACCAAATCACCTAAACAATCCAAAAGATATCAACTTCAGATCTGGACAGCGAAGAACTAAGCTAGATCCGACAAGATCTCACTTCAAACGATGAAATCTCTCTTCGATGGATGAAGATCTTCAACTTTAGCTCTTGGATCTTCGATCTTGATCTTCGATTTAGATGGATGGAGATGCTAGATTAGAGAAGAGAAAAGAGATGAAGAAATGTTGTAGTCGAGCTCTCAAAATGGCAGCACTTCGTTGCTTCAAAAACCGGTGCCAAAAAGTGAGCCAAACCCTTCTATTTATAGGTAGATTTTTAAGTCGTCTGCCCCTATAAGTCGTTGCCGACCTAACCCTCTGCCGACTTACGACCTACCGACTCACAACTCAACACACGCTGCCGACTCAACTACATACCGACTCAACACACAGGTGACCTCCGAATTACTCTTCCTAGCGATCTACCCTAAGTCCTAACGACCTACAACAATGCGCATCTGCGACTTAACACATAGGCGCGACTTAACTTAGGTCGTTGCCGACCTAAGTGCCTTGCCGACCTATGACATACGAAGGAATACAACTACGACTTAACTCGTAACTGGTTTACGACTTAACACAGGAGGCGACCTACCGACTCAATTACTCTGCCGACCTATCCTTAACTCGCTTATAAGTCGGTACTCCTATGGGTCGGTCATCCCACTAACTCGCTTACCCCGGTAAACCGCTAACTACAATAAGTCGGAGAAACTCTTAGGTCGTCTAAATCTTAGGTCGGCCCATCCTATGAGTCGTTAACTCGGTACAACCTTTAAGTCGCCCCAAACTGTCAACCGACCTAAACCACTCCCCTATCAACCTTAGGTCGTCACCGACCTACACCTTAGTCATTAACTCGCCCAGACTTGTTGCTTAACTCGTCCAAATCTCCTAAGTCGGCTACGACTTAGGACTTAAGCAAAATTCTTCCCAAAATCTGAAACAACCTAAAATGTTGAAAATTCCGGATTTGAACGAACTTTTCGATCCGTAAAAATACGGGTCGTTACACCATAGCTTTTGGATTTATATGCCGGAGAATGTGAAAGATTCCCCCGACTGTAATTTTGTGGGAAGTTAACAGTCATCCCAATTCCTTCTTGCCGGGTCAGGACCCCCCGTGACAACATTAATGATAAGCTTTTCGGATTCTTGCACTGTTGTGTTGTTGCGAGAACCGGATTGATTGGTAGGATGTTGTTGCCCCTGAGTGGATGAGGTTGTGTCGACTGCGGTTTTTCTACACATATTGTTGGAGTTTACCCTGTTTCAGCAATTCTTCAATCACATTTTTCAACTGGCGACACTGGCAACTGGCGACACTGGTCAGTGTCATGGCCAGGTTGATTGTGAAATCGACATAATTTCCCATTACGTACTGAACCTCTTCCCATCTCAGGTGGCTTAGGATACTTGACAACATCTTTCGTTGCGAAAAAGATATTTTCCAGTGTGTCAGTTAAAGGAGTAAAATTTGAAGGATTAAAGCAGCGGAGTTTCTTCTCATTCCCCTGGTTCTTTCCTCCGTCATTTTCCCTTTTCTGATTCCCAGAATCTCTTTTGTTAGAAGCAAGATCATTATTGTTGTCCTTAGCAACAACCACTTTGGCTGATGCGGAAAGGCTTTCTAGGCGCATGAATTCATCGGCCTTTTTATAAAACTTCTCAAGTGAATTTGGTTCCTTCATTTTTAGCCATTTTCCAAATTCACTCGATTTATCGACGGCTCGCATCAAGTAAGTCAGGATCATATGCGGCTCTGCATTATCCACTTCTGCTAGAGCTATATTGAAACGGCTCAAGAAGGATTTGATTGATTATCCGGGAGCTTGTTCAAGACTAGACAGTGACATTATATCCTTAGCTTTTGAAGCATACAATCTGAACTGTTCTTTTAACTTTCGCGTTAAGTCGGAGAATTGATCTACTGACCGAACTAGAAGCTTCGTGAACCAAAGTAGAGCCACACCTTCCAAGTACACTGGAAAGTATCGGCACTTAATCTCATCTGATGCTCTTGCACCGGTCATATGCCAGTCGTACTTGTATAGGAAATGATTAGGGTCAGTAGTTCCATTATAGGCTGGGATTGTCGGAGGTGTGAATTTCCTTGGAAATTCGGCTTTCAGGATCCTCTCGGTAAACGGAGTTTTACTTGGTGCAAATCCCAGTCATTCTCATTTTCTTCCCTCTGCATGCTCTCTTTCATGATTCGGCCAACCATCTCTGATAGGTACTCTTTATTGTTCAGAGACATCGTTGGGCAGGCATCTGAAGTTTGTAGCGGCCTAGAACCTTCAGCTTGGAAAGGTGGCATTTCGGCAAAGGTTGTCTCATGGTTTTCTGGCTGACGATTTGCCCCAAGCAGAGCATTCAATCTATCCATCACCGAAGCGTTTTGAGCTTCCATTTGTTGGTATAATCCAGAAACTATATCGTCTAATTCAACCCTTGTGACTCCAACGGTAGGATCTAGCTGGTTTGCTGTTGGGGAAGCGGAGGTCCCTTCATGAGCATTTCCACATCTGGCAGGTCTACCTCTTCTTCCAGGAGCCATTATTTCAATTAGACTTCTGATCTTTTAGCAGATTCTTTCAACAAGTCTTTGCGAAGTAATGGTGAGAAGATTCCTGAGTTGGGTTCTCAGTGAAAGCACCAAAATGATAGCGCTAAAAATTGAACGCTAACACCCGGTGTGTGTAATAAAGTTGTGAAAGCACCACCCGTGATACGGGAACAAGAAATAAGCAGTAAAAGATCATAAAAACAGTAAAAGACAGCGATTTATAGTGGTTCGTCTTAAGATCGAGCCTACGTCCACTTTGAATTCCTTTATTGCTGATTTTCGGTTACAAGTTGATACAATGCACTTGAAAATAAAATATACTTTGATTCCAAAACACTCTAGACTAATAGCTCAAACTCCGATGTAGAAGATCTCCTTGAATTCATGTTGAATGCGGTAGATTCCTTTCGAAGCTTGTTGTAGTGTCGTGAATGTTTGGAGTTCTTCAAGTATCAGATGAGTTGAGAATTCTGCAGAGTAACGGCGCTTCGGAGAATGATCCAAAAGTCCACTTCATGTTCGGGGTAGGTTGGTATTTATAGAGAATTTTACCCCTTAGGTCGTAAGTCATGCTCGACTTAAGGTAGGTCGTGGCCGACCTATTGGGTCCAGCTCATGGCTTGGTAGAAGTTTACTTACCCATTTCAATCCATGTTACAAGTCCTAAGTCGTTTACGAGTCAACCTCCTCTGGCATAAGTATTGTGGCAGCAGACTATAACTCAATGGCTTTAAGTGGTGGACGACTTAAGCTAAGTCGTGAGTCGCGGCTTAACTGGTAAGCTCGTTTATTTCAGATAATAACCTAAGTCCTAACTTGCTGACGAGCTAGGAAGCCACCATGCTTAATAAGAAACAGCGCTTCATTTGCTTAAGTCGTTCACGACACATACTAGGTCGTAAGTCGTAGATAGCCTTAAGTCGTAGAGCGTCCACTTCCTTAAGTCGTCAACTCCTTTGAGTGGTTGTACCATGGAACACTTTCAAGCTATTAGGTCGTTCAATCCTTAAGTCGTAGATCGTCTACTTCCTTAAGTCGTTGACTCCTTCAAGTCGATCAATCCTTAACTCGTTAAGGTGTCCAGTTCTTGACTCGTTAAGTCGCATAATCCTTAACTCGTCAAGTCGCATTCCCTTCTTGAGTCGCATACCTTGCTTGAGTCGCATACCTTGCTTGAGTCGTGCAGTTCTTAAGTCGTGGACAATTGAGGGTTAACAGATTTTTTAGAGCATCCGAGCTTTTCTTTCGATTTGTTTCACCCCTCGTCTAAAAGATAAGCGAAGGCTAGGTAAGTTCAAGGCACTGGTTGCTCCATTCCTAATCTTAGATACACGCCTTGTTTAACTATTTAGCTCTCATGGACGGGACAAATGTACTAGTCATTTTCGCATACTTAATTTGTTATTATATTCAATATTCTTCGATTATTGTTTAAGTGTTATAAACAATTCCTCTTAGCCATTTATTCAAACTCTTATTAAAACATCCAAATCATCTTTAAATTTCTTATTTATTCTTTTAAAATCATTCAAAAAAGATTTAGGAAAGAATTGTTAAGTTTAAAACCACATTTCAAAAGTTATTTAAAACTGCTGCGAAAAGCGTTGCGAAAAGTGTTGCAAATAGCATTTTAGAAGCTATATTTTTCAAAACGACTTTTATATCATTTAGAAATCCATCTATTCAACTTAAATCACTTTTAAGACATTTTAAAATATTTTTAGAATTTATTTCATATTTTTAAAATATTTAAAATATCAATTTTAAACTTTGGTCACTTTATTACAAAAGCGCGATTTTTCTAGAAAATTGTTTTGGACATATTTTAAAATATACAAGATGAAATATTTTTTTTATTTTTTTATATATTTAAAAATATTTAAATGCTTATAAAACATTTCTAGCGCATTTTAAAACTATTTGCAAAACGTTTAAGCATTCTATATAAACCATTTCATTTTCGAAAGGAAAGTGATTTCTTTTGTGCTTATCAACGTGTATTAACGGGACCTAGGAAAACAATTTAACAATCATATCAAACAATCAATAATTCATGATCAAAGCATATATAAGCATCTATAGCAATCATATCATCAAACATGAATTTATATAGATATAGACATTAAATAGAGTTTCTCACCATTAACCAAAGCAATTAACTTCCTACCAACATTCTAATCAACCAACACTTCACTAATTAATCCATACTACATTTAAACACTAGTAAACAACATCCTCTTCCTTCCAATAGCTTAGTCAAGGCTTGAGATGGAGATTGGCCAAAAGTAAAGAGAAGAAGAGGTAGAGCTTTGAACTTTAATTCTCAAGATTTAGATCCGAAAAATAGGTTATCTTGCATTTGGTTTTATGCCCTCTAAATCTCAAAATTTAAAAAAGTTGTTAACTAAAAAGCTATTGAAAATTATTTTCTCCTAAATTTGAAGAAAAATAATCATTTGAATCCAAGTTGTTTTGAGGGAGATATGATAGAATGAAGAATAGGTATAGTCGGATTGAAAAAAATGAGGCCCTAAAATGCACTTCAAAGAATTGAGTTTCAGGTACAGAAAACCTCAAAACATGAATAAGTGATCAACATAAAAGTTATAGCCACTGGAATTTCATATGTTTTGAAAAAAAGAATTTCTTAATATGGATTAGTTATGATCAAAACAAAATGAGCTATTCTTTGTCTCAAAAACTGGGCTAGAGAATGCACTAGAAAGAAGTGTATTTTTGACATAGTTAAGTTTAGAGTGAGACAAAGTGATCAATATGAAAGTTGTAGCCACTAGAAAAATACATGATATGAAAAGAATAATTTTGCATTTTGGTTCAATTTTGAAAATGTTATCGCCGAGAGAAGAAGAGGTAAAATATAGAGAAAATATGAGTTTGATTTGAAAAGAATGAACATTGATTTCTTTTGAATATTTTGTAAATATTTTGACATTATTTCTTTCTAATTTTTTTCTATGGCTTGGAAGCCATTAAAGAGGAGTGGAAGAAGTTGAAGAAGCTTGAAAAAATAAGAAGAAGAGATGTGAATGAAAGTGAAGAAGGAGGTAGGTATTTATAGAAAAAGAAAGAAGTGGTAAATTTACCAAAATAACCTCTTGCCAAATTACCAAACTAACCTTACTTCAACCTAAGGCAACCTCCGCTTTTTCAACACTTAACATTATCCTTTCACTTCTTACTTTATGTCTTAATACCTTAAAAACTAAGCTAAGTAAAATAATAATTATATTGGCTTTTGATGTGATATTGATTTGATGTTTACTTTTTTTAACTTTTGTCAATTCTTACTTACTTTTACTAATGACTTCTAGAATTTACCTAATTATATTTAGTAAAAGTAAACATGTTTAGTTATTAAAATGTGTAATATATATGTTAAAGTATGTTAACAATGGTGCGACAACATTGCGGCAACTTATTTTGAAAAAAACGTTGATTTTCGACAAAACCTTTTCCGTTCACATTTTGACGTTTTTGTTAAACTATTTAATCATGTAAACCAAACTTAAAAATAAATTTATCATTATCTTTAAATAATTAAAACAAGTATACTTGACTTATAAATAATATAAAACAATATCCAAATATATTTGTAAATATACGACATCGATTTATCGATATGCGACGAAATTTGTCAAGTTTTATAAACAAGTTTTATATATTTATCGAATCATTTTAAATTAAATTAATATTATTATCAAATGAGTTTGATATGGATTATATATATTTAAAAAGAATTATTTATCCTTTAAAACAAATTTCTCGGATATTTATCATACATTATCCCAATCCGACTTTTATCAATTTTATAATGGAAATCCAAAACTTTTATTCAATATTAAAAATAAGTTTACCATTCTTATTTATCATACAAAACATGATTGTTTAATATTTGAAAATTCTACATTTGAATATTTAAATAAAATAAATATTCCATTTTCAAAGTGGTAAAATTCTACATTTATCAAAACACCAGTTTAATTTAACGCAAAACATCTCTTTTAGTTATTTATTTTTTCTCTTTTAAAATAATAAATATTGATTTTCTCATCTAATTTCAATATCCATAATTTAAAACAACTTATTTCGCTTCAAAGAAACCTTATTTTCAAACTCGTCAACAAACTTTAAGACATAAAAAATACTTTCACTTCAAATTTCCACTTTAACAATATGGAAATGCTACAAGAAATTTATAATTTCCAAATACCTTTAAATATCAAATCCTAAAAATATTCCCAATCCAAAAATATTTTCTACTCCCAAGTATGCCACTTTAAAACCATTATTCAAAATCCTCTTATTTTCAAAGACTTCTTTTAAAGCTACAAATCCATCAGAGTAAAATTCTATATCGAAAATAATACATTACTTTTGAAAATTCGCTTCACGTTATATATATCAAATCCTGACAAATGATAATTTCCATCCAATAAATAAAATAAACAACATTCAACTTGCAATTACTCCAAAATACCATTTTACAAACTTCCCATTTTTTAAATTCAAATTATTCATCACTTTAAAAATATAGATTCTAAATTTCACTTCATAAATACCCTTTTAATTTTTTTTACAATCAATGATAAATAGATAAAAATTTAAATATTCAAAATTCACTTATTTATATAAATTTCAAAACTCATCAACTACTAAATAATTTTAATTTCCAAAATCCTCAAAATTAGTCCACTTATAAATTTTTGCCAAAATCATTCTTCTTTCATATTTTTTATTAATCACAAATAATCTCAACATTAAATAAGAACATCATTACAAAATTAACTAATTTTTATCAAAATAATTTATTTATTTAAAATCTTCCTATTTTAATTCATTTAGTTCATTTTCAGTTAATTTCAAAAATCATTTGATTATTTACAAACATCCATTTTCTACTCAAACAACACACATGGAGGTAACAATCAACTAATAAACAGCACAACCATTGTTCACAACACAATCCCAATCAATTCAAACCATATCAATCATCAATTAGACAATTAATTTCATCCAATATACCAGCAATTCACACAACCAAGCAAACCAAGCAACATATGGGGAAAAACGCATTGAATAATATATTGAAGAAGTAGTTGTGAATGTGAAAACTCACCGTAACGGAAAATGCATACCTGTAACAACCCTGTATTTTGTGATTATTTTAATTATATATATATTAATTTCTTTAATTTAATTTCCTGATTTAAAAACTTTATTTTATTTATTAAAATGAATAAATTTTGTTATTTTAAATATAAATTTTGATTTTGATGTGAATTAGAATTCCAAACATGACTAAAAAGAATATTTTCCAGAAAAGTGAATTTTGGTCAATATAGTCAAACTTTGACTTTTAATTTAGAAATTTGAAAGTTTGAATTTTATCTTTTATTATGAAAGTAAATAAAATTTTAAGAATAATGCTTTTCGTTTCGTTAAAATCTGATTTATAATGTGAAAGTTATGCCTTTTTCAATATTGAGTGTAATTTGTTGTATTTAACAAAATTGTTTATTTTAAATTATATAAATAATATTTTTATTTGGTCATGTAATGTTCTAATTTTTGTTTATATGGGTAAAATAACATGTTATGTATATATTTTGGTTTTAAAACATTTTTCAAAATGTAATTAACATTTTCCAAAGTCAGTTGTATTCTGTTTATAATTTCTAATTTCCAGTTTCATTTAATTAAAGAATTTTTTTGTTTATTTTCTATTTTCTTAAGACTTTATTTTATTTTAATTTACACTTCATTTTATTCAGAATTTATTTTTATTTTTTTTCTTGACTTTTATTGGTTAGAAGTAAAGTTGTAATTTTTCTAAAACTAGTGATATTCTATTTGTAATTTTTAAGTCCTGTTTTGAATTTTTAAGCAATTTCTTTAATTCTTTTTCTATTTTTATTTAAATTTAATTATTTATTTTCATTTTATTTTACTTTGTTTCAGTATTAAAACTCATTTTACTAAATTATCATTGGTTTTTATTTAATTAAAAAGAATGGAAATTTGAAGAGACAAAAGGTTTCAAAACAATGACTTTTGGGTTGCTAGACTTTTCAAATCATTGGCCGTTCCTTTCTAATTGATAGCCGTGAGTTCCTTAACTCATTTTCACGTGAAAACACATCCTTTTCACTTCATTTTTACAGCACTTCAGATCTGAGAAAAATTAGTAATGTCTTCTTCTTCTTTTTCCACTTTTTCCCTTCATTTTATTGAATTTTCTATTAAAATTTGCCTTGCTTCTTCATAGTGTTGATCGGCCATAGCCTCTCCACCACCTCCACGACCAGCACCACCACCATCCACAGCCACATCACCCTCCTCTCCACTGGTCTTGACCAGGTTGTGACCATCACTTGAAGGTAGCACCACAAAAAATCCACACAAACATTGCAAAACTCCTTAAACCAATGCCTAGCCACCTTAGCACCTTCACCACCACCATAGTTCACCTTGGCCACCCCTTAGCCGCCACCACCTGCTCCTCCACCACCTCTGGCCTCTGCTCCAGCCACCACCAGACCTGCTCATGCCAAGGCCGAGCCCAATCCATGTAAGGCCAAGCCTTGTTGTTACACCCAAACACTCTTTTGTTGCCTTGACCATTTGCATTCCTACCTTGTAACTCCCCTCCATGTTCATGCTTGTAGCCTTACCTTTTCCAGACCCATACCTAATCCAAACCAAGTACAAACCTGACCTAATTGATCCCGTAGGCCATGCAAACAAATAGAGAAAGCAAGGCAAAAGATTTGGCATTCGTATCTCTTTTTATTTAAAAGTTATGTCATTTCTAGTGTATTGAAATTTATGGTTTGTTTTGATTTTTGTTTGGGTTGTAACACAAGATCTATATCATTGGATTTGCTCTCCACACTCAAATTGTATTAGAGTTGTCGTGCCTTCATAATCTTTGTGTTGTGAGCTTTGTTGGCAAATCTCCAGCTTAACAGGTGAGTTATTCTCACCAGACAATATGTACATATATAACTAATGAATTGACCCCTTTTGAATCTGTAAAATGCATTATCATGTTACACTTGCTATGTTATGATTTTATGATGTTCACCCATGCTTAAACACCTATTATATTATATGTTACTGTTATATTATGCTTTTCTATTATTTTATCAGTTTATCACACTGCAAGTTCCCTTTAGATTAGAATCACTATGGGTTGAAATGATACATACCCGAACGGACTTTAGAATAGGAGAAAATCATTATGGGCTGAAATGATAGGCCTAAATGATTTTCAATTATTTTTCATTTCCTTGGGATTGCGGGTTTGAAATGATAAAACCCGGGTTTTCTTTGTAAATTACGGGTTGAAATGATATATTACCCGTATCACTTTACCTAGACTAGAAATGAAATACAGACCCGTTGTTAAAATATGTTTTTATAAAAATCCTAAAAATATTTTTGAAATGTAAATATTATAATATTTGATTTAAACTAAATAAAAATGATTTTTGTAAAGCATTATTGATTTTCTGAAAATTTATAACTGAAATAAATTAATGGTAAAATTAGAAAATTTGAAATGTAAGTTATTTTGGGAAATTTTAATTTGGTGATAATTGGAATTTAAATTAAATATGAAATGTGATACATTCATGATAATTTGGATTAAAGTGAATTTAAATGATTTTATTTTATATTAATGATTTTGAATAAAGTTAAAATGTGAAATGAATGAATATTTAAGTTGAAATTTTGAAATATAACTAAAATTGGAAATTTGTGAATTTGGCTTAAAATGAATTTTAAGTTAAGTAAATAAAAATGGAATTAAGTTATATTTGAAAATTTAAACTGAAGTGTTAAGTTAATTTAATTTAATGAATTTATAATTTAATATTGGAATTTAATAAGTGAATTATTATTAAATTTTGATTTTTGAATGGAGGTTTAACTTTATAAAATCATGAATATAAGGGTATTTGAATGATTGTTTTAAAAGTGAAATTATATGATTTTATAAGTTAAAAATGATTTATATAAAAATATAATTGTTGTGAAGTTATACTAAATATTTGAAGTTAATTAACTGCATGTCTGAAATGCTATTAGTTCTAATGTAAATGATAATACAACATTTGTAAATGTTGTAGTTGATAATAATGAACCAAATGGCTGAATTTAATTAAAGGCTATTATGGCATTTTTGTAAATGTTATAATGGTTGAATTTAACTAAGTTTATTTGAAACTAATGTAACCCTATTACAGCATTTTAAATGCTGTCTTTTGTTAAATTGAACTGTTTTAAATGTGACTTTCCATAGCATTTTCTAAATGTTGCGAAAGTTGAATTTTCATTGTTTTAATTAATTTAAGTGAACGAATGTACTTTGAAAGATTAAAATTTTGGAAATTTAATAATTTAATTATTTAATATAATAACTTCATTTTATGATTTAAAATGAAGTAATTTGTTTCGTAATATAAACTATTTTGAAATATGATATTTTGATATTTTGAACTGGATTTTTGAATGATATTGAATTTTGAAATGATATTTGATTTCGAAACATAAAATACCAATTTTGAAATTTTAACCACGGGATGTATTTAATTTATGGTTTAACTGATCCTTAGAGGATGGGCGATCCCAAGCATCCTTTAAGTTATTATGCATTACTGCTACAGTTCACTTGAGTTGGTTTACATTATATAAGTATATATTGTCCCGACTCGAGTGTTTTGTATTTTGCTTTACGCTCGGGTCAGCCTGAGTATTTACAGCTTAGATTTGGATCTCTTTCTGGAGCTAGGAATCGTTGGAGATTCTGCTTATCTAGTTATCTATCCATTCCAGTTTCAGTTGTTCTATTTCAGCTCTGGTATTATAAACTTCTATGTATTTGAGATTTCTATTATATATGTTTTCAAACAGATATTATGTATTTTGTTTTGAGAGTTTGTTATAGTAGCTTCATGAACTACTATGGTTTTTATATTCCGCTGCGAGTTATTCTGATATTCTTTGTCTGTGATTATGTATTTGATTTTATTTGCTCCAAATTTTATTACAATCTGTTATTTTGAATTATTCAAGTCAGACATGCGTGGATTATTGTCGATTTGAATGGTCCAAAATAGTGGGTCGTTACAGTTGGTATCAGAGCTTTGGTTTTAGGCAAACCTTAGCCTACGGAGCAAAAACTCATTAGAGATAGGGTAGAAATACCCTAGAATGAGTGAAATCAATCTCAGAATCATTTCTTTGTGAGAGAACGTATTTTCAAAGTATAAAATGATTTTCAAATGATTTTTAAAGAATTTTCAAAGATTATTTTGATATAAATTTCCTTGCTTTGAAAGTAAAATATTTCTTAAACTTCATTCCTTTCGTATCCACCTTGTTAGTAATTTCTTTGATTAGGATCCTCTAAAATTTTGAACTTCTCTCTTGATTGATCTAGATCCATTGTTGATAGGAATCTATTTTGAGTATGGCAAAATCAGTAGTTTGTTAAGTTGTTTTGAGTAAACTCTGTTGTATCTTTTGCTTAGCTAAAGTTGTCCAACTAAAGATATTTATGCTTCTGTTTTCGTATGTTATGAATTCGAGTCTTTCCAAATTTTTATGGGAATTTTTCTGTATCGATATAGGTTATATATCTCTAATCTTCGTTTGGATTCTTATCGAATAAGATTCCTTTGAATTTTGGAACGCTCCCACTTGTTCTGAAATCCATTCCTGTCTCCCCTAATTGTATTCTTTTGATTTTGGAGCATTGCATCACTCCACTTTGTATGACCTTTATAGGGTGGCGATTCCGCCAATCTTTGAATGATTATAATTGGCATTGATTCACCGGAGATTTCTGTATCCTCGGTTTACGATGTTTTCTATCTTCTGCTATATTTAGATTCTATCTCTGGCAATCGAAGGTCGATTTTCCTTAGATTTTCGCATCGATTATATTCCTGAAATCACGGTTGACCGGTTAAGGTCGCCCGCGATTCATATAGGCTTATCCATCTTGTATTTGGTAATTTAATTATCTTATCTTCGTTTGAGCCTATCTTTGAATTAGAATTCTATTTGATTAGAGTCCTTCTAAATTTGAATCTCTGTTTTGCTTCGAAATCCATCATTGAATCGTTCCTTGGAAAGTTTGTGGTTGATTGTCTTTTAAAAATTTTGTATTCATCGTAGTTTTATTTTGATAAGGATGACCATATTTTTATATAAAGATGAAATGTTTTTGATAAGGATTATATACCTTTTAAAAAAAATGAGAATTTGAAGTTTTGAAAGGATTTGAAATTGTGAAAATTTTATAAGAAATGGTTTCATATAAAATGATTTATAACTGAAGGTTTTGAATCTGAATTTAAGTGATTGAACTCCGGCGTTTTGGAACTGGGTTTAAGATTTTGAAATAATAAATAATATGATTGAAATTATTTTTCCGAATAAGTAATGTTTCAATGATTTTAATGGGTTTTAATGATTTTGAAGGAATTTCAAAGAAGTTTTCAAAGTAAATGGAAGTCCAGAACTCACTTGTGTCGCTGGAAAATAATTTCGATGATGAGTGCACGCATCATCGACATTGATTTTCGAGTTTCTGAGTGAGGGAGAGGCCACTTCGGTAGCATTGCTATGCGATTGATTTGTGAAACCAATTTAGATTTCAAATTCCGAAGTGTGATGTGATATTCGAAAGATATATGTATATATATTTGTAAAATTTGAAATGAGCCGGTGTTCAGTCCTTGAGTTTTGGATTTGATTTGATATAACCCTATTTTTGGAATGGATTTACTGATTTAATTGTGATTTCCAACTCTTGGATTGAAATATGATTTCTTCAACTATTTTAAAGGTTCGAGCACTTCCAAATCAAGGTTAACTTTTCAAAGCTAAGAAATTTTGAAAAGTAATTTGATAAAGTATATAAGTTTGTTTTGAATGTTTAAGTATGAAGTAATATGATTTAAATAAGTTGAAACTGTTTGGTTAAGTAAATGAATAAAGCAATTTTAAAATTTTCTAATATGAAATTTAGATTTGAAATGTTTTGAAAAGAATTTGGTCTTCAAAATATTTTGAATAAAATTTAGTTTAAATGTTTTAACTTAGTAACATCTTTATGAAACTATATATTTAACAAGTTGAAATAAATATATAAGTTGTACGTATGCTGTTTTATTCGCATAATGAATTTGATCCAAGTTTGAGTACACAAGTTCGAGGTGGATTACACCATTTCGTGTTAGGATTTTTCATTCGATTCTTGATGGCGAATATTTGATATGGATTTTGGACTTGATTCCAGAATTCTCTATCATAGTATATGGCTATGCAAGGAGACTGATGGCTTCTAGTCGAGAAACCATATCGAAGTCCGCATTAGGGAAATCGAATGGACAATACTAGTTCGAAAGCGAACTTGTGTGATCGAGCGAGCGATCAAATATGATTTTGCGAAATGATGACGTGTGTACATCTTATATTCTAATATCAGTGATATATTTTGACGCTGAAATTGAAAGCTGTCGGGTTAGAATATCTTTGCTTACTTTTCCAATTTAAATTACAAAGATATATAACCTATAAAAGCAAAGATATTCAAATCCCATATGGCTCTTCATACAGCGAAATTTATTTTGGAAAATTTGATCCTTATATAAGACGGACCTTACGTAAGTATAAGAAGATTTTGAAAACATTTGATTTTGGAAATGAATTGGTTGACTTAAATTATATTGATTTGGAAATTTGGATTTATTTTCTAAATCTATTATACTGGAAACGTTGAAACTAAAGATAAATAATTTGAGAAGAAATAATTCGGTGAAATTGTATATGATTTTGAAATTGAACTGATATTGAAACAAATTGAAATTTGAGAACCTTATGTTACTAAACACTTGATTTGGAAGTTGTCGAACTTATATAAAATTGATTTGTATGAGTATGAAATTGATTCGAAAACTATAGATTTGAAAAGGTACTCAATTTGAAAGTGAAATCTTATATATAATGGATATTATATAAGTACGATATTTGAAAGTGATTTGAAAAGGTACTATATGATACATATTTTCGAAGTAAAGATATGGAAAGTGCCTTCTGCTTGATATCCGATTTGTGGCCACATCTTGGATTCATTCTATCGATATTATTCTCTCTGATTTTTGGTTTTCCGGATATGATACTCGAGTGTCCTTCGAATTCCATGGCGTTACCCATGGTTTTACGAACTCGACTGCATAGCGTAATTCGTAAGGCAGTGATTGCTTAAAAGGTACGGATGTTTCCTGGGGGATCCAGGCGTAACCATTGTGTATCTGCGATCTATGGTCGTGTTAGTGGCGTAATCCGCAAGGCAGAGATTGCTTAAGGGGTATGGATGTTTCCTGGGGGATCCAGGCGTAACCATTTTTATGTATCCTGCGGTCCACCGGTTTGTTGCATGGCGAAATTCGCAAGGCAGTGAATGCTTAAAAGGTACGGATGTTTCCTGGGGGATCCAGGCGTAACCATTGTGTATCTGCGATCCATGATTTGATTCGTTTTTGTTTGGATTGTACTTTCCATATCTGTTTTTAAAGGTTTTCCCAGTATTTTCACTAGGTGTTGAAACAGGTCTACTAAGTACCTGGAGAATTCCAGTTTTGCGCCTGATCAACGCACTACCAGAGTTTACAGGAACAAGGATAAACTTGTTGAAACATCGAGTTATAAAAGTATTTTGATAAAATATTATATAAAGGATATTTTGATCAGTTATTTTCCTTCCTAAAGGATTTTAAAGTGTTTTAAATATTTTACCTCTTTAACCAACAATTTTAATTAATGGCTCATCCTTGTCTTTCAACCCATTTTCCCTCCTAGATATCCCTATTCCCCTACCTTCTTTTCGGGGATGTCTTCCAACATATTGTTCTGCCTAGTTGTTTCTTCGAAATTTTTCCTTTTCGAGGACGAAAAGATTTGAGTGGGGGAGAGTGTAACAACCCTGTATTTTGTGATTATTTTAATTATATATATATTAATTTCTTTAATTTAATTTCCTGATTTAAAAACTTTATTTTATTTATTAAAATGAATAAATTTTGTTATTTTAAATATAAATTTTGATTTTGATATGAATTAGAATTCCAAACATGACTAAAAAGAATATTTTCCAGAAAAGTGAATTTTGGTCAATATAGTCAAACTTTGACTTTTAATTTAGAAATTTGAAAGTTTGAATTTTATCTTTTATTATGAAAGTAAATAAAATTTTAAGAATAATGCTTTTCGTTTCGTTAAAATCTGATTTATAATGTGAAAGTTATGCCTTTTTCAATATTGAGTGTAATTTGTTGTATTTAACAAAATTGTTTATTTTAAATTATATAAATAATATTTTTATTTGGTCATGTAATGTTCTAATTTTTGTTTATATGGGTAAAATAACATGTTATGTATATATTTTGGTTTTAAAACATTTTTCAAAATGTAATTAACATTTTCCAAAGTCAGTTGTATTCTGTTTATAATTTCTAATTTCCAGTTTCATTTAATTAAAGAATTTTTTTGTTTATTTTCTATTTTCTTAAGACTTTATTTTATTTTAATTTACACTTCATTTTATTCAGAATTTATTTTTATTTTTTTTCTTGACTTTTATTGGTTAGAAGTAAAGTTGTAATTTTTCTAAAACTAGTGATATTCTATTTGTAATTTTTAAGTCCTGTTTTGAATTTTTAAGCAATTTCTTTAATTCTTTTTCTATTTTTATTTAAATTTAATTATTTATTTTCATTTTATTTTACTTTGTTTCAGTATTAAAACTCATTTTACTAAATTATCATTGGTTTTTATTTAATTAAAAAGAATGGAAATTTGAAGAGACAAAAGGTTTCAAAACAATGACTTTTGGGTTGCTAGACTTTTCAAATCATTGGCCGTTCCTTTCTAATTGATAGCCGTGAGTTCCTTAACTCATTTTCACGTGAAAACACATCCTTTTCACTTCATTTTTACAGCACTTCAGATCTGAGAAAAATTAGTAATGTCTTCTTCTTCTTTTTCCACTTTTTCCCTTCATTTTATTGAATTTTCTATTAAAATTTGCCTTGCTTCTTCATAGTGTTGATCGGCCATAGCCTCTCCACCACCTCCACGACCAGCACCACCACCATCCACAGCCACATCACCCTCCTCTCCACTGGTCTTGACCAGGATGTGACCATCACTTGAAGGTAGCACCACAAAAAATCCACACAAACATTGCAAAACTCCTTAAACCAATGCCTAGCCACCTTAGCACCTTCACCACCACCATAGTTCACCTTGGCCACCCCTTAGCCGCCACCACCTGCTCCTCCACCACCTCTGGCCTCTGCTCCAGCCACCACCAGACCTGCTCATGCCAAGGCCGAGCCCAATCCATGTAAGGCCAAGCCTTGTTGTTACACCCAAACACTCTTTTGTTGCCTTGACCATTTGCATTCCTACCTTGTAACTCCCCTCCATGTTCATGCTTGTAGCCTTACCTTTTCCAGACCCATACCTAATCCAAACCAAGTACAAACCTGACCTAATTGATCCCGTAGGCCATGCAAACAAATAGAGAAAGCAAGGCAAAAGATTTGGCATTCGTATCTCTTTTTATTTAAAAGTTATGTCATTTCTAGTGTATTGAAATTTATGGTTTGTTTTGATTTTTGTTTGGGTTGTAACACAAGATCTATATCATTGGATTTGCTCTCCACACTCAAATTGTATTAGAGTTGTCGTGCCTTCATAATCTTTGTGTTGTGAGCTTTGTTGGCAAATCTCCAGCTTAACAGGTGAGTTATTCTCACCAGACAATATGTACATATATAACTAATGAATTGACCCCTTTTGAATCTGTAAAATGCATTATCATGTTACACTTGCTATGTTATGATTTTATGATGTTCACCCATGCTTAAACACCTATTATATTATATGTTACTGTTATATTATGCTTTTCTATTATTTTATCAGTTTATCACACTGCAAGTTCCCTTTAGATTAGAATCACTATGGGTTGAAATGATACATACCCGAACGGACTTTAGAATAGGAGAAAATCATTATGGGCTGAAATGATAGGCCTGAATGATTTTCAATTATTTTTCATTTCCTTGGGATTGCGGGTTTGAAATGATAAAACCCGGGTTTTCTTTGTAAATTACGGGTTGAAATGATATATTACCCGTATCACTTTACCTAGACTAGAAATGAAATACAGACCCGTTGTTAAAATATGTTTTTATAAAAATCTTAAAAATATTTTTGAAATGTAAATATTATAATATTTGATTTAAACTAAATAAAAATGATTTTTGTAAAGCATTATTGATTTTCTGAAAATTTATAAGTGAAATAAATTAATGGTAAAATTAGAAAATTTGAAATGTAAGTTATTTTGGGAAATTTTAATTTGGTGATAATTGGAATTTAAATTAAATATGAAATGTGATACATTCATGATAATTTGGATTAAAGTGAATTTAAATGATTTTATTTTATATTAATGATTTTGAATAAAGTTAAAATGTGAAATGAATGAATATTTAAGTTGAAATTTTGAAATATAACTAAAATTGGAAATTTGTGAATTTGGCTTAAAATGAATTTTAAGTTAAGTAAATAAAAATGGAATTAAGTTATATTTGAAAATTTAAACTTAAGTGTTAAGTTAATTTAATTTAATGAATTTATAATTTAATATTGGAATTTAATAAGTGAATTATTATTAAATTTTGATTTTTGAATGGAGGTTTAACTTTATAAAATCATGAATATAAGGGTATTTGAATGATTGTTTTAAAAGTGAAATTATATGATTTTATAAGTTAAAAATGATTTATATAAAAATATAATTGTTGTGAAGTTATACTAAATATTTGAAGTTAATTAACTGCATGTCTGAAATGCTATTAATTCTAATGTAAATGATAATACAACATTTGTAAATGTTGTAGTTGATAATAATGAACCAAATGGCTGAATTTAATTAAAGGCTATTATGGCATTTTTGTAAATGTTATAATGGTTGAATTTAACTAAGTTTATTTGAAACTAATGTAACCCTATTACAGCATTTTAAATGCTGTCTTTTGTTAAATTGAACTGTTTTAAATGTGACTTTCCATAGCATTTTCTAAATGTTGCGAAAGTTGAATTTTCATTGTTTTAATTAATTTAAGTGAACGAATGTACTTTGAAAGATTAAAATTTTGGAAATTTAATAATTTAATTATTTAATATAATAACTTCATTTTATGATTTAAAATGAAGTAATTTGTTTCGTAATATAAACTATTTTGAAATATGATATTTTGATATTTTGAACTGGATTTTTGAATGATATTGAATTTTGAAATGATATTTGATTTCGAAACATAAAATACCAATTTTGAAATTTTAACCACGGGATGTATTTAATTTATGGTTTAACTGATCCTTAGAGGATGGGCGATCCCAAGCATCCTTTAAGTTATTATGCATTACTGCTACAGTTCACTTGAGTTGGTTTACATTATATAAGTATATATTGTCCTGACTCGAGTGTTTTGTATTTTGCTTTACGCTCGGGTCAGCCTGAGTATTTACAGCTTAGATTTGGATCTCTTTCTGGAGCTAGGAATCGTTGGAGATTCTGCTTATCTAGTTATCTATCCATTCCAGTTTCAGTTGTTCTATTTCAGCTCTGGTATTATAAACTTCTATGTATTTGAGATTTCTATTGTATATGTTTTCAAACAGATATTATGTATTTTGTTTTGAGAGTTTGTTATAGTAGCTTCATGAACTACTATGGTTTTTATATTCCGCTGCGAGTTATTCTGATATTCTGTGTCTGTGATTATGTATTTGATTTTATTTGCTCCAAATTTTATTACAATCTGTTATTTTGAATTATTCAAGTCAGACATGCGTGGATTATTGTCGATTTGAATGGTCCAAAATAGTGGGTCGTTACAATACCCAAATTATATAGTAGCTTTTGCCTTATGCTGATTTTATTTCTTCGCCATCATAGTGCCCTAATAACCCAGCCAACTGCCTAGCAACCACCACCAACGCCAACTGCTACCATGTCTAAGTTACCTTCAATCACCATACACCGCGTTAAACTCCTCATTCGATAAGTTCAGCCATTGCACCACCAAGTTGAGCTCCAAATTCATCGGCATGGTTCCACATCATTCACTCTTTAGCCATCCCTCGAGACTTCCTCGACCTTGCTACCAGGTTCACACGCCTCCACTTCCACACCACCAAAACACATGATAACTCCAGGTCGCATGAATACATTCCTGTAGATTTCCTATGATACCGTCGCTGTGCTCATCTTCCAGTCACCATTACCAGGTCGTAGCCACACCGTCACAACATGGCTCCTCCCATCCCATGAACGTCGATTGTTGTTTGAGCTTAAACGCCTTATGTGATTTTAATTTCTTTTTTATTCTTTTATTTTGTGATCGTGATTTCTACTTTTAGGAAAGGGTTAGGGTTAATTTGATAAAGGAGTTCGAGTTTCGGGTAAAGTGAAGAAGTAAGAAGAAATTTCCAAAAGCTTGGAGTAAAGCAAATTTGGTTTGCGCTGGGGGGGCTTATTCTATTAATTTAAATGTTTCCTATTTGTTTTAGTTATAGCGATCCGAAAATTCAAACACTTCGTCTTTGTATATCAATATATTTTGAGGTATGTTTAATTATTTTAAATATGATTTTATAACCTTAATTAACATCTTTTAATTAATCAATGATAAAAACTTGATTTTGGAAAGTATTTACAAAAATATATTCTTCGAAGAAAAATAGAGAATGTGACCGAAAATCGGTTTACTAATAAATAGTTTTTCGATCGATATAAGTTGTACGAACTATCGTGCACGTAACTAATGATCAAATGAATACATTAGCAACTAATTAACACACCTCCTCTTCTTAAAGCATGGAATGTTATAGAAAGTTCTATTAGGATAAGAGATATTATATGGTAAGGTTATAATGGTAAAATGAATAAAGGAGAAGTGACATAAAGTTGTTATGATAAGCAATTAATGTCATTAGGGTTTTGAGAGATTTTTTGTCTTTTTCCATTCACATTCCTTAGCCTATATAAGGAGGGTTATACCCTTAGAAAATATATCATATATATTCCTAAGCTTTGGGTTAAAATTTTAATGGCTTCTCTTCTTCTTCATCTCTAAATTCCTAGAGCAAATTATTTGCAAACCATCTCTAAATCACTTCAAACTTTTCCACAAGGATTAGTACAATATTAGAAACCCTTCTAATAAGTCAAAATGGAAGAAGCAAAGCCAAACTCTCACAATCCCCTAGGCCATGAGCGCCTTAGGTGTATTGGAGGAAGGGCAAGGTAAAAGAGAAAGAAAGCAAGGAATGGAAGGTGGTTGCTAGTTTGGGTTAGACTTTGGTTAGCTTGGATCTTGGTTATTATTATATTAAAGGTGAGTTAATACCTCACTTTGGACAAAAAATATAACATATATATGTTGTGTTTGATTGTGTTAAAGTTGTTTGAATTGTTAATAACTTATGTTATAAACAATGGTTGTAACTTCCAACTTTAAAAGTAAGTGTCATATGTAATCCATGTACATGGACTTGAAAAAACTTGGAATGGAATTAAATGGATTTATATGACATGTGAATAGACCTTGAAAAAAGCATATAGGTTATAGATGGACTTTAGTTTAGATCAGACTCGGATTTGAAAGTGCACTTATAGCGATAGTCGATATAGAAGCAGCTTAGAATTGCTTTGTCTTTGGTAATTGTAATGGAACTTTGTAGAGAGATCCTTAGGGGTCTCTCACCATATTTAAATTGTTTTATATGTATGTTTGCTGCTATTTAAAGCTTGAAATAGTAAAAAGTTAGGTAACATCTCGAAAACGGTCAAATCATCACTAGTGCAAAACTGCTGCATTTAACTTTGATTTTTGGACTTTAAATGTTTCAAAATGGAGTTTAAGTTTGAGCGATTTATTTCGTTCATTAAAAAGTATTGCCTAACTCATGTTAGAGTAATTTAAAATTATTTTGGGAATTAGATAAATTTTTATGAATTAGTTATGAATTTTCAAAGGAGAGACGCTTTGTTAAAAACATGTCGTTTTCTTGTTTCGAATGATTTTTCAAACTTGTTATTTTCAAGTAATATTCTAAAGGAGTGTTTTAAAATATATTATAAGTATTATGAAGGATAAATATCTTATCTATATATCTTGGAAAATATTTTATATAAATATCTTGAAAAATATCTTATCTTGTGAAAATAACTTATGTTGTGTAAATATCTTATGCACACATTACCTTTTACAATTGTTTTAGACTATAAAACAAAAGGTTTAGAAAGGGTTAGTAATTGCTTGTTAATAAGAAATCTTATCTACACCCCAAAAGTGAGAACAACCTCTTCGAAACCACCTTTCGAATCAGTTAAGGTAATCTAAGATTCCTTCGAAACCACCTTTTGAAATGGTTGAGGTAAGTAGGATTAAGAATGAGAACGACCTCTTCGAAACCACCTTCCGAATCAGTCAAGATAACCTAAGTCCTCTTTGAAACCACCTTTTGAGATGATTAAGGTAAGGGAAGGTTGTGGCCTTAATGGAGTCTAAGGACTTTAATTATGTCGGCAGGGTTTTATTCCTTCGAAAGGTATCCTTTTAAAAATCTTTGATGCAAGCACTCAATAATCGAATCCATATATGACATTGAACCAGATCCTATGTATTTGAAAACACCATGCACTTGCTTTATTAATAATTCTTCATGAATACAAGAGACTTAAGTATTACAAGGAAGTGAAATCCCCAATTTAATTCAAGGATTTAGGATTTACAAATTTAAGAAAAGATCAAGTATCGAATGAATGAATTCGAATCCCTATGACAATACCCCTAAGGTCTTATTTATAGACACAAGCTGGAACCTCTTGCATCAGTCATTTCGACTTAGTCAAAAGGGTACCTTGAAGACATTTCGTCACTGTTGACTTCGGGACGCCCTTCTATCTCCATTTTTGAATAAAACTTGGGTGCTTTCGACCCCATTGAAAGGTTTAAAAGCGTCCTTCACCTTGTTGTTGAAGTGTTGTGTAAGTAGGAAGGAATGTTGGCTTTCGACACTATCAAAAGGGGTATATTCGGGGCTTCGAATGACTTAAGACATAGTAGAAAGCTTAGTTTCAAAAGGTAGCTTTTGAAAGCATTCCCATTGATTAATGCAGAACCTCCATCTTCTGGTTTTGAGGAAGCAGTATTGGTCGTGTACGAGATCTTCTTGTTCATGGAAGGTTTCAACCGATTCGAAAGGCTGATCTATGCTTTCGAAGAGGTCCCTTTGGCTAAATGTTCTTCTTCGGAAGGTTAACAATGGCGAATCCCACTGATTCGAAAGGTTTGGCGCATATGAAAAAGTTTGCTATCTGATACCTTTGAAAGGTGCTTTTAACTCATACGAAACCCATTTATGCATGCGGAACCAACTATTTTGAAAGGGGTTAACTGAAGCAAAATGGAAGCCTTGTTCCATTTCGACCTCTTCAAAAGTCCATTACTCATCCAATATTTTGCAGAAGCATACCTTCAACTCTTTTGAAAGTTCTTGCTATTGCAATCATTCTTCATAAATCCTTCAATTTTATTTTTTTAGGTTTCACAAATTTAGAGTGATTTCTAATGATAACACGTGCCCTCTGCCCCTAGCGAAGGGATGCTTTTGACATTTCAAGTCAACTATTTTGATATCCATTATTATTTCAGCATAAAATCTTTCTTCCTTTTGATATTCCCAAATAAATCTTGGCTGCTCATTTAAATCTAATCGAATGGCTTTCCCTGCATTTGCTTTGCTTATAAATCACGCTTCTTCCCCTTTTCATTTACTTGCAACTAAAACCCTTGAAGCAATAATCAAAAATTTCAACCTCTTAATAAATTCTTAATTTCAGGAGACAAAAATTCAGATTCCAAGTAAACATCCATCGTTTTATACTATAGATCCATTTATCACATTTAATTTTAATTTCAAATCCTTAGGGTTTGAATTTGTGTCACTGTTTTAAATTTTTGAGGATGATTTAAATTTATCATTTGTATAAAATGATTTTTAGATTTATTTTTTTATGCTAAGTTGGATTAATCCATGGCATCAATTTAGAGTTTGAACTTGAATTTCCTAAATTTGGGGTTTTTACTTTTGTTGAATGCAAATTTAGACTCAAATTCTGTTATGCTCAAATTCATTTGAGTTTTTTAAAATTTAAGAATTAGCATCCCTCACTATGAATTTAATTAAGTAAAATATACTTTTTGTTACAGTCTAAAACCTTATCCGACCTTTTGACTTGATCGAAACCTCCAAAATTGAGACAAGCCTAGCTGTTTGCTCGATTTCGAAATTCTATCTTTCCCTTTCGACTTATTCAAAACCCATAATAGTCAATGGGAATATAACTATCATTTTTACAACATAAACATTGTCTAAAGGACTTAAGGCCCTTTCGTTTGTATTGAAATTACTTTGCTTCGAGTCTTTTGACTAAATGAGAATATGGCGCTTCGACAAGGTTTATATTTTTAAGTAGAATAAAATCTATGGGTTTCGATGTTGTCGAAAGGTATATTTGACTTGATTGGCGGATGTTGTAAATGTTTGTACAATGTATATATCCAAATTGGTATTGTGTGGATAGTTGCATTTATCAACAGTAAAAAGATTCATTCAGGCTTCCGACATTGTCGAAGGGTGTGTTCAAGTGCCTGTTTCCATCTTTCCTTTCGATATTGTTGAAAGCTCCATGAATGTCCTAATTCTCGTTAACTTTAACCCCCTTTTGAAGGTAAGGAACCATATGCTTCAGAGAATATTTAAGCCATTGCAATAGGCTTTCAACACCTTTGAAAGGCATAATAGTGAATGAATTATACCTTTAATGATACTATTTCACCTGGAAGGATCATGGGTTTAAAAGGGGATTCCAAGAAATCAAAAAAAGATATAGTTTCAGAACTAGAGTCTTCACCAAAGAATGAAAGGGAGTGTGGATCGTGCAATATGGAAATATACTAAATATGTATGAGATTAAAACAAAGATAGTAGATAGTAGGGTAAAGTAAAAATAAAAGTGAGCACACTAAGATTTTTATACTGGTTCGAACTTTCCTTTCTACGTCCAGTCCCAGTCTCCTTCTGGAAATTCACTAAAACAACAACCCTTACTTAACCCGGAGGAATAGGTCTATACAACCCCTAAGCAGTCGAACAGGGACCTGAGCAGCAGAACAGGATTTCGCATCAACAACCGAAAAGGACTTCACAATGCCTGAGCAGTAGAACAGAAATTTTACTAGTATATAAAATTGTCTGACTAATGTGTTCTTGATAACACAGATATGTCAATGTGTGTACACCCTTCCTATAATCAAATCCTCTAGTATATGAGTGTGTGTGAAGATATGAAAGGAAGATTATCGCTATGAATCAAAGAATATGAATATGAATTCAAGGATTCAAGCAATGAAGATGGTTTGATTGCTTTAGAATATAGAGAGTATAGAGAGTAAGTAAGATCAGTAAATTATTCAAGAATCAATTGTTTGGAAAATGATTTTGATGTGTTTATATAGTGCATAGATAGATACAACCTTTTGCTAAGAGATTCAATCAATCGATGCAGCCATTACTCTTCGAATTGGATTGAAACTCTTCCCAAGAGGAAGCATCTGTTCAGAAAATATAGCCGTTATATGCCGGTCAGTCGACCGAGTTAAGAAGCTCAGTTGACTGAAATTCAAATTTGTATATATTCTCTGTTCACTGTGCATTTTGCACCAGGTTAGTCGACTGGTCGACTGTAATCAGTCGACTGACCTGTGCAATTTTGCATAGTGAATTTCAATGCATATACAAATAAAAATAATTTGTTTTGTGTGCAAGTGTAACTACTTGAGGAATGATTTTAACAATATCTTAACATATCTAAGACTCAAAAACATAATAAATAATCATACAAAAACTAGTTTTGAAGTCTCTTCTCTTTGTAGTTTATACCATATATATGTTGCTCTCTTTTTGTTGCTATCGCCATATAGTCTTTGTTAATGCTCCTTGTCATGAATCAAAACTCATTATTCAAAATTCTCCCCTTTTTATTGATGACAACCTGTAACTGACGAATTGATATACAGTAGAAATTAGAAAACAAAAGTTATATATATTTCTCCCCCTGAATGTGTGGCGATAATGTAATCCGCATAAAATTTGTTAGTAGACATTTTTCTCCCCCTTTGTCATCGACAAAAAGGAGTAGACATAACCAGTAAAACATAGAATAAGCATAACTAACATAACAAACCAAGATGTAGCTACATAATGTATCATAGGAAAAAATAAATAAAGTTCCATAAACCAAAATAACACAAGGCTATTTAAGTACAAGCCTTGATAGAAAAGAAAGTTGATTAAAAAAGAGCAAAGAAAATACCATATCCAAATACGATAGCACCCAACTATTCATCGGCATCCTAGTTATATTCTTGTTCTGGAATAGCGGGAGACTTACCTCGAGATGATGCTTCACCACCATGTCCACCTCCGCTAGTTCCGCTAGTGTCCGTGCCGGTGTGATCCTCGGATGTGCTCCAGGTAAATTGTGGCGCAGGGCATTTTCTTGTAGATGGCATGGTCGAAGTAGAGGCAGAACAAGAAATAGCATCCCATAAGACGGAGAAAAAACCTTTGATTTTGTCAAGCTTTTTATCAACCCTTTTCAAACGTGTGTCAAGAACAAGTTGGTTTCGGGATAAAATCTCTATAGATTGTTGGGTTGAATGACTGGAGGTTGCAAGTTGAATCTCTTCATCTATGGAATGTGATGGAGGAGTAGGTGAGCAACGTGGTTGAAAGGAAGGACCTTGATCTTGTTGTTGTTGGCGTCGCGCACGTTGGCGTGCTTGCATCATAATCCATAATAGGAGGAGGAGTAACAGGTAATTTCACGAGACTAAGAGTTCTCATGTTTATAGCACCAATATTTGATACTTCAGAATCGGGAAAGGGCACTTCCAAGTTGATAAGAAGACGCATAATGTATTCCCCAAAATAGATCACATTCATTTTTCCTTGATTAAACGAGAGCAATTAATCTAAAATTAATTGCGTCCAGTTGACTTGCGTGTTACTCCAAATTGCGTATAGAGCTTTAAAATTATTTTGATAGACAAGCTCATATGACCCAGTCCTTGGTAGAATAGATTTCATTAGGTTCCTATGCATAATCCTAGCTTTAGGACGTAGAGACATTGATTTTCCATCGGTTGCATCATCGTACAAAAATTGATGACTTATTCTATCTCGAGTTGCCATGTTTCATTCTACTTCATCAAGGGTGACACCATGATTTGGTGATTGTAAAATATGGGCAATGTGATTGAGAGAAAACCAAACCGGTTTGCCACAAACAAGACTCCATACACAATTGTTGGTATGTCTAGGTTGTTGATGTGCTAAGTTAAGATTAGCATAGAAAAGCTTAACCATAATGTGATTAATCTTATGGCTATTCAATTTTAAGTCTATTAAAGATTGTAAGCCACTTTGATCAGCCAATTCTTGAAGCCTATAAGATTCAAAATCAGGGAATACCATAAAAGAACCTTCAAATATCCTTACCGATTTCATTGTGTTCCATCTTTCCACCGCCGTCCGATCATAGAGCCATTGAGCGACGAGAGAGTCTATGGCTGCAGTTGAGGATGATCCGGTGGTTTTTGAATGTTTGGGAGGCATGATTTGTGGTAAATTTTATGGTAGAAGGATGAAAAAATGGGATTTTTAGGGTTTGGTGAAAAATAGAATTTGGGTAAAAAGAGGAAAGTAAAAGTGAAAATATGAAGATATTGGGTAAAAAGGAGATGGAAAGGGGGGGGTAGAAGGGTTCAGAAACGTCGTTCAGTCGACTGAATACAGCAGGTCAATCGACTGAACTAGAACCCGAGAGTTTTCTGTGTCTGTATTCAGTCGACTGACTGTTATTAAAATGCACAATGAGCCTATTAAGCAATCAGAAACCAATATATACCAAATTTTATACAAAAAGTGGATGAATACACCATAAAATATATAAAATGACATGGATAAAGACACACAAAAATTATTTAGATTTTCGTGGTGTCTTTTGAGGTGTTTTATATGGTGTCGTTTGTTCATCCGGCTCTACTTTTGTATCTTCAATGTGTGGTCGTAATGGAGACCATATATTATTATCAGTCATTGAATGTGGTGAGACCGAAGGTGGTCGATGACTGGGTTCCCATGGATTGTGATAGGAAGATGATGTTGGTTGATGAACATTAGATGTAGAACAACCATAAATTTTCCAACCGAGTTGCTCCAGAAAGTTAAGACGTTTGGAATTAACTTTTTGCTCATAGTACATTTCTCATTGGTGTTCTATTTGTTCCCGTTGATAATGATGCATATCATCAATCTTTTGTTTAGTTGACGGAGAACCGAAGAATAAGAAACGATGAGCTTTCTTCTTTTCTGGAGTATGTCCGGTATGATTTTGTGGAGATACAAACCTGGTAGGTTCGTAGCAAGGAGTTGGTGTAGGTAATGATTAAGAGGAAGAAGTATAAGCGGAGGATGGTGTTGAGTAGTCAGTTGTTGATTGGTCGAAATCATCATGGCCATTGGAGGCCATTGAAATGAGAAGGATAAATAGGTCGAGCAACATGGTGAATTGCAGAATTTGATAGGAATGATAAGATGATATTAAAACGAAAAGTGATTATTAAAAAGAGGTAGTAGGAAGTTTAAGTAGGTGAAAAGTATGCTAAAAAGAGAATTAATTTGAGGCTGAGAAAGCTTGAGAAAACATAATCATAGACTAAAAATAGTAAAAAGAGCTAAGTTCAAAAACTAGAAAAGGCAAAGAATGCAAAGATTTTGCAGAATTTTACTCGGACAAAATATTTTACAAATCCGTAAAAGAGACGATTCCGAGTTCCCGTCGAAGTTTTACAAAAATATTTTCGAGAAGCGGCTTTGTAAATATATTAGCCAATTGATTTTCTAAGGAAACAAAATCCAAACTGATCGTTCCTTTTTCAACGTTATCACGAAGAAAATGATGACGAATGTCAATATGTTTCGTTCGTGAATGATTGACTGGATTTTTGGACAAGTTGATAACACTCGTGTTATCATAATATATGATAGAATTTGTTAAATTTATATCGAAATCTGTAAGTGTCTGTTGCATGTAGATTACTTGAGCACAAGCTAAGGCAGCAGAAATATATTCTGCTTCACATGTAGAGAGCAAAACACAATTTTGTTTCTTACTAAACCAAGAAACTAACGATTTTCCAATCAAATGGCACGTACCGCTTGTACTTTTCCGATCTGTACGAGATCCTTCGAAATCAGCATCACTATATGGTACTAATTCGAAAGGACACTCTTTTGGATAGAAAAGTCCAAAATCCTTGGTATTACTAAGATAACGTAATATACGTTTTACTGCTCTTAAATGTGATTCCTTTGGATTGGCTTGAAATCTAGTACACAAACAAACACTCATCATTATGTCAGAACGACTGGCTGTTAAATATAGTAATGATCCAATCATACTTTGGTATAATTTTTGATCAACACTTTTACCATTTTCATCTCTATCGAGATGTGTGGTTGTACTCATAGGAGTTGGTTTGGTAGAAGTATTTTCCATTCCGAAGCGTTTGATTAAATTATTACTATATTTTTCTTGATTAATAAAAATACCATTTTGTAATTATTTGATTTGTAAACCAAGAAAATATGATAATTCTCCCATGTGGGACATTTCAAATTCTTTGGTCATAATTTCGGAGAAGTCCTGGAATAATGTTTCATTGGTAGAACCAAAAATGATATCATCTACATAAATTTGAACAATTAAAATATCCCTTTTTGAATGTTTAATGAAAAGTGTTTGATCAACCTTTCCAATTTGAAATCCAGAAGTTATTAGATAACTCTTAAACCGTTCGTACCAAGCACGTGGTGCTTATTTCAAACCGTAAAGAGCTTTTTTAAGTTTATAGACATGGTCTGGATATTTCTCATGGATAAATAAAGGAGGTTGTACAACATACACGTTTTCTTTTATATATCCATTCAGAAAGGCACTTTTTACGTCCATTTGATAAAGTTTGAAATTATGAAAACATGCATAGGCCAATAAAATACGTATTGCTTCTAATCTAGCGACAGGAGTAAACGTTTCTTCGTAGTCAGTTCCTTCCTCTTGATTATAACCTTGAGCGACTAACCTTGTTTTATTTCTAGTGATGTTGCCTTATTCGTCCGCCTTATTTTTAAAGACCAATTTTGTTCCAATAACAGTTTGATCACTTGGTCTAGGAACTAACTCCCAAAATTCATTGCGTTCAAACTAATTTAGTTCTTCTTGCATTGCAATGATCCAGTAGTCGTCTGTAGAAGCTTCCTTAGGGTTTTTAGGTTCGATATTGGAAAGGAATGCTACGTGGCCCATTTGATTTAATTGACTTCTAGTTCGGACGTTTGAATTAATTTCTCCAATGACGTTTTGAATGGGATGATCCCGTAATATTCCTGGTGGAGATCTTAACTCATTATTGTGATGAACAACATTCTCATCTTCTCTAGAATTATCAATTATGTTTTCATTATTTTCAAAATTTATATTGTCTGTATTTGTGACGTTATGTGGAAGTTCTTCATCATCTCTTATACTTGGTTTTTGTAGAAAGTTTTCATCAAAAGATACATGAAGAGTTTCCTCAATAGTATTTGTTCTTTTATTAAATACCCGATAAGCTTTGCTTCGATCTGGATATCCTAGAAAGATTCCTTCGTCAAATTTCGCATCGAATTTGCCAAGCTGATCTTTGGTATTCAATATAAAACATTTTGATCCAAAAACTTTAAAATATGAAATATCTGGTTTTCTTCCAGTAAAAAGTTCATATGGAGTATTCTTGGTAAGAGGTCGAATAGAAACCCGATTCAAAACATAACAAGCAGTTGCTACGGCTTCTGCCCAGAAATGTTTTGGAAATGTGCTTCCATTTAACAAAGTTCTTGCATATTCTTGTAGAGTTCTATTCTTCCGTTCAACAACTCCGTTTTGTTGTGGAGTTCTAGGAAATGAAAAGTTGTGAAAGATTCTTTTCTTCTTACAAAAATGATCAAAAACTTCGTTTTTGAACTCTCCTCCATGATCACTTCTAATGTTCTTAATTTTCAATCCTTTTAAATTTTGAATTCTTTTAACAAAAATTTTAAAATGATCAAAAGTATCACTTTTATTTTTCATAAAAAAGGTCTGATTATATCTAGAAAAGTCATCTACTATTACAAACACATATTTATTGTGATTTATGGATTGTACATGAATGGGACCAAATAAATCTATGTGTAGTAATTCAAGTGGTTATAATGTAGAAATAACTTTCTTAGATTTAGAAGATGTGTAACAACCCGGGGTTTTGCACCGGTTAATAATCATATTTAAACGATTAATAGTGATAGCTGATGGATGTTGGGCATTTTAATCGGTTGGTATTCTTTAAATTTGTTGAAGATTTATGCGGGCTTTTAATCGAATCTTGGCCCACATTCTTTTGTCTTGGGGTTGCATTATATCGAACAGACCCGGTTCCTCCCTTCATTCATTTCGAAAGCCCTAAACCAAACACACGAAATGGCTGCTAGGGTTTCGTGATAAAGTCGCCATTTTTTTCCAGTTGAATGCAACGATGCCTCAATCCATTTCTTTGGTTGATTATAAATGTGCGGCAGCTTCAATCAAGTCAAGTTCGAAGTTGCGTGAATCGGCGATTCAATGGCTTCGACTGTCAAATTGGGTCTTCGCAGCTAGGTTAGTGATTTATACTCACATCTTAAATTCAAGCTTAGTGTTATGCTTTGCGTTTGATTTGATTTCGTCTCTGTGATTTCGGCTGTTGCTTTGATTTTCGTTCGTACAAATATATTTGAATTTGTCACTTTTATCTGATCGGCCGCTCGGTTTTGTATGTAGGGTTGGTGATTTTATCTGACTTGTTCGTAATCGATTATTTGGTAATGTTTTGTTGACATTTTGATTTCGTGACATTCTCTGACTTGAGTATGCTTCCAACACTTCGACACTTACATTATTTATCTCGGCTTCATGTCCGAGTATACTGCTGTTGACTTTGTTTTGGAATTGGTGGTCTGTATGTTGTTATGTGCATAGTACTGAGCTCTCTATAAGCTCGAGTTTTGGTTTGTGCATTATGTTGTTCAGTCTGGGTTTGAGTTTTCCTCGTGCTCGAGCTCTTTGCACACTGATGCATTCTGGATTACATGTTGGTTCGCATAGTTTCGATCATGTCACTGTTGAGTTCATCAGTTGCCATATCCTGGGTATTTTGGTCATCAGTTTGGTTGGTGTAGTTTCTTTGAGTCACTGATTTTTGCATTTGGTTAGTGTTTGGATTTGCATGTTAACTGGTTCATGACTTGTTGATTCTAGTTACACTGTGACTCGAGTTTGCTTGCATCTGTATCAGTCCTTATCATCACTTTGAAGTCTTTGTGGTTATTTGTATCTATGCACTGTCCAGTCTCATTTAGTTGTTCACTGTTTACTGCAGACATGTATAACTGTTGCACCTGATCATATTGACTTCTGCTGATTGGTCAATGCATATGTGTGTTTTCTTCCATTGGCATTATTGCATACTTGTAGTTCAGTTGAGCTTTGAGCATGTGAGCATTACATATATATATATATATATATATATAATTGATTCATTTATATTGTTACTGCATATGTCTATGTAGTTGAACACTTCCCGCGTTGCCATATCTTTGGTGCACTTGGTTTATGATTCTCTATCGCAGCCTGTTTCAGTGGTACTTCCCTTCTGGTTGCCATTTTGCTTAAATACCATTTGGAGCTTGCTTTTATATGCTAGCTTGAGGTGTCATGTTGTTCCATGGTTTCTGCACTGTTTGGTTGTATGTGAATTTTATGCTCGACAGTTTGATAATGTTTTGGTAGCGCACCTGTGTTGAATCCAGTCTCAAAGACTCGGGTTTGACCTTGTACTCGGTTGTGAACTTTCATTGTGCATTCATGTGCATTTCGTTCATTTTGATTTGAGTTGAGTTACCTTTCAGTTTTTGGTTGAACATTTATGTATTTCGATTTGGTTGTTAATTGCCGTATAGGCAATTCAGTTGTTTTCTAAATTATCTTCATTGATAATCTTTTTATTTATCCTTGTTGATGATTTCAATTTTCTGATTTGTTGTTTAACACTGTTTAGTGTTATATCCACCGTTATCCGATTTCCTTGTTAAAGGATTGGATAGACGAGATTTCTATGACTGTCGTCTATTTGCTATTTTTTTATTATTGCTTGTGTGCATTAATAACTGAGTTTGAATTAGACTGACCCGTGTATTATTTTCTTTTGAATTTAATACTCAGGTCAGACTGAGTTATTACAGGTTGTAGATATCTTGCTTTGGGTTGCTGCTTGAGCTATGAAGTCTCTTCATATCTTTTGGAGTAGTCGTCGTCATTTTGAAGTAGTCAGTGTATCGGATCTAGGTTGATATGTATTCATGTATATTATTCGATAATGTAGTTGTATATATAACTTCTAGAGTCGATAGTTGTAGTTGTATCATATGTATTGTATCACATGTATTATAACTGCCTTCAGTTGTATATATATGAGATTTTTATATTAGTTGTGTTCCACATTTTGTTTATCTGTGTTATTATTATATATATTGTCTTAAACTATTATGAACCATCGTAGTTCGTTTTATACTGGAATTGGGTATGTCGATGGGAGTAAATAAATAAGAGATGAAAAATAAAAATATATACCACTCCTATCGAGGTAACCAATACTACTGTAAGGCCCAACTACGGATGGTCGCTCCTATCCAGCCTTATTCTTCGTAATAATAGACAGTATTTCTTTTAATACTCTTTGTTATTGTGAGCATAGAGGTGGGGCATTACAGTTTTGGTTTGTGCATTATGTTGTTCAGTCTGGGTTTGAGTTTTTCTCGTGCTCGAGCTCTTTGCACACTGATGCATTCTGGATTACATGTTTGTTCGCATAGTTTCGATCATGTCACTGTTGAGTTCATCAGTTGCCATATCCTGGGTATTTTGGTCATCATTTTGGTTGGTGTAGTTTCTTTCAATAACTGATTTTTGCATTTGGTTAGTGTTTGGATTTGCATGTTAACTGGTTCATGACATGTTGATTCTAGTTACACTGTGACTCGAGTTTGCTTGCATCTGTATCAGTCCTTATCATCACTTTGAAGTCTTTGTGGTCATTTGTATCTATGCACTGTCCAGTCTCATTTAGTTGTTCACTGGTCACTGCAGACATGTATACCTGTTGCACCTGATCATATTGACTTCTGCTGATTGGTCAATGAATGAAAATTCACTGGTATTACAGTTTGATGTGAATTATTTTGATGAGATGTTGACGTATAAAAATTACTCTCGCTTTGACTTCGGTAACCATCAAATTTTAAAGTGGATTTTCAAGTGGTTATCCCGCAATGCTAATTTTGTGATCCGTTTTTACGGTATTTTGAAAAGTACAATTTCCTTATCGAAATTGTTACAGATGTTACTGTTTTAATCACGTGTTATGAAAATTGTTTTAAAAATTTTACAGTTTTCACATTCAAAAGAATGAGGAAGCGATTTAAATGCTTTAGCAAAATTGAGGACTATGAACCCTCACTTTTACTGTTTCGCTTAATTCCGGACTTTTCCGTTTGAGAACGTAAAATGTTATTTATTTAAAATACAAAATTTTACAGTTTGCGCTTTCAAAAGAATGAGGAAGCGATTTAAACGCTTCAGCAAAATTGAGGACTATGAACCCTTACTTTTACTGATTCGCTTAATTTCGGACTTGTCCGTTTGAGATTGTAAAATATTATTTTTACAAAATACACAATTTTGCACTTTCAAGGAAACGATGAAGAGAATCAAACGATTTGGTAAAACTCGTGGTATGGGACATGTGCGTTTGCTATTTCGGTTAATTCCGGACTCGTTAATTGAAACATCTGCTGTTTGATGATTTTGATGATTTTGTGTGCTTTCGAGCCACTATGATGGACCTTCGGGTCATATGTTGGACCTTCGGGTCATATGATGGACCTTCGGGTCAAATACCAGTACTAGACCTTCGGGTCACTCTACGGACCTTCGGGTCATTTGTTGGGCACTAAAAATTATGATGACAGTACTTGGTAGGCTTCGGCCATATGTTGTTACACGTGCGGCATAGCTTAGACTCGCCATATGATGGGATCGATCCACCTTTTATGTTGATTTTCTAGTCATCTTAATTGATTTCTAGATATTTGTTACTTCTAATTATCTGCAGGTAATTAGATATTTGTTGTTGTGATATTTAATTATCGTATCGATAATTAGATATTTGATGTTTCTAATTATCGTTATTGATAATTGGATATTTGTTGTTTCTGATTATCGTTTCCGATAATCGGACATTTGTTGTTTCTGATTAACGTTTTTGATAATCGGATATTTTTTGTTTCTGATTATCGTTTTTGATAATTAGATATTTGTTGATTTGAGATTTCTGATTATCGTTTTTGATATTCAGACATTTGTTCTTTCTGATTATCATTTTTGATAATCGGATATTTGTTGTTTCTGATTATCGTTTTTGATAATCGGATATTTGTTGTTTCTGATTATCGTTTTTGATAATTAGATATTTTTTGATTTGAGATTTCTGATTATCGTTTTTGATAATTAGATATTTGATGATTTCTGATTATCGTTTTTGATAATTAGATATTGGATGTTTTTTTATTATCGTTTTTGATAATTTGATATTTGAGATTTCTGATTATCGTTTTTGATAATTAGATATTTGATGATTTCTGATTATCGTTTTTGATAATTAGATATTTGATGTTTTTTTATTAACGTTTTTGATAATTAGAGATTTGTTGATTTGAGATTTCTGATTATCATTTTTGATAATTAGATATTTGATGATTTCTGATTATCGTTTTTGATAATTAGATATTTGATGTTTTCTGATTATCGTTTTTGATAATTAGATATTTGTTGATTTGAGATTTCTGATTATCGTTTTTGATGTTTAGATATTTGATGATTTCTGATTATCATTTTTGATAATTAGATATTTGATGTTTTCTGATTATCGTTTTTGATAATTAGATATTTGTTGATTTGAGATTTCTGATTATCGTTTTTGATAATTAGATATTTGATGATTTCTGATTATCATTTTTGATAATTAGATATTTGATGTTTTCTGATTACCGTTTTTGATAATTAGATATTTGTTGATTTAAGATTTCTGATTATCGTTTTTGATAATTAGATATTTGACATTTCTGATTATTGTTTTTGATAATTAGATATTTGAGATTTTTGATTATCGTTTTTGGTGATTAGATAATTGTTGTTTTCAAATTATCTGATTGATAACTAGATGATTGCAGTTTTGCGAATTGTGATTTGTGTTTTCTAATTGTCTTTGTTGGTAATTAGATTTTGCTGTTTTCTAATTATCATATCGATAATTAGATATAGCTGTTTTGAGATTTTCTGTATTTTAATTATCTAATTTATAATTAAATATGGCTGATAATTGTATTTATTCAGTTTTGTTGTTTTCTGATTATCTATTGATAAATAGATTTTGTTGAGGATTTGTGAATTTCTTTTATGAAATTAAAAGATTTCATTGGTGTTTGTATCCTTGACCTTTATTTTTCTAGCTTAACCAGTTTATGTTAGAAAAATAATTGTTATTGACGACTTTAATTATGAAAATTGCGGGGGCGCAATTTTTATAAGGAGGGGAGTCTGTAACAACACGGGGTTTTGCACCGGTTAATAATCATCTTTAAACGATTAATAGTGATAGCTGATGGATGTTGGGCGTTTTAATCGGTTGGTATTCTTTAAATTTATTGAAGATTTATGCGGGCTTTTAATCGAATCTTGGCCCACGTTCTTTTGTCTTGGGGTTGCATTATATCGAACAGACCCGGTTCCTCCCTTCATTCATTTCGCAAGCCCTAAACCAAACACACGAAATGGCTGCTAGGGTTTCGTGATAAAGTCGCCGTTTTTTTTCCAGTTGAATGCGACGATGCCTCAATCCATTTCTTTGATTGATTATAAATGCACGGCAACTTCAATCAAGTCGAGTTCGACGTTGCGTGAATCGGCGATTCAATGGCTTCGACTGTCAAATTGGGTCTTCGCAGTTAGGTGAGTGATTTATACTCACATCTTAAATTCAGGCTTAGTGTTATGCTTTGCGTTTGATTTGATTTCGTCTCTGTGATTTCGGCCGTTGCTTTGATTTTCGTTCGTACAAATATATTTGAATTCGTCACTTTTATCTGATCGGCCACTCGATTTTGTATGTAGGGTTGGTGATTTTATCTGACTTGTTCGTAATCGATTATTTGGCAATGTTTTGTTGACATTTTGATTTCATGACATTCTTTGATTTGAGTATGCTTCCAATACTTCGACACTTACATTGTTTATCTTGGCTTCATGTCCGAGTATACTGCTGTTGACTTTGTTTTGGAATTGGTGGTCTGTATATTGTTATGTGCATAGTACTGAGCTCTCTATAAGCTCGAGTTTTGGTTTGTGCATTATGTTGTTCAGTCTGGGTTTGAGTTTTTCTCGTGCTCGAGCTCTTTGCACACTGATGCATTCTGGATTACATGTTTGTTCGCATAGTTTCGATCATGTCACTGTTGAGTTCATCAGTTGCCATATCCTGGGTATTTTGGTCATCATTTTGGTTGGTGTAGTTTCTTTCAATAACTGATTTTTGCATTTGGTTAGTGTTTGGATTTGCATGTTAACTGGTTCATGACATGTTGATTCTAGTTACACTGTGACTCGAGTTTGCTTGCATCTGTATCAGTCCTTATCATCACTTTGAAGTCTTTGTGGTCATTTGTATCTATGCACTGTCCAGTCTCATTTAGTTGTTCACTGGTCACTGCAGACATGTATACCTGTTGCACCTGATCATATTGACTTCTGCTGATTGGTCAATGCATATGTGTGTTGTCTGCCATTGGCATTATTGCATACTTGTAGTTTAGTTGAGCTTTGAGCATGTGAGCATTGCATATATATATATACTTGATTCATTTATATTGTTACTGCATATGTCTATGTAGTTGAACACTTGCTGCGTTGCCATATCTTTGGTGCACTTGGTTTGTGATTCTCTATCGCAGCCTGTTTCATTGGTACTTCCCTTCCGGTTGCCATTTTTCTTAAATACCATTTGGAGCATGCTTTTATATGCTGGCTTGAGGTGTCATGTTGTTCCATGGTTTATGCACTGTTTGGTTGCATGTGAATTTTATGCTCTACAGTTTGATGATGTTTTGGTAGCGCACCTATGTTGAATCCAGTCTCAAAGACTCGGGTTTGACCTTGTACTCGGTTGTGAACTTTCATTGTGCATTCGTGTGCATTTTGTTCATTTTGATTTGAGTTGAGTTACCTTTCAGGTTTTGGTTGAACATTTATGTATTTCGATTTGGTTGTTAATTGCCGTATAGGAAATTCAGTTGTTTTCTAAACTAACTTCATTGATAATCTTTTTATTTATCCTTGCTGATGATTTCAATTTGCTGATTTGTTGTTTAACACTATTTAGTGTTATATCCACCATTATCCGATTTCCTTGTTAAAGGATTGGATAGACGAGATTTCTGTGACTGTCGTCTATTTGCTATTTTTTTATTATTGCTTGTGTGCATTAATAACTGAGTTTGAATTAGACTGACCCGTGTATTATTTTCTTTTGAATTTAATACTCAGGTCAGACTGAGTTATTACAGGTTGTAGATATCTTGCTTTGGGTTGCTGCTTGAGCTATGAAGTCTCTTCATATCTTTTGGAGTAGTCGTCTTCATTTTGAAGTAGTCAGTGTATCGTATCTAGGTTGATATGTATTCATGTATATTATTCGATAATGTACTTGTATATATAACTTCCAGAGTCGACAGTTGTAGTTGTATCATATGTATTGTATCACATGTATTATAACTGCCTTCAATTGTATATATATGAGATTCTTATATTAGCCGTGTTCCGCATTTTGTTTATCTGTGTTATTATTATATATATTGTCCTAAACTATTATGAATCATCGTAGTTCGCTTTATACTGGAATTGGGTATGTCGATGGGAGTAAATAAATAAGAGATGAAAAATAAAAATATATACCACTCCTATCGAGGTAACCAATACTAGTGTAAGGCCCAACTATGGATGGCCGCTCCTATCCAGCCTTATTCTTCGTAATAACAGACAGTATTTCTTTTAATACTCTTTGTTATTGTGAGCATAGAGGTGGGGCGTCACAAGATGATTTAGTTAACTTTCCTAATTTACATGCATCACAAATATGATCAACCTTAAAGTTCATTTTCGGTAATCCTTTGACTAAATCATTTTTAGAAAGTTTGTTTATAGCTTTAAAGTTAATATGACAAAATCTCTTATGCCATAACCAAGGATCATTCTCTTTGGCTATTAAGCACATATCTGAATTATGATTAATTTTCATATTCAGAACGTATATGTTTCTATCTCTATTACCTTCAAAGATAAGATTTTGATTGTGATAATAAATGCTACACTTATCCTCTAAAAATGAGATTTTGAATCCTTTGTCACACAATTGGCTAATACATAACAAATTATGCTTCATGTTTTTGACAAGTAAAACATTGGAAATGAGAGGTAAATTAGATATACCGTAATTGCTCACATCACCTTTGCCGATGATATAACCTTTGGAATTGTCTCCAAATGTGATAGAGCCTCCTTATGAATATGTGATATTTGTTAGCACATTTTTGTCTCCTATCATGTGTTTTGAGCAGTCACTGTCGAGTATCCATTTTCCTCTTTTCTTAAGTGGGACCTACAAAAAATAAAAGAATAACATTGGTACCCACTTTTTAATAGGGTCCTAAGAGTTAGGTCTTAGGGAACCAAACCCAAGATGGTTCAATATTCCCTTTATATAAATAATTTTTATTTTTATGAACATTTTTCAAAAAGGACTCAATATATTTATTCCTAATCAAACCGTTGTTTGTTTAGGAACCCATATTTTTATGGTTTTTAAGTTTTGATCCCTTTTTGGTTGAACTATGGTAGACTTAGTTTTAGAAATATTTCTCTTATTCTGCTTAATTTTTGGTGGAGCTACTAATTTCTTAGTATAACCTAGACCTTTCTTATTTGAGAGAGTATGAGAAGTTTCAATAATTTTAGACAAGTTTTCTCTGCCTTTATTAAAGTTAGACACAATTCTAGTAATATCGTCTAACTTAGTTTTGAGACCAGTGTTATCTAATTCGATCATTTTAACTTTTGATTTTAGCTCATGATTTTCAGAAACTAGAGCATCATTCTTTTCTTTTTGAGTCAATTTCTTGACTCAATAAGGTACGTTGAGAATTAACATTAGAAAATGAATCTTGAATTTTCTCAAGTTCTTCTTCCAATATTTTCTTCTCATCTTTAAGCATGTCTCTTTCGAATTCTGCTCTATTTTGATTTTCGAGAGCTTCTTTATATTTTCTTTTGAGATTTTTCAAAGTATCTAATAATTCATAATTTATTTCAATCATGTCATCAAAAGTAAGATCATTTACCTCATTATCAGTAGCCATGAAGCAGACATTTGCTTGTTCATTTTCACTATCACTGCTACTTTCAGAAGAAGAAGAATCTGAGTCATCCCATGTCACTGAAAATACCTCCTTTTTGAATTTGTCCTTTCTATATTTTTTTTCCTTCCTTTGTTCTGTACACTCTTTTTGTATATGACCATTCTTATGGAAATTGAAGCATTTTAGTACTAAGGATGATGGCTTATTATTGAAGTTTCTTTTACCATCATTTCGATTTCCTTTTCTGTACTTCAAAAGTTTCTTAAAATTTTTAGCTATGAAAGCTAAATCTTCATCCTCTTAATCTGATTCCTCTTGTTCTGCATGAACTCAATATTTTTCTTGTCTTGTGCTTGAACTCTTTTTGCTTGTAAATTTACTTCATAGGACATTAAATTTCCTATTAACTCTTCCGTTTTCATGGTAGAATGGTCGTTTGCTTCTTCCATAGCTAAGACTTTTCTTTCCCATTCATCAGTTCAAGAGTTTAGGATTTTGGACACGATATCAAAGTCAGAATACTTTTCTCCTAGTCCTATTAGAGAATGATAAATATCTTGAAATCGAGAGTACATATCATTTATGGACTCATCTTGCTTCATTCTAAAATTTTGAAATTGACTCTTGAGCATAGATATTTTGCTTTGTTTAACTTTGCTAGTTCCTTCATGAGTAACTTTAAGTGTTTGCCATATTTGATATGCGGTGTTACATATGCTAACTCGGTTAAATTCATTTTTATCTAATGCACAAAACAACATATTCATTGCTTTAGCATTAGCAGCAGCATCTTGTTTTTGTGCTGCTGTCCATGTAGAATATTCAGTAGTAGGTGCAGTATATTCTGCTTGTGTAACATTCCATGCATCAAAACCATTGGCTTGCATATATATACGCATTCGTGTTGCCCAATAGTTGTAATTCATGCCATTGAATAGTGGGGGTAGTGTAGTAGATTGACCTTCAATAAAACTAGTGTTAGTGACAGTGCTTGTGCTGGTGTTGTTTTCCATATTAGCAAAATATCAAATAACTGTGTAACGGTTATAAGATGCCTTGCTCTGATACCAAATAAAAGGGAGTGTGGATCGTGCAATATGGAAATATACTAAATATGTATGAGATTAAAACAAAGATAGTAGATAGTAGATAGTAGAGTAAAGTAAAAATAAAAGTGAGCACACTAAGATTTTTATACTGGTTCGAACATCCCGTTCTATGTCTAGTCCCAGACTCCTTCTGGAATTTCACTAAAACAACAACCCTCACTTAACCCGGAGGAACAAGTCTATACAACCCCAGAGCAGCCGAACAGGGACCTGAGCAGCAAAATAGGATTTCGCTTCAACAACCAAAGAGGACTTCACAATGCCTGAGCAGCAGAACAGGACTTCTACTAGTATTTAAAATTGTCGGACTAATGTGTTCTTGATAACACAGATATGTCAATGTGTGTACACCCTTCCTATAATCAAATCCTCAAGTATATGAGTGTGTGTGAAGATATGAAAGGAAGATAATTGCTATGAATCAAAGAATATGAATATGAATTCAAGGATTCAAGCAATGAAGATGGTTTGATTGCTTTAGAATATAGAGAGTATAGAGAATAAGTAAGATTAGTAAATTATTCAAGAATCAGTTGTTTGGAAAATGATTTTGATGTGTTTATATAGTACATAGATAGATACAACCTTTTGCTAAGAGATTCAATCAATAGATGCAGCCATTACTCTTCGAATTGGATTGAAACTCTTCGCAAGAGGAAGCATCCGTTCAGAAAATATAGCCGTTATATGTTGGTCAGTCGACTAAGTTTAGAAGCTCAGTTGACTGAAATTCAAATTTTCATATATTCTCTTTTCACTGTGCATTTTGCACCAGGTCAGTCGATTGTCGACTGTGATCAATCGACTGACCTATGCAATTTTGCACAGTGAATTTCAATGCATATACAAACAAAAATAATTTGTTTTGTATGCAAGTGTAACTACTTGAGGAATGATTTTAACAGTATCTAAACATATCTAAGTCAAAAACATAATAAATAATCATACGAAAACTAGTTTTGAAGTCACTTCTCTTTGTAGTTTATACCATGTATATGTTACTCTCTTTTTGTTGCTATCGCCATATAGTCTTTGTTAATGCTCCTTATCATGAATCAAAACTCATGATTCAACAAAGAAGACTGAAGCAATTTCAAAGCATTCATTTATATCTTCACAAGATGAGGTAGACACATTCCTTAATGACTTTGGAATTACAGGAGTTGAAGCTATTCCTCCTGACGACAATGGTACCATCCAAAATCCTCTCGAAAAATATTTCGCTTACATCGCCATCCACATTTGGCATGGAGGTTTCATTTCTTGAGTTCTTGTCAAGATTTATGAGTTACCTTTGCATAGCTCCTATTCAGTTATCACCAAATGTATATACATATCTCATCTCCTAAGATATTACGGCCTTATAGTCGGGCATTCCTTCTTTAAATGCCGAAGTCCTCAATTACTTAGTGTGTCTTGTCAAGCTTAGCAATTTGAACAGCCAAATTTTTAAGGCTAATCCTCATAAGAAGTTAGTTTCAGAGAGAGTAAACGAGTTCAAAGATTGGGAGACGCAATGCTTTTAGGTGAAATGCTTTTCAAATATTAGTAGAGCTTTCTATTCTCCTTGTTAGCATATCATTCCATTATTTTCACTGAATTATTTTCTTTTACTGAATTATGTTTTCTTATTAGGCCCTGCTCCTAAGGATCTTGATGCGAAGGCAGGAGAATTGTGAAGTTGTTAATTACTGCCTCAAACAGCATTGGAAATAGGCTCACATTACTGACCCCTAGCAACCTTCAAAAATATTCTCTCATCCCAGAAGGTCAAGGATCCTTAAGCAACCTCCTCTTGTCTAACATACTTCCACAAGCAAAGGCTTCTTATCCTTGTGCAACTCCAAAAACTTTTCATCGTTGTCTCCGATGTCCCGACCAACCTAGTAATCTTAAGTGTATTGTTTGTTACTTACCGTTGTGTTACTCTTTATATTGCTTTGCTAACCTATGCTTTTTAGTTTTAATAGATGCTTCTTCATATAAACTATCCATAAGAAATCCACTCCCTCCACCTTCTGAATCTAGTACTTTAGCTCTGATCTAGGCCATTGCTAGGTCAAGGATGATCGCTTAAAGAAAATTGATCGAGTGGCTATTGTAGGTCTTTCTAAGAGCTGCTGATGTCCAGTCTTCTCTTCCTCCAAAAGAGGGTGAACCTGTTGATGTAGGCAATGCTCTAGAAGGTCCTACTCTTGATGCCATTATTGACCAACTCGGAATGATTCTTTCAAAGGATAACTTCATGTCCTATATAGTTGTGTCTGATTCTCCTAGCGTCATTGAGTAGATGTAAAAGGATTTAGGCATTTCAACTCCCTCCCAAGAGTTGAACCATTTTAGACCTCCATCACCAGTATCTCCTAATAATTTTGAGAAGATTGTACAATCAATTATGAATCCTCCATCATTCACTTCTATTCAACCGCCTTCTTATGTACCCGATCCAACAAGTCATTGTCGACCACTCATTGAACAACTTCTGGTATGTTCCATACTGCTCGATTTTCTTACTACCATTTTATATTGAATATTGACTTACGTTTTATTTTTCTTTTAAGATCTCTAAAAGTTTGTACTCCCTCCAGGAAAACGTTTCAAAGTCTTCTGCTGAGACATCTAAGCTCAAAAAAGAAGACTCAAATCAAAGTAACCAGATTTCTTCCCTCGCTGCTGCTAAAGATAATGTAGTGAGGGAACAAGAAAGATTGAGCGCTTCTCTTGTTCAAGCAGAATCTACAATTTTCGAGGAGAGGAAGCATAAAGAAATCTCAACCGATGAGGTTTTGGCTTTAAAAATGACTCTGCAAAGTCGGAGAATAAAAAGACTAGAAAAATGCTAAACATGTTTCTCTTAGGAAGAGATGTACATTTTTCAAGAAAAAATTGGAGAACAAAATTAATTTGGCCATCAAAACCATCTCCGAGGCTAAATAAAAGGTGTCTCAATTTCTGAGCATTTCTCTGAATGACATAATCGTAAATTCTTATGAAGATGCACCCATGCTGGCTTACTCTGATAGTATTGAGAAGCGACCAGATTTGAGCTTTCTCTCACTTGATCCTGTATTGGTTAATAGATTCATGGACAAAATTAAAGAAATGGAGCAAGGGATTGAGGTCACTGATAGAGATGAAATTGATGCCTCAAAGCTCCTATCTTTCAAAGTCCACCTGTGGAAGGAGATTCCGATTAAAACGATGAGGGAGACGATGAAGATGATGAAGTCGTTGTTGAAGAAGGCGACGACTACGATAACAAAGAAGATGATAGCCCTAATAATTATGATAGAGGTCAGGGTTCTGGCAGTAATGGGGTGATCATGATGACTCTTACAGAGGGGGTGACGATAACACTTCCAAGGCTTCAAATAAAGTCACGCTCGATCCTAGTGCCCATGAAATGGGTCAAATTGAATTTCCTGCAACCTTTGATCTCCATGAAAAAGACACTGATTTGATGCTGGAGAGAAAGTAGGGAAAAATAAAACCCTTCATACTTCAATTCCTATTTCTCGGATATGGAAATCTTTGTCAAAATTGTTGGATAACATTGGCTAGTATCTTTCCATTTTAGATAAGGAAGAAATCCATCCGTCTTTATAGAACAAAGCTTGAAAGAAAACTGGCAGAAATAATAGCTTATATAGGGAGTTGGATAAACAACTAAGAGAACAAAATGCACTCTCTAACAAGTATCATAAGCTTAATAAAAGTTCTGCAGTATTAGCGTCTTTTAAAGATTAGGAAGTGGCCCCTCGACTGAAAAGGGTGCGTCTTCTCTATGACAAGCTCTTAGAAGAGAATAGAGAATTGATAACTGTTAGAGCCGAAATTGGTCACTAACATCCAAATCTAGATGAAAGCACCAAATTATAGTCACAGATCATAGATAGAATGTATGTTGAGAGTATGAATGTGAAGAACAGTGAAAATTAAAAAGAAAGCATTAATAACACAGGTGTTGTAGTGGTTCGGCTCACTCCGGCCTACGTCCACTCTAGAAATTTCCTTTTTATTTGATATAAGAATCAATTACAGTTACAATTCAGAGTTTTTAAAGCAATAATGGAAGAGTAGCCTTAAGGGGATGTAGGAGGAAAACAGAATGAAGATCCCCTTTTCTGAAACCTCGCATGTTGTATTTATAGGCAAAACCTGAGTTACTGGGCTTCCTGAGTGGTTCGGGCCCATCAAGACCATAGTCGACCCCAAATCTATTATTACGACCGACCTTGAGTTCCAAGATGTGCCGATCTGATATTTCCTAGGTGATGACCTGAAGCATGCCTATCTGTGACTCAAAGCAAATGAGGCTAGGACTCGAACTGACTTAAGGCCGATCCTCCTCCTTCAAAACACTGATCATATCCATGTGCCGACCCGGTCCTCCTTTAGCCGACCCTATATCAATTTGACCGACACGAAGTAAATCCACCTTTTGCCGGAACTAACAGCCTCAACGACTAGGAGTAACGTGCTTCATGACTCATAGCAACCTCATTCCCTCATTCCAAAATGCCGAACCACCGAACAGAGACCTGAATCTCAACTCACCGACCCAAAGCAACCTGAATGTGCCGATCCTAGAATGTTGCTGACCCTGTTTCTTTTGCTGACTTGAGGAAATAAACTTGCCGAACCAGAGTTTGTCTTTAAGTCAGGCCAACCCACTTCATTCCCATGGAGCCGATCCCATTCGTTTATGCCAACCAGGAGTTTTGTTCATGTTGACCAGAGTCCATCTCGAAGCCAACCGTAATTGCCGATCCACTCATGATGTCGTCCCACTCGTGATGCCGATCCACTCGTGATGCCGATCCCCTCATGATGTCGATGCCATGAATTCCTGTCAACCCTAAGCGACTCGAAGCACAACTCAATGTGACCCGAAGCAATCTACCCAAAAACCCGAAGCAAGTCCAAGTGCGACTCGAAGCAAGTGCCTAGGCAAATCACGACAACTCGACTTTAGTCGAAACCCATATTACGAGCGTCCCACGACTTTTATCCATCGACCATGCCGAATCTCGGCTTCATAATCATGATCATCATCTGTGATTGATCGTCTACCCATCCAGCGAAACCAAACACATCGTATTCCAGCCTCGATAATCGAGCAAATGATTTAGTTAAATCCACCTGTTTATGGCCTTACCAAAAGGCGGGTTAACATTTGCCCCCCAAAATATGCCTTGCGGTAGGAAGGCGTGTTTTGAATAGCTTTTGATCCGTCATCCAAAGTCTATATGTCATCCATAGCCATACCATCCGATCCATAATCCAAGTGCCATTGTGGTATCCTTATCCAAATCCACGACTGCTCAGAGTCGATATCTAATCCCTATCCAGTAACCAAATCCTTATCCAATTCCACATCCATTCGAACCAGATAACCAATTTATATCCCATCCATATCCAATAACCAATAACCGAATCCATGACCTCTCTAGGTCGATATCCAAATTCGGGACCGCTCCAGATCATATCCAATCCTTAGCCATTCAAAGCCAAAATCTGAATACTTTATCTCTTCGGGTTCTTGCCAAGCGTGATCCACACTCGACGACCTGTGTTAAGTAATTCCATGGTGTTCCTGGTCCATTGTCCCTGAATGCTTAGTAATGCCGTGGCTTATGTCCTAAGCCGAATCTTGGTCGCTCCGGACCCTTACCGAGCATAGTCCATACCCGACGACCTGTTTTAGTAACCGATAGATAATACGGGGCCTAATTCCTAGGTCGAATCTTGGTCTTTCTGGACCCTTGTCTAGCATAGTCCATACTCGACGACCTGAAATAGTAACCGATAGATAATACGGGGCCTATGTCCTAGGCCGAATCCTGGTCTCTCCGGACCCTTGCCGAGCATAGTCTATGCTCGACGACCTTTTAGCCAAAAACCAGAGGAAAATCCAATAAAAATCCAATCATAAATCCAAATCAAACCAGAAATCCATATAAATAAATCCAAACAAAAAGACAAACGTCCAAACCAGAATCCAAATCAGAAAACAAACAAAACCAGGAGTTCAAACCAAACTCCAAAACCAAACCAGAAAAAGCAAGTGTCCAAGCCAAAGAAAAGGAAAAACAAAATTTACAAACCAGAGCGTCATGGTTTGTCATCATCTCAGAACATGCCTAGGGGTTGTCTCCGTCCCCGTACATGAGTATGTGACTTAGCCGTCTGCCCAGAGTTTGCTACTTATTCCATACCACCCTGATTAGTTGATGACCAACCGACCATCATTCCTAGGCCTCGCGCTGTCGTTGTTTGAGGTAGATGGTGGCTGCTTCTGTTCCACCGCCGCATTTCGAGTTTCGACATATTTTCGCAACTGACCATTCCTTACATGCTCCTCGATTATATCCTTTAGATGCCGACAACTGTTAGTATCATGCCCGTCTAGGTCATGAAAGAGATAGTGCCTTCCCGATGCTCTTTTGCATTCTGAGGGTTCCCTCCTTGCCGGCCTTCGATAAGGAAGGCGATCCCGAGTATCCAAGTATATCCGTTCCACTGTCTGATTCAGTCCTATATAAGTGGAGAATTTTGGTTCTCCCCAGCGCTTGCTCTTCCCTTTATCTTTATCTTTACTCGAGCTTTCACCGGACGGTTCTCCATCCTTAATCATGTTTACTTCCTTTGACCTCATATCCAAACATGCATCCTCTTGTCGAAGAAATCTCTTAGCTTCGTGGAAGAATTCCCCGAGATCCATTGGTTGATCCCAAATCAACGATACTTTGAAATCCGAATCATCCCTCACTCCTGACACCGCCGCCATCAGAACCATTGATGGATCTGGCCGATCCACCGAAGCAACTGCTGCATTAAACCAAGTTAAGAAAGTCCTGAGCGATTCTCCCATCTTCTGCTTCACCGATGTCAGTGTCATCACATTTTTCAGCCTTTTTATGTGAACTGGAAACTGCTTCAAGAACCTATCCACTATTTCTGTCCATGTACTGATAAATCCATCCTCCAGCTGCCTGAACCACATAGCAGCTATATCTATCAAGTACAGGGGGAAACATCGGGCCAAAACCTCCTCTGATGCCCCCAGCACCTCCATATGTCTTGTGTACCTCATCAAGTGGTCAGTGGGATCCGTCTTACCGTTATATACTTCCATAGTGGAAGTTTGAAATCGGGTGGATTCCTAGCCATCCTGATATTACGGGTAAACGGACTTTTGTTTACTCCCTCCAAATCTCAGTTTGTCAGACCTTCGCGAATAATTCGCCTGATAATGTCAGCTAATCCAGTGTTACCTACCAAGGGTTTCCCCCCATCCACATTTTCTAACTGCCCTCCAAGTCCTCGAGGGAATTCTGGTACATACTCCTCGTCATGCACTCCTTAATACCTGTTGGTGCCAGGCTGTGCAGCGTCATCTGGTATCCCTCTATGGATTGGTCCCGCATTACTTGGCGGTATGCCCCCAAGTCTTGGTCCATCCGGGTTGATAGTAGTTTGCTGATCAGGGGCTTCCCCCTGCTAAACCACTCCATCTACTTACTAGTTGAGTCCTGATCCAGCTCTATGGATCTGAGCTCCTACAGTTCCTGCTTGTCCAAATTGTCTGAAAAGTGTCTGCATTGTTTCCTCTTACCTTTTCATCAATTGCTCCTGCAGGGAATTCATCATGACCTGCATCTCGTCCCTAGTGATGTAGATGGATTCCTGATCAGATCCAGCTCCAGAAGAGGCCCCTTGACTTCCCTCTTGATTTCTCCTTTCTGTCACTTGTCTCCTTATCGACGGCCTAACCATTGTTCCTTCCAGAATCTAAGTTTTTAAGCCTTTAAATCCAAAATCCAAGTTTCAAAATCCCTGAGTTCAATTCTCAGTGAAAGCACCAACAATGTTAGAGCCAAAAATGGTCACTAACACCCAAATCTAGATGAAAGCATCAAATTACAGTCACATATCACAGATAGAATGTATGTAGAGATTATGAATGTGAAGAACGGTGAAAATTAAAAAGAAAACAGTAATAACACAGGAGTTACCATGGTTCGGCTGACTCCGGCCTATATCCACTCCAAAAATTTCCTTTTTATTTGATATGAGAATCAATTACAGTTACAATCCAAGGTTTTAAAGCAATAATGGCAGAGTAGCCTTAATGGGGAAGTAGGAGGAAAACAAAAGGAAGATCCCCTTTTCTGAAGCCCTGCATGCTATATTTATAGGCAAAACCTGAGTTACTGGGCTTCCTGAGTGGTCCGAGCCCATCAAGACCATAACCGACCCCAAATCTATCATTACGACCGACCTTGAGTTCCAAGATGTGCCGATCTGATATTTCCTAGGTGATGACCCGAAGCATGCCTACCTGTGACTCAAAGCAAATGAGGCTAGGACTCGAACCGACTTAAGGTCGATCCTCCTCCTTCAAAACACCGATCCTATCCATGTGCTGACCCGGTCCTGCTTTAGCCGACCCCATATCAGATGGACCGACCCAAAGTAAATCCACCTTTTGCCCGAAGTAACAGCCTCAACGACTCGGAATAATGTGCTTCATGACTCGTAGCAACCTCATTCCCTCATTCCAAAATGCCTAACCACCGAACAAAGACCTGAATCTTAGCTCATCGACCCAAAGCAACATGAATGTGCCGATCCCAGAATGTTGCCGACCCTATTTCTTTTGCTGACCCGAGGAAATAAGCTTGCCAAACCGGTGTTTGTCTTTAAGTCATGCTAACCCACTTCATTCCCATGAAGCCGATCCCATTCCTTTGTGCTGACCTAGAGTTTTGTTCATGTCGACCCGAGTCCATCTCGAAGCCAACCATAATTGTCGATCCACTTATGATGCCGATCTACTCATGATGCCGACCCACTCGTGATGCCGATCCACCTATAATGCCGATCCACTCATGATGCCAATCCACTCGTGATGCCGATCCACTCGTTATGCCGATCCACTCATGATGCCGACCCACCTATGATGCCAATTCACTCGTGCTGCCGATCCACTCGTGCTGCCGATCCACTCATGCTGTCGATCCACTCGTGCTGTCGATCCACTCATGATGCCGATCCCATGAATTCCTACTGACTCCAAGCGACTTGAAGAATAACTCAATGTGACCCGAAGCAATCTACCCAAAAACTCGAAGCAAGTCCCAATGCGACTTGAAGCAAGTCTCCAGGCAACTCACGACAACTCGACTTTCGTCGAAACCTATATTACGAGCATTCCGTGACTTTTATCCATCGACCATGCCGAATCCCGGCTTCATAATCATGATCATCATCTGTGATTGATCATCTACCTATCCAGTCAAACCAAACCTGTCGTATTCCAGCCTCGATAATCGGGCAATCGATTTATTTAAATCCGCCTATTTACGGCCTTACCAAAAGGCGGGTTAACAATAACACTCTTTTGGATGTTGAAAGAGGATAGAGATATCCTAGTAGTCTTCTTATATAAAGCTTATTGCAGACATCCAACCGTAGATTTTTCATACTTGGGTGATTTAAGTGGGGGTTTACTTAGAATCTACAAAGAAGGTACTTAGACGAATTTGAATCTGATCCTCATCCGGAGGCTTGCTGGAATTTACCGTGAGTCAACTCAATTTCTCAGTTATTGCCTTCAGAACAACTCAAATACTGTAAGAATAAATTTATTTTCAAGTTATTCAAAAAATCGATTTCGCACGAACCAGTAGAAAATTTGTAACCATGTCATTATACTGATCTGTAAATTTTCTACGTTAGTTTTCTTTTATACTTAGTCATATTTTATTACATTATTACAGAGTGATTGTCTCTCAAGCAGACTTGTTACAAAGGATTACCTAAGAAAATACATCAAATTAAGAAGAGATTACTTAAAAAAGGCGTCTCTCTTGAAATCCTCAAGATTAGCCAATTATTGCTTTCTTAGATATTTACAGAAGCTTTATATGCAACATCCTCATCTTCGCTTTGATTTTCTAGGCAAAAAAAAGGAGAAGCTTCTTAAGGAAATTCATACATATCATATAAAATTGATTTGTGGTCATGATAGTCCTCCGGCCAGAAAATGGGATTATAGCAAATGTCCCTTAGTTATTACCCTAGAAGGATTTAATACCTCTTTTGAATCGACCATCTCTCTTTCAGCTAACTCTTTGAATAAAGTTAAAAATGTTGTTTATTGACTGTAAGTGTGATAGGGTAAAGCAAGTATTTGACTATAACATTGATATTATACCCCTTTATTTTTTTTGAATTATAATCACTACTATGTAATAAAAGAAATTTATTCGACGGGAATTAATTTTTTTTGTTTACTTAAATAGGAATTACAGTTAACTATCACTCCACCCTCACTAGATCCATTTTTCTGTTTCACCGTATTAGAGATAGGTTGGTGGCGAATCTTGAAAAGAGAAGCCTATTTAAAGATCCTTTGTCCTTGTGACTTCAAGGTAATACTAAAGTGTTGGAATGGCATAAGAAATTTTTACTTCAAAAGGCGATTATAAGAGACCTTAATGATCAAATCACTAGTCTCGAAGCATATATCAAGAATAAAGATGATTTAATTTCACAATTGAAATGCCAAATTAAATCAAACCCTTCGATCGACTTTGATCATGAGATATCTAAGCTTCTCCAACAAGTAAGCGACTTGGAGATAAAATTAAAACATAGTCAAGCTCTGCGTAAATCCTTGGAATTTAAAATGGAAGGAGACATTCCAAATATCAACTTACCAACTTCTCCCATCACTTCATCTATTATGAAATCAACAAGGTCTTCGTCTTTAGCTATTTAGAAATTCCCTGCTACAATAAACTCTTCCCCAAGTTTAGATGAGAAGGCGGTAGGTGAATGTTGTAGAAGGGCCAAAATTTGAAATGATGAGATATTTTGACGATCAACAGAAAGTATAGTACTTGCAATGCATTATTGAATCCAAAGGCTTGAACATGATAAATATCTTCTTCAAAAGCATATCGCTGATTTAGAATGACAAAATAAGACCATTAAAGGTTCTAACAACGCTTTCAATCGCACTTTGAAGACTCGTATTGAATCTATTGATATTGCCAATGAATTTAATAAGAAGGAAAATAAGCTCAAAGAAATTCTTTGCATAGCGATTCGCAACATTGTATTGCTGAGAATTTAGACAAAGTTGTCCAAGGTCTTTGATGTATACACTAATGTCATATAATATTCTTGTAAATAATTTTGTAAATAAACTATCACCTAGTTTGTTGTCTTTTTCTGTACTTGTAATGTTGTTTCTGAATTTTCCTTCTGACAGCTTTAACTACGATTTTCTTTTATGTTTGTTGAATCATTTGGTCTTCCTCGTCAATCTTGTTTCCTGTAAAGTATAAAGTAGGCAACATTTATTATCGTTAGTTTGATGTTTATGCAAAAATATTTCCATTAGTTTGCTCATAAAATTATTGGAAATAATATTAGAATTTCTTATAATGATATTCTAGAATTCTAATTTCGAGAATAATGGAAATTAATAGATTACTATCTTCAGATAATAAGTGATAAGAAATCCACTGTTGGGAATGATATTGGACTAGAAATTCTCGTCCAGTAATAATAAAAGACCCCATATTCAAACATGGTAACAATGAGAGAAGTCCGGAATTTCAACTCTGCCTGTATTAATAGAATACCAAAAATCCGATTACAGAAATAATAGAAGACCAAAAATTTAGATCTAGTATTAATAATAGAAGTTCATAAATCTTCTTCTGGAAATAATAGTAGATCCAAAACTCATATTTGTGTAATGATTCAATAAGTGAAGTCCATAAGTTAATAATTGTAGACCCAAGACCCAAATTCGGTTATTGAGAGAGATTCAGAAATTATTATTTGAAAATTAGTAAAACACCAGATGTCCATAGTAAAAGACTTGAAATAACATGAGATCTGAAACCCAGATTTGGGTATTAGCAAGTGAAGTCCATAAATCATCTTTTAGAAATAAGCCAAGGCCATAAACTCGTATGAAAGTAGTCCGAGAAGTATCTTCCGAAAGTAGAAGAAAACTAGGAATATGTTCCTCTCTTTGGAAGTTGATTGTTTGAATCTTTTTCTTTGTGTCACCTCTTTGATTTTTGGTTCTTTCGTTATGTGTCATCTTTTAGGCTTTATATGTTGTTGTTCTTTTGTGTGCAACTTCTCAAGCTTGGATGTCTTAGTCCAATGTTGTCTAATGCGCTTGGTTAGCTTATCCACAAGTAGGACCCAAGGACTTACCCGACCTCCCTTCAGGAGGCGTTCTAGCCAGGCCCTATAAGCGGGACTGAAGGCATGTTTGGAGCTTTTACTAAGCCACAATGTGGCGAGATCAAGGGATTGTCCGTCCTCCCTCCAGGAGGTGCTCCAGCCAAGCCTTATAGGTGGGATTGAAGGCTGGTCGGTGCCTTGACCTGGCCATAGCATGGAGCATTCAAGGGCTTACTCCATCCCACCTCCAGGGGGCGCCTTGATCTGGCCATAGCATGGCACGATCAAGGGCTTGTAGATACTTTAACATGGCCATAACATGGCACGTAAGGGTTACTCTAACTCCAGGATTTGCTTTGACTATCCAACTCGGCACAGACAAAGGTTTATGACTGTTTAAGATAGTTTCCAAGCTTTAGGAGAATCCCGACCATGTAATTTTTTTCTTAGAAAAGAGGTGCTTTATTGAATTCGACTAGGATTGCTTTACAAATCTATTGATTTTGCCTTGTCTGAAAAAGTTGATAATCATTTCTTTGAGAGCTCTACATTGATTGGTTTCATGCCCATTCATCATATGATAATGACAATAAGATCCTTCTATATTCCTTTTATATTTAGGCTTTTTCCTTTTTAGATGGCCAATGTTAAGTCCTACCCTGTTAGTAAGTAGACATTCTCAATCGATGTAGTCAAGTTGCATTCTTTAGGGAGTCTTGATTTGAAGCTCGTCTTTTGAGGCTGATTTCTAGCCTTTTTATTACTCGATTCGGGAACTTCATTCTCAATGATCAATTTCCTTTTTAAAACCTTTCGAGACTCATATGTAGGTAATGATCCACTTATTGATGGATGCCATTTTTGAGAAAAGGTATTATAATCAGTCATCATTCCTTCTTCAAAGATAGTCCCATTTGCATAGCACTAGATAGGCTTCTTCATTTGAACAAACAAATTATCCACTTTACATCTTGCTTCTCCTAAAGCAAAGATAGGTGTAGGGCCAATATGGAATAGGTTTAGGCTCCAATTGTTTAGATCATAAGATTCATCCTTTTCTTTTTCACGACTCTTCACGCTTCCAATCTCAACATTTGCTCTTTATAGCCTTGAATCTTCAACCATTTTATTAGAAGACCTAGCCAAGTGTGGTTCTAAAGATCCTTGCTCAGATATTTTGAATTCACTAAGCATTATGGTGTAGGATCTAAGGTTAACTTGGAATGAAATAGGGATAAAAGAAAGTAAGGTTGGGAATCCAACAAAGCCAGAGGTTTGAGCCTTCCTTCTATTGCCGAAAATGTTAAAATGAAATCTTGTCAACACCCCAAAGTAGAAATAAAAGTTAGAACAACCTCTTCGAAACCACCTTTCGAATCAGTGAAGGTAATCTAAGATTCCTTCGAAACCACCTTTCGAAATGGTTGAGGTAAGTAGGATCAAGAATGAGAATGACCACTTCGAACCCACCTTCTGAATAAGTCAAAATAACCTGAGTCTTCTTTGAAACCGCCTTTCAAAATAGTTCAAGTAAGTGAAGGCTGTGGCCTAATGGAGTCTGAGGCTTTAATTATGTCGATAGGGTTTTATTCCTTTGAAAGGTATCCTTTCGAAAAGCGTTGATGCAAGCACTCAATAATTGAATCCATATATGATATTGAACCAGATCTTATGTATTTGAAAACACAATGCACTTGCTTTATTAATAATTCTTCATGAATACAGGAGACTTAAGTATTACAAGGTAGTGAAATCCCCAATTTGATTTATGAATTTAGGGTTTACAAATTTAAGAACAGATCAAGTATCGAATGAATGAATTCGGATCCCTTAGACAATACACCTAGAGTCTTATTTATAGGCGCAGGTTGGAACCTCTCGCATCGGTTCTTTCGACTTAGTCGAAAGGGTATCTTGAAGACCTTTCATCGATGTTGAATTTAGGATGCCCTTTTAATTTCGCTTTTGAATAAAGCTTGGGTGCTTTCGACTCCATCGAAAGGTTTAAAAGCGTCTTTCATCTTGTTGTTGATTGTTGTGTAAGTAGGAAGGATTGTTGGCTTTTGACACTGTCGAAAGGGGTATCTTCGAGGCTTCGAATGACTTATGACATAGTAGAAAGCTTATTTGCGAAAGGTAGCTTTCGAAAGCATTCCCACTGATTAATGCGGAACCTCTACCTTTTCGTATTTGAGGAAGCAATATTAGTCATATGCGAGATCTTCTTCTTATTTTTGGAAGGTTTCAACCGATTCGAAGGCTAATCTATGCTTTCGAAGGGGTCGCTTTGGCTAAATGTTCTTTTATGGAAGGTTAACAATGGCAAAACCCACTGATTCAAAAGGTTTGGTACATATATGGAAGCTAGCTATCTGATACCTTCGACAGGTTGTTTTAATTCATAAAAAACCCCTTTATGCATGCAGAACCAACTGTTTCAAAAGAGGTTAGGTGAAGCGAAATGGTACCCTCGTTCCCCTTCGACCTCTTCAAAAGTCCATTGCTCGTCCAATATTTTGCAAAAGTATCCCTTCAACCCTTTTGAAAGGTCTTGCTATTGCTATCATTCTTCATAAATCCTTCCTCTATATTCTTTTAGGTTTCAACAAAGTTGGAGTGATTTCTGATGATAACACTACTAAATGGTCAAATGTTTTGTTTTTTAAATTACTTATTAGAAAAGTAATTAAATATGCTCAACCCCTATAAGCTGATAAAGTAATCTTGTCTATTTGTGAGAGTCAAGATTGATGTTGAGTAGGGACGGAGCAATTGTGCTCTAACCTATCGGGATTCCCTCTTAGCCGAGGAATAGTTAAGTGGAAAATGTTGGAAACATGTTAATCGAGTTGATTCCTTATTGTTTATGGAAATCATTAATACTATACTTAATACTAAAAGCTGGTGAGGTAGACTTATATATTTGTGAGATTCAAGAATGAAGTGGCTAAGCAAGGCTTGGATCAACTAGTGCCCAAACTTACCTGGATTCACTCTTGGGCAAGAAATGGTTAAGTTGGAATGTCAGAAACGAGTTAAGCATATGAATCGTGATTTGTATAAACAATTGTTTTGATTGGATAATCGATTAGTCAATTATCAAACATGACCTAATATTAACTTAGGAAGTAATCGAAAGGCTTCATAATTTTATACCAACAAGAATCCCCAGGGAGGAGTATCGTTATGAAACGTCTCTAGCTCTCACTTACTTCTGAAAGAACTGGAGTTGAGTTTATCGAAAATTCATCGATTGATTTTGAAGAGTCCCGGATCAGTAAGTATTCTACTTACCGAACACCACTTAAAAACTAGTATACGGGTTCTATATTTTGGAAGCGGTTAAAGAAAAGGAATCTATGTGGAGATTCGAGATCGGTTTAAGGTGCTCGAACACATGTCAATGTTCGTGATCTATTCGGGATGTAGGAATCCATGTGTGATTCCGAGATCTGTTGAGATATAAGAATCCATATATAGTTTCGACATCAATTCGAGATGGGAGGATCTAATCTGGGATTCGTGTTCTGTTCGAGTAATAAAGGCTCATGTGAAAGATGCCAAACATAACCTCGACATTGTAAATGGCTAAAGAAAGGGTAAGATGCATAACCTGGAGTTAGCAACCCATGTCAGGGTGTTACTAACTCCATATTTTTAGAAAATTATCGATATGTTGCGTGCATGAGTTGATGATATTCGGTTCATATTGTTCACGTTTATGTTTGGACGCTGGGTGCTTATGTTTACCTCATGGTATATTTTATCTAGAGATATACCTCGGAAGGTGGTTTTTGATCCTCATGCATGAAGTCTGGATTCAGCTTTCCCGAAGAGATCTCCGTGGAAAAATCTATTATGTGAATGTTCCTTACCGGTTTTGGCTGTACCATCTAAATATGTTGTTGGACGTAACCAATGTAACCATTCCAGCTATGTTATATAATTTATGTGATACACCCTAGACATTATCTATTATATCACTATATTAAACCTAATAAATGGTTGATATCTTTGAGAGGGAAAAACCGTTATGGGAATCCGTACGGTCCCAATAATTACTATTTCGGTTACATATTTTCTTGTGTTTCTCACGCTAGTTTACCAGACCAATCTGAATGTTATTTTCTTAATACTCGGATCAGCCCCATGTATATTTCCAGATTTAGTTACTAACGCTTTGAAGCTTCTGGAGAAGGGATGGAGTTTTACCTATCGTAGCATTTATTTCCATCACAAATTTTGTATTGAATATATCAGCACTGTGAGGATAAGTTTTTATAATTGTTCAGGCTAATGATAATACTTAGTCTATATTAACTTTGATATTTTTGTATTTAGAGTGACCATTTGTACTGCTCCTTTGATATTATATATTGTCATTCCGTTGTGAGATTATGATGTTGTTTTCTTTTCTAGTTCTATTATTTTTTTCCTTTTACCCTAATAATTCGTCTTTCTGATACTTGGGTGCTTGGCACATGAATACCGTTGATGTATTAGTGTAGACATTTAAGGGTCAAAAAGTCAGATCGTTACATTAGTCTCCTCTTCATTCAAATTGTAATTAAAACTCCAACCTAATTAATTCAACTACACATCATTCTACAAATTATATTCCATTAATCACCCAATTTTATTCATTTCGATACTTGTTTATTTTTATTTAATCATCCAGTGTACTATTACAAAATAAATTTATTATTAACTATTCCAAAGATATTTAAAATTATTTACTCTTCAAAATATTTCATAATAATTAAACATTTTATTCAATTTCAATTTATTATCTAAAAGGACTTTATTAATTCAATTCAATTTATTAAAAATGAATCCTTTATTAAGTAGAATTTAATTAACTAAATATTTATTTTAAAAATATTAGTTATCACAAATCAAATTTGGTCACGTTTATTTTAATAAAATTTATTCGTATTCAACTCAGTATACACAACTCATGCTCTTACTTTCTTCGTTTCATCTCTCTTTTGTCAAACTTAGGCTACTTGATCATCTATGCGGCTCTTTACACTTCAATTTATTTTTATCATATGTTATGATTTTAAATAGATTCAATTAACAACTTTCTATTCTTTGCATACGACAAATTTTGTGAGAAATATTCCAAGTGTCGAATTTTTCGAATTTTTTTGATAGAGTCTCCTTTATACGAAAAGTGTTCCAAAAAATCAAAACATGACATTTCACAATATATATACATCACAATCGATAGGGCATCTCGAAACATGGGAAAACAATATAATATCACTATACATATCAGTATAATATAAAAACGTACATTTTCATTAGTGTTTTAAGCAATTTACCTCACTATTAAGCGAGCATAAGTGAGCTATCATCATCATCTATAAGTCCAAATAGCCTTTAGAACACCTAATCTTAACTCAATAAAACATAAGTCACATATAGAAAGAGATAGAACAAGTATACATCCACTTAACATATATAAACAACTAGATGTCATAGTTTAAACCACTTGGGACAAACTTTTAAAGGTCAGAACAACCAGATCAAGTTATGTTTTCTAAAACCGAATTGTTACATACTGTGTTCGTTTTTCAAAACATCATCTGGATTACAAAAACATCAAATGCATTAGAGTTATAGTGGTTTTTATAAAGTGGGTAAAATCTAGAATCACATGGTCCACCCTTAAAACTTGCATTTTTAGCCATGAAAACATCAAATTTCGCAATACACTTTGAACAAAAGTTGTTGATTATGTTTTAAGCTTTCCGGAATAGGTAAAATCGTCAAAATCGGACAAATCGTTCAAAATTTATGAGCGAATTAGTTTGATGCAGCGCAGAAAGTTAAAGGCATAGGTCGCTCACGACCTAAGGAGTTTGTAGGTCGTTCACGACCTAAGGAGTTAGAGGAGGGAGCGAGTGATGCTGGGAAGAGTGGTTTAGCGACTTATGGTAAGTCGCTAAGCGAGCTAAAGAGCGGCACAGTCCAAATTGGTGAAGTGTTAGGTCGCATACGACCTAATGAGGCCTTTAGGTCGCTCCAACGACCTACCGAAGATTTGCAAGCTAACGAGATACTGGAACGACCTAACATGTTTCTAACTCGTATAAGACTTAACGAGTTAGAGGATGAGTCACAGGAAGGACTTAACGAGTTAACTCGTGTACGACCTAACGGATTGGAAGATAGGTCGCTCGAACAACTTACCGAGTTAAAAGTGCTACGGGTTAAAATGAAACGACCTATATTAAGTCGCAGGAAAATATCTCGACCTAAGTTAGGTCGCAAGGAGTTAGGTCGCGGAGTTTTGATTCGACCTATGCTAGGTCGCAAGAAAAGGTCATGACCTATGATAGGTCGCTGGGTAATCTGGGAAGATAAGTTGCGAAGTCTTAAGTCGCAAGGCTTAGGTCGTGAAGTTTCTGAAGCCATTTATTTTAGGTCGCAAAGCTACGAATGCCGTCCATTCTTTAAGTCGCTGAAGTATGAAGACCGTTGATTTCTTTGAGTCGCTGATCTGAGATGCGCATGTTTTAAGTCGCTGAAGACTTGTTGCCGTAGATCTTGTTTGCCGACTTAATCTCTGCTGTTGCTTTCTTAAGTCGTTACCAGTTGTTTTTAGGTCGTTATCGACCTAAGTTAAGTCGCTGAAGACTGAGGCCTTAGATTCTTATGCCGCATTGATCTCTGCCGTTGATTCTTAAGTCGCTGAAGGAAGCAGATGTATTGAAGATAGGTCGCGTCTGTTTAAGTCGTAGGTCGTTCTGTCTTTTAAGTGTGTACTTTAGGTCGTGTACGACCTATGTAAGTCGTTGTAATGTGTTGTATGTTTTCTTAAGTCATGAGTCGTTTATCTTTGAGTCGTTGTAATGTTGTAAGGTCGTAGCCTGTTTGTTTGTAATGTTGATAAGTCGCTGTGTTGAGCATAGGTCGTCGCCGACCTTAGATAGGTCGTAAGTCGTCATCCATAAGTCGTTTCCGACTTAGGAGTTGGTGAATTTTGTTGTTTTTTTGTGTGAGTTGTAAAACGCCTATAAATAGGCCGGGTCTCTCATTTGTAAAAGGTTGTTGATATTTGAATAAAATTCTCTTTTGATTGCTTTGTGCTTTCATTCCAATTGGTAGTTGAGTGTAATCTCCTATCTCCTCTTTCGGATAATCGAGTGCGCTCGATTCAACGATTGTAGAAGCCGATTCGCGGAATCAAGTGCGCTTGATCAATGCTTGAAGAATTGAAGATCTTTGAACCCGGTATCGTGCGCGATCAACGAGTTTGAGATAACTAGAGTTCGGTATCTTCGGATCAACGAATTCGAGCATTTCAGTATCTTCCAATCCACCGATTACTACTTTCAACGATCGATATTGTTTTTGTAATATCTGCTGCGTCATTTTTGGTATCAGAGCTTGTTCTAGCCAATCATAGCTAGATCGAGACTTGGAGCCTATTCATTTTGAAGATTTGAAGTTTTGTTTATCACGGCCGAAAGCTAGTTGAAGTGTTCGACTGTATATTGAAGTTTGTAGATTGGATTTGTGATTTGGAGAAGTTGTGTTCATCATTGTTTGAAGTTGTTTGTTCGGATTGAATTGGAGGCCAAAACTTTGTCCATCGTGTTCATCGCGATTTGCTACAAAGTGGAAGTTTTCGATCCATTTCATTTTGGATCTAAGTTCGAAAGGTGTTTGAAATTTGGAGTGGAGCGAAAGTCAGAGTTGAAGACTTGATCATGCCTCCGAGATATGTTAGTGATGAAAGATTCAATAAGGATTTCGAGAAAGTAGAGAGAATGAAGTTTGACATGAATCGAAATCAACGGAGAGTGTCGCCACGTTATGATAGGGAAAGAAGAGAATCATCTTTGTCAATAAATCGAGATCGTGGAGCTCGAGACAATCGTGATTATCAGAAGGAAAAAAGAAGAGCGTATCATGTTTACGAGCATGAGCCATCTTATGATTATAAGAAAAGAAGTAGAGAGGACGTGCATGGGCATAGAAGAGTCGATGTTCAGTATCGACGACGAAGTTCAACTAATTTTGAAGAGGAAAGTTATGGTGATCGTGTTCATTTTCGATATTCTGGTCAAGGGCAAAATCGATACAAGAATATTGAAGAGGATGGTTATACATGGAAATCAAGAAAGGATACGGAGATTCCAGAATTCCGAGGTGGACTACAAGCTGAGGAATTCTTGGACTGGTTATCCACGGTTGAAAATGTTTTTGAGCTTAACTACGTTCCTGAGGATCGTCAAGTGAAGCTAGTTGCTGCAAGTTTGAAAGGAAAAGCCATGGACTGGTGGCAACAAACCAAGTCAACCAGAGAGAGGATGAAGAAGTCTAAAGTTGTCAAGTGGGATAAGATGAAAAGGACGATGAAGGCAAATTTCTTACCCTACAATTATCAAGCTCGTCTTGATCAACAATTGCGGAAGTTGAGTCAAGGCAGTCGAGGAAAGGGTGTGGTTACAAACTCCAGCAATCAAACTAAGGGTGTTAATTGCAGTATGAATGTTTCTAGGAGAGTCAACGAACCAGTTGTACGTGGAATCACTAAGACAAATGTTGATGACCAAATTAAGCAATATCATTGTCAGGAGTTTGGCCATCGAAGTTTTGAATGTACAAAGTCCCAGAAGAAACCCTTTGTTATAGAAGAATGTGAAAGTGAGGATGTGGATGATACTACTGAAAGCGAGACAGAAGAGGAAGAGGAACCAACTAGTCCAGTATCTTTCGACGAAAGTGCGGAAGAATCGGAAGGTAGTGCTGAAACATTGGTTAGGTATGAGGCAAGTGAAGAGTCTAAAAATCTCGAGAAAGTTATGCCAATGTTTGAAGAGCTTGAAGAGGTTGGTCCTACAAAATCATTCACAGCCTTACCACTAAAGTTTGACAACGAAGATGAAGAGGTCGAGTTGGAGAATGAAGAATGTAATTTGATTAATGAAGTTAACTTTTATCAACCACCACAATTTGACGATGATGAAGAATTTTTGCCAGGATTTGAGGAATCTTTATCAGGGAGAGTAGAAGTTTTGTCAATAGAGAAAGGAGGTAACTTGTTGTGGGGGACTGTTGAAATTGACTTTTATGAACCGTCGAAATTTGACGATGAAGAAGAAGTTGAGTCAAAGTATGTGGAGGTAGAAGTTGATTACTCTTCATTGCCACAGTTTGATATTGACAGTATGGAAGAAGAAGCTGTGTTTGGGATGGTGGAAATTCATTTGACAATGGAGGATTCTTATTTAGCACCTGAGCTTATGGATGAGAGTCAGCCATGTATAAATTCCTTAGTTTCCAAGGAGCATGAACAAAGTGAGAGTGAAACAGAAGAGAAGGCAGAATCAGATAGCTTATTACTTTTGAAAGACTTCATCATTAAAATAGAAGATGATGATGAGTTATCAATGATGATTGAACCTGGAGAAAATTCTGATTTTGAGAATCCTGAAGAAGATGAAGTATTTGAAGAATGTGAGGATGAGATGTCTGAGGAACTGCTTGAAGAATCTAGTCTTGTATGCTTGGAAGAGCCTGATGAAAAGGTGGAAATTAGTACTGACTTGTTTGTATTATCCGGGCAAGGAACGAGTGAAGATTTTAATGTTTATAAGGAAGTTGGGTCAGAATTCGATGAGTCTGAAGTCGAATACTCTGAGGAGTTTTCCGAAGAGTTACCATCTCTACAGGACATCCAATCTCAAACTGAACCCGTACCAGATGCTATTTTACTGCCAAGATCGTATGATCTTGTGAGTCTGAAAGGACAAGAAAAGTTGATACGACAGGAGGAAGTGAATGATTGTCAGTTGAAGTTGTCGGATGATGTCCATGCTGCTAACCTTACCAATGTCGATTGCGTGGAACCATATTATGAACCTAAATATGTTGAAGGAGAAGAAAGTGGGAGTTCATTTCAGTCAGGGGAATGTGATACAACACGTCAAGGGATGATTCAAGATGATGATACATCTGAACGGGATAAGGAAAGACAAGAATCTGAGCATGAGACATCACAATTTTTCGGTCGAGGTTTCCCAAGTCATTCCATGATTGTAATTTTCCTTATATCTTCACACATTTTAGACATGTTTTGGTTCTATATCACAACTTCCTATTGGCACAAACAATTTGGTATACGACACTATTCTTATGAAGTTCTATGCTATCTGAAGTGGATCTGGCATCTAGTGCTGAGTTTAGTCCGTACTTTTCCACACACCATATCCCTCAGGACACTTTCTTATGCCGCCTGCCTAATGCTACGTCTGTTCTATTCCAGTTATTATTTAGCTCGAACCATAACATCCAAAGTACAAAACAAGTTTAATCTCAAAAATGGTTATCACCAGGGCTGTGTCAAACCAGATAATGAATGGAAGACAGCATCTCGAAGAAGAAAGCTTTTTAATTCGAGGTCGAATTTTTCTCAACCTGGGGAGGATGATGCAGCGAAGAAAGTTAAAGGCATAGGTCGCTCACGACCTAAGGAGTTTGTAGGTCGTTCACGACCTAAGGAGTTAGAGTAGGGAGCGAGTGATGCTGGGAAGAGTGGTTTAGTGACCTATGGTAAGTCGCTAAGCGAGCTAAAGAGCGGCACAGTCCAAATTAGTGAAGTGTTAGGTCGCATACGACCTAACGAGGCCTTTAGGTCGCTCCAACGACCTACCGAAGATTTGCAAGCTAACGAGATACTGGAACGACCTAACATGTTTCTAACTCATATACGACTTAACGAGTTAGAGGATGAGTCGCAGGAAGGACTTAACGAGTTAACTCGTGTATGACCTAACGGATTGGAAGATAGGTCGCTCGAACAACTTACCGAGTTAAAAGTGCTACGGGTTAAAATGAAACGACCTATATTAAGTCGCAGGAAAATATCTCGACCTAAGTTAGGTCGCAAGGAGTTAGGTCGCGGAGTTTTGATTCGACCTATGCTAGGTCGCAAGAAAAGGTCACGACCTATGATAGGTCGCTGGGTAATCTGGGAAGATAAGTTGCGAAGTCTTAAGTCGCAAGGCTTAGGTCGCGAAGTTTCTGAAGCCATTTATTTTAGGTCGCAAAGCTACGAATGCCGTCCATTCTTTAAGTCGCTGAAGTATGAAGACCGTTGATTTCTTTGAGTCGCTGATCTGAGATGCGCATGTTTTAAGTCGCTGAAGACTTGTTGCCGTAGATCTTGTTTGCCGACTTAATCTCAGCTGTTGCTTTCTTAAGTCGTTACTAGTTGTTTTTAGGTCGTTATCGACCTAAGTTAAGTCGCTGAAGACTGAGGCCTTAGATTCTTATGCCGCATTGATCTCTGCCGTTGATTCTTAAGTCGCTGAAGGAAGCAGATGTATTGAAGATAGGTCGCGTCTGTTTAAGTCGTAGGTCGTTCTGTCTTTTAAGTGTGTACTTTAGGTCGTGTACGACCTATGTAAGTCGTTGTAATGTGTTGTATGTTTTCTTAAGTCGTGAGTCGTTTATCTTTGAGTCGTTGTAATGTTGTAATGTCATAGCCTGTTTGTTTGTAATGTTGATAAGTCGCTGGGTTGAGCATAGGTCGTCGCCGACCTTAGATAGGTCGTAAGTCGTCATCCATAAGTCGTTTCCGACTTAGGAGTTGGTGAATTTTGTTGTTTTTTTGTGTGAGTTGTAAAACGCCTATAAATAGGCCGGGTCTCTCATTTGTAAAAGGTTGTTGATATTTGAATAAAATTCTCTTTTGATTGCTTTGTGCTTTCATTCCAATTGGTAGTTGAGTGTAATCTCCTATCTCCTCTTTCGGATAATCGAGTGCGCTCGATTCAATGATTGTAGAAGCCGATTCGCGGAATCAAGTGCGCTTGATCAACGCTTGAAGAATTGAAGATCTTTGAACCCGGTATCGTACGCGATCAACGAGTTCGAGATAGCTAGAGTTCGGTATCTTCGGATCAACGAATTCGAGCATTTCAGTATCTTCCAATCCACCGATTACTACTTTCAACGATCGACATTGGTTTTGTAATATCCGCTGCGTCATAGTTCAACTCAGTTTTATGCAATTTGCATTTCAGTACAGCGAACACTGCTCGTATTAATTCATGTTTAAACCTTCACTAACTTCGAAATTTTGTAAAGTGGTAAAAAATAAAGTTGTTACTTATGCAATTGCCTAACCAACAAAAGAAGAATCGAAAAAATTTGATCACTCCGTCACAAGTTAGGATTATATTAGTAAGACTATAATCTCTTCTTTCTTTTCTTTTTCAGAATAATCCTTAACTCTTCTATTCAATTCATTTCTCAAATTTAAATCATTATTATTTCATTATTCCATTTTCGTCATTTTTTTCACAATGCATCACATCATAAAAAACTTCATAGCACACATCCAAATCACAAATATTATATAGTATGGAACGCATACAATCGCCAAATCACATACCACACGAATTTCAAATTCAAATATATTTATTAATCTAGCGACAATGCCACGCCATGAATTTCTAGTGGTTTAATTTGCCAATTGGCTGTAGTATTGGCTATGTGATCAACATTGCTAAGCCTTCGACTCCATTTGTCCACTAGTGCTCGATAGTTATAATTATCACATCAAATATCGAAACATAGAAAATATCTTTATTATTTTTCAAAACGATTCATTACCTCACTATAATAATAATCACACTCATACATACATACATACATACATACATACATACATGGATATGTGTGTGTGTATTTATGTATGTATGTATTTATGTATATATTCTTTTCAAAACTCAACTCAAATGCTTCTCTAGAATATCGATTTCTTTGTAAAACATCTTTTCCAAAATATTAATTACACTTCCTCAAATTATAAATTTCTTTCAAAACAATAATTTTTCATCCTCTAAAATATTTTGCGTGTTTCAAAATATTCTTCATATCACTCTAATCTCTTCAAATTAATTAATATAATTTTTCTTCAAAATGTTATTTCAAACATCAATTTTTAATATAGTTCAATATATATTGCTTTACTTCAAAATAATACATCACTCCTCAAAGCCTTGTGTCCATTTGTCTCATCCTAGTGTTTTACAATCCATATCGATAACGTTGGCCGAACACATCGACCATAATTTTTAAAGCACTCAATGGCAAATTAACACAAAATCAGCTTTAAATTTTTCTTTAAATTTATCTTCTAAATATACTTTGAACAACATAATATTTTATAAAACCCCCCTCCAAACTATATATAATCATTGTACAACCAAAGAGATCTTTAATCAATACATATGCTTGCTTATATTAGAATATTTTATAAATAATATATATGAGTACAATAAAAATACTCGACTTATAAAATCTTAATCATCAGCAATCAACCATTCATAAGAATAAATAAGCTAGCTTTCATCTTCATGTTTATATAATCACATTTTAATTTTTATTATAAAAATATACTATTTGAATTTATATAAAAATAATTCTCATTTTCTCTTGCATTAACTTCGTAACCGAAGACACCGTTGGGTTCAAATCATCGAAAATCATATGGGATACAAATTTAAGTGATAGTTTCTATCGCATACCACAATCGAGACAAATCCCTCAAACCAAGCATCGTCAATCAATACAATAATGCAAAGAAACTAAAACATCAATCATTTAATCAAGACAACCCAACAAATAAATATTTAGTGGAAAGTAATCTATATACTTTCGTTGTGCTACCCTAATCACTGCTGGATCTTTTACCTCTTCTCACCTCATCACAAATTAGAATCGTAAAATATTCGACTCGAACTCGTATAAGTGTTTTTTTCCAGCTTCCCTAAGCGAACAACTCCATTCTTACTTTAGAGCCATACAGAAGTCTAATCCACTTCATCAACGCTGACACTACTGGCCGGACTAGCTACTTCTACCTTAACAATCTTCAATAACTCTCTGCATCTCATACAATGACTACATTAAGAAAAAGGTAGAACGAATATATTATTATATAATAAGAAAAGTACAAGTACATACCCAGATGATTACCTCTGTAATCATCGTATAATCTTATCATCATTTAAATATAAGCAATAACGTACTACACACCCTTAGTGTAACACACCTAATTTTATTGACATTATTCAGGAAATTTAATTAGAATAAATTAAATAGAATAATGTAGATAAGGAGATTGATGTTGATTAATAAATTAAGTGGTTGTGCTTAAGTATTAAGCAATTGAACATAAGGGCATTAGGGTAAATTGCCACCCACATTTCCCCTTATACCATTTTCATTAGGCCACACACGTTCATTTTATCTCCAAAAAAAAATTAACCGTAAGAAAGCAAGGCCGTCCATTAGGAAGAGAAGAGAAGATCAAAGTAAAGCTTAGGATCAAGCTAGAAGAAATCAATCTCAATCAAACTTCAATTTCCTTATCCAATCTAAGGTGAATAATAATTTCTACATCTCTATTTTGATTTTATTACCATATAGTTTTGGATTTAGTCATAAATCTATTTTATGATATATATGTATGTATGTATGTATGTATATTGATTAGTGATATGCTTGATTTATGATTTATATGATTTAAACAAGGTTGTTTAAAAGAGATAAATATGGTTTTAGGGTAAAACCGAGACTTAATGGTTTTGAATTGCCATGGGAAAATTATTTGTTATATAAAGCATAATTTTTGAATGCGCTTTCAATTTTTATAATTTTCCAAGTCGTGGAGAATTTATTATGAATTTTCGAAGGAAAATATAGTTGTTTGGGTTTATAAATTTATTTTGGAAAATATATTAAGAATTTGGGTTTGAAATTTTAATATGTTAGATGACCTGATTAAAGTGAATTTCTGGAATTTTTGGGGATTTTTACTAAGAGATTTAGTATGGAAATTAAATTATTTCGAAAGGGAGGACGTAAATGATTTAATTGTTTTTATAAGAGGAAGGGCTTATTTGTTAAAAGTTAACTTGAATTGCAACAACTCAATAAATTTTAATGATTTAAATAACGTAATTAACTAAATTTTTCTTGAAATTAAACAATAAAATTTTAACAATGAAAATTTGATATTTGGTATGCGTCTATTTAAACATAGCAGGTATTAGATTTTCGTTGGAAAATATGAAAGTTAGTTTTGTTGTGTAATTTTCAATTTCAAATTAAAATCAGTTAATTTGATGAAAATAAATTTTTTTCGAAATCTAAATATATTTTTTTATAATCAAATTTTAGATCATTTTCTGAGTGAGATGTCATATTTCGTTTCGCCAAATTTGGACTGCTCTATCTCCATTTATATTATTTTTGGCATTTTAGCAGCATTTTTGGTAGCGAATATCGAGTTTTGATATGTGGGTCGTGTCACCCATATCTATATACCATTCTGTTTGTCTCATCGTGCTGATCTCCTTAGTATATTCATTTGTGCATTTCAGCGTCCAGTACACGGCGAAATCTGCGAAATGGTTAGCCGTATCAGTACCAGTTTTAGCCTTTTAGTGTTTTGTGTCCTTTCGTTTGTCTCTGGTAAAACCAATAGCCACTAACCATAAATATTCCTTGGATTCAACGCACTGGATTTTTCTATTCCCTATTTCCATATATATGTTCGTTTATTCACTTTTATTTGCTTCCTCTCCTCTTTTGATTATGTTATTCTGAAAAGATAATAGTATATATTTTATAACTAAAGCATATATTTGATTTCCTGTCGCGTGCACTTCCTTCTTCCCAAACCCATTCATTCTCATTTTGGCCACACTCAAACCCTTACCTACCAGAACCATAAGCAACCACTCGCCGCCATCTTCCACTTACTTGCTCCGTTCCATTCGTCTGCCATGCGTCCTATCACCGAACCCATACTCGACCACCGCCTGTCCCTTTTCCCTCTCTGACCTCGCCATAGCAGCCATCCTGGCCTCATGACACAACTCCATTCCAGCTTCACTTCCACCCCGCCGCCTCCTGACCAGCTCAGCTATGCCAAAGCACCACAGCGGCCGCCTATTCCTTGCTCCTTCCCACCCTTCCAAAAACCGCCACCTTCTAGATAGCAACCCAACTCCAGCCATTCAAACTCCAAAGCAGCCCACAGCCGTCCCCTTCTTTAAGCAATTCCATCACTCTCTTCCCACTACCATCCTCTGACCCGTCAACGTTGCAGTCGCCCGAGCCATCCATCAACCGAACCATTTTTCTTGATCCGCGCCTTGCTTCCCCTCCCACCACCCTACGTCTGCCACCTGTAGACCAAATCCATCACTTAACAGACGAACGCCATTTCATCTCTCTGTTCCTCCGCACCCTTGCCGATGTCACATAGCCCCTCCTCTAACCTTCACCCGACCATCCTACCACCGCTTCCACTCGACGGCCAGCCCTAATTCCCCTAGACCAGACACTGCTCGCCACCGCCCACTACCCCATCACTGCACAAGACCCGAGCACAACATTTTACTTCCAGCGCCCATCAGTCCGCCCTACTTCTAATGCTCGTTCATGTGTTTGCTCATTCGAAGTATATATATATAAGGTTTGCATATTTTCATTAAACGTATATACATATATAACATATGTTTGAAGTATTTTTGAATTTATGTTAATATTTTAATATAGATTTTGTAATAACTTTAATATATATATATATATATATATGTTATGTTTAATTGAAGAATTTTGAAAAAAATGGGTTTTAAATAAATATTAATTTGAAAATATATATAATATGAAGATTTTATTTTAAATATGTGTTTTAAAATTGAATATTGATTTTAAGAAAAAAAATATAATATAGATATCGTTTTAGTTTATATCAAGCTGATTTTTATTTGTTTTTATCGATTCCAAGCTATCAACGTTGCTCGTCAAAATCATGTTCATCGTGCCATGCTTTGGAATTTATGCTTAGATTGTCGTATCTTTTCTTGTTATTCTCTAGCCTCGAAAGGTGAGCGATCACTCACGATTAGCATTCTTATATTTAGTAAATTCAGTTCACATGAAATGATGATTGAGATATGTTATTAAAATAGAATTTGTTAGTAATTAAATCGTTTAAATATGATATAATATTATTTGCATTTGTTCACCTATTATAATTGACATTATTGACACCAATAACCTATTAATATGTGTATATCATATTTAATTTGACAATTTTGATCATAATTGCCATTAATATGCTATGTTATTTTATGCTGTTATTTTTTTTGTTCTTTCTATGGGTTGAAATGATACATACCCGAACGATATTTTAGAATAGGAAAAAATAGTTATGTGTTGAAATGATAAACCCAAGCAATTTTTATTGATTTTGAAATTTTGGGATTGCGGGTTGAAATGATATATACCCGTAAATATTAAATTTAAATTACGGATTGAAATGATAAATATCTATATCAGTTGACCATAGGATAGAAAATTATATATGGACACCGTTGGTCTATATTTTGAAAATGATTTCCAAAGTTTGAAAGGAAAATGTAAATAATTAAATATAACAGGAAGATTTTTATTTTAATATATGTGTAAAAATTAATATGTTTAAATTATATATTTGGAAATTTAAATTCATAAGTTAAGTTATGGAAAATGTAAATTTTAGATTTTACTTATAATTTTATTATTTTTAAATATATAAATAAGATTTTATACAATATATTTAGTAAAATAAGATTTAATTTAATAATAATTAATATAGTAAAAATTTGATGAGAATTTAAAGTTAACTAATATGTATAATATGTTTTAAATATTTATTTAAAATTTATATTAATATTTTGAAATAGATTTTGTAATAACTTTAATAAAATAAAGATTGGGAAGGTATAAGTTAATTGGTACTTTAATTTGTTAGAGAATTAAACAGAAACAAGAATTAATTGGAAACTTATTGATTTTGAAATATTGAAAGGTATGATTTTATAACTTGATTTAATTAAAAGTGATTAAATGAATATTTTCAAATTTAAATAAAATTTAATATTTAATTTTGATATAAATTTGAAATTTTATTTAAATGCTTATAAAAAGTGATTAGGTGAATATTTTAGAATTTAATACAGTTGAAGAGATATTCAATTATTGATTTTATTTAAATTTGTAATTTGAGATTTTATTCAAATGTTATTAAAAATGATTAAGCGAATATTTCAAATTTAGATAAAATTAAAGTTTGATTTTTGAAATATAAATGAAATCTATCAAATTTAGTTATTGTAAATTGTTTGAATATTGAAACTTATTGAATTGGAAGGGATTTAAATTTGTAGTTCAAACCTGGATTTGAAATCGATATAAAATAGTTTTAATGAGAATTGGAATTGAACCTTTAACCTTTTTAATTGAAGTTGTTGAACTGAGACTTGATTTGAGTCGAATTTTGGAACTATAGTTGATTTGAGAAATTAAAAGAAACAATTCTAATTTGGAACTACTTTTCAATATAAACTATTTTCAATATAAAAACTGCTTTCAATATTTAACTATTTAAGTTGGAACTGTTATAATTTGGATTTAATGGATTTAAATGCGAACATTTTTATATGATGGTTTAAACTATATGTGGTCATGATTTCGAAAGTAAATAATGATTTCTAAAGTGATATGATTTTGAAAGTAATATGATTTCAAAAGTGATATGACTTTGAAATGTATATGATATTTCAATATGAATTATGAAATGTTTGAAATATAAAATGACCATGCTGTGAAATAAACGTCTTGTTGTTAAAGAGACTGGGATCAGATATTGTCATACTATTTTCTAATACTGAAAACCACTTTAACAACTATGCACATGGTGGAGATTCCAGGACGAAGTAGGATGGTTTGGCGATGATTCTGTATGAGGTATTAATGTAGCCCTGACTCCCGTAAGTCAGCTTGATGTGGCTAAAACAGAAGCTATACCGGGCCAAGTGAGGTCGCACCTCCGATCGAGCATGCTTCTTCGATACCATTCTATTACTTTGTGATTTGATTTGATGCACCTTTGATTTGGGAGTGTCTCGAGGTGAGCGGTACTAGCTGCTATGTGTTACCACCAGTCCAGGAGTGCAAACGATAGAATCCTACCTTGGCATTGCCTCACGTGCCTTGTCACATGCCTTATCGTGCCTTCTACAAGTTTGGTTTTTACCGTACCTCTGGAGTTCCCTCAGATAGCCCTTCAGTTTATGGAGGAATTACAGTACTGTATATACTACGGGAGTATATAAAAATGTGTTAAGGGGGATATAGGTAATGCCTTAACGCTATTTTAATTGTTTACTTTACTAAGACATCATATATATAGCATATTGTACTATGTATGTTGATAGTTTAACGGATCCTTAGAGGATGGAAATCCCAAACATCCTTTAAATTATTTTGTATTTCACTTGACATTTCACTTGAGTTGATTTATTGGTATAAGAATGTTAATCCTGACTCGAATGTTTTGTTTTTTTGTGCTTTATGCTTGGGTCAGACTGAGTGTCATAGCATTTGAGACCCACCTTTGGAGCTTGGAGCTTTGCTTGAAGGTCTGTCTTATATCTATTCAGCTTTTAGTTATTCCCAGTTTTATGTTCAGACTTGTCAGTTGCTGTTGTATTTGAGATTACTTTGTATTTGGGATTTCTGTTGTATCTTGTTTCAGACTCTATTGTTGTAGTAGCTCCATGAACTACTATTTATTTATTCTGCTACTTATTGTTATATAAATCTATGTCTATGATTCTGTGATTGATTTACTTACTGTATATGCTAAGTTTTGCCAAATATAAATTAACAATATGTTGTTTTGAGCAATTCAAGTCTAACATGAGTGGATGATTGTCGATTTTTACTAAGAGATTTAGTATGGAAATTAAATTATTTCAAAAGGGGGGACCTAAATGATTTAATTGTTTTTATAAGAAGAAGGGCTTATTTGTTAAAAGTTAACTTGAATTTAGTTCTGAGAGAATGCAGAAAATATTATCCAAATTATTAAAAAGTTTGTGAAAGCCAATCAAATATTTCCAAGCAGACAAGTTTGTTACAAAAAGTTTACTTATTTTGGAAAAATCAGCTTTTACCCAGAAAAGATGGTTCTGCCTTATTTGGAAAAGCATTCGACTTAGACCTCTTGACTGAGACCTTTCGACTTCATTGACCAACAAGGTCGAAAGCAATGCATATGATATCATTCAAGTGGTACGCAGTGAATTGGACCAAGTCAAAAGGTAAGATGTCGAAGGGTGGCTTTCGAAGGGTTGCTTTTGAAGGAGATGGCCCCAAGTTACTTTGATTTGAAAAAGAAATTCACTTGCATGTTTTAAGGAGCTTTCGATAAAGTCGAAAGCTAAGATTTCGAAAGGTTTCAAAGATATTTTGAAAGAGAGTTGCCGCCTTTAATTTTGTTTAAACCTTTCAAAGGGGTCAAAAGCAGAAGTTTTCGACGTTGTCAAAAGGTTCAAGAGTTTCTTTTTAAATATAAGCCGCTTACCAAACTATTCGAAGGGGTCGAAAACAGAAGCTTTCGACGTTGTCGAAAGGTTCAATTGTCTTCCCCAATATTTTGTAAAAGTAAAGAGTGGTTTTGAAAGAGATACTTTCACCAATGACCCAAAGTAATATTTTTAAGTATAAATCCAATGGTTTCGAAATGTTTGCTTTTCAGTGGTTTCAAAAGGTTTGAGTTCCAATGGTTTCAAAAGGTTTGAGTTTCAATGGCCTTAAAAAGTTTGCTTTCCAATGGTTTCGAAAGGTTTGCTTTTAAGTGGCATCGAAGGGTCTGAGTTTCAACAGTTTCGAAAGGTTTGATTTCCAATGGTTTCAAAAAGTTAGCTTTCAAGTGGTTTGGAAGTTATGCTTCCACTCTTATTTAATGATACTTTAAGTTGGACGAAAGGTTTTGAAAGAAGTGTTTCAAAGTATTTAAGAGGTTGGAGCCTATTTTTTTAAAAGAAACGATTAATGCTTTCGAAGGGTTGAAAGTAGAAGCTTCCGACGTTGTCGAAAGGTTTTACAAACCCATACTCTAATTTTTAAAGGAAAACCCACGGCACATATAAAGGAGTTTTGTAGTGACTTTAGGCTTGGGATTTTGAAGAAGTATTGCCTTGATAAAGATATAAGTGAATGGTTTTAACTATGTTTTATGAAATGTATTTCAGGGACTTTATACCCACGGAAGTGGTATTGTTAAATTGTTGTTTTTCTTCTTCAAATATGAATATATTCACATGATAACCCATAACTGTATTTTAGGGGAAAAGGGGTAGAAGAACCATCTAGGTTAACTCAATACTGAATGTAAATTGCTTAAACTCCAGAATGAGTAGAATTGCATCCAAGGAGTCAGGGTGTCCAAAAATATAGGATGCCTACACTTTATAGTTATTGGTGTAAACCAATAGGTTCATAGTAAACCCATGAAAACTATGATTAAGCAGTTATTGGAGTAAACCAAAAAGGTTCATATTTAACCCATGAAAACACTGTATTAAGGATAGTTAGCAGATGCTAATTGGTTTGTAGTGAACCCATGAAAACTATATCCGGATCAAGAATTGACATCAGTCAATAGGTTCCTAATAAACCCATGAAAACTAGGGTAAAAAAGTGGCTAATGGAAGTATCAGTAGGTTCTTAGTCAACCCATGAAAACTAGGATGTGAAGTGAGTTACTGGATAAATCCATAGGTTCCTAGTCAACCCATGAAAACTAGGATAAGGATATTGGTTATTGAAATGACTAATAGGTCCAGGGGAACCCATGAATTAATTAAAATAATTGGCAGGAGCCTATAGGTTCTTAGTGATCACATGAAAACTATGGATAGGATAAGGTGTCTTATTAAATGGCGATGGGAAATCCTAAATGTTTTCAAGTATGCATATCATTATTATATTTTGAAAATGTATGTTTTAACCACTATGAATGCAAGAGCACAGTATGTGGTTTTATAAATGTTTAGGATACTAGTGAGGGAAAATCCCGTTCCTCTAAGAGGCGTGGTCTCACTAGATATCTAAAAGGATTGAGATGTTAGATTATTATTCATATCAGGCTTTATGTCTAACTCGAAGTTTTTGTTTTCCCCTTAAACTTTCTGGTACTCAATTGATTTTGAGTAGTTTGAGATTTAAGGTTTTTCGGTTTTCTTTCTAGACGAATAAAGCTTCTAGAGGCATGCAGGAGGCAGTTAGTTATTTAGAGTTATCTTTTTCCGCTGTGTACTTGGACGTAAAGGCAGATTTATTAGCCTTACTATATACTCCGATCAACCTAAGGGCATCTTCATATGTCTCTCTTGGCGTAATTGTAATAATTATATTTTGTTGAACGTGGTTAACATATTTTGGGATTATGTAATGTACATGAAATGTTTTAATCTGAATGTGGAAATATGTTTTTGAATTGTTAAGATTTTTCCATATACTTGTGATCTGTGTATCAATGTATCTAGTACCTCCGTATTTTGGTCGTCGAAGATTAATAACTATGGATGACTGCAGCATTTGTAGCCGTTAGTTTTGGGCCTCCAAGTAAAGAGGTGTTACAAGTTGATATCAGAGCATTGCTTAAGAAACTTTAAAAGAAAAGATAAACCTAAAATCTTTTTTGAAACATTATCCAATGAATTTGAAATTAAGATCGGGGTTTAGGTTAACACTATAGTATACTTGTATTTGGCATATAAGTATATATATATAGTGGAAATTAGGGAGGCATCCCTATCATACTTTCATATTGTAAAGCGGATCCCTGTCAAAGTTTCATTGTAAATCTGGTCCCTATTTTTTAGAAACAAAGAAAAATTATTGCTGAAATGTCAGCAACTTTTATAAATAAGTGCTGATATTTCAGCAACTTTCCTTGTCAAAGTTTCATTGTAAATCCGGTCTATATTTTCTAGAAACAAAGAAAAGTTATTGCTGAAATGTCAGCAAGTTTTATAAATAAGTGCTGATATTTCAACAACTTTCATACACTGTGTTCACAATATACATAAATGTTGCTGAAATGTCAGCAACTTTTATAAATAAGTGTTGATATTTCAGCAACTTTCATACACTATGTTCACAGTGTACAGAAAGTTGCGGAAATGTCAACAACTTTTATGAAAAGTTCCATCATGCTCTGCAATAATCGTGAATAAAAAATAGGGACCTAATTTACACTGAAATTTAGTCAAGGACTTTTCGTGTATTTTGAACCTTAATAAGGACTTGTGCCAAAAGTACCCATATATATAAGTATGTATTCCCCTCTCTCTTAGACCGTTCTTCTGTATCTTACCAAGGCTCGTACGGAGATATACGATAAATAGGATATGGAGGCAGGAAATGGAAGAGGAAATCTAGGTAGAGGAAGCACCACAACCAATGGAAATGCTCGACCTAATACTCGAAGGAACCAAGGTCGACAGGCTAATGGTAATCAAAATTTTGAGGCTAATGTAGGTGCTGAAAATCTGCCAGTAGATGCGGGGATGGTGTTTCAGTTATTGGCTAATCTTTTGGAAGCAGGAGCTTCCGGTAATGTTGGAGGAGCTAGTCATGTAGTTCTAGTTAGATATAACTATGCTAAGCTAAGTAGGGACTATACCAGTCTTGGTGAAAAGCCGTTTGTTGGAATGAAGGATGTAGTTGAAGTGGAGAATTGGCTGTTGAACTATGAAAGGATCTTTACAGATTTAGGCTTGAATGATGGAGAGAAGAGAAGGCTAGCCTCTAGACAGTTACAAGGGGTATCGCTTCATTGGTGGAACAGTGTGACAGTTGGAGTTTCAAAAGAAGAGCTTACATAGGCTGATTTCAAGAGAAGGTTTGAGCAGAGGTTCTTGTCTGAGGTTGCCAAATCGGCATTAATAAGGAATTTTATGGATCTTGTCCAAGGAGATATTTTTGTGATCGAGTATGCTGCTAAGTTTGACGAGCTGTCTCGATATGGTTATGCTTTAGTTGACACTGATGTTAGAAGAAATGAGAGATTCATTAGAGGGTTAAGACCAGAGCTAAGCAGAATGGCTATGACTCATATTAGAGAACCTTATGATGTGATGGTGGAGATGGCCATCCGCCTTAAGGAGATGCTTGCTGTTTCAGCTAGGGAGATGCCAACTGAGTCCCAGAGTCCTCAGGGAAGGAAAAAGAAATTCTTTAAGAAGAAATGAGCCAAGAAAGGGGAGGCCACTAAGAAGGCAAAGGCTGATATGGTGTGTTGTAAGTGTGATAAGAAGGGCCATTATGCCCACGAGTGTAGAACTGATAAAGGAAAGAAGCCTACAGAGAAGAAGAATGTGAAATGCTTCAATTGTAATAAAGTTAGGCATTATAAAAACTAGTGTCCACAGCCAGTCAGGGCAGACAGTGGGAAGGTGTTTGCTATTGGACCATCATCTTCTTCTAGACCTACTGCAGCAGAGAAAGGAAAAAATGTGATGGAAGGTACGCTTTTGATTCAGAGTATACCAGTTAGGATACTTTTTGATACCGTTGAATCACATTCATTTATATCTCAGTATTTGGTTGATAGGTTATGTATAGAACTTACATACCTTGTTACTTCCTTAAGGGTTGCGAATCGAGTAAGAGGGTATGCAACTCTTGGGAAGAGATGTGACCAATTAGAGCTTGATTTGCTAGGTCATAAGTTTGCATGCAGTTTTTATGTCTTTGATTTCGTAGATTTCGGGATCATTTTTGGTATGGATTGGTTAGGTAAGTATGAGGCTAGGATATTTTGCCAGGATCGGGAAATATTGTTGAGGCGCCCAGATAGTCATAACTGAATCATCTTCTCGGAAGTGAATTCCAGTAAGAGTGTTTATGATTTGTTAAGTGCCATGGAGGTTGGAGATGAGCTTAGTCGGGTTCGTGTAGCAAGAGAGTTTGCAGATGTTTTTGAACCAGTTACCGGATTACCCCCGAAATAAGCGGTTGAGTTTCGGATAGAACTTGTACCAGGAGCTGATCATGTTAGTAGACCACCTAGCAGGATGACACGGATAGAGATGAAGGAATTGAAGACGCATCTAGTGGATCTTAAGGGAAGGAATTTGATCAGACTAAGTAGTTCGCCTTGGGTAGCAGTTGTGGTGTTTGCGAAGAAGCCAGGTGGGTCATTAAGAATGTGCATCTACTATCATAAGTTAAACGAAAGGACGATCAAGAATAGGTACCCTCTACCGAGGATAGATGATCTATTTGATCAGTTGAGTGGAGCCGGAGTATTTTCCCAATTGGATTTGGTGATGGGGTTCCATCAGTTGAGAGTGGTAGAGGATAGCCTTCCTTTGATGGCATTTCGAACTAGGTATGGTTCGTATGAGTGGTTGGTGATGCCATTTGGATTGACAAATGTGCCTGCTTTCTTCATTGATTTGATGAACCGGGTTTTTCGAGAACACTTGAATAGTTTCATGTTGGTATTTATAGATGACATTTTGGTGTACTCTAAAGATGATAGAGAGCATGAGGTTCATCTTAGAGTGGTATTGGAGACGCTGAGGCAGAATCAGCTAAAGGAAAAATTTTCTAAGTGTCATTTTTGGAAGAAAGAGGTTAAGTTTCTTGGTTATGTGGTTTTAAAGGAGGGATTGGCAGTCGATCCAGTTAAGATCGAAGCTATTAATAATTGGAAGAGGCCAGAGATGGTAACCGAGATCAGAAGTTTTCTTGGACTTGCTGTCTATTACCGAAGGTTTCATTAAGGATTTCTTACGGATAGTAGCGCCTTTGACTAGGTTGACCAGGAAAGATGTGAAGTTTGTTTGGTCCGACAAATGTGAAGAAGCATTCCTTAAGTTAAAGAATTTGTTAACCAATGCGCTAGTATTAGTAGTTCCAGATGGTAACCAAGGGTTAGTAGTATACATTGATGCATGTGGGACTGGATTGGGAGCAATACTGATGCAAAGGGGTAAGGTCGTTGCTTATGCATCAAGGCAGCTTAGACCGTACAAAGTTAGATATCCTACTCATGACTTAGAGTTAGCTGCGGTGATATTTGCCTTGAAGATTTGGAGGCATTACCTCTTAGGGGAGAGATTTGAGTTGTATACTGATCATAAGTCATTAAAGTATTTATTCTCTTAGAAGGAGTTGAATATGAGGCAGTAGAGATGGCTGGAGTTTTTGGCTGCTTATGATTTCGGTATAGAGTATACTTCTCGAAAAGGAAATAAGGTAGTAGATGCTCTCAGTAGAAAACATTAGAATGTGGTGTTAGCGATGTTGGCAGAATGGAAGGATCTAGAAGCTTTAGCCAGTTGTGGTGTGCAGTTGAGATCTACTGCTAGTTCTATTCAAGGTACTAGCTACCATGTTATTTTTGTTTAGAAGTTCGATCAGTGCTGATCGAGAGGATAGATTCTAAGCAAAGCGAGGGTCCAGTTTTAGCCGAAAGGATTAGAAGGCTTAAGGAAGGATCATAGAATGATGACCTAAAGTATTTTAGTCTTGACCAAAGAGGATGGTTGAGAAAGAAGGGATGACTTTGCGTTCCGAATATAGAGAACTTAAGGAGGGAAGTTCTAAAGGAATGTCATCGATCGAAGTTTACAATTTATCCTGGAGGAACCAAGTTGTATCAAGATATGAAGAGGAGCTTTTAATGGGAAGGCATGAAGAGGGATGTTGGCATGTTGGTTAGGCAGTGTGTAAACTGTCAACAAGTGAAAGCTGAACATCTGAAGGCGAGTGGGATACTTCAGCATCTAGATATTCCAGTTTGGAAATGGGATTCGATATCGCTGGATTTCATAGATGGATTTCCAAGGTCAAGGAGAGGAAATGAAAGCATATGGGTTATTATAGACAGGCTGACCAAGAGTGCCCATTTCATTCTGGTAAAGTCAACCAGGACAACGCCTGTTTTGGCTAAGTTGTTCATGAAGAACATAGTTAGACTTCATGGGATTCTTAGTAGCATAGTCAGCGATAGAGATGCATTATTCACTAGCGAATTTTGGAGGAGTCTACAAGAGGTATTGGGTACCAAGCTCAAGATGAGTATAGCATATCACCCACGGACGGATGGGCAGACAGAGAGAGTCAATATGGTACTCGAAGATTTATTGAGAGCTTGTGTATTGGACTTCGGTGGATCTTGGGAAGATCATCTAAATTTGATATACTTTTCCTATAATAATAGTTATCAGACTAATATAGGAATGGCGCCTTTTGAAGCTTTGTATGGAAGGCCATGCAAATCACCAGTATGTTGGTTAGAGACTGGAGACGGATTGGTGTTAACCATAAAGTCTACTTGAAGGCAGGAATATGAATGAAGGATAATAAAATTGAAGTTTTGATGAAGAGACAGGCCAAGGCATCACGAAAGATTTAAAAAGAATGTTTCGAACAACCAACTGTTTATATAGTGCAATGGCCTTCGACCCAGTGGAAACAAATAGGACCTTCCACCACAACCAACCTTTCGACACAGATGGGAAAGCAATAATGACTTTAGAGCCCCTTTAGAAAACAATCAATAGTGTTCCCTCAACAACACAATCAAACCTTTCTAAATCAAAGGTTTCTCCCCAAAGTGACCTTTTCAAAAGCATAGCAAGCCTTTCGAACCGGTTAAGACACATCAAGGATACCTTTCGATAGCATCGAAAGGTGCTATGTAGAAAGCAGCATTCAGAAGTCAGCAAAGACAATGGAATGTAGGAAAACCTTTCGACAACATTGAATGGAAATACAGCTCTCCACAACGTTCAACTGAAGTACAAAACTTCTGATAAGGTAAGAAGGTTTGTAACAACAAGTGAAGACAAACGCTTCGTCAAGGTCAAAGGGTTCACAAAAGAGTATAAAAGGCAAACCATTCGACAAAGATGGAAGGTTCATGAAGGCAAAAGAATAGCAAACCTTTCGACAAGGTCAAAAGGTTCATAATAGCACATGAAGGACAAACCTTTCGATAAAGAACGAAAGGTTCATAACAAGGACAAACCTTTCGATGAGTTCGTAAGGTTCAAAACAACATAGTGAAGGCAAACCCTTCGACAAGGACGAAAGGTTCACAACAGCATGCAAAAAGGAGACCTTTCGACAAAGTTGAAAGCAGGGAAGCAAAAGGGATGAACCAAGGAGAACAAGAGATGCATAACCTTTCAACACAGTCGAAGGGTTTATAACCTTTTGATGATGTCGAAAGGTTTAAGGCAGCATATAAGTGGGAGACCTTTCAACTTAGATGAAAGGTGAGGCGCGGCAAGGGGCCAACCTGCATCTATAAATAAGACCCAAGGGTTCCTATTTTCGGGGCCAAATTCTGAATATTGAATTCATCTTATTTTCTCTACTTTCATAGCGATAATTGTACTTGGAAAAACCATAATTTGAATTGGGGAGAGAGCCCAATTTTCTGTAACTCATTTTGGATACGAATAAAATGGAGATGACTTGTTCATGATGGATATTGACAATGAGGAGAATCTTTAAGATCATTAGCTAGACTAATGATCAATTGCACACGAATTCAACCTTTTTCTCATAATCTCTTTTGATCTATGCTACGTATAAGATCGACTTAGACATTCCCCATCAAGACACATCATCATTGAAATCTATACTTAATATGGGAAGATAAAGTGATGATGACGTGTTGCATATGTTGGTTATGGAAATAACTAAATTGATCTTATATAAGAAAAGTAAATGGGTTAAAGATATAAAACTGGGATTGCTTCGAAAGGAGGAAAACCTTTGACATAGTCGAAAGATTTACTTCCTAATAGAATCTTGGGTTATGTATCTTATAACCACTCGAGATGGACTTCATTTGAAGTAAATCTTCTCCATTAAGCACTAGTAAACCCTTCGAATAGATTCCATAGAAAGAATAAAGTCACCAAAGGGGTTGAAAGCAATTAAGGTTGACAAATGAGTCATACATTTCCTTACAATAATGTCGAAAGGTTTCACATGTCACCTTTCGACACAATTAAGAAGAAATTAGGAGTCATCAGCTGTAACTGCTTTCAACTCCTAGAGGAGATGGAACTCGACAAATTTCCTGATTTTAGGAAGCTAAATGATGTGAATTATATCAACCCAGTCGAAAGGTTGGAAAGGTCTTGTCACACCTTTCGACAAGGTCAAAAGGTTTGGAAACTTACTTCTATTCTAACCTAGTCGAAAGGTTGGAAAGGCCTTGTCACACCTTTCGACAAGGTCGAAAGGTTTGACAACTTACATATATTCCATCCTAGTCGAAAGGTTAGGGAGATCTTGTTAACAACCTTTCGACAAGGTCAAAAAAGGCTAAACTAATTTCTTCTGCTCCAACCTAGTCGAAAGGTTGGAGTGATCTTGCTCTTTATCCTTTTGAAAAGGTTGAAAGATTTGATAATCTTGTATTTTATCAACCTGGTCAAAGGGTCGAAGTAGCCTCATTAACCTTTCGACAAGGTCGAAAGGTATGACAATTCACTATTCTTTTCATCCAGATCAATTTGATTAAGACCTTTTATCCAAAGATACACTTTCTGTAGCAAGAATCATCTCAACCACATGGTTACATCCAAATAAATTATCTTATCGAAGCATTGGGGATGTTGATAAGATTTCTTGTTAACAATTGGTCTTAGGTATGGATTTGGTTAGAGAGGCTTCAGAAAAGATTGAGTTAATCCGAGGATGAATGAAGGAAGCTCAATCCAGGCAGAAGAGTTATGTAGATAAGAGGCGTAAAGACCTAGAGTTCTTAGTAGGAGACAGGGTTTTCATTAAAGTATCATCGATGAAGGGTGTGGTACGGTTTGAAAAATTGGGAAAGTTGGCCTCGAGGTATGTTGATCCAGTTTAGATCATAGAAAGGATTGGAAAGCTCGCATATAGAGTAGAGTTGCCGAGCAGTTTGGCAGGTGTCCATAATGTATTCAATGTGTCTCATCTTCGCAAGTATGTCCACGATCCAGAGGCTACTATTCCTCAAACAAAGTTGGAGTATTTGGTAGTGGAGCCCGATTTGACTTTTCTTAGACATCCCGTTCGAATTATAGTGAGATATGAGAAGAGACTGAGGACCAAGATAGTCAAGTTGGTGAAAGTTAAGTGGAGCGACAACAAGAAAGATTGTACTTGAGAGATAGAGGATAGGATTCGAGAGGCTTATCCTGATCTGCTTTGATAGTATGTCTATATTAGATTTATATAGATTATTGCTAATCAGGTAGGCTAGTAAGGTTGTTAGGAGACGTTACAGATAAATTAAATAGACTAATGAAGATAAGGAGATTGAGGTTGATTAATAAATTAAGTTGCCGTGCTTATATAAACTAATGAACTTATAAATGGCTAAGTATTAAGCAATTGAACATAAGGGCATTAGGGTAAATTGCCACCCACATTTCCCTTTATACCATTTTCATTAGGCCACACACGTTCATTTTATCTCCAAAAAAAATTATAACCGTAAGAAAGCATGATGGCCATTAGGAAGAGAAGAGAAGATCAAAGTAAAGCTTAGGATCAGGCTAGAAGAAATCAGTCTCAATCAAACTTTAATTTCCTTATCCAATCTAAGGTGAATAATAATTTCTACATCTCTATTTTGACTTTATTATCATATAGTTTCGGATTTAAACATAAATCTGTTTTATGATATATATATTGATTGGTGATATGCCTGATTTATGATTTATATGATTTAAACAAGGTTGTTTAAAGGAGATAAATATTTTTTTAGGGTAAAAACCAATACTTAACGATTTTTAAATGCCATGGGAAAATTATATGTTATAGAAAACATAAATTAGGAATGGGGTTTAAATTTTTATAATTTTCCAATCCGTAGAGAATTCATTATGAATTTTCAAAGGAAAATATGGTTATTTGGGTTTATAAATTTATTTTGGAAAATATATTTAGAATTTGGGTTTGAAATTTTAATATGTTAGATGACCTGATTAAAGTGAATTTCTGGAATTTTTGGGGATTTTTACTAAGAGATTTAGTATGGAAATTAAATTATTTCAAAAGGGAGGACCTAAATGATTTAATTTTTTTTATAAGAGGAAGGGCTTATTTGTTAAAAGTTAACTTGAATTTAGATCTGAGAGAATGTGGCAAATATTATCGAAATTATTTAAAAGTTTGTGAAAGCCAATCAAATGTTTACAAGTAGGCAAGTTTGTTACAAAAAGTTTACTTATTTTGGCAAAATTAGCTTTTACCCAGAAAAGATGGTTCCGCCTTCTTTGGCAAACCTTTAGACTTAGACCTCTCGACCGAGACCTTTCAACTTCATTGACCAACAAGGTCGAAAGCAATGCATATGATATCATTCAGGTGGTATGTAATGATTGGACCAAGTCAGAAGGTAAGATGTTAAAGGGTTGCTTTCGGAGGGCAGCTTTCGAAGGAGATGGTCCCTTGTTACTTTGATTTGAAAAAGAAATTCACTTGCCTGTTTTAAGGAGCTTTCGGCAAAGTCGAAAGCTAAGATATCGAAAGGTTTCAAAGAGATATTGAAATAGAGTTGCCACATTTAATTTTTTTAAACCTTTCGAAGGGGTCGAAAGTAGAAGCTTTCGACATTGTCGAAAGGTTCAATTATCTTCCCCAATATTTTGTAAAAGTAAAGGGTGGTTTTGAAAGAGATATATTCACCTATGACCCAAAATAATAATTTTAAGTATAAATCCAATGGTTTCGAAAGGGTTGCTTTTCAATGGTTTCGAAAGGTTTGAGTTTCAATGGTTTTGAATGGCTTGAGTTTCAACGGCATCGAAAGGTTTGCTTTCTAAGGGTTTCGAAAGGTTTGCTTTTCAATGGCATCGAAGGGTCTGGGTTCCAATGGTTTCGAAAGGTTTACTTTCAAGTGGTTTGGAAGTTATGCTTCCACTCTTATTTAATGATACTTTAACAAGGACGAAAGGTTTTGAAAGAAGTGTTTCAAAGTATTTAAGAGGCTAGACCTTATTGTTTTAAAAGAAATGATTAATGCTTTCAAAGGGATTGAAAGTAGAAGCTTCCAATGTTGTCAAAAGGTTTTAAAAACCCATACTTTAATTTTTAAAGAAAAACCCACGACATATATAAAGGAATTTTGTAATGACTTTAGGCTTGGGATTTTGAAGAAGTATTGCCGTGATAAAGATATAAGTTAATGGTTTTAACTATGTTTATGAAATGTATTTCAGGGACTTTATACCCACAGAAGTGGTATTGTTAAATTGTTGTTTTGCTTCTTCAAATATGAATATATTCACATGATAACCCATAACTGTATTTTAGGGGAAAAGGGGTAGAAGACCCAGCTAGGTTAACTCAATACTGAATGTAAATTTCTTAAACTCCAGAATGAGTAGAATTGCATCCAAGGAGTCAGGGTGACCAAAAATATAGGATGCCTAAACTTTATAGTTATTGGTGTAAACCAATAGGTTCATAGTAAACCCATGAAAACTATGATTAAGCAGTTATTGGAGTAAACCAAAAAGGTTCATATTTAACCCATGAAAACTATGTATTAAGGATAGTTAGCAAAGGCTAATTGGTTTGTAGTGAACCCATGAAAACTATATTCGGATCAAGAATTGACATCAGTCAATAGGTTCCTAATAAACCCATGAAAACTAGGATAAAAAAGTGGCTAATGGAAGTATCAGTAGGTTCTTAGTCAACCCATGAAAACTAGGATGTGAAGTGAGTTACTGGATAAATCCATAGGTTCCTAGTCAACCCATGAAAATTAGGATAAGGAAATTGGTTATTGAAATGACTACTAGGTTCAAGGGAACCCATGAATTAATTAAAATAATTGGCAGGAGCTTATAGGTTCTTAGTGATCACATGAAAAATATGGATAGGATAGGGTGTCTTATTAAATGGCGATGGGAAATCCTAAATGTTTTCAAGTATGCATATCATTATTATATTTTGAAAATGTATGTTTTAACCATTATGAATGCAAGAGCACAGTATGTGGTTTTATAAATGTTTAGGATACTAGTGAGTGAAAATCCCGTTCCGCTAAGCAGTGTGGTCTAACTATATATTTAAAGGGATTGAGATGTTAGATTATTATTCATATCAGGCTTTATGTCTGACTCGAAGTTTTTGTTTTCCCCTTAAACTCTCGGGTACTCAATTGATTTTGAGTAGTTTGAGATTTAAATTTTTCCAGTTTTCTTCCTAGATGAATAAAGATTCTAGAGGCATGAATGAGGCAGTTAGTTATTTAGAGTTATCTTTTTCCACTGTGTATTTGGATGCAAGGGCAGATTTATTAGCCTTACAATATACTTTAATCAACCTAAGAGGCATCTTCATATGTCGCTCTTGGCATAATTGTAATAATTATATTTTGCTAAATGTGGTTAATGTATTTTGGGATTATGTAATGAACATGAAATGTTTTAATTTGAATATGGAAATATGTTTTTGAATTGTCAAGATTTTTCCATATTCTTGTGATCTGTGTGTTAATGTATGTAACATCGCCATATTTTATCGCCGAAGATTAATAACTATGAATGATTGCAGCATCCGTAGCCGTTAGTTTTGGGCCTCTAAGCAGGGGGATGTTACACTTAAGGACAGAGACTCTAAGTCTCATCTAAGACCAGGACTCGTGTCTCTTATACTTTGCATTGTTCTAAACTAGTAATGATACTAAAAATGTAATACTCCACTTTTATACCCAAATTACAAAAGTATTACCGAGTAATACTGTCGAGTAGCATGGAGAATGAGGCGATGTGGGTGATGCACACTTGAATTTTCCCTTGGATCAACACTTAATACATCACATAATATAAAAATCTCTCACCTCGATGTAAATAGTCTTGTACAAAACAATGAACACGTGTGCTTCCCTATGAAAGAAAAATACATAATATAAACAAATCACAGAGAACATAATATCATTTACGCACAGATAACATATAATAATAAATATATACCAATCTGAGAGGATCTACGAAATAGTCAATGCCTAGTATCATCAAAAATATACATACATGTCAAGTATCTACATCACACCATCACATTAACACATACAAAATCGTAGTCAATACAGCTAATGATATCTAGCCTCTAACTAAGCTCAATAAGTCATTTGATCACATTGTCTCTGAACTTGAAATGTCTCAAACAGACCCGAGTATTACATAAATAACAAACATGTCAGACCATGTCTAGATTCAATGGTAAGAATATAAATAGCATAATAAAAAAATCCAACCAAAGGAATAATCATTATAAGAATAAATGATTTTTATAATGGTCAGTATGGCATCGATATCTATGTGTTGCGCATGAAGTAACTTATTATAGAACAATTAAGATAGCCAACATTGTCTATTAGTAGGAGAAAAAAAGCGGGACAGAGACATAGCAAAACGATTCCCTCCATATTTGCTCATGCATGCCAATTATCATTGCCATCGCTCTCTCAAATCCGTGTTCCTTGAAATCACCATCTCTCTCCCCAAATATCCCTAAATCTCAGTTGCCCAAATCTCCCTAAATCACCAAACCACCATCGATTGGCTCGTCACTATCTCCCTCAATCGGGCCGTCGCTATCTCTCCCTGATTAGCTCGTCGATGTCTCTCCTCGATCAGCTCGTCACTATCTTTCCCGAATTGGCTCATTGTTGTCTCCCTCAATCAGGTCGCCGCTGTCTGTCCCTGATTGGCTCGTCGCTGCCTCTCCCTAGACTATAGTTCAAGGTAACTATTATCTCCAAACCTTTTATTATATAATGTAATTACTAGTGAAAGATAAATTTTATTTGATTTACAATGTAATAACCTGTTATTTATTGGGTTTTATCTGTGCAGTTAAAGCGCTCGATAGATTCAATGTGGTGGAGGTGCAAAAAGTCACAGCGGTGATACAACGAGAATATAGCGGGATATAGCGGATGACTTTAAAATAGCATATAAAACTAGTACTTAATGTTTTTACTAATATCTAAATGGTAATTAAATGAAAAATTAACATTTAGTTGAATTATAATTAATACATAAATAATTTTAAATGAAAACATGTGCGAATATACTGTTAATAAACATAAAACTATTATAACAAAATTGAATTAAGTATAATATTAGAGTATTTTCATTTCTGAAAATATATTAAAAAATCAATGAAATAAATTAATTTCATAATTTTTATAATGCATAAATGTCATTTTTCAATTCATTTTTTTAAAGAAGATATAGCGGAAATAGCGGAATCTAGCAGGAATAACGGGATATAGTGGAAATAGCAGGGCTTAAAGCGGAAAGGCTATATTTGGGGCTATATGGAAAAATCGTAGCGGTAGAAATCCGCTATGAGATATAGCAGGGTTATAGCGGGGTAATAGCGGGGCATTGAATACATAGGGTTTTATGTCGTTCATCCAGAAATTGAAGGATTGTCCTGGTGGAATTCATTGAAGATTCTTAACCATTATCTTTAGAAACATATATAATATTTTATTGGGACAGTTTGACTAAAGTCCCTGGTAAGTTTCAAAATGCAGTAAACATCCTTACCAAAATTAGGTCTCTACAATTAAGTCAGTGAATAATTACAGACATTTATGCAATTATATCCAAAAATTATAGACATTTCCGCAATTATTCATTGAAAAACTACGTGAATTTCCGTAACTAGTCACTGAATAATTGTAGATATTTACGCAATTTTTGGATATAATGCATAAATCTATGCAATTATTCAGCAACTTAATTCTAGAGACCTAATTTACAATCTTTTTTTGGAGAAGTTTTCGTGTATTAAGTTTGATTTTAAGGACCTGAGCTTAATATTCACTATTTTATTTCCTGATTGAATTTTTTTTAGCATGCATTATACATGATATATAACTTGAGAATCTCATCTGCAACCATCAAACTGACAGGCAAACACACATATGTTTCTACTCACATGATTCTTTTGTTTATTGTTGCTTAGTTGTATGTGTTCCTCCTTGAAAATAATAAATATGTTTGAAAGTATGATTTTCTGCATATTTTTTAGGCCTAATTTTTATGGTGAATGTACATTAATATCACAAAAATATTTATATTTTTGGCTTGAAATGTTAATTTTGTAATTTTGCGCTTCACTTAATTCCTTTCTGGTATGTATGTTAATTTATACTTTGAAATCCTCTTGAATGGCTCTGAGTAAGTTATAACACTAACAATACAACTTCACATATTATTGTTTTGTTCATATTAGATTCATCTTTATTTAGTTTTTTTTTGTAATAGATTCGTATTTATTTAGTTGGCCAAATAGAGGATATAGAAGCATTATATGATAGTCAGCAGCTTGAAAACCCACTAGACTGTAGCTTGACTTCTAAGCACTTCTAATCCATGGATACCCAAATCAAGCCCTGGGTTTTCACCTTCTAAATTTGACCCTTTATCCAACAATGGATAATTTTCAACCTGTTTTATTTTACATTAAATATAAAATTAATTAACTAAAATAATAACCAGGTATAATTAATCAAAGAATGAAAACAGATATCCACTGTAAGCAAAAATGCCTTCATCCCAAGTGTAACAGTAAATTTCTTATTGAACACTTGAATGTAACAATTCAATATGATAAATTAACACCGGAAAAGGTTTCTAACTCAAATAGTTTGTAGCTCACCGCTGCATGTGGTAATATTATAAAAGTGCAATTTTAAAATCTACGTATATTTTTATAAACATATTTTGTTATGTAATGTATTTCCAACTAGTATGAGACCCAGAAATTATTTTTGTTTTTTCAATTGTTGAATTTGTATTTCCTCAACTTGACTAATTTCTATTAGCCAGTTGTTGTTTCCATATAGAACATCCACCGGGATTTAGGTATTATTTTACACAATGCCTTGATTTCTTAATGTGCTATGCATTTTTTTAGTATCCATCTTCTTCTACTTCAATTTTGTAGACATTATCCTTTTTTTGTATCCATTGTTTTATATAGTTTCTATGTCATCAAAAGTTGTACTTTTATAATGATGATAGGAAAAAAGTATTTGAAATTAATTTATAATTGTATTTAATTTGGAGTAGATGATCGATTTAATGCTTTACTGGGAGACATTTTGCTTAGCGAAAATAGAAATTAATGCCAAACCTTTTGGTTTTGAATCTTTGATGTGGATATATTAAACTGTATTTGGTCAGATGTTAGAGAATGATAAATCATTCATATCCTATATTATGAAAAGCAACATTTGTGATTATACCGCAATCCAATAAAGAGGAAATATATCATTTTTTGATTCGGTCATAACATTTGCCTAAAGATCAAATTAGAACCTTTAATTACTCAATCTTGATGTTTAACTACTATTACCCATGGTCAATGTATCAAATGCCATTATTTACTTGATGAGCATTTGTCCTAGCCCTATTAGTGAATTAAATGGATACAAACATATATATTGTCAGGCCAAAGTTGAATGGATATTGGACTTTTATATAATTGAGGTGAGTCATTTTAATGTTTGATTATCAAATCTTAAAAGTGAGGCAGTGAGATGATATTTTAATAATACTTGGCCTGCATTTTCACAACTATATAACAAACATAATGATGCCTAACCTTAGTTTCAGATAGAAAAAAACCTTTTTATTTTTTATTTAGTCAACATGATATAGAACTTAATTATTATATTTGACTGAATCTATCATATTTATTCCACTAAGAGATGTTAACGTCTGTGACTGAATCACATCTTTGCATATGATCTAGTTTAAAAGTCACATTTAATAGTGACTAACCACTTAGAAAACTAAATTAAGTTGTTGAATTCCAATTTGGTGCCAAGCTTGCAAGTGGCTTTTATCTATCTACTCAATAAATATTGCATCTGGCTTGTTAAGCATTATTTATACATATGGGTATGGATTAAAACAACTAGTTTAGATTAATTGGTGCTTGTCGGCTCTGCTAATACCAGGTCAAAAATCTCAAACTATTGTTTTTTCTTCTCATAAGCATGATGAGTTTAGCTATTCCATGCAAGTGGCCTCACCATTTAAGAAGTGTAGCTTTAGCTCCTGCTTTATTAAACATGCATGTGAAAATATGTGTTTACATTGAATACTCAACTGAAATTATGCAAGTTTTTTAACTTACTTTCTTTTCTTCATATTTAGTCAAAACAGTTAAAGCATACAAAGTAGCAGCGGAATTCTGATTTTTATGGTAATCAACATTAGTGCATTTTTTTCTTGAATTTAGAATTCTACTTCCTTGTTGTTTGCCTCAGATTCTATGACAAAATATGAAGCATTTTTTATTGGTGATTGATCAGTAATTGTTCTATTTATTTATTATATATTTAAATGAAGATTTATGTGCAAAGGAAGAGCAAGATGTTGACGTTTGTTTTGGTGTAATAAGCAAGTGACCTTTTTTGGCTTTGTGCATTCTCTTAAAACTTGGTGTATAGTTATTGCTAAAATATGACCCATGGCTGTGAAAACATGGTTTATGGAATTTTATGAACTTGGTTTTAGAATATATAAAAACTTGGATGTGATGATATTTGATTTTTTAATTTGGTATGATTCCCATTTTAATTGTTGTTTGGCTTTTGACTGTGTATTTTGATTTTTTTCATATATTGTTGTTTGATTTAAATATAGATATCAGCCAATCCTGAAATATATATTATACATAAATTCAAAAGTGAGATTGGGATGTGAAAGTACATATAAAAGTATTGACAACATAAAATAACAAAAAACAGCATTTATCACATGTTGTAATTTGAAGAATAATTTCATAATATAATACAAATAACATCATACAAAAAATGTTGTAAAATAAATTCAACAGTAGCAAAAAAATATTGTAAAGGATCAATTAAACGCTGTAGAAAATTTAAAGCGACATATAATAAACGCTGTAAATATTCTTCTCAGCGTTCAATAGATACTGTAAAGAAAACCATTTACAACGTTTATATTTTGCTGTTAAAAGTTGCTTACTTTTAACAACATGTCATTTGACGACGTCTATCAAAAGGTCGTTATATGTTTTCATAGCGTTTATTCTATGCAGTAAAAAGTTTTTTCTGTTGTAGTGAATAAATCATTCACAATACATCGAACAACATCCATAACACATCAAACATCAAAACATCCATAAGACAACAAACACAATTACACATATAACACAAAATACATCAAACATCCATCGCATACATTAGACACATACACGGCTCACACATCACACACATCGCATACATTGCAAACATCTATACATCACGCATCATACACAACACACATCGCACATATCTATACATCCCTCACACACAACATACATCCCTCACACACAACATACATCGCACACATCTAAACATCAGGCATCATACATCGCACACATCAAACATCGGTTCATTCGTATTCATTTAGCAATTTTTAGATTTATTGATTTTATTCTTCATTTTTATTTTCGTTGCTGCTACTGCTATTATATGTGTTGCTATTCCTACTGCCAGAAGCCAAGTCTATATCTGAGCCTCGCTACTTTTCAGATGCAAAGGGAGACCCTACTAGTAAATATTTTATGAGCGTCCTCACCAGTCTTTAACACCACAATACGTCGCTTCATTGTTTCCTCTCTCCTCGCTCCCATCGTTAACCTCCTTGCCTTGTTATGTATTCATCCATTGGCCCATGCAGTAGAATTTGACCATATGATGAGAGGGTCATGTCACCGCAATCATCGGGGAGCTAACCCATGGTCGGTCAAGCTAGGATTGCGCAACCAAAAACTTTTGGCCATCACATCTACGTAAGGAACTCCATACTCCTCGATCCACTCAAATGCAGAGATAATCATATTCTCACTTTAAAATAAATTAAAGGAATAATATAATTTACCTCACAGATCAAGTTGGAAATCCAAGTAATATTGATTAATGTTCATGTATGATATAGAATAATTCACCGATTTCCAAATATCAAATACTTGGTCTTCAATGAACTAATCGACATTAAATTTTTGTTGGGTAAACAAATATACCCCAAACGGATGTTCCATAGCACCCGATGAAATATAATCATATGCACAGCACCCTTAATTAATCAATGTTAAATATAATTCGTTTTTCTTATTAAATCACTCGTCGCTTACTTTTTATTTCAACTTCTTGTTCTTTATTTTCATTAATTTATAATTCAACACAATCGGTAATCTAACTATATCTCGTTCATAGCAAATAAATAAACAATCATCCATGCACACATCATTATATTATTCAATTAATGATTAACGAGATGAAAAGTTTTATTTAAATATATTTCACTTCATTTTTCCTTCTTTTTATAAGTACACTTCGGTATAAGTTAACACTAAACATCTCTTTTGTTCATTTCTTTCTCTTTTAAAATAATAATTATTGATTCCCTCGTCTAACTTCAAAACCATAATTCAAAACAACTTATTTCGCTTCAAAGAAACCTTATTTTCAAACTCGTCAATAAATTTTAAAACCTCAAAAATACTTTCACTTCAAATTTCAACTTTAATAGTGTTAAAATGCTACAAGAAATTTATATTTTTCAAATACTTTTAAAATCTCAAATCTGAAAACTATTCTCAGTCCAAAAATATTTGTACTTCCAAATATACAACTTTAAAATTATTATTTAAAATCCTCATTTATTTTCAAACACTTCTTTCAAAGCTATTATTCCATCAAACTAAAATTCTATATCAAAAATAATATATTACTTTCGAAAATTCACTTCACATTATATATATCAAATCCCCATAAACGATAATTTTCATTCAAAAAATAAAATAAATTGCATTTGACTTGCAATTACTTCAAAATATCATTTTACGAACTTCCATTTATTAAATTTAAATTATTCATCACTTTAAAAATATAGATTCCAGATTTCGCTTCATAAAATACCCTTTTAATTATTTTTATAATCAACGATATATAGATATAAATTTAAATATTTAAAAACTCACTTATTTAAATAAATTTTAAAGCTCATCATTTACCAAATAATCTTAATTTCCAAAATCTTCAAAATTATTCCACTTATATATTTTTTCAAAAATCATTCCTCTTTCATATTTTCAATTAATCGCAAATAATCTCTATGTTAAATAAGAACATCAATCTAAAATTCACTAATTATTCTCAAAATAATTTATTTATTTCAAATCTTCCTCTTTTACTTCATTTACATCATTTTTGATTAATTTCAAAAATCATTTGATTATTCACAAACATCCATTTTCTACTCAAACAACACACAATGGAGGTTTAATCAACAATCAACTAATAAATAGCACAACCATCGTTCACAACACAATTTCAATTAATTCAAACCATATCGATCAACAATCAAACAATTAATTTCATCCAATAAACCAACAATTCACACAACCAAGCAAATCGGGCAGTATATGAGGAAAATACGCATCGAATAATATGTTCAAGGCATAGTTGTGAGTGAGAAATCTCACAGAAATGATGAACGCAGGCTTAAATTGTGCGGCAGCTTTTGTAACGTCCTCGATTTTTGCCCGCTCGAAAATCGACATCCATACTTTACATCGTACTCGAATGCCGTAGATTCGACCGTTCAAATCCGAGTCGCCGGAGCTTATAACAACATTAAGTACATAACACAGCGGAATAAATGAATAATACATTGATATACAATATCTGATACAACAGAGTGATACAATGAATATCAATATACATCAGAGATATGATACAACAAATAGCAGCGGAAAAGAAAACAATAACATCAGCAGCGGATAATCTTCATCTTCAGAATGCCAATCTAGAAACAACTCGAACTCCAAATAACGATGCAAAAAGATAAGCAAGTGCAGTCCGATCCAAAGACTGAACTAGCTCCAGATAATCTACTAAATCTGAATATCTGGAAAACCCAACTCTAGACTGCTCGTGTAGAAAAATTTTGAGCATCCAGAGTTTAGGAAAGAAACAATAAACTCCGGATCAGTCATAGGACTGGTGTAAGCAACAAAAACAGTTTATCTTTAAAACAAATAGCAGAGAATTTTAAAATTCAATTCGCAATGCTTTTGGAAAATGAAACTACCATAAGGCCTCCCGCCACACACACAATGCAAACGCAGAATTGGAGGAGATTTCTCCTTATGATAGTCAAAGATGCTTACTACACAAAATCAAATCATTTTTGATATTATTATTAGTGCATAGTGTAGAAAGTATTTCGAAAATAGAATATCAATCTTAGCCAGCATAGGTACCATTATAGTATGCCTACTATAGCTACCATATTAAATGGCAGGTTCTACAACTAAAACCGTACAAGTCTCGTATTGTTTTGTTTGGATTTCCAACAAATGGTCAGGCTAAGGAACTTCCTATCCCACGAAGGAACGCCTCTGGAATGACGTCCCGAGAACCTAACCGGATCTCTGCCAACACAAGGCCGGGTTACCTCTACAAAAATAGGTAACTACTGACACGCGTATGCCATCCCCTGATTGTCACCGATCTTCCCGAGGATCCTCGATTTCCAACAACCACATAATAAGCAGTATCAACAGAGGTTAAGTATCTGGGCTCCATACCATGATACCACCTTTATCCAGAAGGAATGACATACACTAAGGGGCGCTACTCCCTAGAACCTTGCTGCATCCTTCCTGTTTTGACCATTTCCGTGGTGTGAGGTCCGACGAAGTCTCGTCCACAAAGCTACGCTTTGTCACAAAGCCATGCTTCGGGTCAAACAAATGATCAACCTATGATCACAAAGATATAAGATCAAATAAATGATCATATCGCAAATGATCAAACACTGATCATTCCACGGCAACACTCAGCATGTCACATTACCAAATTGGGATATATCGCTGATAAATTTCAACTACATAACCTCTGAGCTCGTACGTCTCAGAGAAGGGTGTTAAGCTAAGAGAATAAATTCTCCGCCACCAACAGAAATGTATTTGAAAGAAATCGGCTTTATATCTCAAAGTGTAATGTCAGACATGTAACCATACAAGTTTGTTCCGGGATCGAACAGAACCGAAGGCACTTCTTACGAAGCCCTTGCAATTCCGGGTAATTTCCAATCACGTTCGGACTTCCCGTCACAAAAAGAGTGATATAAATCTCTATACCGGAGCAACTCAGTGCATAGACATTCGACAGGTTGTCCTTTCATTTTTGAAAAATATCCGGTCTTCAACACCGGTCTTCAAATGCCATCCATATACGACGTATCACTATTCGGAATGGGTTATATGACCCAAAGGTCTTTTCTCAGCTAACCCGAATAGTGAGCGTAATATTTAAAAATATATGGATATTGGGATTTCAATTAAGTCACAACTTATTACCCAAAATCTTTCTTCAAATGGTTTAACAAATTACCATTTTCAAATCTTTAAACAAAAAGATTTATTTCAACAACCTACAACGGTTTAAACAATTTCCACATTTTTATCTTTTAAACAAAAGATTCATTCACAGATTTTCCAAATCAATTTCTATTTCAATTTAATTAATTCGTTAAATCTTTAAATCAAAGATTTAACTTATAGCTTTCAAAACAATTTCATTTCGAATGGTTTAAATAAATCACCATTTTAAATCTGTTAAAAATAAACAGATTTAATTCATAGCTTTCAAAAAGAATTCATTCATAACTTGGAAAAACATTTTTCAATTCAAACTTGAAATTCCTTTAACTAAATTGGAATTTCATTTCTTATCTAAAAGCTTTTATCATTTGAAAACAAACAGTTTTCATTTCGGAAAATCTGATTTATTTATACGAGTTAAAGTCTTTGGGTTAAATTTAAATTCTCAAAATTTTACTTTTAACTGGTTTAGATTCGTACAAACACATTTATATCATCTGTAATCCCTAGTTTCAAATCATAGGATTCAATTTCAAACTTGAATTCAAATTTAAATCAAATTATTTAAATTTTCAAAACTCGATTAAGTTATTCAAAATAACTTTTATCTTTGAAATTCTATTTCAAAAGCTTTTCACTTTAAACCCAAATTTCCAATTTCAAAATAAATTGAAATTAAAATTTCAATTTCAAAAACATCAAATTTACATTATCTGTGACTTAACCGATTTCCACGTGAAATCCATATTTGTGTGTGTATGGTGTAGTCCAGGGGTTTAACACAATAGTGCAACACAATGAATCATCATAGATCAGAATACAGCAATATAATTTGATAAACGATATAAACTATATCGCTTATCATTCATGCACAGACCATAGACATATAAATATCACAGATAATAAATTACATCACAGATAATTTATCACAGATCACAACATAAATCAGGGTGTATCAGAAAGCATCATATATCAGGGATTTATTTAAATCAGATTTATTTCTTATGAATAATTTACTAATCCTGGTTAATTAATCATTAATTACCAATTTTAATTAATTATCCTTTTAATCACTTAATTAATTAACTTTTAATTAATTAACTTTTATTTAATCACCAAAAATAAATTAATCGCCTTGATTAATTATCCTTATAATTAATCACATTAATTAATTAACCCTTAATTAATTACCATTTAATAAAATCATTCTTAAGTTGATTACCTAATTAATTTACTTTTTATTATGAATTAATTCTCAAATTAATAATTTATTTACCTTAAATTAATAATCGGTTAACCTTACTTAATCTTTAATTACTTTAATAAAACAACTTTAAACATTGGATTTAAAGTTAAAACTTTGAAATACTTGTTTTAAAACTTATCTCAAATAAATTTACTTTAAAAACTAATTTCACATTTATAATGCTTTTAAACCTTGGATTATTATTTCTTTTGAAAACTGTTCATTTTAATATACTTTAAACCTTCATTTAAAACTTGCTTAAACTTATTAGCTTCAAGAGAAAACCCGAGCCAACAGCTAAATTTCCCGAGTCCTCCTTCGAGTCCAAGTCTCCTCCTTCCTCAAATAATTTCACTGACACATTACCGGGTTGTGCACGTGTACAGTGCCCTTGGCCAACTCCGACCAACCTCGCTGACCTCACCACGTCATCGACCCACCTCGCATCCTTCTCCAACCATCAGACTTCGACCTAACACCCAGACCCGAAATCGAGCTTTAAACTCAAAGCTGGAATGGCTTAACCCATCATCGCGAAGCCTGTTATCACCTCGTTCACCACGCTCCGTCCATCAGAACCCACGAAACTCCGGTCATCGACGCGTCTATGTCCCAACTACCACTTCCCAAACTCTCGCGCCACTCGATCCCTTGGTGGTGACGAACGAGACGAGTTTATGGTTGCATTAAAAACTAGGTTTAAATTTTAAATTGGGTCGCCGCCATCGCCACGGTGAACTGGAGCTTCACCCATCATTTTTCCTTGAATCTCCGTTCATCCCTCCACGTTTCGACTGAATCTCGAGAGCTCCGCGACCATCGATCGCCAGAAAACGGTGAAAACCCGTTTCCAGTTCAACTTCGAACTACTCTTAACCCCATCCACTAAAAATTGTGATATTTGTTTTAAAAATCATATTTTTGTATGTATTGAATTGAATTGAAGTAAATTTACGCATGAAATAAACTTTCATATTTTCGAACGAAAATTTACCAGTTGCTATGTTTAACTAGACGCTTTCCAAATATCAAATTTATATTTCAAAATTTTATCGTTTAAAATTTCGCAATATTTCAATTAATAACGTTATTAAAACTAGTTAAATTTTCGGGTCGTTACACTCTCCCCCACTCAAAACTTTTTGTCCCCGAAAAGGAACTAGGTAGGAGAATAGAAACAACCAGAAAGAAAACAGAATTGAAATACAAAATAACAATTAATTTAAACCATATAAATTCAAATTTTAATTAATTGATATTCAATAATTGATTTAATCCATTTGATTTCACTAAAATCAATCTCAACCATTTCTAAATTCATTATCTTATTATCCAATTATCTTCAATTTACAATTTCTAAAACCATAAATTTGAATAGTCTTTTATTATAATCATATTTTTTTTCCAGCAATTTAAATTTTTCTTTATTCCAAATTATTGTTAAATTTATTCTACTTAATATATCTAATCACATATATTTAACCCATATAAATTAATTTAAACCATAAAAGTTTCGATTTAAATTAATTTATATTTACTAATTGCTTTTAAATTCAAGGTATTTTCATAAGTTGATCAAATTTCAATTTATTAATTCTTTCAAAACAAATTTATTAATTTTTTTCAAAACAAATTTAACTCATTAGCTGAGTTTTACTTATTATCCTATCTAACTCTATTAACATCTTTATAATTAAAATTTAGTGTATAACATTTGTTATAAACACTCAAATTTTATTTATAAAATTATTTTATATTGTATATTATCCAATTACATTTTAACTTCTGAATAATTTAGGTAAGTTATATTGAAATGCAATTTAATACTATACAAATAAAATTTTCAAATTCAATTATTTCAAGTTTACATACTTATTCAAAATTTAGCTTTATTTATAATTGAAAACGTCTTTTAACATGATTTTTAAGAATTAAATTTCCGTTTAATTTCAAACCCTTTAGAAATAATTACGTAAATACTATATATATTAAATCAAATTAGATATATATATATATATATTTAAATAATATTCCCATATATATAAATCAAGTCATACTTAAGAAATTCAAACTAAAATATTTCCCAACAAAACCGTAGCATAGCTACAGAATGGTTTCTCCACCTCAAAACTCAAAAATGAATGTCGATGATGCGGCCGCCATCACCGAAATTATTTTCTAGCGACAAAGAGAAGAGCACTGATTTTAATATTTTAAATTTCTTTGAAAACGGTTCCTATTTGAAAATACTTTAAATAATATACATTAAAATTCTTTGGAAACAAATTATAGTCAAAATACCTTTAAATATAGTATGCATTTTAAACCTTTAAAACCATAGTTCGAAATATTTGAAAATTAAATTCTCAAATTCTTAATTTAATTTCATTTCAAATTCTAAATCAGTTTATAAACCAAGTTTATAAATTCATTTATCGAACACTAGATGAAAATCAAATATTATTCTTTCAAACAACGAATTAATTTACCTCTTCTTCTTTTTCAGAAAATTTTACTTATATATTTATAATATAATCATACAAAATTATTTCATTTACCAAATTTGAAAACAATATTGTGTCAGTTTGCTCTGCTCAAGTGTTTTGGAAATCCTATCGATAGCGTTGATCAGACGAATCGATCGAAAACCCAAATCAACATCAACAACTCAAACAACACAGCATATATTAAAACATTTATACTTATTAGTTTACAAATACATTTCTTTGCTCGACGATACAGGAATGAATTTTTTTTTTAAAATAAGGATAGGGTTTCAAATTTGATGGACTCAAATAAAAGAGAAATTTGATTCGAAGATAAGTTCGAAACAAAGATATGATGATTAATAACAAAGTAGGAAGATTGATAAATTTATATAAATCGCGGGAAACCTTAACCGGGTCAACCGTGACTTCAAGAATAAGATCAATGTAGAATTCCGAGGCAAATCGACCTTGATCTCAAGGGATAGAATTCAGCATAACCAAAGATGTCAGCATCTAAGCCGAGGATATATAAATCTGCGATGAATCGAGGCTATCGTAAAAGAGTTTTACCCCTTTACAAATCAATTTGAGATTGGCGGGACCACCAAGTCATTATAAAGATCATTCGAAGTGGAGTTATAGGATACTCCAGAATTAAAAGAAGACGAATAGTGAGGGACAAGAATAAAATTTGGAACCGCAGTGAACGTTCCAAAATTTAAAGGAATCGAGTCAAAAGGAAGAGATTGAAACTCAAATGAGTGATTCTGTAAATACATTTACCATGTATGCTAAGTTTTGCCTAGAGCTACCAAAGCTCTGATACCAACTGTAACGGACCGCGTCAGTGGGGTAACGCCCACCGTAGCATACAGCAGTATCTGTGTTCTGCCTTTACAGCCAGCCTCTCAACTGCACCAATCCCGCAGGGACATGTAGGAGTAAGAGTCATCCGCTCGCTACCAAACCAAATGCGAGAACCCCCTATCATGCTGCACCCGCCAAGTGCATAGGCAGACACACATGTCGAACTTGAATGATTCAAAATACCGAATTGTTAATTATATTTGGCAAAACTGAGCATATACAGTAAATAAATAGAATACAGATCACAGACACAGAGTAACAAATGCAGCGGAAATAAAAGATAGTAGTTCATGAAGCTACTATATACATATCAGAGTTAAATAAGGTACAACAGATGTCTCGAATACAATAGTCAAATACAGGAATCAAAATACAATCACTGGAATCAACTGGATATCCGAAAGCTGGATAGATAGCTGGATCTCCAAGCGAAGCTCCAACTCCAAAGGTGAGTCTCGAATACTGGTACACTCAGTCTGACCCGAGCGTAAAGCAAAACACAAAACACTCGAGTCAGGATTAACATTCTTATATCAATAAATCCAACTCAAGTGAAATAGCAATTGAAATACAAGTAACTCAAAGGATGTTTGGAATAACCATCCTTTAAGGATTCGTTAAACTATCTACTATGTAGTAGTGTACGATAAGTAGATAATGTCTATCAGTAATATAAAGTATCAAAATAGTGTTAAGGCGTTACCATTATCCCCCTTAACACATTTTATATAAGCGTTATAGTCTATACAGCACTGTAAACTCCACCGTAAACTCCATCGCAACACCGCGAAACAACACTCCCAAAATCAAGGGTGCACCAATCGACAACAAGTAATGAGTAGTTTTTGAAGAAGTGTGTTCGCTCGAAGTAGCTAGCCCCCATTTGGCCCGGCACGGCTCCTGTTTTAGTCATTTCCAATTTGACACAATTGTCAAGGCTATCCATTATCGTTCTCTTTCTTCAGTCATCACGTACATCATTCCAACCACTTCATTCTGGATCACACTCCGCGTATAGTTATTAAAGTGGTTTTCGGTTTAGACAGACAGTATGTCCCTAACCGATTCTGGTCTCTTTAATAACTTTCGTGATTATTACACCGATTGGTCGTTTATTTATTTCAAAACCAAATCAGTTACAAGTTCAATTAGAATTTGTAAATCAACGTCTCATTTGTCTTTCTAAAACAATTACCATAATTTACGTTTCAAAACTTCCAAATTATCATTTCAAAATCTTATAATTCAATTTCAATCTTTATTTAAAACAATTCAAATATCGATTTAAATTCGTATATAAGTTTCATTCTGAAATCATTTATTAATTTTTTTTTTGAAAAAAGGGTTCAAACTTTACTATTAAGAATAAAAGTCAAGTCCAACAAGTCACAAGAAACAAAAGCCATCAACCGGCCCGGAAACAAAACAAAAAAAACAATACGAACAACACAACTAAATACGTTGGGCCCAAAAAACAAATACAGCCCAACACCCAACACCCAATAGCATGCCCAAAGACTGGAAGCCTCCAGAAAGAACCAGACACATCTCGATAAGGAAAAAGGCAATACGACTCTTCGTTCTCTTCATAACTCTATACTTTCCAAAAAAGCTTCGCGAGAAACAAAAATGGCTGCTGCCATTAAAGATCTAGTCTCCTCCTTTTACTTCTGAGACGACAAAACAACAACGATCTCCAAAAGAAAACAGTTGAGACTCGAAACACCATCCCTCCAGAAGAAACTTGAGTAAGTATACAATCTAAAAGTCTTCTTCTTTGTTCCTTAAACCTTCAGACTAACGAGGATTTTTTATGATTCCAGGTCAGGGATGCTGAAAATACTCTAAACAACCTTCAAACAAGAACTTAACAGTTTAGATCTAAGATTCATCACAGATCTGAAAAATTTGATAAACCATAGGAAAACATCAGCTGTTTCTCGAGACGAAACTAAACAAGATAAGTTTTTGATATAGCTTCTATTGTCCTCAGTAGAACTGCTTCTTTTGGAGCTTCTAATCTGTCCATAATATATCAATGTCTTGTTGTCCAGGAATCCACAAACATATTGCTCCACCTGCAGATCAATACACTTAAAAGCTACTGATTAGTTATGGATGAAAACCAGTTATAATGTAATTTAGAGAGGGAGAGAAATCATTGTAAAATAAAACAGGTTAACATTCAAATCAATATAACTTCACTGATCGATTTCATTGAATTTTCGTTAAGTTAATCTATCATTCAAGCAAATTCTATTTAATTTCCAATTCATTAAATCAATCACTTAATTTCAACATCATTATATTAAACTTACAATTTAAATTAAATTAAATTCATCAAATCAAGTTCTTTAAATTACAAGTCTTACATTAATTCAATAAATCACATTTTTATTTCTTGTTGAAGAAATTCAATTCCACGTATTTACTTACTTAAATAATTTTCCAAACTTAATTAATAAAGAAAATCAATTTCACTTATTTACGAAGTAAAATTTCACTTATTCACAAGTTCAATTTCTCTTATCAAAGAATTCAAATTTTTATTTAATTATCAAATAATCAAATCTTATTTAATTATTAAATATTTCAAAACTTAATTATTAAATAATTTCAAAGCTTAATAATTTCAAACTTATTTATAATTTCAGACGTAATTTTTAAATCATTTCAAACTTAATTCAACGAAAAGTTCCAAATTTAATTGTCAAATAATTAATTTCAAAATAACGATCTTTCTACAATTACTATGTCAATATTTGTTTCAGATTTTAAACATTTACATTTCCTTTCATTAAAAATTCAAATTCCAGCTTCATTTCAAAACCTTATCTTTTTAGATAAAAACTTTATTTTATTTTAAATCAAATTTATTGACCAATCGAGGTTTTTTAATTCTCTATCCTAAGTCAAGTTCATTTGGGTATTTATCATTTCAACCCGATTCCAAATCAATTCAAAATCAAGCATAGCAAAGGGAACTTGCAGTGTGATAACTGGGATGGTGTCAAAGTAAATAAACAAGCAATAACAACAATCAATAACAATCCAATAATCAATTCAAATAATCCCGAAATAATCGTATTAATTCACATTGTTGTTTGTGCAAATTAATATAATTATTTCTAGAATCTACAATATCATTTCATGTAGATTAAAGATTATTACACTATTATTTGATGCGGTTCCACACTTGACATTTCTTATTCGATTTCATACCATAAATTCAAAGGGTTCAAGGGTAATTAACCATTTCTACGTGTCAAATAATTAAACATTTAAGGGGTCATATTTTACAAATTTAACTAATCAAATCCAACACATATATCAATTCAAACTTTAACTATCCTACGTCAAATTCAGTTGCATGTTATTTATCACCTATACATTTACTATTTAACGACCAATGCAAACATCAACAATCAATCAATTAACAACCAAACTGTATTATCATCGCATAAATAATTAAGAGATAATGGTGTCAGATGTCACAGGTGAACTTATACAGGTAATAACATAAATAACAGTATAAATAACTAACAACAGCAATATTTCAATTGTCGTTTCAATTGAAATCAAATTTAATAAATAAAAGAACATTAATCGTGAGTGATTGCTCACCTTTCGAGGCTAGAGACGAACGAGAAAGAGATGAGTTACGAATCCAGGTACGAATTCCAAAACAAGCTAGATTGGCCCGAACTGACGAATAAGGCTGATAAATCAAAATTGACGAGCTCAAATTAGAACTGGACCGATGGAAACAATTTGAATAAATTTTTGATATAAACTAAATATATATATATATATAATATTATTATTTTCTTACTTAATCAATATTTCATTTTTAAAATCGATATCCAATAAAATGCACATGTAAATAAAATCATTGATTTAAATTAAAACCCACATATAAAATCAAACGTATATACAATATATATTTTAAAATCATAGCTCATAATTTATATCTATATACACGTCAAAATTTAAAATAGCCATAAATGCATACAGTTCACAATTTATAGTTAATAAGCAATTACTCTATGTAGATTAAAATATATATATGCAGATCATAAGACAACAAAAAGATGAACCAATTAAACCCAAAATAGTATAAACACAATGCAACTCAATACCGATCTAGATTATACTTATATATATTATAATGTAATATATATTTTAAAGCTACTATACTCATACGTACATATGCAGATGGTATAAAATATGTGGTATATATATAACTGCAAGTTGAAAAGCTGTAAAATAGAAAAACCCAACATATAATATAACTAGCAGATAGATTAAACTAGCATATATAAATTTATAAAATCTGACATATATATACTTACACGCATACATATATATAAGACAACGGCACCCCCCAAATTCACTTATATACATATACCCAGATCAAAATATAAACAGCCTACACAAACTATATACAAATAGCATATCTATAACACTTCTTTATAAAACATTCATATATGATATATACACTAACAACTGTACAATAAAAGAACCAAAACATATTGTATCTACTATACGCAGCAAAATGAAGACATTAGACTAACATATAAATAACAACTATACATGTTAACCATCTTAAAATAATCAATATATTATAGCATAGAATATATATATATATACCTAGTGTGAAGGAGCAGTGTAAGGCTGAAATGGTGGGCGAGCGGGTGGTGAGCTGAGGAAGGCCGAAGGTGCGGGTCTGGGTTGAGAAGAGGGTCAGGCGGTGAGGCTTTCCATTGGCATGAGGCGGAAGGAAAAGAGGTCGGGTTTAGAGTGGTGGTTGACCCCGGGTGGCTCGGGAAGAGCAGGATGATGGCTTGCGTGGCCGCGGATCTGTTGGAAAGATGAGTGCAGGCGATCGAAGGGCTGTGGGGTCGGAGGCTTAGGCTGGTGGCAGAAGAAGAAGGGCGGGTCGAAGGGAAAACGGGAGAAGTGGAGCGGGCTTGGTTGCGCTGTCGGGGAAGAGTATCGACAAGGCTGGCTTGGAGGCTTGGGAAGGAGGGCACACGGTGGAATAGTGAAGGCAAGGTGGTGGTTTTTCCTCGGCCTGAGCAGTGGGCCGTTGGTGATTTCGGTGAGGTGGCACGGTTCGTGTGGTGCGCGAGATGGGTTGCAGGTGGCGTGGGCAAATGACGGGAAAAGTGGAGGAGCTAGAGGGGATCTTGGTGGTGGAGCATGGCACTTGGTGGAAGCCGTGACGGAGCTGTAAGGTGCGGGTGTGCCCACTCGGCAACGGTGATGGGTTGATGCGTCGGTAAGGGGATGCGACAACGTGGAAGCTGTGACGAGAGAAGGTATCAGTGTTTGCGTGAGAAGATGGAGTGGATGTTGTTGAGAGAGTATGTCACAAAATCTGTAATGTTTTGTCACCCTACATTCCATTTCACCACTTGTATATCTTTTTTTTAAAGCACAATAGAAAGAATGGAAACAAGGTTTCAGGGAGGAAGAAGTATGCGTGCCCAGGCAAATGAAGAAACATGCAAAGTTACATTTACTTCTTTTCAGAGTGTATTTTGAATGGATGGAATAGTAAAAGCTAACTATCTGAATTCAAGAAAAAAAAAATGCTAAAGACTATTGGCATTCCCAACGGTGGAAATTGAATAGCCACAAGAAACCAAAAAGGCACGAAACCGGTGCCGATACGGTTCAACGTTTACAGATTTCGCCGTCCACCGGACGTCGAAACACACATACGAATATACCGCGGAGATCAGCACGACGAGACGATCAAAACGGCATACAGATATCAGTGGTACAATTGAATTATAAAAATTCGAATTTTTTTACTACGAAAAATGCAAGAAAAACACAGAAAAATAAGATCGACAGAGCTAAAGAAGTCCGAATTTTGAAAAACGAAAAATGACGTGTTGCTCAAAAGATGATTTAGAATTTTTCTATATAAAAATATTTAGGTTACGAAAATATTTTATTTTCATCGCTTTTTAACTGATTAAATTGAAGTAAATTTACGCGCGAAATAAACTTTCATATTTTCGAACGAAAATTTACCAGTTGCTATGTTTAACTAGACGCTTTCCAAATATCAAATTTATATTTCAAAATTTTATCGTTTAAAATTTCGCAATATTTCAATTAATAACGTTATTAAAACTAGTTAAATTTTCGGGTCGTTACAAAGTGCTGCCAATTTCAGAAATAAGTAACTTAAAACAATTTGCAAATTGCCCCTTCTCCTTTTATAAACATATAAACATTTAAATATCATACCTTAAATAATTTTATACTTAATAAAACACTTATGGAAATTCTACAAAATTTCCATAAATCACCTTTAATATGTTTTCTAACATACATAAATTTCTAACCCAAAGCTTTTATAAAATCGCCGTAATTAATTTTAAACCCAATTAACCATTTTCTTCACTTGAAAATTAACAATAAATCGACATTAATTTAGAAAATTATGAAATTTGAAACCCTTCTTTAAATTATCATTTTTTGACCTTATATAGAAATCGCAAGGCATTGGGATATAATTTAATAGGTTTTTCAAATCAAAATTTGTCATAAAAATCAACATGAATAAGCATAATTCATCAACTAGCATATATATCTATCTAACATTCAAAACATGGCAATATACTTTGCAAAAATATTTAGTTCTTATCTAGAAACCAAAAACATCAGTAATATGAGATGTAACCTATTATTCACCTTAGCTTTGTGATTATGGAGTTGAAATTTGATCTTGAATTAAGTTGATTAAGCTTCCTTCTTTTGACTATCTTCTTCTTGCTTTCCCTTAATGGTGGCCAACCTCTCTTATGTTTGATTTTTGTTTATGAACGTGAAAATAAACGAGTATGAGGTTTTAGGGTATAAGGATATGACTTATTCCTACTTTTCCCCTTATCTATTTGCCTTACCTATTTCATTTTAGTTTCCTTTAGTTCATTTGTGTAACACCCCTAATTTTTGTTTAACATTATTCAGGATATTTAATTGGATAAATTAAATAGAATAATGGGTTGATTAAGGAGTTGAGATTTAATTGTCAATTAACTTGGCTGCAACTAAACTAATTAATGTATAAGTATGGTTTATTATTTATAAGTTAGGAAAATAAGAGGAGGGCAATATGGGAATAGCCACACTCATATACACTTAAACCCTCCCATATCCTCACCTACCATTTCATAAATCAAAATACACATAAAAGAGAAGTTATAGCCAGCCATTAAAATACCTTAGGAGATAAGAAAACTTGGAATAACCAAGAGTGAAAGCTAGAAGATTAAAGCTAGGACAAATCTCAAACTCCAACAACTTAATCAAGGTGAATAATAGTGTAAATCATCTCAATTTTTCTTGTTTTAGTTTGGTTATGGATAATAACCAAATGTATTTTGCCGTGTTGATCATATTTGGATCTAATAATCATGGTTTGGATAAAATAATGGTTTATGGTAATTTATTGGAATTTTTATGGAATTAAAATGATGGGTTTTAAAGTTAAAACAAAAGTAAACAACTTGATTTTTGGATATGTTGTGTAGAACATAATTTTGGAGATGGGTTCTTAATTTCATAATTTTTGGAGTTAATAAGAATATTTTATGAATTTCTTAAGGTGAATAGGACATTTATTTCGGTTTTAATTATTAAAAATAATAAAATAACGATTTTTGCCCCGAAATTTTTATATGATGTAGAAAATGTTATTTTAGATTTTTGATGAATTTTTGGGATTTTTCCCAAGTGATTTCGATTTATTATAAATTTTCAATTTAAAAAGGCTTAATAATTATATTAAAATATTAATATAATTAATTGTTTTGAAATAAATTTGGAAATAATAAAATATGATCTATAGCAAATTTTTTACAAAGAAAGTTCTAAAGTATGTCATTAACCAATAGAAATTTGACAAAAAGTAAGAGTTGGTGAAAAGAATATACTTTAATTAGCAAAATAACAGTTTTCAAGTTATTTACGACTCTGCCATTGGACCTTGTCAAAATGCCCTTTCGACTACATCATTCTACAGCAGTTCTGGACCCTTCTGCAGCATTTTCGAAACAACCTTTCGACCTTTGAAACCCCCTTTTGATTGCATCACTCTACAGCAGTTTTGGACCTTTCTGCAGCATTTTCGAAACCGCCTTTCGACCTTGTCGAAACCCCTTTTTGACTGCATCATTCTACAGCAGTTCTGGACCCTTCTGCAGCATTTTCGTAACCACCTTTCGACCTTGTCGAAATCATCTCTCGAATGCATCATTCAATAGCAGTTATGGACCCTTCTGCAGCAATTTCAAAACCACCTTTCGACCTTGTCAAAACCCCCTTCCACCTTTTGACCTTGTCGAAGCCCCCTTTCAACCACATCGTTTTGAAGCCACCGGAGGCAACCTTTCGAGCATTTCGAAGCCCCTTTCGTAGAAGTTTTCCCTAGCTTTATTTGCAAACTTCAAATATGCATAACTTTCTAACTACAAGCCCCTTTCTCTATTAGGACCACTCTACAGAAAGGGAAACCATCATTTGAATACAATGGTATAGGTTAGAGACCTTAATTCTACACCTTTGAAACGTTATACCTAAAACAAAGTTTTATATTTTCGAAGAAGTTGATTTCTTTGCTTCGAATATGTTTGCTTTGTTTTCTTTGCCTTCGCAGGGGATACTTCCAAAAGGGTATGTTTATACCACCCTTAGCTTCTTGAATATGAAGGGTGGGCAACCTTGTATAATAAATGTTGTTTAACCTTGGGGATACCGGGGTTGGTTTAATGAGTTCAACACAATAGTTGGGGATACCAACACGTTTTGATACTAAACATTGGGGATACCAATATTTGTATAACTATAACACTTATAATTTGAGGATACCATTGTATTTATTATGTCATAAGTTATTAAGTAAGGTAACCTAGGGGACACCAATATACATAGGTTTAACATGTGGATAGCATGTATTATAGTTAAAAATGTGGGTAACATGAAATAATTAGAATTATGTGGATAACGTGAGTTAAATGGCCAAGTGATAGGTTTATAGTCAGCCCATGAAAACAATGATTGATCCTGACAAGGGCCAATAGGTTTATGTTAGTCCATAAAAACTATACCCGGATTATGACATTGACAGATAGTCAATAGGTTCCTAGTCAGCCAATGAAAACTAGGATAAATAGAAAAATATTGGAGTTACCAATAGCTTCTTAGTGATCCCATGAAAGCTATGTAATCGATTCAGATAGTCCATAAACATTTAACAAGTTATTAGTTAACCCATAAATAATAATAGGTTAATAGTAATTGTAACGATACGATTTTTTCGACGCTCGAAAATCGACGTTAATACGTCCACTGTATCAAATGCCGCACAATCGAATGCCGGAAAATCGAATCATTAGAGTTAAAAGAAGAGGTAGAAGAAGACAGAAGAAAAGAAAGAAACAGAAACACAGAAACAGAAACAATATCAGAATCTCACATTTCGCAGCGGAACAATATATAATAGATAATCACTAGTCTTTTAAAATAAAGAACTAGATCAGTTTATACATACATCAATCAGAGTCAATATACAACTCAATACAACAATAATGGACAATTATATAAACTTGTCCTCATACAGAATACACAGCGGAAATAAATAACAAGTACAGAAGTACGTTTCGCCATCCAGCTTATCCCCAAAGCTCCAGAATATCTAGAATATCCTGATAAAAATAACTCTAGACTGCCCGTGTGGAAAATTATGGGCACCCAGAGTTTAGAAGGGAACAATAAACTCCGAGTCAGTCATGGTGACTGGTGTGAGATCGTAAAACAGTTATTTTCACAAAGAAAATAAAACAGATTCGCAATGCTTTTGGAAAATGAAACTACCATAAGACCTCCCACCACACACACAATGCAAACGCAGAATTGGAGGAGATTTCTTCTTATGATAGTCAAAGATGCTTACTACGCCAATCATTGGATTATTATTATTAATGTCTAGTGTAGAAAACATTTCGAAAGTATAATATTAATCTTAGCCAGCATACGACCAGTATCGTATGCCTACTATAGCTACTATGTTCAATAGCAGGTTACCGCCACATCCCATAGCAGGTTATACAACTAAAACCGTACAATTTCGTATTGTTTCTTTGGATTTTCCAACAAATAGTCAGGCTAAGGAACTTCCTATGCCACGTAGGAAACGCCTCTGGCTGGACGCTCCGAGAGACAAACTGCTCTTTGCCAAACAAGGCCGGGTTACCCCTGTAACAGGTAACTCACGAATATGTCATCACCCGGTCCTTTGGGACCTTTATCCGAGCGCTCGGTAACCATCATCACACATAATAAATAAGTGTATCCACATGAGTAAGTATCTAGGCTCCATACCATGATACCACCCCTTTCCAGAAGGAAATGACATACCCTAAAGGGCGCGACCCTCATAACCTTGCCGCAACATTCCTGTTTCGACCATTTCCGGGTTGTGAGGCCTGACGAAGTCTCATCCACAAAGCTACGTTTTTTCACAAAGCCGTGCTTTGATCACAAATGATCAAATAAATGATCATCGTCACAGCAACACTCAGCATGCCACATTACCATATTGGGAATATATCGCTGATAAATTTCAACTACATAACCTCTGAGCTCGTACGTCTCAGAGAAGGGTGTTAAGCTAAGAGAATAAATTCTCCGCCACCAACAGAAATGTATTTGAAAGAAATCAGCTTTACATCTCAAATTGTAATGTCAGACACATAACCATACAACTCTGTTCCGGGTTCGAACAGAACCGAAGGCACTTCCAAAAGAAGTCCTTGCAATCCGGATATTCACAATCCCGATAAAACTTCCCATCATAAAGGAAATCTCAATACTGTAGCTAACGGTGTAGAGACAATCGATAGGTCATCCTATCGTTTTCACAAATACCCGGTCTTCATCACCGGTCTTCAATACGATCCATATCGTCATATTATTATTCGGAATGGGTTATCTGACACAAAGGTCCTTTCCCGGCTAAACCGAATAATAAGCGTTTGTTTTTAAAAACAATTCAAGTGCCATTTCAAAGGCAATATTGATAGTCGGCGATTTAACTATCAATAATATTCACAACAATCATCAGATTCAAATAATTTTCCCAAATTATTTATTTTCAAAATATCTTCATAAGATATATATTTTCCACACTTCACATTTGAAAACCAGTTTCAAATCACAATTCACCTTTTAACTTTTGAAAATCAACTTCAAATCAATTTCCTTACACGGAATATATTTCCAAATATTTCTTTTAAAAATCCACTTAGAACTTTTAATTTATATTTTTAAAAGCCACTTTGGAAAATATACTCGGCTTTATAGTGAAAATACACTTTCACTTCAAAACGGTCCATAACCAATTAAATAAATCCTTATCGATTTATTTAAAATTTACGTTCAAAATCCGTAAATTTACTTTCACACTTTAAAATAAATCAACGTTTATTTTTAAAAAAATTCCCTTTCATTTCATAAATTCCAATTTGAATTTACATTTCCAAATATCCACTTTTACACCATTTTTAAATCGTTTTCCAAATATTCATTTTCAACACCAAATCAACTTTCAAATTGATTTCTAAATTTATTTCAAACCACAAATCATTTTACAAATCGATTTCAATTTATTCTCAACACAAAAATAAAATTTCCTTCAAATACCAAATAAATTTCCAAATCGATTTATCAATGTTCAATTGGATTTCTACAAATTTATCGCTTTTAAAATAATTTCCTTTATATCTCCCAAACCATTTAAAATTCTATTTCAAATAAATTTTCCAATCTTCCGAATAATACTATTCAAAATTCATTTATAAATATCCTTTCCCATATCTTGGAATTTATTCAATAAGATTTCGAAAATTCATTTTAATACTTTAAAATTCCTTCTTTCAATAAATTCAATTCTTAAAAATAAATTCACTTAAAGTTTTCTACTTTAATTTCAAAATCCAATTTATATTCATTTCTGGTATCCAACGATACCAAAAACACATTCGGCTAAATTTTAGCCTTCAACAGTTTCAATTATCAATAAATCATCCACAGATTATCAATAAATCACATCATTCACATATGAAATAATATTCAAAAAATTTGAGGAATCCAGTTGGATCCCTCCAACCTGTTTCCCTGCATCCACAGATGTTAGCACAATACCAATTCCACTTCGAGGTGGAATATCGCGGTATATAGGATTTATAAAATATCATCCGCTTACTAACGGCGCAATAGGGTCTCATCCGCTATACAGGGCGGGAAATCAATCAATCCAATATATACATATGCCAATATGTATATATTGCTATATATATAGATATATCCTACTATATCTAATATCACATCCAAACAGACAATCAAATCAATAACTGAAAATTCCACTTTTCATTTGAGTGAGAAGATCTCACCTTTGCTTCTATTTGTTTGCAATCCATTTCCGATCCAGATTGTTTTTCTCGATTTTATATTGACCTTGTATAAAGGTTAGACGATTAATTAATATTTGAATTAACTTGAATAATCCATTTTAATATATAATAAATTTAATTTACTAATAATTGGATTTAAACTATTTTCATTATGAATATTTCCTTTCTGTAGTTATGAAAACAGAAATTTACTTTACTGTAAATACTTTCTTCCTTAATCTACATATTTCTATTTATGTTAATATACTTTCTTTGAAATCCTTGTACTTGTAGAAAATTTATTTATGTGGATTCAAAGTCAAATTTTCAAAGAAACTTCCCAACATTCAAAATCCTGATATAAATTTTTAGTCACTGTATATCTATTTTATCAAATACAAAAAAGAATTGCTTTTATTTTTCTTTCAGTATTAAAGCATTTAAAAAAAATCTAAAAATAGAACTTTATCTTTACTGTCAATTTACCTCCTAAACCAGATATATATATATATATATCAAAACAATTAAAACATTTCTTACTGTGATAAATTTCACTGACCTATATATGTACATAAAAAAAAGTTAAAATTTATCAATACCTTACTAATCCAAAACTTGAACGAACCCTAGCCACTGCTTGGCGACCGAAGCCCTAACGAATCCATCACCAGATCGACATCCCCGAACCCCCAAACCATCACGCGCGCTCCAGATGACCACCATCACAGTCGAGCTCGAGTCGAACTCGAAACCATCGCGACACACCAGCTCAAATCGAATCGAACAAGACCATCTCCAACTCACTGCCACCGAAACGAAACCACGAACTGAGATGCCACTGCTTCCCAACCAAGCTCGCGATCCATCCCAACCCTATGCGCGTCAATCATTTGTCTCCCCTTCATCTCGTACGCGAGATCGAATTCGATTCGCCGTGCCATAAAATTATCGCGAGGAGGCCTCGATCGCGATTTCAAAACAATCGAACGCGAGTCCATTCTCGGTTGAATTTCGAACAGAGAAAGGGGAAGAGGGAACTCGATTTGAAGAAGAGTGAATAAGAGACTGTGCCCATTTTTTTTCTCTTGGCCATTGTTTTTATTTTTGATTGAAAGAAAATGAACTGGCTGTGATTTTAAAACGAAGGAAAAAAGGTTTTCGTTTGTTTTATATATTTTTATTTTATTTTAAAACTGTTACGTGCCTCTCATTCTTTTGCATGCTTGACAGGTGTTAGAAAGGGCAACAAGAAAACATGATTTAAGCAAAAAAAAATAAGTTGGCTAATGGAAAAGAAACAATAGTTGTGGGGATTTGATCAGCTTTTTGGACCGACTATTTAAATTAAATTTCGATATAAATTCAGTGTGTTTACCTATCGTACGCTCACACGACAATTCCAATCACTACGAAAATTGAAACCCGGTAACAATTCAATATTACGGATCCAATGGAACAGTTTTCGTCGAAATCCGAGACTGTGCTCCGGACCGCTATTTTTAAATTCAATTTAAACAATATAAATTCAAAACTGAACAGAACAGTTCCAAATTCAATTCTAAAAGTTCCAGTACCTTCAGAATTATAAATATAAATTTTCTAAGCTTTGAAAATATTTTTAATCAGCTTAAAAATCAATATTCAATATTTTACCCAGATTTTAACAATTAAATTCACTAATTTAATTATCAAATTCATTCAAATATTTGAATTTCAAATTAAACAATCATTCGAATATTTAAACTCAATTAAATATTCACATTTCAAATGTCAAAAATTCAGGGTCGTTACAATCTTCCCCCTTAAAAGAATTTCGTCCCGAAATTACAAGTAAAGAAGAATGCCCTTATCTCATCTGTTATTTTCCCAATTCAAACAGTTTTATCAACATTTTAAAACAACTTAACCATATCCTTTTATTAAAGATTCATTATCATTTCAGTTAACTTTCCAAACACTTAACCATAGTTTTTCAAACAACTTTGTTTTACTTCACAATTCAAATTTAAATTCGAATTCAAATTGTGAATTCAAAATTTTCTCAAAATTTTCCTAACTCTCTAAATTTCCAAAAAATTTCGCCAGCGTCTCCTTTGCGCGGCTAATACGGTACAACTACAAAACGTCCCTACAGACTCTCAGATCTCAAAAGAAAAAGAAAAGGCCAAGCGGCTAAACAAGAAATCATTAAATCTCATATCGAAATTTAAAATACATACCTTTTGTCGAGCAATTAAATTTTATCTTTGAAATCAAAATTCCAATTCCTTTATACACCTGTATATCCAATTTAACCATATCCAACTACAGATTCCAAAAATCATTTCACATTTTTTTCTTACAGAAGTTTTGATATCTGCTTCTATTCAAATAGGTTTTCCTGTTACCATATGGATTCAATTCATTTACGACTTTGAATATTGAATTTTATCTGCCATTCCTTTCTTAAGTTCAAGATTTAAAAATTCAAATTCATCTCCAAATCATATTTACTTTGTCATTCCTTCAATTAGTTTCACTTACTAATTTTATTTCAATACTTCACTTTGTTTATCAAAAATCAAATTAAATTTCCAATATTCTGCTTAAATTCCATTTACCAACAGATTCAAAACAAAGTTCAACATTCAGTTTAAATTTTATTTACTTGCAATTCATAAGGTTTCAATACAACTTAAATCACTTCCATCAAATTCACATTCAATTTCTTATTCAATTCAAATGATTAAAAACTCACTTTCTTACATTCAATTCATTTCTAAGTGAACCTAACTCATATCTATTTCAATTGATACAAAAATCAATTTCTATTTGCTTTTATTAACTCATAGAATTTATACAGTCTTGTTTTTGTCAAACGATAATTCTTTCTATTAAGATTCGTTAATATTCATGCAACTAAATGATTACTTAAGCTAACAATCATTTAAATTGATTCCATTCAATTTAACTTGCATTCCATATTCACAAAACCATTAGATTTGTTCAAGACCATCGTACAAAACTCGACAACAACAATGCAAATATTTATATACACTTCTTGTATTTATTTTCACTTCATTACTAAAGTTATACATTTATCACTATTCAATTTCGCATTTCAACTTATTAATCAACTAAGTTTCCATTTAACCATTTCAAAGCTTCACTTAAATTTGAGTTACTGTCCAATATTTACTTAAGCTATTTCAATTCAAAACTCAAGTTTATCATTTATGTTTATTTATTTTCCATAAACAATTCTCAATATATTTTCTTTGACTGGTTTTCATTTATCGAATTTATTCCATTTACTAATTCAATTCAATTAGTACATTCACTTATTCATTTTAAATTTCAAATTTCCATATTCAATTCATCTCGAATTTACTTAATTAATAACAAGGAAATTACAATTAATTTCTACTTACTTGAATTTATTTGCAAATTCAACCCATTTTAAATTTAGTTCACAACTCAACTTTAATTTAACTAACTTCCAATTCATTACTTCATGAATTAATAAATTATCAAATCAGTTTACTTAAACTCAATCCATTTTATTTTATTTTATTTTCCCAAGTTTGGATTTTTATTCAACTTTATTCAAATCAAATTTCATTCCATTTCTTTAATTCATTTATTTACAAATGTAAACTCATTTGTTTATTCACAAATTCATTCCTTTTCAATTTGAATCTCATTCCAATTAGATTTCAATATTTTATAAGCTATCAACATATTTATATTCCAAAACAATTTAAAGAAATCCTAGAATCTCATTTGTTTATGAATTCAATTCCTTATCTTTCAATTCATATTTATAAATTTCATTTGTTAAATGAATTTATCTTCAAATCTTTGGTTATTATTTTAATTTCTTATTCATTTTTCATATAACAATGATAATATTTCAATGTTATTACCTCCTAACAACCAAGCATCCATATAATATAATAATTCATAGAAAATCATTTCTTTTCTATACAAAAATAGTTTTGGGAAAAATTATTTCATTTACCCTATTTAAAACAATACCGTGTCAGTTTATCTTGTTTAAGAGTTTAGAAACCCCTATCGATTACAGTTAGCTAGACTGCACCGACCAGAATCTATAAACAATCAACTGATAAGTCAACACAATACAAAACAAAATTTATATTCACTAACAAATACGTGCTCATATCTATTATTACTCTCAACTCATTCTAGAGTACTACTGACTCTATCTCTAATGAGTAACACCCAACAGAGCAGGGTTGTCGCTTAACCGGATGCTCTGATACCACTTGTAACGATATGATTTTTTCGACGCTCGAAAATCGACATTAATACGTCCACTGTATCAAATGCAACGCAATCGAATGCCGGAAAACCGAACCATTAGAGTTAAAAGAAGAGGTAGAAGAAGACAGAAGAAAATAAAGAAACAGAAACACAGAAACAGAAACAATATCAGAATCTCACATTTCGTAGCGGAACAATATATAATAGATAATCACTAGTCTTTTAAAACAAAGAACTAAATCAGTTTATACATACATCAATCAGAGTCAATATACAACTCAATACAACAATAATGGACAATTATATAAACTTGTCCTCATAAAGAATACACAGCGGAAATAAATAACAAGTACGGAAGTACTTTTCGCCATCCAGCTTATCCCCAAAGCTCTAGAATATCCAGAATATCCTGATAAAAATAACTCTAGACTGCCCGTGTGGAAAATTATGGGCACCCGGAGTTTAGAAGGGAACAATAAACTCCGAGTCAGTCATGGTGACTGGTGTGAGATCGTAAAACAGTTATTTTCACAAAGAAAATAAAACAGATTCGCAATGCTTTTGGAAAATGAAACTACCATAAGACCTCCCACCACACACACAATGCAAACGCAGAATTGGAGGAGATTTCTTCTTATGATAGTCAAATATGCTTACTACGCCAATCATTGGATTATTATTATTAATGTCTAGTGTAGAAAACATTTCGAAAGTATAATATTAATCTTAGCCAGCATACGACCAGTATCGTATGCCTACTATAGCTACTATGTTCAATAGCAGGTTACCGCCACATTCCATAGCAGGTTATACAACTAAAACCGTACAATTTCGTATTGTTTCTTTGGATTTTCCAATAAATGGTCAGGCTAAGGAACTTCCTATGCCACGTAGGAAACGCCTCTGGCTGGACGCTCCGAGAGACAAACTGCTCTTTGCCAA